>JARBWK010000005.1:119812182-120412182 GCA_030556195.1 Anolis apletophallus | reverse complement strand
TTTTCCATGTGTCACACAAAGTGTCCATTAAAGTTTTAAAAAATGGGAATTCAACTTGTAGAATTTTATTATATTCCTTGAAATTTCTATCCATTTGAGTGGCGGCCTTCATTTCATCCTCCCAGAAGTAGCCAGTTTTCGTAGGAATAACTCTGGTCATTAAATTGTCATAAAACAATATTTTCTGTAAGGATGTAACCACCTACCACTAAAATGTTAATCCCATGCCTATCATCCTGAACCCCACAGACCTACCATTTTTATCTTCAAATATTTTCACTAGTGACAACTGTGCTTTTGCATGAGTGGTAACTCCATACAGATCAATCCAGTTGATTTAATGGCTCTGCCCAAGTCAGGGAAACACTAGAACTGAGACCAGAATGTGATTCTTCTTGAAAGATCAATTTGTGAAGGACAAATTTATAAATTCTGCCTTGGGTTTATTAGGATTTATGGAAACTATGCCTGGGCTACTTTATCTGACGTTTGGTGGTGAGTGGACATCCAAATAAAAATGCATACTAACTTTAAATTTTAAAACCATTAATTGAATTATACTGGTGTAAACATGTGACTTTACATAGTCATTTTTGCCTAGGCTTTGTGATGTGAGGGTGACATAGTCTTTTAAGTAAATATCACAAGAATAAATGTCATAGAAAATTGACAAATAACGCTATGCTATTACTAAAAAGAAAATATTAACAATAAGTAATACAGTTATTTTTCAACCTGTTATGTTTACATACCAATTCTAGTTATTGCATTGGAAAGAACAGTATCCATTCTGCAGTAGAAACATAACATGTTTCTCAACTAGTTTGAAAACCAAGAATTGCAAGAACCTTTTCTTTATTCCAGAGCCTCAAAAATCTTTTCCCTTCTAGAGTAGTTGCCAGTTATGGTATTTCAGCATTCATGAACTAGGTGTTGTATAACTCATTTATATAACTTGTAGTTGGTTTCCTGCATGCCACAAAAGGGTTAGCAAAATGACTGTTTCTATTTTTCGCTCGAGTACAAATACATTTCTTGATTTAAGTGGACATGGAACCAGCTGTAGTAGTCTGATCACACATCATAGTAGGTATATTAATGTTGACAGCTTGTATTCTTGCTAACCTGTAGCAATTTTGGAGTGTTAGAGCAGTAAAACTATCCGTATAGATGCAAGACACAGAGAGGGGGAAGCCATAACAACGTGTTCCCACATTTCTGGAAATTGCAGAACCCTCTGTTCTCCACCCAGGATACTTCCACACTCATTTTTCCTTTGGCATTGATATCATAAGGTTACTCATTTTTGTTCTACAACAAATCATTTTTTAAAAAAAAAATTACAAACCATTTTTTCAATATCCAATTATCACAGGGACAGAACATGAGGTGAAATATTCTGAATAGGTTCACAGACAGCAAAAGAAATGCCACAAGGGTTTTTTCACCCTTCACTATGTTATCTATCTATCTATCTATCTATCAATGGCTGGACTAATACATTACCCTTAAAATGTGCCTGCTATTATTTACATACAAATTCAAGTTAAGAACAAACCTACAGATCCTATCTTGTTCATGACTTCAGGGCTGCCTGAAGTTTTGTTGTCTTATCTGGTGTGGAAAAGTAGTGATATTCCTGAAAACCTCACCTTTAAACATCGTCTATTCTTCTTTCCTACACTGCTCCTACTCTTTAGTATGGATAGGAAGAATATTCAAACATAATCTATTTCTCAAGTATTAATAAATCCCAATTTATTTTCAGAATTTATTTTGTGCAAAATTCTTACATCATTGAAAAGAGCATTTTCTGTGCAGAAAATAATATTTCTATGCAAAAATTATTACCTTTAGGAAAAAATGCTTTTTACTGCACATAAAATTCACTGGAATAGATGGATATGTCATTCTTTATTAAGTTTCTACCTGAAGGAATCAACAAGTAATGTATTAGGTTTTTTCCTAGTGTGAAAAAGACTGAAAAACATCACCATTTTTCAAAGCTATTCTCAATTCAGGATTTCTTCTGAGCAAAATTTACATGTATTTATTTATTTATTGGACTTGTACACAGCCACTCCCAGAGGTTCGGGGCGGTTTACAACATAGTTCAATGAATACAAGTAGTAGGTAAAACACAAGTAAAACACATCACAAACATTCGAAAGCCTGTCTGAACAAGTGTGTTATATTGTAGGAAAACAACCTTTTTTTTCAAAGGGAAATGGTGGGTTTTGTGCAGAAAATAATAATTCTACACTAAAGTTTTATTTCTTGCAGAGAAACTCCTCTTTTGTGTAGAAAAGAATGCTAATCGGCTGCAGGCTATTTTTGCGCAAAATAAATACAATTATAGTACTAAACTGACAAGGTATGTTGAAAACAACATCTGTTTTTTTTCAGAATTGCTTTTAAAAGAATTAAAATTATCCGTATGCAACTAATTTCATTTGTCCATTACAAAGGCATCCTAATGTACTGCAGCGTTGGTAGATGTATATAAACTTGTAAGAAAAAATAGTTTTTCCATCTTTTGTAAAACAAACATGTGTGTGGGTCCCCCCCCCCCCAGATACTGCAGCTGAAATCCTGTTGGATAGTTGCAGATAGAGTGAACTCACAGAACCAACTGTTGAATGAATAGTCAACATCTCACTAAGCCCATCTGATTCAATGGCTCTCTTTTCAAATTGTGGGTGCTGGCTTCCATGTCAGCACGTGTGAATGTATGTATAACTTTGCTCTGCCCATTAATTAGAATTTTACATGAGCTATCCAGGTTGCTGATTAGGATTCAGTGCCTTTACAGTGCCATTACGTATCAACTTATACTCCAGAGTAGAATCACTCTCTTATGGACACGGAGCCACTAACAACTAGTGCTTCCATCCAGGGCCATGGACAGGATTTTGATTGGGGGGGGGCAAGTTTTATTCAGGGGAGCTGAGTCTGGGTGAGAGGGGGTCTACCCTAGCAAACCTTTTGTAGCGTCATCGTAATACCCACATGCATATGGGATATAATGAGCATGGTGATCAGATCATGATATGAATAAACATAACAGTTTAAATAACGTACCAGTAAGGCATTCTCACAGACCACCCTGAGAATTTTGAGGGGGGGGCTCAAGCCCCTCAAGCCCCCAACCCTCCTCCCCACTGGCTACATGCCTGCTGCTTACCGGTAAATATAAGTAAGATATAACAGGTGCTTTGTTTAATATATTTGCATACAAATATACCATATAATGCATACAAAAATATAGTATTGAAAATGATAAGGTTTAGCACAAATATCAGTGATAAACACAGGCCAATTTAAAACATGCCTTTTTCTGTTGGTGAAAAGTATACACAGGGCTGGATATTTGCCCCTGCTTTAGTATTCTATACAGTGACAAAAGTCCTTCATCTCTCTATGAATTGAATTTCAAGCCTCAAGTTCTCTCTTGATCTTATATAATATGCCAATTTCATCGTGACAGCAATATTCCCAAATCCTAAAGAACCAGTCACATAATGGCGGAGGCACATTTTCCCCTCAATATGAAGCTATTGAAATTCTAGATGCTCCTCCTAACAAAGTATTGAGCCAATTTTATATTCATGGTTGGCAATGTTCTTCATTCAAAGGGTAGAGGTAAAAAAAAGAAAGATAGACTGCATTTTTGGTTGCTTGAAAAACCTTGACCAGAAGATGTTCGAAATATCTGATAGAGAAGAAGAAGAAGAAGAGTAAGTCAATATTTTCTCTGACATAATTGCATGGTATTTTTAACTCAGGTTGGATTCAATAATATATTTTACTGGGGCAGCTTTCTACTGTGGTGTTTGGCAAGAGTGTGGACATGATCATTTAGCTAGGTATCCTAAGACCTTCTCTTTCTCTTGTACTTGGCAGTAAACTTTAAGGAATGGTGTATCTATCAGTTTAATGATGGCTAATACTTCTCAATCTGTAGAAGAATTGTGAAAGTGCTGAAATATTGCATATGGGAAAAAGGAAAGGAGGGGATAAATAAATCACATGGTGGAGCATCATGATTTATATGGTATTTCCAAAAGAAAAATATGCAAAGTGTTGTTTATGTACATTGTTTATTGTCTATCATCAGTCATCACAGAACACTATTGGGACTAGTGTAATATCATCATCATTTGAAAAATGATGATAATATTACAGTATCATCATCCAGCCCATCCTCTGTTCAGATATCAGCCAGCACACCAATGTCTTCAATCAAAAAATAGTTTTCTAAGATCTACAGAGATACTCACAGGAACACCTCAGCAAGCAAGAGTCCAAAAGTGGCAGGCTAAAACCCAGCAGCTCAATAAATGGCTGATACCAAATGAAGGACTATTTCCTGGGTACACAGAAGATTGGGCAACTTGGAAGGTGCTGAACAGACTGCGCTCTTTCACCATAAGATGCAGAGCCAACCTTAAGAAATGGGGTTACTGTGTCCAGTTCTGGGTACCACAACTCAAGAAAAATATTGACAAGCTGAGATGTCCATGACATGCAAATGTGGAGAGGAGCAAACCACAGACCACCAATGCAGTCTGAGCCCTGTCACATGCACAATGGAGGACCTTCTTACAGCAACACCAGTGGCACTCCAATTATTTATTTTTTATTTTTTATTTATTTATTTATGTATTTATTTATGGTATTTGTACCCCGTAGCTTCTCAGCCCTGCAGGGGGACTCAGCACGGCTTACGTTTGCAGCACTACAGGCCGCAACACCACAATACAATATAAAAATACACCATATAATTAACATCATTAAAAAGCATTAACCACTCCAAGTGGCCAGCTACTGGACAAAGGACATCTCTCTCTCTCTCTCTCTCTCTCTCTCTCTCTCGCTCCCTCCCTCCCTCCCTCCCTCCCTCCCTCCCTCCCTCCCTCCCTCTCTCTCTATATATATATAAAGCGGAATGTTTGTATGTTTGTATGTATGTGGCAACATTCTGATTGGCTCCCGGCCCCTACATTCTGACAACATGATTGGTTACCAGTGAGGGAGTGTTTGAATAACACCTCTAATCAGCCAGCCAACACAAACATTACGACACTCTAAACTGCCAGAGGGGGATAAGGCAAAGGCCTGAGGCAGTCAGGCATGGTGGGAGTTTAAGGCCAAAACACTTTGGGATCCCTTTGTGATCCCAAACAATGAGAGAACAAGACCAAACTTGGCACACAGAACCCTCATGACCCACTCTACATTCTGGTGCAGTTTGAGGGAGGATGGACCATGGATGATGGGACTTGCAGTATTTTAACTCACTTGCTTAGAGCACTGTGGCCCACACCATAGAAGGATCAGAACCACACTTGGCACACAGATGCCCAATGGCCCCATTTACAACCTGGTGTGGTTTAGGGCAGGATGGGCCCTAATGATGGGATTTGTAGTACCTTCACCCGACTCATTTACCACAGAACATTGAAGCCCCTACAAATCACAGACCAGGCCCAAACTTGGCACACAGAGTACCCATGACCCACTCTACATCCTGGTGCAGTTTGGAGAACGGGGGAACATGGATGATGGGACTTCCAGTACCTTCCCTCACTTCCCGAGCCTGCTGTGACCCTCATCCAATGACGTTTGAAGACCAAACTTGGCACACAAATCCCCCATGACCCACTCTACATCCTGGTGCAGTTTGGAGGACGGTGGACCATGGATGATGGGACTTGAAGTACCTTTACTCACTTCACAAGACCGCTGCCAACCTCATCCAATGACTTATCAAGACCAAACTTGCCACACAGAGCCCCCATGACTCATTCTACATCCTGGTGCAGTATCGAGGAGCATGGACCATGGATGATGGGATCTAGAAGTACCTCCACTCATTTCCCAAGACTGCTGCGACCCTCATCCAATAACTGATCAAGACCAAATTTGGTACACAGAAACCCCATGACCCGCTCTACATCCTGGTGCAATTTGGAGGAGGATGGACCGTGGATTATGGGACTTGAAGTACATTCACTCACTTTCCGAGATCACTGCGAGCCAAATAAACAACCGATAAGGACCAACCTTGGCACACAATGCCTTTCTCAAATAACCCGGGCAGGGCTGGGTCTCCAAGCTAGTTTAATATAATGGCAAGTTTTTAATCTTTGTGTTTTCTCAAATACACTGGTTCACTCCTCATACGATAAAAAAATTAATTGGAAAAAGCAGTACTTGTGGAAAGAATAGTCTTGCATTAAACTCAGAAACTCCATTGATACCTGTATCAATGAAATGAACAAATACATTGGAAAAGGTTTTAATTTGAGAGTGTGAAAGAGTACCAATTGATTCACCTGATAGAAGCCTGACTTCCTCCAGTCTTTTGGGTATATAAGTCAAAGTATTCTTTTCAATGGAACATTAAATGCATAAATAAATGATTAGGGGCACCTAGAACCAACAAATCAAAAGGCAATTATTGAATGAAAAGACCAGTGGTGTTTCCAGAGCTCCATTAATGGCACACAAAGAAACCAGGCAATATTTTTGTTGACAAATTGGAGAATTTACCCAGCATTTTCCAAGGGAATTGTGACAGACACTCAGGCCCAGACTACAGATATACAGCAGAATGAAATGGAAAAAGGCGGGGGTGGAGGGAAGAATGGTCAACTGTGCATTATTTCCAGTTGAAGGTATTGGAACATTTTTCTTTTAAAAATGAAGTCTCTATACATCCAAATATACATTTAAAGCTGATCAAAATGAAAGAAAACTGCAATTAGGAAATTAGATTCAAATGCAGAGAGTTAAAACATTTGAGTACAACCCAGTTCGGAAATTACGAATGCATAGACACTGCTATGCATTGAATCCCATCCCAATCCCACTTGCCACTTAGCATCTACTGCAATTGACAAGGGTCTGTTCCCCTGTCAAGTGGGAAGCTACTGACTGTAATTCACACTTCCTGCCACAATGATCTCTGTGACAGGCAGAATTATCACTTATGGCACAATTTTCCTTGTGCCAGACATTACTTTCATGAAGATGGGGGAATCATCCAGTTGTTTCCTGAGTGACAGGAGAACAGACCCTTACCAATTGTAGTGGTAACTCTGGACTTTCATTGTCCCTATGTATCCCCTAAACCGGTGTTTTACAACCTTTTTTTGAGCCACGGCACACTTTTTACATTTACAAAATCCTGGGGCACACCACCAACCAAAACGACACAAAATGACACTCTTAACACAGTAATACATATAGTTAATATGTTTTTAAATGTATTTATACACTCAGTGCAAAACGTGGGCCTGTTTCTATGAACACAACATAGATATCCTGGCAGGAATGGCAGAAAGACATACGAAGGTCTTGCTCAACAGCTGGGAGTTATAGTTCACTCACAATCAAAGAGCATTCTGAACTCCACCAATGATGGAATGCAATCAAACTTCCCACACAGTACTCCCATAACCAAGAGAAAATACTATAAGAGATTGGTGGGCATTGACCTTGAGTTTTAGAGTTGTAGTTCACCTATATCCAGAGAGCACTGTGGACTCAAACAATGTTGAATCAGGACCAAACTTGGCATGAATACTCAATATACCCAAATGTGAACACAGATGGAGTTTGGGGAAAATAGACCTTGACATTTGGGAGTTACAGTTTCTGGGATTTATAGTTAACACACAATCAAAGAGAATCCTGAACTCTTGCAACAATGGAATTGAACCAAACTTGGGATATTGAACTCTCATTACCAACAGAAAGTACTGAAAGGGTTTGCTTACGAATTGACCTTGACTTTGGAAGTTGTAGTTCACCTACACCCAGAGAGCACTGTGGATTCAAAAAATGTTATGTTGTTGTTTGTTTTCTATCCAGAATCACAATGTTGGAAGGAGGCTCACCACTTTAAGGTCCCTAAAACAGGCATGGGAAAACTTCGGCCTCTGGGTGCATTGGACTTCAACTTCCACCATTCCTAACAGCCTGAGGCCCTTTCCTGCTTAAGTGGAAAAAGGGAAAGGGCCTTCGGCTGCTAGGAATGGTGGGAGTTGGAGTCCAAAACACCTGGAAGGTTCAAGTTTGCCCATGCCAGCTTTCGACAGAGACCTCTTCCTTCCCCCTTCGCCTTCGTACCCTTTCTTCCCCCCTCCTGAACATTTACTTTTTTTCTCCACTGGCTCCCTTCTTCCCAGCCTCGCTCTGCTCGCTTTTGCTCACACTGCCACTTCTGCCACCATTTTGATCCGAGGGGGCAGCGTGAGCGTGTTCAGGAGGGGAGGTGGAGGGAGGTAGACGTGGGGCGAGTCTGCGCAGTAGCGCCCGCATGGGTCACGTCTTCCTCCCTCCCCCCACCAAAGCAGCAGCGTGAGCAAAGCGAGGCAAAGCAAGCAGAGCGAGGCTGGGAAGAAGGGAGCCCGAGTGGAGAAGAAATGTGTTCGGCAGGTGGGGGAAGAAAGGGTATTGGAGGTTCCAATTTCCCACGGCACACCTGATGATCGCTCACAGAACACTAGTGTGCCACGGCACACTGGTTGGGAAACACTGCCCTATACTAGGGGTTATGGAAAGATCATGGATATGAAAGTCATGAATGTTTAACTATAGGTTACAAATGTCAAACAGGCTTGCAGCCCTTCTGTTTTATGTACTAGTTAGCAATTTCTCTGTAGAATCTTCCTTTATTTTATTTTCATCTTTATTTTATTTTTATAACCCAGACTTTCACTACCTCAACAGTGGTACACAAAATTATGTTTCACTTAAACTACACAGCCATAATATCAAATTAAATGATGTCAAAAGATGTTTCTTTGCATCCAAAAAGACCTGAATACTTTTAGAAGTCTAACACTATCCTTCCCTCCCACTTATAGTCAATAAAAGGATTCGATGTCACAATAAAATTGTGTTTTTCTTTCCTTCCTTTAGTTACTGAAGTTTAGAGGTTAATTTTCAATCAAAGCAAGTTGCCAAAGGAGCTTCCTTTAAATCAGGGCTGTCCAACTTCTACCAGCCCGGGGGCCGGAATTCCGGTGACTTATCACCTGGGGGGCCGCAGCGGGGTGGGGCCGACGGGGGCGATTTCGCCGCTTCTGGCGCCCGGCCATGACGCTGTAAGGGGGCGGCCAAGGCAAGCTCCTTGATCCTCCTTCCCTTCTACAGCGTCACTCTCGGGTGCCAGAAGCGGGCGATTTCGCCGCTTCTGGCGCCCGCCATGATGCTGTAAGGGAGAGGGCGAAGCAAGGCAAGCTCCCTGGCTCCGCCCTCCCTTCTAGCGTCACTCTCAGGCGCCAGAAGCGGGCGATTTCGCTGCTTCTGGCGCCCGGCCGTGACGCTGTAGGAGGGAGGGCGAAGCCAAGGCAAGCTCCCCTTGGCTCCTCCCTCGCGGTGGCCGTGGATGGCGCTTGCGCCGCCGCGCGCATGTGCACTATTAAAAAATTGGGATTTTTTGAAAAAAAATTCCGGAATTTTTTTAAAAATTTTTTTTGCAGGAGGGTAGGGGGGCCGGATCCAAGGGGCTGGCGGGCCATGTGCGGCCCCCTGCTTTAAATAGAAGGACATCTAAAAAGAGTGTCTATCAACTGTATTCTGAAGTCAATTTAGAATTCCCATTCTTTTCAATTTGTGGACCAGACCTAAGTTACCAGTGTAAAATAGAGAAAGAAAAAGGGAACTATAGATATGTACAATTCTCAATTTTCCTAGTTACAGCAGACTACTATTATATTAGTACAGCAATATACTATAGAGCAGCTATTCAAGGTGTTGAATTCCCCCCCTCACACATAGTTCAATATTTTAGGTATAATTACAATTCAGACTAATACCTGGAATGAATTCCCTCACTAGGGAACCACCAGCTGCTGCAGTCTGACTTGGAAAAGTTGGGCACAATTCTGTATTGCTGTCTGTGATGCATAACTTTAAACGTAGGTAGCAGAAGCACTTTTTGTGTGTGCCAGGAGCAATTCAAGAAACTGCAAGTTTCTCCCACAGGATGGTAAAGCATCCAGGCATCCCCTGGGCAACATCCTTGCAGACAGCCAATTCTCTCACACCAGAAGTGACTGACTAGCAGAAGCACTATGGAATGAATAAAATCAAAAAGTTGGACGAGATCACAAAGACCATCGATCTAATCTCTTATCATGTAAGAATACACAATCAGAAGACTCCCCACACATGGTCATCCAGCCTCTATTTAAAAACCTCAAGAGAAGGAAACTCCATTACACTCTTAAGCAAGATATTCCACTGTCAAATTAGTTCTTAGCCTCAGGAACATCTTTTTAATAATGAGGTGGAATCTCTTTTCCTGACATGGGAAAATGTCTCAGGTCTTTGGAGCAGCAGACAACAAGCTTGCTCTCTACACAATATGGCATTCTTTCAAATATTTAAACATGACTATCATGTCCTCTCTTAACCATCTCTTCTCCAAACTCAATTTATTCAGCTCCCAAAGCCACTCCTTACATGGCTTGACTTTCAGACTTTAACTATTTTGCCTTTCTGTGGACACATCTCAGCTTGTCAATATCTTTCTTGAATTGTGGTACCCAGAACCGGGCACAGTAATACAGGTGAAGTCTGGTATAATAGAGTGGGGCTATGATGTCCCTTGATACAGACATTGTACTTGACAATTGAATTGCAATCTAGAAAGAGGGTCTACCCTAGCAAACCCTTTGTATTGTTATCCCAATAACTGGCTTTTGAATAAAAAGGCCTTTTCGTGGACCACCCTGAGAATACCTGGCATCTCATCTTACGAGTTGACCCTCTGTTCCAACTAACCTGCTGCCAATCAAATCAGAGACATTCATCATAGAAGAAAATGAAACTACACAGAAAGTGGTAGGCACTACCACTATGCCACCCAGCCTCTGTTTAAAAAGAGATTCCACCACACTCCACCACACTCCAAGAAAGTGTTTGTTTTCCAACCCCCCGAAATAAAGAGACAGACACAAAATATGGATTCAAGTTTGGGCAACTTTTATTTATTGTTACCTATTTAACTTATAACTCAACTAACTTTTAGGTGTCAGTTCAACTTGGTGTGTCTAAGCTGAGGTAGCGTCTTCTAAAGTCTACCCCTCAGCTATTCAGGCATACTACCTGGGTCCCCTGTAGATTTAAACTTGGGCAACACGTAAGGGAAACATCAGGAGAAATGTCTCTCAACTTTTGAGAGCAGACTCTCCCCGCTCCTGGGGCATTCACCTTCACCTCACCCCTAAAATTAACCTCTAGGTGAGTGTTTGCAGAATGTCCCACACCCTTAAGGGGTGCCTTAAGTGTATACAAACCTTTAAATAACTAATCTATTTACGCTAGGCTAGTTTACAAGCTGACCATTTCATCTAGCCCCTAAGATAACAGTATAGTGTAGGCAAAAAACCCTCTTAAAACATAAGAGGGAAAATTCCTACCCGACCCCAAATGACGACCATTTGACGAACATTGTTATACTGTCCATGGGTGGGAGTGGTGGGCGATGTCCTTTCGCAGAATGAGTGAGAAGGGGCTGGCACCACACTATGTCAGCCCCTCCTCCCTTCACAAAAGTTCTGCGAAATTAACCAATCTCTTCTCCAAGGGGAGGAGACAAAATTGAAGTGTATTTCCACTGTTAAACAACTACTGACATTAGGGTGTTCTTCCTAATATTTTGTTGAACTCTCTTTTTTTTCTGTCATTCTGAATCCAGCCCTGTCCTAGTTTCTGGAGCACCAGAAAAAGTTTCCTCCTTCTTCAATATGACATCCTTTCAGTTATCTAAACATGGTTATCACATTCTCTCTTAATCTTCTCTTCTTTAAACATACCCAGCTCTGAAAGTCACTCCTTATTGGGCATGGCTTCCAGCCTTTTGGTCATTTTGATCGTTCTCCTCTGCCAACCAGTCCTCCTAAAAAAAATTGTAAAGATTTTTTATCAGGGTACCAGCAACAGTACCCTGATGTTTAGCAATCCCATTTTTCACAGGTCACTTTATTGGCTCTCCTACAAAAGAATACCATAGCAAACTCTTGCTGCAGATTGACATTGTGAAAGTGCTCAAATATATGTCTTGCAAATGCAAGCCCACTTATAAAAAATGTAAATCCATCACTAAATTCTAATCAGTAATTTTTGGACTACAATGCTCAGAATCCTTCATTATCATGGCTCATACTTATACTGTCTGGGGGATTCCAGGAGATATACTCCAAAAATAAAGGTTCCAAGCTATTTGCATAACATAAATTAAAATAGTAATATCTGACTAGCATTAAGCTTGCCTTTATGTTATTTTAAAGATGCATAATGACTTTGGCATTGTCTTCCTCTTTGAAAGATTGCTTCTGGAAAACTAGAGTAGTGGGTGATACCATGCCTTATGGGCAAAAGAAAAGAAAGAAAAGAAAAGAAAAGAAAGAAAAGAAAAGAAAAGAAAAGAAATGAAAGAAATGAAAAGAAAGAAATTTCCTCTGTTAACGGGGGATTGACTTGGAATTCATACTGCAAACTCTCCAGTTAGCACAGTGGAGCTGTTCAAAATGGAAGCTTGGTAGTTGCCTTTCCAAATAATCTTGCACATGTGTGCAGGCCAGAAAGTGGTAAAGCTAAGAAATCTTTTTTCCATTTGAACTCTTTCCAAATGCATTCAGCAGGATACTGGGGGACCACTTTCATGTGTTAATTATTTCTGCCCTGATTGCCTGGCAACACATAGCACTGCAGAGACAGTATCACACTTTGCTGTTTGTTAAAGTTTCCAGCTGAACCACGGAAAAGGAGCTGGAACACAAGAGCTTCACCTGGAGAAAAAGAAAGTGGAAAGATGAGAAAAGAAAATGTGGTGCTATGTTTAGATGGATTTTTTTTTTAAAAAAGAAATGCCAATGGCAGCAACTATTGCAATGGTACCATTTTTTTTCAAGCCTCTGTTGGAACTAATTTTTCTAATCATCTGTACCACCTTCTACCAGCAGCATTAAACTAGACATTTTGTTATATAATTAAAAAGAGGGACAATGCTCTCCATGAATTTATTGGCAAGCTATACACGTGTGCTGAGGGAGGATATCATTGATGTGTTGTTAGACAAAAAAATGATGTGTTGTTAGACATGCATTTTCCTTTCCTAGTGGAGCTATGCCTTTTAAGGAGGCAAAAAAGGGCAGAAATGCAACAATTTCATCTTTTGTAGTAGCCCCATTTGCACAAGCCATGCATTTTGGGACATGGGAGATGAGCAGAGGAAGAGGTAATTGACCACGCATAGCTAGAAATGGGTCATAGATGTTCACAGCTTCATTAGTTACACATTAGAAGTATGCCCTTCCAACAGCCCAAATGTCATTGTTTTGAGTTTTGGGAAGAGAAGAGGCAGGACACAATTCCAGCATGATTAGGTCTAGAAAGGCCCTCCATCAACCTCTGCCCTAGCATCAGAGAGAGAAGAAGAGGCAGCTTCTACTGGATTTAAACCCCCATCCCACTGCCATTCCCTTTCATCGTGTATCATCCCCAATGACTGGGAACTGTTTTATCTTTGTTGCTGTCATACATTTTCTTATAAAGTACCATATACAGTAAATGCACTATATACATTGATAAGATAGATAGATATATATATATCAGGCACTTGGCTCCAAGCTCTCCATACCTTCTTGTATGCTGGATAATATGGGGTGGATTAGCTTTGGAGGAGGACTTCACCAAAGCATAGACCTGACATGTAGATCCATCCTGCTTCATTCCCAAAATCCCTTATGAAGATCCTACATTTGGAGAGCTGTGTGCCACCCTGTCCCTTACCCAAGAAATGTATCCAATCCACACTTGCTATGGAAGAGTTTTGAAAAGGAGACAGTAAACACTTTACATTATTATTTGTTGCTATGCAGGCGGTAAGAAAAACCTTACAAGAAGACTGTTCTAATGCAGTAAGTGGAAAAATGCATATCATTGGTAGATTTTTTTTTTTTGCATTGAGATAAAGGAAGAGTCTATGCTGTTGGGAACTGGTATGGTTGGCACACCACCTGTGCCAGGAACTACTCTGGCTGAGAATCCTTCCTCCTCAACTTCACCTTTTTCCATGCAAGGAGGCCAAGTTCTATCAAGGTCTTGTTGAGATAAGGTAAAGGTTTCTCCTGACATTAAGTCTAGTCATGTCCGACTCTGTGGGTTGGTGCTCATCTTCATTTCTAAGCCAAAGAGCTGGCGATGTCCGTAGATACTTCCAAGGTCATGTGGCCAGCATGACTGCATGGAGCGCCTGTTGAGATACAGCTTCCCAAATCTTTTTTCTGATGTTTTTGCTGAGAATCTGGTGAAATTAGATGTGTACTCCTCTCAGCTCTCCTGATATCTTGAAACAGTAGCAACTGGTGGCCCATGTTTTTGGATGGTGAATTCACTACGTCAGGGAAGAAAAATGTGGGGATTTACACAGGGATTCTTATTTTTATTTTTGTGCAGGAAAAAAATCATGCAAAGGAAACATTTTTTACTATAAACATTAAAACAAAATTAAACCAAGCACTATTTAAAATAAGGAGTTAAAACCATTAAAACATATTTAAAAACCTAAAACACCACATAACATGCCCTGCCTTGGTCTGAAAAATGTTGATCTTTAAAAGGCTGCCTGAAAATAAAGGTTTTTACCTGCCACTAGGAGGTCAGCAGGGAGGAGGCCATTCTGGTTTCCCTGGCAGAGAGTTCCAGAGTTGAGGGGCAGCCACCAAGAAGGCCTTCTATCAGGTTCCCACTGACCATGCTTGTGATGGAGGTGAGACCCAGAGAAGTACCTGTACTGAGAATCTCAGGGCCTGGGAAGGTTTGTACTGGGAGATACAATTTGCCAACTACTCTGAAAATATACCTTAATTCTTACCACAAAGGGAACCATCCTCTTCTGTCAGTACAGTGCAAAAGGCAAGAGCTTCATTCATCTTGGGAGGACCTAAAAAGAAGCACTTTTCACCATCGTACTGATTCTGGCCTTTTTGAATGTCAAAGCAGAGAAATAACACTGGTGGCCAGCTGCCCTCCTGAGGCAGCACTGATGTTTCCCCCTCTCTGTGGGATGACTCTTGACTTATTCAGGGACCACCTCAAAATCCATAATTTTATTCCCAGATCTGCTCTTTACTCACGAGGAGACCTATATGAGCATATATGATATCTTTGGAATAGAAGGATAGATCCAGCCATAACAGCGAGGTTCGGTTTGTCAAACTTTTTTGCCCTCCACATCTCCCAAAATGACTTTGACTCCATCTCATTGAAGCCCAGTTTCATACAAACTGAGTTTGGAAAAAAAAATCACACAATTGTAATTGCAAAAAAATCCAGCAACCTCACACCATCAGCACAAAACTATTCCTTTTGTACAAGCTGCTACCTGAAGTTTTTAGGGGCCTAGTAAATAGCCCTTTTTGTCTTTTTTATCACCATACAAAAGGAATAAGTCAAATCTCGAGTTTTTATCAAAGTGGATACACCCACACACTGCAGATTTCACTGCAGTTAGACACTTCGGAGTTGTTCAGGTATAATTAACTCCTTCCCCCACCCCTCCTTATCCCCCTAGTCCTTGTAGTTATACTGTGTATTGGGTTGTGTATGGAAGACACAGTGAAACAATACTTTTTGAAAAACACTGTGTGGTTTTAAGCATTCATTGGAAATCTGTAGGAGGTGGTACAAAAGGAATAATCTTTTAATAAAAGCAAAAGTTTAGGAAATTTTCCTTCTGATCTTGACATCACTCTAAGTAACACACATCAGTGAACACATTTTAGTGCTGTTCGTCTTTATTGTTTAGAAAGCCAACACTGACAACAACAATCCTCACCCAACTGTCACATATCAGCTGTAATGACAGGGTCGCTTCTGTTCTAAATTCACTTTCATAAAGGCCTTCATTTTAATATTCCGATTTACTGCACTTCACCTTAAAATAGTGCTTACTACACACACTCTCGACTGATAGCAATGTACCTTTACAATAGGATTTTGACTTGATTTCCCTTGCTTTTATAATCACACACATTGCTCCCCTAGGATTCATGCCAATCTGTAATTTCTCTCCAGCTACAGAGTTGTAGATTCATCTATTGCTAGTTGGTGTATGAAAAACATTTTGGCTTAAATCTTGTCTTATTAAAGATCTGTGCAGATTTTTTTAACACACACATATCCAGGGGCGGATCTTAGTGGAGGCAAAGTAAGCGGCCGCCTCAGGGCGCCACGTGGCCAAGGGCGCATTCTGGCTGTGGCCACCAGGTTCAAACGCATCATGTGCCTTTGTGTGTTTGCGCAGGCAGACGACTCCAAATGCAAAATGTTCATCCTTTTTTCTCTGACCCTCACCCCCACACCCCACCTGTTTCTTCCTTCCACCAAATGCCACGACCAAGTCCCCCTTTATTCCCAACCAGGCCCTTGAAAGAAAGCTCTTACTTCAATCTCACCAGCTCTCAGGCTTTAACACACCGGGGTGGCCTGTGGGCAGCTCAAGCACCGCAGCTCTGCTCTGGCTGCCCGTTGGTGCCATTTGCGCATGCGCGCGCTTGCTCCCTCCGTCCTTTCCTGCGCAGGCAGGCAGGCAGGCAAGCAAGCAGGCAGTCAGCCGCTGGGGTCCTTGGATGGAGGAAATGGTGCCGCGCATGCACAGCAAGCGCGTTTCTGCTGTTGCTGCCTCCAGAGAAGAAGATATTTTGGATGCGGACCAAAAATGACTATCTGGCTGTAATGATGTCGATTATTTGTGTGTAAATGTTGTATAACATATGTTAAATGTATGTTGTTTTGTGTAGTTCAAAGGAATATCCTATGAATTGTTGATGTGGGTGAGACAGAAGGGAGGCTTGGCAGAAGCTCTGAAGAGCTGTCGCCATAGCAACCAGGGCCAGAGCCTTTTAGAATGTTCAAGGTATGAATTTTACAGTTGGTGAAGAGCGGTTGGAAGCCAACTGCCATGAGAGGGGAGGAGTTTGTTTTGAGTTAGTTGGTCTTAAGGACTGTAAGAGAACAGTTCAGTCTTTAGTTAGTCTTAAGGTCTGCAAGAGAGCAGTCCAGTTTTATGGGTGTAGAGACCCTAGTTAAAGATGGAAGAGTCCAGAGGTCTATAGAGGGTTAGTGGGAACCCTATAGTATAACCCCTTTGTGTTTTGTGTAACAGAATAAGTTTGTGCCTCTGAGGAAGTATAAAAATGCCAATCAAGATTTGTACCCATTTGTGTCATAATAAATTATTTACATCTTAAAAGAAAAACACCTCTGTTAGTTCTTTTATTGGTGGTGGCCCTCAAGGTCAGTGGTCAGACAGACAAATGGTGGCAGTGTAGTCAAGTGGTTACTGAGAAATTTAAAGTCTCTGCAATTCAATGGTTAGTGGGGGAGATAGTCTACCCTGCCATAAGACAGAAGTTGCTGAGGTAACCCGAGGCCCCCTTGCATTTAGGGTTAGCGGTTTGGATTCCAAAAATTGTCTAGTCTGGGGCTACCCAACAATTTTTGTCACACTGGCTACCCCCCATTTTTGGGAGGTGCACAAAAATGGATACGCAAATCTGGTCACCAGAAACCTATCAAGGTTCAAGCTAAATGGACAAGCCTATTGCTGAGTTCTGTTTGCTTGCACATTCCCTTGGAAACAGAATGAGATGAAGATGAACAAGTAGATTGCAATAATAAAAAGAAGAATCAGATCTGAGAAACCTTTTTTTTTATCACCCCAATAAATTGTGGCTTTTTATTCAGGGAAGAACTATTTTAACACTTGGCACTAGCCCTTCATCTATGAATTGTTTTCCTTTATGACATACTTCACTCCTCAGGGAGGCCCTCCTTTCATCCCTGCCAGTCTCACAGACCCGGCTTATGAGCACTAGGGAGAAAGCCTTCTCCTCTGCGGCCCCCCTTTGGACCCCCTTGGAATCCTTTAAAAAACAACTCCTACATGTGACCCTTTATGTTTTGACTTATCTCCCTGAGTTTTAAACATTTTATATGTACATGTGGCTCGCCCTGTCATTTCTGTTTTAGATTCACCTATGTTCTTGTGTTTTCAAAGATGTAATTTTATTGATTTTTTATTGTGTTTATTGTTTTCTGATGTTTTTGATATTTTTGTGATGTGTTGTTTGGGCACCCCATGAAATTTTGGATGTGGATTATAAATAAAGTTTTTATTATTATTATTATTATTACTCAGCGACTTTCTAAAACTGTATAGGAGTAATAATTTCTTGTGAAAACTGAAATTTTAACAGCTGTGTCTCAGTCACGAGCATCTCAGTTAAGACAATAAAACAAAGGAGGAAGATTAGATGTTGAAATGAAAAGAAAGATGCCACATATTCATATGATGTTTGTAGAGTGACCACATGTCCTTCTTCACTAAGAACAGTACTCTGTTCAAAGGAAAATACAGTTCTGGTTTAAAAGTAAATAATTATTGGAAGGAAGAAATGAAATAACCTTGGAGTTGCCTGTCAACAGCAACAACAACATTTTATTATGGTCCAAATATCCTTATTGTGAAATGGCTTTGGAGTTGCCCAGAAAGTAGGATGGCCCTTAACACATATGAGTGGTGGCAAACTCAGTCTATATCAGGGGTGCTCATTAGGTAGATCGCGATCTACTGGTAGATCGCGTAGGGCTTCCTGGTAGATCGCACGCAGGCCGGGAGGAAGGCTCAGTCCCACCCCGCAGGCTCCCAACGCCGCCCAGGTGCAGAAGGAGGTTGGACTGGATGGCCCTTGGAGGTCTCCTCCTATTCTAGGAACCCATTGTTGTTGTTGTTGTTATTATTATCATCAGAGGCTGAATGGCCATCTGTGAGTAATGCTTTGATTGTGTTTTACCCTTATGGCTGAAGGAGGTTGGACTGGATGGCTCTTGGAGGTCTCTTTCTACTCTAGGAACCTGTTGTTGTTGTTGTTACTATTATTAGTAGTAGTAGTAGTAGCAGAGGCTGAATGTATATTATCATCATCATTATTATGAATAAATTCAGGGGCTTATTATACTCACATTTAGTTGAATTCAGTCTTAAAATATATTATATGGCTCTCACTGAAATAGATTTCCAAATATTTTGCTTTTATGGCTCTCTGAGTAGTGGGGAGGTAGATCATTTTGACTTGGTTGCTTTATAAGTAGCTCGCATGCTGAAAAGGTGTGAGCACTCCTGGTCTAGATGTTACCGTAGACTTTGAAGGAACTATTCAAGGTGCTGAATCATATACCTAGAACAGGCCCATTACCCTGAAAGGCTACTGATACGTCATTTACTAAAAGTGCTTTTTCCAATCTAGGAAAGTTCATGTTGCACTCTGAAACCATCTATGTAAGCTTAAGCAAATTTATTCCCAAGGGTGGGCATTCACATTTGGTGAAACTTGCTTTCCAGGAAGTGTATTTGAAGGTCCAAGGGCCTTTCAGTACTTAAGGGCCCAAGTGAATATATGGTTTTATAGAGCCATGCACTCAATACTCTTGCTACTGGCCCAGTCAACTTGGCTGTACCCAAAATGGGTTTTATGGGGTGTACCAAGTATCTGAATTATATGTAATAGTCTATCAGTGTTAGTGCTAACCTAATATAACCTGGAATGTCTCAAATCTTGATGCAGCACTTTATCCACTGGACTGTCCTGGTTCACTTAACACTGCAATTGCATTCTTTGAGAAACGGGTCTCTCTCTCTCTCTCTCTCTCTCTCTCTCTCTCTCTCTCTCTCTCTCTCTCTCTCTCTATATATATATATATATATATATATCCATTAGAAAAAAAGGGGGTTGTAAGGATATTAAGGAGCCCGTTAAACCGCTAAGCTGCTGAAATTGTTGACTGAAAGGTTTGAGGTTCGAATCCAGGGAGCAGGGAAAGTAATGGCGCTCCATACAATCATGCTGGCCACATGACCTTGGAGGCATCTATGGACAATGCCACCATTTCGGCTTAGAAATGGAGATGAGCACTAACCCCCAGAGTCGGACATGACTAGACTTAAAGTCAAGGGGAAACCGTTACCTTTTAAGGATATTAACATCACAGGACACCAACTGTGACATATTTTAACTTTCTTTCAGGTTAAATTATGAATCTGTTGGATTGAACTGAAAGAGGAAAAAAGCCCAAACTTTTGTGTTACTTACTTTCCTGGTAACATTGACTTGTCTATATATGAAGGGAAGTGGCATCTTTCAAGATGTGTTAATTAGCTATGCTTAGTCATTAGATGCACCAGCCTGACTTGATTTATTTCTTTTGCATTAATAACTTATGAGCTGTCAATAGTCAGTGCTGCTGAGACAATTTATGAAGCAAGTATTCAATTGATTTCATGAATTGGAAATTGCTCACAACTAACTTTTCCATCACCCTCACATTACTTTATCACACAATGCATAGAGAGCGGGTGAGGGTGGGGAGGATGATATCCATAACCGACATCATTGATACCAAGAACTAGGTCCTATCAGCCTCTTTATTTTCCTTCAAGAAACATGGATTCTGTGGGGAATACTAATTTACATCTGGCGTGCTGGCATTAGCCCAACATAGAAAACATCTATATTGTAGACTTAATGCAGTTTGACACCATTTAAACAGCAATGGCTCAATGCTATGGAATAATAGGAATTGTAGTTCTCCAAGGTCTTTGTTTGCCAAAGAATGCTGGTGCCTCTTGAAACTACATATTTCAAAATTGCATAATTTTGATCCATATCAAACTGTGACAATTCTATAATGTAGATGCATCCTTAGTTGGAGCTACAATGGATGTGCTAGAACTGGGAAGTATTTATGAAATGAATTAATGGGAATATATTATTTCAGTCTTGATCAGTCCAAGAGACCTCTGGATTCTCCACATTTGAGATCACACATGGAGGAGTAATAGAATCATCGAGTTAGAAGAGATCGCATAGGCCATCCAGTCCAACTCCCGCCATGCAGGAAAAGCATAAAGTATCTCTGACAGATGACCATCCAGCCTCTGTTTAAAAATCTCCAAAGAAGACTCCACCATACTCTGAGGCAGTGAGTTCCACTGTTGAACAGCTCTTATAGTCAGGAAGTTCTTCCTAATGTTCAAGTGGAATGTCTTTTCCTATAATTTGAGTCAATTCCTCCCTCTTCCTTATGACATCCTTTCAGATGTCATCCATACATGGCTATCATGTCTCCTCTCAACCTTCTCTTCTGCAGGCTAAACAATATATTGGACTAAATTGGATGCCCACTATGGAAAATCGACAATGACAGCTGCCTTAAGTTGTGCTGAAATTTGGTGAGAACTAAAGTTAGACCTTGGCATTTTGGTTGTTAAATACCTCCTTCAGTGAATGTCTCATAAGTAAACAGCGCCAAGGTAAGTTAATACAGAATGCAGAAATCACAAATATTATTGGATTGTTTGAATGGTGTACTGACATATGTCAAAATGATCTATGTAAATGCCTGCTCCTGATGACACTTTCACATTTACCAGATGGATTATGAATACCCAGTATTTACATGCATACATACTTTTCTAGGTATAAAAAAGAACTGACCCACACAAAACACTAGTTGAGGCTGATGGAAACCTGAATCTAATAACTGCAAGAGATGCATATGTTCTCCAGCCCCATACCAGAATCTAGTCTAGGTGTCTCTAATCATAGTAACAGATATGTAACAAAGTGGCAAAATACCACTACTCCATAGTCAAGGAACTTACAATAAAAAAACCCAGCCAAGTTACTGTGGACAAGAAGCAGAACATCTCACAAGTAGCTGCCGTGTGTATGGTAAAATCCGTATTACCACTGTGGCTGATATTAACCTGGTATAAACAGGTTTGCTTATTCTCTACTTGTTATGTGTATTCAAGTCATTTCTGACATAGCAACCACAAAGTAAACCTTTCCCAACTGAAACATTGCCCAACTCAAACATTGCTTTGTAGGCCAGATGATATACAGAACAGATGGGTACTGAAGCAATGCCACAGCAACATGATACCTGCAGGGAAGTACGAGACCAGGCCTGTAGCTGAGGGGGGGGGGCTTGAGGGGCTTCAGCCCCCCCCAATTATCAGGGTGATCCGCGAGAAGGCCTTACTGGTACAGGCATGTAGCCAGGGGGGGCTAAGGGGGCTTCAGCCCCCCCCCAAAATCTCAGGGTGGTCCGCGAAACGGCCTTACTGGTGCATTATTTAAACTGTTATGTGCATTTAAATCATGATCTGATCACCATGCTCATTATATCCCACATTAATGGGGTTATTGGGATAACAATACAAAAGGTTTGCTAGGGTAGACCCTCTTCCACCCAGTTCCAACTCCCCGAACCAAACTCAGCCCCCCTCCCCGAATCAAAATCCTGGCTACGGCCCTGTACTGGTATATTATTTAAACTGTTATATTTATTCATATCATGATCTGATCACAATGCTCAATATATCCCGTACGCATGGGGGTATTGGGATAATGATACAAAATGTTTGCTAGGGTAGATCCTCTGTAACTCAGGTTCCCCCCCCCCAAATCAAACTCAGCCCCCCAATCAAAATCCTGGCTAAGGCCTGGAAAAGACTTCTAACCCATGCTCAAAATAGATACAAATGAAGGCAACTAGAGAAGATGTTGTGATCTGTGTGAAAGCTGAGGAATGGAAAATCTAAGTGACTAAAATTGACTAAGTATTAAAGCAAACCTATCACAGGATTTTCTAGAGAATGTGTAGTTTTTCCAATGTCACCCAGTGAGTTTCCATGGCTGAGCAAGGAACTGAAGCCCAGTATCTAGAGTTATGGTCCAATGCTCAATTATGACGCCATGCTGGTTCTGCTAAATATGTTTACTTTAGCCTGGTAGTTCAAGACTAGGAACTGATTCATGTGTGGGAGCAAGTGTTTTAGCAATGTGCCAGAACAGTTGAGAAACATGTTTGTGCTGCACTCATAGCTATTAGAATGGAAGTTTGATCATACCTGTACTTCTAACTCTGGGAATCTATCTTCTATGTGCCTAACAAGAGATGTATTTCTACTTCAGTCCTATCCAGGGCACTTGATATTCAACCATGTAGTTTGCCCTGGGATAATGTGGGCATAAACTGGTATTTAGAGACCTGACTCAATCACTTGTTGTTAAGGGATATTGAAACCAATGAACCAAAGGACTAGTATGTTTATTTATTTATTATTTATTTACCTTATTTATATTCCGCTCTTCTCACCCCGAAGGGGACTCAGAGCAAATTACAGATACACATACTTTAGCAGACAATCCCTGCTGTTTCACAAACACACATATAAACGAACAGAGGCAAACTCTGGCCACCAGGGGGAGCTGATGTACTCCTCATCTCTCAGCGTTTCCAGCGTCCCTTGTTCTCCTTCCGCATTCCTTCAGCATTCCTGGAGTTCTTTAATGGACTCATAATTCAGTCAAAATTTGCCTCCCCACTTAATGTGGTACCTTTATCACCTACTTGACAGATGCAACTGTCTTTCAGGCTGCAAAGGTCGACAGCAGGCTACACTTAAAGGTGGAGCACCCACCTCGACCCGGGCAGGCCTCAAACTCATGACCAACTGGTCAGAGAGATCTTATGCAACTGACATTTAGCCAGCTGCACCACATTCCCGGTGTTTCCTTTAGATCAAGTTCTGCATATTAAACCTAATTTTCTTGCATTCGCACAAATTGTAGTGAGCCACAATGTGGAACAAGACCTTTAAACATCTTAAGGAGTTAAATTAAAACATTTCAAGGAGCTAAATTAAAACTAACATTTTACTTTCATTTCATAACATGAAAAGTCAATTTCTGCCTCTTCCAAATGTCTAAAAAACCCGTTCAAAGCAGGTCCAACCATTCAATTGAACCAGGAACAAAACCATTTGTTCCATCAATATTGTTTCTGAATCACACCAAGCAGGAGAATAAAATTTCATGCCAAAGTCACAGACTGAAGAACTAAAATGGACTAGTTTTCTGAAATAGCCACTCCCTTTGGCGCATACTAACATAACACAAAGAACAAATTAGCAGCATTTTTGGGTGTCTGTTTCCACATTTCCCGTACAAAGAACGTGAGATGTGCCATGCATTAACAGGCTGTATGCCTTCTGATTTAAAGTTCCTCAATCAGATTGATCAGAACAGATGCCACATTCTCTCCCCTGCGTAAACAAGATTTAGTTTTATATTAGCATCATCTTCTATGCAGTTTAACTGGCAGTATGTTATTTCTCTGACTTAACATCTTGCTTCTCTGTTACTCATAACTATACTCAGACTGTCAAGAAAGTACTGAAATTAAATTATCAATCAAACTGATGAAATTTGAGAGGCATAATAGAAATTTGGATGCATGCGGGAACCTGACAGAAACTTGAGAGTTTCACATGCTACCATTTCTCTCCTGCAAAAAAACATGCTATTGGTCAGACTATCTTTAAAGCAGCCTTTCTGCAATGGCTGAATAGCTAGGGGGAAATGGGCCCGCAGTCCACCACATCTGTAGGGCATCAAGTTGGGTAAATTTCCACTAAAGAGATATCTTGCCTTTGAATGAACAAGGCATGTTTAACTGCTCCAAATTGCAGAACTAGAACTAAAGAATAGAAGAAAGCTATCTGAAAGGAAAATACCCATTTTAGGAAAATGTAGGCTCTTGTTTATCAAAGGTTTTTAAGAAAAGGCTGGGTGGCATCTGTCAGGATGCATCAGCCTCCTGACAGATGCTACCCAGCCATCATTGAGCAGGGAGATAGATTACTTTCATGGAATCATAGAGTTGGAAGAGATCACAAGGTGACCCTGTCCAATTCCCTGCCATGCAGAAAGACACAATCAAATCACCCTAAACCAGGGGTGAGCAACCTACGGCCCGTGGGCCATATCCAGCTCAGCAACCGGTTCTGTCTGACCCGGGAGAAGGGCATCGGGGGCGGGGCCAAGAGGTGGGGCTCTGTGGGGTCTGTGTTGACAGATAGGTCATAGGAGTGGCAGTTTTGGAGTGCCTGCCATCCCTGCAGGCGATCCGTGTCTGCAGGGGGAGCACTCCGCAACCTGCGGGGGCTGATCGGCGTGGCGAACCAGAAAACTTGATCGTCTTCCGGGTTGCTACGTCGATGAGCTGCCTCAGATTGCCGAGTGCTCCCCCTGCAGGCCAGGATCGCCTGCAGGGATGGCAGGCACTCCAAAGCTGCTGCTCCTCTGGCCTGTCTGCCAACACAGGCCCCACAGAGCCTGCGATCGGATGGCGGCAGCAGCACCCCTTCTTCTTGGCCCCGCAGGGCAATCAGCTGGGGAACAGCTGGGGGTGAGAGCGGGCATAGGCCTGCAGCCTCCGATGGCCTGCTGCGTTGGTTTCCTCTGCTGCGGCGGCAGCTGGGTCCGCTTTGCCATCCTCTGGGCTGGGGCCATTGGGCCATTCCATCTTGGGATCCTTCCTCTCTTGAGGATGTCAGCCTTCATCTTGGTTCGCACCTTGTCTTCTTGAATTTAATTTAATTTAATTTTACTGGTTTTTATTATTATTGTATAATAATTTTATAATAATATAATATAATGTTATATTATATTATAATTTCAATATATTTTAATGTGTCTCTCTATATATACTATAATATAATAATTATGATATTAGTACTAATAATATATGAATATTTCTTGATATATTAATATGTTAATATCAATGATGTGTAATACATAGTAAATATAGCAAATAAATAAATAAATAATGTAGATTAAAATGTAGTTCCGCCTCTAGGTGCGGCCCTCCATAATATTTTTTGGCTCTTGTGTGGCCCCTTGGAAAAAAATGCCCACCCCTGCCCTAAACATATGGCTTTGATTCTCTTGTCCAAGTAGGTGTAAAAATAATATTTATAAGTATATGTTCCTAGGATGAAAAAAAAATAGACCTCAAGGCATTATCAGAAAGGCCAGTGAAAATTTTGTGCATCTTTTTTGTTTGCATTCGGAAGCAATGCAGGCAGGGGCAAGTCTGGACAATGTTTGTATAGAAGCCTAAAGAAAACCCTATGGAATTTGTGGGGTCACTTTAGGAACTTCCATCACATGGAGGTTTTCCTCTGTTTCCTCTTCAGCTTAGCATGATGACAAAATGGAGTCCCATGAGGGCCATCACTTGATGCATGGCCACTTACGGTGGTCAGAAGTAGGAATCCATCTTGCCAGTGTGTTACCCAACTCCTGATTGAAGAAAGCAGGTGGGGGGGAGTAGAGGGAAGTGGGAAGAAGATGGGGAAAGTATGTGGTAAACGGGGTAAGACAAATTCCCCACTCTTTCCACTGCTTTCCCACACATTCCCTCCTGCACATCTGAAGAAGCCCTTAGTCACCAGGTGACTTTAAAGTATTCAGTGTCTCAAAGTGTTGCCCCTGTGTTTAAATGCTTTGAAGTGTTGTAGGGAAATTATTATGTGTAGAAATTCAGGGTTTGCTTTGCGTGTGTGTACAAACACCCACCCCCTGTTTTCTGGACAGAAAAGAGAACCCAAAATCACAGGATCGGAGCGGTGACGGGGCGCCGGAAGGAAGAAGTGGAGGAGGAGGAAGGCAGGCGGCTCTTCCTCCCTGCCCGGGTCCCTCCCTCCCTGGTGCCCCCCACTGTTCTGGATCGGAGTGGCGCCGGGGCGCCGGAAGCAGGAAGCGGAGGAGGAGGAAGGGAGGCAGCTCCTCCTCCCTGCCCAGGCCCCTCCCTCCCCGGCACCCCCCGCCATTCCGGATCGGAGTGGCGCCGGGGTGCCGGAAGGAGGAAGTGGAGGAGGAGGAAGGGAGGCGGCTCCTCCTCCCTGCCCGGGCCCCTCCCTCCCTGGCACCTCCCCGCCATTCTGGATCGGAATGGGGCTGGGGCGCCAGAAGGAGGAAGCGGAGGAGGAGGAAGGGAGCCGGCTCCTCTCTGCCTGGCTCCCTCCCTCCTTCCCTCCCTGGTGCCCTCGCCGCTTTTCCGGATCGGAGGCGAGGGTGAGTGTTGGCTGCCATGCGCGAACGTTCAAAACGCGCGCTGGCAGCAAAGAGACAGGGATGCCAGGTACGTTGGCCGTTTTTGGGGGCTGTGTTTGGAGGTGTTGCGAGGTACTTGGGCTGGGTTTTTTTGGCCCTATAGGTACCTCATGGTATGGTTGATTATGTTGCCGAGTTTCGTGCTTTTGCAATGTATAGTTTCGTTGTCTATGAGCGTCATTGCACGACCATTCAAAAAAATATAGATTATTTGAAATGCATTTATATCTCAAAGCAGTGGTGGCGCAAAACAAAATACTTCCACTTTTAGCAAATGACTTTGAATGTGTAAACCAGTGTTTCTCAACCAGTGTGCCGGGGCACACTAGTGTGCCGTGAGCGATCATCAGGTGTGCCATGGGAAATTGGAACCTCGGGGGGGGGGGGAGTCTACTGTGTTGAAGTATAAAAACCCTAAGAAACCTACCTCGATAAAGGCACAAAATTACAAACACCCCCCCCCCCCTACCTGTTGTCTACTTGGTCTCGCCATGCATTGGGAAGGCCTGCCTCCCTTTCCCCAAGTAGAGACCTTCTCTTGCCTCCTGGGGGTTCTGTGTGGGAAGTTTGGCCCAGTTCTATCATTGGTGGGGTTCAAAAGGCTCTTTGATTGTAGGGGAACTATAAATCCCAACAACTACAACTCCCAAATGTTAAGGTCTATTTCCCCTGAACTCCATCTGCATTCATATTTGGGCATATTGAGCATTCATGCCAAGTTTGGTCCTGATCCAACATTGTTTGAGTCCACAGTGCTCTCTGGATATAGGTGAAGTGCAACTCCAAAACTCAAGGTCTCTTGGTTATGGGAATTCTGTGTGGGAAGTTTGTGTCTTTCTGCCATTCCTGCCAGGATATCTATGTTGTGTTCATTGAAACAGGCCCAGGTTTCACACTGAGTGTATAAATACATTTAAAAATGTATTAACTATATGTATTACTGTGTTAGAGTGTCATTTTGTGTCATTTTGGTTGATGGTGTGCCCCAGGATTTTGCAAATGTAAAAAGTGTGCCGCGGCTCAAAAAAGATTGGGAAACACTGGTGTAAACAACAGCAACATAATTGAATTAAATTACATTTGTATTACCCCCCCCCCCCCAAAATCTAACTAGCAATAGTTCCTTTTGTGTGTTCAGCCTAAGTCTGTGTTCCTGATAATGGTAGGCATCTCACAAGCTTTCCTCACTGTATGGAAGAAGCACAAATAGGATTTTTCATGGTGCATTTTGAACTGCATCCGGATGTTTCACCTATTTGGAGTTACATGGCATTTGTTCTGGTTCCTTGATTTGCTGAGCCTACCCCAGGTGGACTGAAGATTAAGCACAAGCCAATTTTTATCAACTTCCCTGCAGTTAAGCTGCTCTTTAAAAAGTCTGCCAGCTTGCATTGGTCTCTTTTCTCATTTTTTCAAATCATTTTTTGTATTTTTCTTGCACGGAACTGTACTCAACTTCAGATATGATTATCTGTCAATGTTTCAAATTTTCCCATTTGTTCACCACCTTCTGTTTGTAGCCTCCTCCCTGTACCAGTGCCAAGAAAAGGACTTTCCCAAGCTAAATCTCTTCTCCATTTTTACAATTTTTTAGATTTTTGTATTTTTAAAAGGAAAAAAAGTGTACTGCAAAATAATATGATAGAAGTACAAAGCATCTTGGAGAGGATGTAGAGAAAGTTGAGAACATGTAATGCTGGCTGCCCATCCTCTAGTGAAGATGAATGGTGAGAGATTTGGGACAGATAAAAGAGAGATTTGGGATAGTTCTTTATGGCCTTCAACTTGAACAATTTTAAAGGGGGCTGAGGCAAATTAATGAAGGATAAATATATTAATGTGTACCGGGGTCATGAGGAAGATATTACCTATAGGATCAGAAGAACTACATCTCTGTACTCTTAGAAAACATAAGCAGAAATGTGCTATTATTATCATGTCATATGGTGGGCTTCCCGTTGTCAGCTGGATGACCACTGTGGGAGCAAATGTGAGACTGACTGGATCTTATATTTACATGTTTTTCTGTGAGCATTGCTATACATACATGAATACATACACACACATATACAGAGGAAAAATTGTGTGAGTATATGAGAGGTATGTGTTTCTTCTAATACTGTGGTGTTTTATAGCATTCCTTGCATAGCAGCCCTTTTCTTGAACTTTCTGTGCCTTGGGTTCATTTTGGAAGTATTGCATAAGACTTTAATTTCTAATAGAATCAGTTCATTCTCAAAATGAGTCACATCCATTCTCCTTTCGTTATGTCCTCTGCAGCCAGGGATATCTAGCCCACAAGATATTTTCATATATATATATATATATATATATATATATATATATATTCATTCTGCCCTTCTCACCCCGAAGGGGATTCAGGGTGGAGCACAATATATAAACAACAAACGTTCAATGGGACATAAATAGATTATACACATACATTAACATTAAAATCCTATCTCAACATTAAAATCCACTGTTTAAAACTGTCTAAGTCATTTGCATTGAATCTGGTTGGCATGGTAAGGTTTCTTATTGCTGCCTTATTGCACTGTGCCAAAGCCTTTGTCCCATAACCAAGTTTTTACCATTCCTCTAAAGGACAGGAGGGAGTGGGCTGATGTAATCTCACCACGAAGGGAGTTCCATAGTCAAGGGGCAATCACTGAGAAGACCTCTCTCTTCTTCTTGCCAATCGTGCCCGTGACAGTGGCAGAGAGCAGGGCCTCTCTGCAGGATCTTAATCTCTGCAGTGGTTCATATAGGGAGATGTTTTTGGATAGATAAATTGGTCTGGGACTGTTTAGGGCTTTTTTAGGCCAAAGGCAGCACAGTGGCTTACTCATAATATTTCTACCACGAAGAGAAATATTCTGGGATGACTGGAGATTACTAATTTTAAAATTTTCACATCCTTTTCCAAGTTCAAACTCTTCCAAGTATGAACTCCAAGCTTGGTCAGGTAGGACTTAATATAACACATTCATGGCAGGTTATAGATTCTTTGAAACAATCATTTCATTCCCCTTTGTTGTTCAAAGTTTGATAGTTTTATGATGAGATCTAGTGAATGTATTTCTTACAAATATTTCTGGCAGTATTTAAAGAGCAACATGTTGTAAATCATTGTCCATCCCAATCTCCTTAGTCATGTTCAGCTGCTATCAACGTCTCATCCTTAGTGCTGCTATCAGATAGAACCATCGCTGGAAGAGTAGGTAGCTGGCTGACATCAGCAAGAACTTGGACAAGGACTTCAGCACTCATCTAGAACACTATGGCTGTAGCAGCTGGAGAATTGTGGAAATTGTAGCCAAAAAATCCCCAAGGTCTGGAAAATATATATTCCATATATGTGAATATATATATAGATATAGATAGATAGATAGATAGATAGATAGTAGGCATGAAAAAAAGTTATGAAAATGATTCGTTTCGTAAGAAATTCGTAAGAAATGCTACTTTCGAGCTTTTCCGCACCTGGAACGCCAACCAGGAAGTGGACTTCCTTTTACGGTCCTTGAGGCCAACAATTTGCGTTAGGATCGTAATAAATTCTTAATTATTAATTAATTAATTATTGTACTACCTACTCACTTCTCCCTGTCTTCTCCCCCCTCATTTCCTTCCCGCCTTCATTCAGCTTCTTCTTTTTCCCGCATTTCTATGGGGAACTGGAAGTGATGCTGCTGCTAGGTAGGCAGGCAATGCATTCTGGAAAGTGTAGTCCTCCACGCTTCCCCCCCTCCTTCTCTTCCCCGTTGCTCTGCTGCCATGCCCCATCGCAGGGGCCAGCTTCACCTGCTCTTGTATGCCTTCTCCTCCTCTCTCTCTCTGCACTCTCTCAGATGCTTCTCCCCCTCCTTCTCTTCCCGTTGCTCTGTTGCCATGCCCCATCACAGGGGCCAGCTTCACACACACACACGCGCGCGTGCGCGCTCCTCCTCCTCTCTCCCTTTGCGCTCTCTCAGATGCTTCTCCCCCCTCCTTCTCTTCCCCATTGCTCTGTTGCCATGCCCCATCGCAGGGGCCAGCTTCACACACACACACACGCGCGCTACTCCGCCTCTCTCTCCCTGGGCTCTCTCAGATGCTTCTCTTCCCCGTTGCTCTGCCTTGCCCCATCACAGGGGCCAGCTTCAGCCCTCCAGGTACGTGTTTTGGACTTCAACTCCCACCATTCCTCACAGCCTCAGGCCTCTTCCTTTTCCTCTCAGCCTGGGCAAACTTGGGCCCTCGCTCCCTCAGGATCGGGGTGAGAGAGAGGCAGCGAGGAGTGAGGGGGGGGCCTCCTCCTCCTTTTTTTGCTGCTTCCAAGAATACAATACCCCCTTTCTCCCTCCTTCCCTCCCTCCTTCCTATTTGGAGAGTCCCATCTAGAATTCAGTGTGGTTTATTCAAGTTTTGGCCTACAACTCCCAGAAATCCCAGCCAATTTACCAGCTGTTAGGATTTCTGGGAGTTGTAAACAAAACTCATCTGGAATGCGCATGCTCTGGCATACGAATTACTAACAATTTCGTTAGTACTTAAGTTACATTTTAGAACTTTTGGAATTTTTTTGTAAGTCTTTGATATACTAATCTAAAAAAAATCCCCCCCCATTTGATTTAAGAATCGCCATTTTTGGGTTCTAAACCATGCCTAATAGATAGATATAATTTGTATGTAACAGGCTCTCCTTATCAACTGCTGTATCAGCAAAGACGATGACACTCATGACAGCAATAATAGCTTTTAGTTTTAGCACAAAAAGTGATTCCATAATGCCAGTATTATGATATAAACACAGCATTTCTCCTTGAATTTTATATAGCACATCAAATTATAATAGATAATTAGATGAATCATTTAACAGTGAAAAGAGATGTAAAAAGCTCAGTCTTGATTTGGTTGCATACTTTCTCCAGGTCCACCTGCAGGCCTATCCTGCCCACTATTTCATACAAACTCTCCCCCCCCCCATACCCCCGGGCATGCAAATTCATCTTTATTTTCCATATACGTTATCAATAATGCCCTCATTTAGGTACACACTTTCCTAATGTACACATTCCATGCATTTTCATCATTTTGTTTCTGTATTTTTCCCAAGTGTTTACATTTTTGCCACATATATGTTACAACCTCATGGGTGCAAAATCTACAGAAAGTCATGCAAATGCATGCACTTCTTCAGTCAGGTGTGCTTTGTCTGAAAATAGCCTCAGTAAGTTCTGAATGTTCTGCTCAAAATGAGTTTTTTATTTAGTGTCTTCTCCATCCTTAATTGTACAGCAAATGTACTTCAATGTACTTGAAGGAACTTGGGGATATTGCCCAATAAAATAAGTAACAAGATAATGTAAGTGCTCGTGTAATATATATTGTGCTAGTAAAGGTGGGATTCATCACTTAATCCTTTTTTAAATAAGCTTTTAAAAAAAGAAAAGTAACACAACACATATGGCACAGGCAAGCTTTGCATGCTGTGAAGAATGAGATTGCAGGGGGCTGATAATGGTATTTGTATCCTTACACATTGCAATCCCAGCCAGGGCTGGCAGTGGATATGCAGAAGGAAGTATCATCTGGTGGATTTTGTGCAACCAACTGGGTGCCTCACTCTCCTTTTTCAGGTGTCCACACACATCTGAAAAGATCTCTACACTTGAGCTCCTTGCTGGGATTCTCTGCAACAGCTAAAGACTCATTGAGCATGAATGCTGCACTAATCTTCCAGAGACACCAGACTTGCTATTTGGCAGAGCTCTTTGCCAACTGGCATTCAAGTGAGCAGAGAACTGAACTTTGGGGAAATAAACAGAAGGCTTATCACTTTATATTCTCTTCGCTGAACTTATTGAGAAACTTTAGTTTTCATTTTGACATGAGCCCATGGTCTATGGGGAGGGATACATTTCCCAGAGATTTGTGTTTCTCCTCCACTAGGGACATTATCTGTGTTACAGCCTTGTAGGAAACAGTGTGTCCATGAATATGTGTGATAATCATACATTGTCAATCATTAGGAGTTGGTTCTAAGATGATGATGATGGTGATGATGATATTAATTGACCTTGCAAAGGCATTTGACAAAGTGAATCACAGTGCTCTTTGGACCATCCTCTAAAAACTGGGTGTCCTGACAAATTTATGAACATCCTGCGGCTCCTCCATGATGACATGATGGCAACAGTCTTGGACAGCAATGGCTCCCAAAGTGGCCCATTTAAGGTGGAATCAGGTGTTACTTTCCATCTTCATCACTATGATACTTCATCTTGTTGATGGGAAGCTTCCTGCTAGCGAGAAAACCAAAGTACTCTTCCAGCAGGCACCAGCAAATCCCTCTGCAATGCCAGAAATACAGCTGAATAGGGTAACATTAGAAAATGTTGACCATTTCTGCTACCTTGGCAGCCACCTCTCCACAAAAGTCAACACTAACAGCATTTTCCCCGAATTAAGCACAGAGTGTTTGAGGACTGGGGTATCTGTAGAGAGACCAAGGTGCTTGTTTATAAAGCTATTGTCCTTCCAACCTGCTATATGCCTGCGAAACGTGGACTGTCTACAGATGTAACATGCAACTCCTGGAATGATTCCATCAGCGTTACTTCTGAAAAATCCTGTAAATATCTTGGGAAGACAGGCAGACAAATATCAGTGTGCTAGAAGAAGCAAAGACCACCAGCATTGAAGTGATGCTCCTCTGCCATCAACTCCGCTGGACTGGCCACGTTGTCCGAATGCCCAATCACCACCTCACAACTCAGGGATGGGAAATGTAATGTTGGTGGACAGGAAAGGAGATTTAAAGATGGGTTTAAAGCCAACTTTAAAAATTGTGGCATAGACACAAAGAACTGGGATACCCTGGCCCTTGAGCACTCTGACTGGAAGTCAGCTGTGACCAGCAGTGCTGCAGAATTCAAAGAGGTACAAACGGAGGGTGAAAGGGAGAAAAGTGCCAAGAGGAAGGTGCATCAAGCCAACCCTGATCAGGACCACCTTCCACCTGGAAACCAATGTCCTCACTATAGGAGAACATGCAGATCAAGAATAGGGCTCCACAGCCACCTACGGACCCATTAAGACACATCCAGAAGACCATCATCCTCAAGCTATGAGGGATTGCCTAAGCTGAAGCAAAGGTGATGCTTATATTAACAGTCTTTATTTGTACTCCGCCCCCATTCCTGAAGGGACTCGGGACAGCGTACAGCAACCAACAGAAATGAAAATTAATATAATAAACAATAAAAAGCAATGAACGAATATAACTTTAAACAGTGAAAATGACACAATAGTATAAATATCAATAAATAACAATTTCAAACCTGTTTGCCCTCTAAAAACAGTAAAATGGCAACTATAAATATAAAGATAAAGATGATGGACACCCCTGACAAAGATTGGTCAGCAATGAGATATTACAAAAATTGGCAAAAGGCAGTGTGGCAACGAAAAATAGAGAAGGATCGTAAGAACCTTTGGGGCTCAGCAAGTTCTACTTCATCACTTCAATTTTTGATGGAAAAATATTGTTATATTTCACATTTCACATTCAAAATAAAAGTTATCTTCCCAGTCTCAAGTTGATCCTGTTAGTTTTGATGAAATTAATGTTCAGATAAACAATTTTAGCCTTATTTCAATTTCTGTTTTGTGACCTGGTTATTATTTATAGTATCATTTCTGTGATGGCATACATACCATTTATTTGTGTTTGGAGATCTGCGTATGTTCCCTCCCTTCTGATATAGTCCTTAAAACAGAAATCTATCTGTTCAATACAATAGATCACTCTTAATTTATTTACAGTGCAATGGTTTCCTGGTGATCCTTATTTATGGCAAAACAGATAATTCAGTCCTGCAAATGTTGCGGTGTGCTATTCAAAGTAGAGGTCTGTGGACTGATGCCAATCCCTGAGACATCTGAGAACTTCCTGGAAAGAAAAAAAGGCAGGTGTACCCAAAAGGCACAAATATGGTGGTGGTTTCTTATCCATGGGGAGGAAAATATTGCTTTTGTTTTCCTCCCCCTGAGAGAGGGTTTTACTTGTGAATCTAGGATTCATTACATGGGAAGGCAAAGGCATGGTTTAGAATCCAAAAATGGCAATTCTTAAATCAAATGGGGGGATTTTTTTTGATTAGTAAAAGAAAGACTTACAAAAAAATTCCCAAAAATTTCTGAAATGTAACTTAAGTACTAACGAAATTCGTTACTAATTCGTATGCCAGAGCATGCGCATTCCAGATGGTTTTGGCCTACAACTCCCAGAAATCCTAACAGCTGGTAAATTGGCTGGGATTTCTGGGAGTTGTAGGCCAAAACTTGAATAAACCACACTGAATTCTAGATGGGACTCTCCAAATAGGAAGGAGGGAGGGAAGGAGGAAGGGCGGGAGGGAGGGGTTTTCTATTCTTGGAAGCAGCAAAAGAAAAGGAGGAGGAGCCCCCTCGCTCCTCGCTGCCTCTCTCTCACCCCGATCCTGAGGGAGCGAGGGCCCAAGTTTGCCCAGGCTGAGAGGAAAAGGAAGAGGCCTGAGGCTGTGAGGAATGGTGGGAGTTAAAGTCCAAAACACGTACCTGGAGGGCTGAAGCTGGCCCCTGCGATGGGGCATGGCAGAGCAACGGGGAAGAGAAGCATCTGAGAGAGCGCAGGGAGAGAGAGGAGAAGCGCGCGCGCGTGTGTGTGTGAAGCTGGCCCCTGCGATGGGGCATGGCAGCAGAGCAACGGGGAAGAGAAGGAGGGGGGGAAGCCTGGAGAGAGAGGAGGAGATGCGCGCGCATGTGTGTGTGTGAAGCTGGCCCCTGCGATGGGGCATGGCAGCAGAGCAACGGGGAAGAGAAGGAGGGGGGAAGCCTGGAGGACTACACTTTCCAGAATGCATTGCCTACCTAGCAGCAGCGTCACTTCCAGTTCCCCATAGAAATGCGGGAAAAAGAAGAAGCTGAATGAAGGTGGGAAGGAAATGAGGGGGAGAAGACAGGGAGAAGTGAGTAGTACATAGTACAATAATTAATTAATTAAGAATTAAGAATTTCTTACGATCATAACGCAAATTGTTGGCCTCAAGGACCGTAAAAGGAAGTCTACTTCCGGGATCGCGGCAGCGATACGTAAAACCTCAAAAGTCCCATTACATACGAATCTCTTACGAATCCTTTTAATTTCCGTTTCATTTTTCTCATGCCTAGAAGGCAGCAGCCTTTTCATGCCAGAAATCTTCATTTAGGAAGGAGGGTAGAGTTATGGGCACTTTCAGTCAACCTCCAATGAAGAACTTAAGGGTATCCTCACTTGGAGTTGTGCCAAAAAATACTCCTGGTGCATTTATTCATCATCTGTCTTATCCAAAGGAGGAATAGCTAAATGATTTTACCCCCAGTGAGTTTTGTTCAGTCAGTGCATTACACATATTTCAATGAGATTATAAAACAGGTTTGCCGGCATGGGGTGGGGGGCACAGCTGGCAAAGTCAGACATTTAGTCAACGTTTCATTTACTCCCCATTCACCCAGTCAACTTTGAGCTTTTGGGTTTTCAATTGTGTTGCATACTGTATTGATCAGGCTTTACCCATGGGCTGTTTGGTCTCTTGTTCAGCATTCACTTTTCTTGCGTGGCCCATCAGGCTTTAAACTGAATGCCAGGGTGTAGTACACTATTTGGCCAGTCTAACACTGCACAGTGCACAATTGTATTGTAGCAGTTTTCTACTGTTATGGAAGAACTAGAGGTCCTATTGGCACACAAAAAGACAGGTCCATCCACTAGGCTTACGTTTTTGGGCATAGAGCTAGATATGGTTAATTAATTCTTTGGGCTTCCCTTGACTAAGGCTGCTGACTGGCTAAATCAGGTTACATCTTTTTGTCTCATCGCATGGCCATGTTACGAGTATTTCAGAAGCTTATTGACCATTTGGCCAGGAAGTGGTGCAGCTGTCTAAGTGTCAGCTGCATAAGATCTCTCTGACCAGTAGGTCATGAGTTTGAGGCCTCCCTGGGTCGAGGTGGGTGCTCGACCTTAAGTGTAGCCTGCTGTCGACCTTTGCAGCCCAAAAGACAGTTCATTTGTCAAGTAGGAGATAAAGGTACCACATTAAGTGGGGAGGCAAATTTTGACTGATTTATGAGGCCATAAAGAACACCAGGAATCGCTGAGGATTGCAGAAGAACAACAAGGGAGGCTGGAAAATGCTGAGAGAGATGAGTGCATCAGCTCCCCCTGGTGGCCAGAAGTTTGTCAGAAGTTCGCCTCTGTTCGTCTATGTCAGTGTTTCTCAACCTTCCGAATGCCGCGACCCCTAATACAGTTCCTCATGTTGTGGTGACCCCCAACCATAACATTATTTTTGTTGCTACTTCATAACTGTAATTTTGCTACTGTCATGAATCATAATGTAAATATCTGACATGCAGGATGTATATTCTGGACCAAATTTGGCTCAAATACCAGGTACATCCAAATTTGAATACTGGTGAGGTGGGGGATTGATATTGTCATTTGGGAGTTGTAGTTGCTGGGAGTTATAGTTCACCTACAATCAGAGAGCATTCCGAAATCCACCAATGGGGGAATTGAACCAATCTTGGCACACATGACCAACAGAAAATACTGGAAAGGTTTAGTGGGCATTGACATTGAGTTTTTGGAGTTGTAGTTCACCTACATGCAGAGAGCACTGTGGACTCAAACAATGATGGATCTGAACCAAACTTGGCACGAATATTAAATATGCCCAAATGTGAACACTGGTGGAATTTGGGGAAAATAGACATTGACATTTGGGAGTTCAAATTGCTGGGATTTATAGTTCACCTGCAATCAAAGAGCACTCTGAACCCCATCAATGATAGAATTGGGTCAAACTTCCCACACAGAACCGCCATGATCAACAAAAAAACCCTATGTTTTCTGATAATAATTGGCGACCCCTCTGACACCCCCTCACGACCCCCTGAGGGGTCCCCACCCCCAGGTGGAGAAACACTGGTCTATGTTCATCTATATATGTCTAAATATGTCTATATATGTTGTCTATATATGTTGAACTGCAGGGATTGTCTGCAAGTATGTGTACCTGTAATCCGCTCTGAGTCCCCTTCGGGGTGAGCAGAGCGGAATATAAATAAAGTAAATAAATAAATAAATTTACATTTTGCTTGTCGGATGGTTGCCCCAGGCCAAGCCTTTTTGTGATGCTTATGTGATGCTGTTAGTGGGATTTTAGTTCTGCACCATCACATTAGGCCTCCTGAGTTTTGGGGTCTTTTTCAATGGTTGTTGGTGTGCTCAGCATTGGCCAGAGGCCTGGCACACGTGGGGGATCACTACCAACCTTACTGCCAAATGTCATTATTTTTGGTGCAGCGAAAAGAATGGATAAAAGTAAAATATGTTGACCATGTTTTAAAGTTCTGTGTTTAATTACACAGTAACGGGCTATTGGCACAATACATTCTAATACATGTCCTGACTCTGGCCTTTTGGTTTAAGTCATTAACTGTACCGATGATTTAGGCTACTGACCAGATGAGTCTCAGTGAAAACTACAGCTCCAGCATTATTCAGATGCTGAATTATTTATTTATTTATTTATTTATTTATTTATTTATTTCGGCAGTTTACCCCGCTTTTCTCAAATCCCGGAGGGGGACTCAGAGCGGCTTCCAAAAGGCACAATTTGATGCCCTCATAACAACACAGTATAAAAACAGTATAAAAACCCTCAAACATTGACACTAAAAAACATTAAAATACAATTACATTCATACAACCTATGTATTCACCTATGTTAAAACAGTTTTCTGTCCATAAAAGCATTGAGCCCTATTCACCAGCTTTCCTTTAAAAACTAGTCTAAAGTGCTGTCCTGTGCTACTATGCAAATGCCTGGTCCCACATCCAAGCCACAACTTTTTTCCTAAATGTCAGGAGGGATGGAATTGATCGTATGTCACTAGACAGCACATTCCACAGACGAGGAGCCACCACCGAGAAGGCCCTCTCCCTCTTCCCCACCAGCCGCACCTGAGAAGCCGACGGGAGCGATAGCAGGGTCTCCCCGGATGAATTATGTCATGTTCAGGTCATTTGCCAATTCCTTCAGTTATAAGGCCATTACCTGGTCCTTTGTTTTGGCATGTCAGCTGGTCCCAACGGACCAAATATCAGTTTTGACCTGTAGCTCTCAAGGCACTTCCTAAATTGGGTTTGGAGGGAGTTAGGTTTGGCACACACACTTTCAGTATTGGGGCTGCTTCTACAGCAGTGGTGGTTGACATTGATGTGCAGGGTATTTGGGCCATTGGGCATTGGAGATCAGTGGCTTATTGCTGCCATGTTTGGCCATTTTCTCACTAGTTCTCAGGTTTTTTGGGGGGGGGGTTGCAGATCCCAGGTTGTTGCAAAGAATACTGATTTGTGGCCAAAGTTAAGTCTTCTGGGCTGAGCATCAAACGCACTGGAGCCATTTTGGATGTCATCTTGATTTAAGTGGCAGTGCCACTGTTGGCTCGTTTCGCTGGGAGGGTTTACGATGGCATGGCTTATTGCGCATACTGCTTAGGGAGCACCATAACCTGCGTCCTAATATTTTGACTGTGATTTAAGTGACAGTGCCACTGTCAAATGGCTTGGCTGGAGGGGCTTACGATGGCACGGCTTATTGCACCAATGTTTAGGGAGAGCCATGGCATGCCTCCTCATATTTTGATTGTGAATATTTTGGGTGCAACGAACTGGGTCTTCTTGCTGGAAAAAGCACTCATTATTTGGACAATCAGATATGAAGGGTACAGTTCAAGTTAAAAGGCCCTATGCACAGTTAGTATGGTCAGCTATCGTTTCAAGCAACAATGGCCTGGAGAGGGTGATCTACACCACCTAGATGTGGCTCACAAGAGAGTCAACAAGGAAATAAGGCTTGGGTTTTCTTTATATATTGCTTACTCCAATATTACTTACAAATTATTGAGGCCCGGTGGTGTTCACCTGACAGATATTGGTCTAGAGCTGTTATTTTGGGATTTTCAATATGCCCTAAAATTATCATATTTGGTTTTGGTGTGGAATAGGGGACACAGATCCCCTATTTGTGGCAGATTATGTGGGAAGCTATGATTTGGTGTTTCTGTCAGAGTTATGTGTGTGTGTGGTGTGAAATTTTCAAATAGTAGTTTAAAGCTAGTGTGTGCAGCTTTCCATTAGAGTCATGATTAAATGCATAGAGTAAGATTAATTGCTAGAGTGACACTTTGTAGCTTCCGCAGTGTAGCCGGACAAGAGTCACTCTTGTGGAATGTGGGCACCAACAATTCTACTGATAAGGTTCTTCATTTGTCACCACCGATCTAGCCAGAAATGTGTATGAGCTTCTCTGGCAGTGCTTTGTATATAGCTCGTAAATTACTGCAATAAAGATAAGAAACGCTGGGATTGGCTGTAAGCTTGTTGTGGACTTGTGTTTATGGTTGTGTGGCTAAGTAGGTCACTAGTTCGCCAATGGAGAGGTGATGGAGATGGTGAGAGGTGAATGTGTCTCAATTAACCCTCTCACCCCCACCTCGACAGTTTCTCCTACAGACACTTTGGGTATTGGAGGGGAAATTTGAACCTCCCTTGGGGATCAAGTGATCTGGAGTGGGGCTGGAGATTAATCTCCTGTCCTTGGGGTTGGTTTTGGGGTCTTTGCCCTTGTTAGAAGTCAATGTGACTTTGGGGGCTTACAGCCTTTGATTAGCCATCCAGTATATGTGCTGGACCTTTGAGCAACCATGTTAATTAGGGATAGCTCTTCAGGGTTTTGTTGTTTTGACCAGGCTGGGGACTTGAGTGAGGGGTGACTGACTGCCTCAGTTGCTCTTGTATCAGATTGCTGCCCCATAAATAGTTATTTGCTATCTACAAAAAACAGCATAAAATAGGCAACTGGTTAATAAAAGTTGCCCTTATTTCAATCCACTACTGTTGTCTGGTCTCTTATTTACCTGGTTTGTCAGCAATCAAAGGGAATACACTGTTGCCAAATCAGCCAAGGTCATCTGACATAAGTCATCCATCAAGGCAATCAAGACTCTGTCCATCTCACAATTAGGCCAGAAGCTAGATTGAAATGGATCTAGTAAATTGAAATGGATCTAGAAAATCTGTTTCATTCAGGAACCACTAATGTAGGCCGCCAGAAATGGCAGTGTAATGACTTCTGGAGGCCATATGAGTCCCACCACTGACTTATAACATGTTATGTCCAAATTCTGGACAAAAGGGTCTAACACCCTGTTTTAGGTTCTAAGCTTGTCATTAAGTATCTGGGTTGTTTCCTTAGGTTTAGAGTTCTCCACAAGTCTAGACAGAGAGTCATCTCGTCATTTTGCAAATCAGAAAAGCACGATCATAGCAATACCATATTGCAACCGTGCATGACTGCCAGGCAACACATTCAGTGCCCTTGTGACAACATATACATAAACAGAAAGAAACCAAATAATTGTCTTTCAGGAACAATGCTTTTTATCATTTCTCTTTCCAGTGTGCAGTCACAGGGCAGTTTTCTTGGCACTGGATTTGATCACTATGCTTATTTTTAATTTTATATTATTCATTTGTTTTGTGTGAAACTGCAACATACTTACAATCTATTACGTGTGGCTCATTGCCAATTCAGGATTCGTCTCAGTGTGTTTTTTTTTTTAAAAAGGAGATCAGAGAGCATAACTTTTCTCATAGAAAATTTTAATTTATTTGGGTTGATTTCTGTGTTAACACGCAGAGAGCTTAGAATTTATCAAAGGAAGATGCAACTCCAGATGGATCCAATTATGCACTTGAATTTTTAAAAAGTCTTTATGTGTTCTACTAATGGCTGCAGCACAAAACCATTGTCACAAGAGAACAGAAAAAGGGAAGCAAACCAATTTTGATCTGATATATTTAACTTGAGTAAATCCCTTCCATTTTTGCCCCTGGCCACTGAACTCGAAGCTTTAAAAATGTCATCAAATGGTTTATTGACCAATCACGAAAGTCTGACCTTTGGAATTCTGTATTTCCCCTTAATATAATTTATATAAGAAAGTCCAGCAGAGTGTTAGCTCAGATTAAACAAGGTATATGTTGACCCTCCAAAATTGTGATCCAGCTTTTTTTAAAAAAGGTTCAGATCTACTTATACTAGGGAGTAAGCAATCCTTTGTACTGACTGGGTTGAGTCCTATTGTTTGCTCCAACTCTAGAAGTCACATCAAATGATTGGGATTTACAATATAAAAACAAAACAACTAAATAACAATCCTATTGAAATACAACTTTTAAACAAGATTTTTTATAAAAAAAAATCAAAAATGGTAATAAAGATAACAGAGCTAAGTTGTTTTAATTGCGGTCATTTTTATCCTGTTAAATTTATTTTATTCTTTTCATCTGAAATGGTTTTAAATTGTTTGTTTGGTCCAGGCATCACTCTAAAATCTCATAAACATAAAGAGTAAAATATAAATCTTTTTAATAAATAAGTAAAACTGAGCACAATCTAAATGTTCCTCCACCAACATTCCTGGGAGGTATTTAGAATATTTTTTCCAATGTTTTGGATTGTGAGAGTAAAAAAGTATTTTGGGTACATTACCCCAAGATAATCTCCACTGTGAACACTATGTGTTCATGTACACCAGTGGCTCCATAGACCACCAGTGGGCTGCAAGAACTGAAATATGTCTGTGGCCTCACCTTTACTGCACTGTTGCAATGAGAGTGACTGGTCTCGTGAAACCCTCTTATACTGCCAAGGCTTATTAAATATGGTTTTCTGTGGGTGATCAGGTGGCATATATTTTATTTATTTATTTGTTAGATTTATTGGCCGCCACTCCCAGCTGGCTCGGGGCAGCTTACATCAAGCACCACAATAAAACAACAAATCTACAACAGCAATAAAACCACAAGGATAAAACAATTCCTAAGAGATGACACAAATCCTAGGGGATAGCACATTACAACTCAAAGGCCTGCTGGAATAGGGCTGACTTGCAGGCCTTCCGAAAAGACAACAGATTACGAAAGGCCCGAACCTCTGGGGGTAGTGCGTTTCAGAGAACTGGGGCGATGATGGAGTACGCCCTTCTCTGTGTTGAAGTTAGGTGGTATTGTTTGACATTGGGCATGGCTAGAAGATTCCAGTCTTCAGATCTAATTCTGATTCAGTTCTGTATCAGAAACTAGAGCTGATGTGGTCTATCCAATGCAATTTCTGAATCAGCACCCCAAATAATCAAACCAAATTTAAAGTTGCCCAAAAACTGATTTGTGACTCTTTTGCCTTTTTTTAAAAAAAATTTATTGGTTTTTTTCCCTCTCCCACCCTCCCCTCCTTGTACATACAGTTTATACATCCAACTACAGAGGTTACATTTGTGACTCTTTTGGTACTAATGTGGGAGAGTGGTCCTTGGTCAAAGTGGTCCCTGGTCAAAATAAGGTGATGTACACTGATGTACACTGTCGAATCCATGCTTTGGCACCACTTTCACTGCCATGGCTGTGTGCTACAGAATCATGGAATCTGTAGTTTGATGAGGCATCAGCAGACTTTGGCAGCAAAGGCCAACTACAACTCCCGTGATTCCATAGCATTGAGCCATGGCAGGTGAAGTGCGTGTCCAACAACACTAATTCTATAGTGTAGAGGCGCTCCATGAGTAAGGTCCAGTTTTATTTTTTTTCACTTCCCATTCCTGGGCTTTGCCCTCCTTAATGATTTACTGACACCATTCTTAGCTTAAAAACCAAAAGAAAATACATTTCAAATCATGTATTTTGAGACTTTCCGAGAAACAGCAGGTCTGGAATAAAACAGATAGAAATATATTCTTTTAAAAAATATAGTTTGTTAAATTATTCAGGTTGCACTTCACTTTTTTCACTTTGCAAAATTTTGCATCCATAGTATAGTTTTCCTAAAAACTTTATCTGATTCAACTATGGATACCCGGCAGAAGTATTCCAGCCAGGCTCAAAATGATTCACAGGACCATCTGTTACAATCTGACACGAACATGACTTGTTCATTTCAGTGAATTATGATGGGTTGAACCTGTCCAATGAAATGATATAACACACGTCCATTTAATGAATTACTGCTGCTGAGTGTGACCCACTCATTCAAGTGAGTCATGCTCTAGGCATGTATGGTATCCTTCACAAGAATTGTATAGCCTTTCCCTATCCCTGTGTTAAGTAGCTGCATGTAAATCCAGCCTAAAAGTGTCCTTTATAAGTCAGGCTCTGGCTTGGAAATCTTGATCATCACATCTGAATATGTGAGCAAGAAGCATTTTACATTTTTGGCTTAACCCAAAGAAAATATGTGGTTACATGAATGCTGAAAGAACATCAGGTACTCAGTAGGAAAATGTCTAAAGATCACACAGAAGTTATCAGAAGCTGACTTGAAATAGCAGACAGGTCATTCTGCACTTAGCAGGGCTAAGACATTTACCCTGTTCTTTTAAGTGTTATTACCAACTTTTAAAATGCCTTATCTTTTAACTTTTGCCTCACTATCTGTGTTAAAAATGTTGCCTTGCCATTAGAGTGTTAGTGACTTACACTTTAGATTCTACTCTTTTACTTAGAATGGGTGCACACATGATCATAAGCAAGTCATCATTTAATCTGTCACTTGATAACCTATTTCCATAGCCATCACATCTTGGGTTGATGATAGGCACTTGCCCCTTTTCATCTTCACAATTATCAGTCAACAGCAGCTAAAGTCCAAAGTGGCAAATCTAACAAATCATCTATTATCTATTTCACAGGTTCTCAACCTTCTATCATATTCTTCACCAACCATCCTGTCAATGATAGCAGATCTCATCATGATAGAATCAAGACCCATTTTCCACCAGAAGGAAATAAATATACATTTAAAGCATTGTGTTATTATTTTGTCATTTGTAGTATTATTTAAAGGCAGAAAAACTACAGTACATATTGTAGACACACATATTTGGAAACAATAGATTTGTATTGGCCCTAACCTAGAAATGCCCTGATATAAGAGTGGGACTGTGGCACAGCTGGCTGGGAGTCATCTGCATTAAGATCACTACTGACCGAAAGATCATGAGTTCGAAGCCAGCCTGGGTCAGAGTGAGCTTCCGACCAATTTATGTAGCTTGCTGTCAACCTTTGCAGCCCGAAAGACAGTTGCATCTGTCAAGTAGGAAATATAAGTACAGTGAATGCAGGGAGGGTAATTTAACTAATTTACTACACCATAAAAATCTCCAGCAAGCATGCAAAGAATGAGGAAGTACTTCATCAGTGTCACAAATGGATGGTGAAGCAACAGCTCCCCTGGTGGCCAAAAAACCCTCATCAAAAGCTGGAATGTTAAATAGCCTCTGTGTGTCTGTCTATGTGGTGTTTCAGCCTGGTTCTCAAGTTCATGGTGTGGTGTTCAATGGGGATGTGGACAAGGAGTTAAACGTGCAGAATGAAGTTGTGATTTCAAGGGTCCCTGCAGATGAAAATTCTGCTGATAAGAACTGTTTGATTCCCAGGCCTTCTCTAGATGAGAAGCCTGCTTTTGATAAAACAACAGGTTTTAATAAGCAAGAAAGGGAGTCAGGAGAAGCTGAAGGGAGGTTTGATGGCAGGGTGGATTTCTGTGAGAAAAGACAGTTTGCCCAAGGTCAATGTAGAAGCGAGAGAATCAGAGAGAGGGCCAGGCTACCGAAAAGGAATTTGTTTCCTATTTAAGGTGTGCAAAACCAAGCCCTTGTTAGATTCTTGGCTTTGTTTCAGATCAGATATCATGTTCAAGAAATCTTTGTCTCTGGCCTATGGATTATGATTTTGCTTAAGTGCCTTGTTTCCTTTGGATTTTTTTAATATTGCCTTGTTCCACCTTGACTCAAGTTTCTGTATTGGATTGTTGGACTGTCTTGTTACTCTTTGCTTAAAGTTAATGTATTATTACTGTTTTTATTCCTGTTTTACTACTGACTGACTTTGCTGGATTGCTTACCATCGATTTGCCTTATTTCCTTTTTAATCTATTTACTGGAACTATTTTGCTTCAATAAAAGAACTAGTTTTTCAAGTACTGTCTAGTGTGTGAGTGCTTCCAGAGGGATAATTCATGTCTGAGTTGCAATAGTCTATATATGTTGTGTGTCTATGGCATTGAATGTTTGCCATGTATATGTACATTGTAATCCGCCCTGAGTCCCCTGCGGTGTGAGAACGGTGGGATATAAATAGTAGATAAATAAATAATAAATAATAAATAGTGTGTGAAAGGAATAGAAGAGTGCATCTACACTCTATAATTAATGCAGCTTGATGCCACTTTAACTGCTATGGCACAGTGCTATGGATTCATGGGAGTTGTAGTGTCATGAGGCATTTAGCCTTCTCTGCCAAAAAGTGTAGTACATCACCAAACTACAAATCCCGGGATTCCATAGTTAATGTGGTGGCAGACGGTATTCATTCTACAGTGTAGATGCATCCAAAGACAAGTGAATAGCATCAAAAGGGGGATGAAATGGAAATCCTAAATTCCAAAGATGTGGTGTTTCAAGCTGATTTCATCACTCATTCAGAAATATTTAAATGCAACAATTAAAAAATTGGTGGCCACACTTTATCTGGAAATTAATATATCAGTTACACCACACTGTCATATTCATTTCTTATGTACTCATTTAACCACAGTTGCTTACTCAATGTTCTTACATGGCAAGTAGTAGTTTTCAGACTGTGTGTCTTAAATTTGCTAAATCTTGAAGTGTGTTAGCCTTTGAAGCTTGCATGAAGTTCAAGATCTCACCCTCTTGAGGAGGGGCATTGATCACATAAATATAACAGGTAAAACTGACACCACAGCAAGTATTTCACATCAAAACATGTTTAGAAAGTGATCTGGAGATTCGAGTCTGAAGATATGCCATTTCCCATGTTTATGCATTAAAATGCGCTTGTGTCTTTGATGCATTTAAATCCATTAAAGCAAAGGAAAGATATCACAAGCAGATCATTAAAAGCAACATTTTTTTCTTCGCTGCGTGATACAGCAGGAGAGAGAAAAACAAGCATCAAAAATCGATTGCTAAAAAAACAAATCGCAATTTTTTACACATGTTGGATTACATCTACCAATTTTACACAAGCCAATTATACCCGATATGCAAATGCACCACTTCAGAAAATGACTACATCCCTAGAGCTGTCCACTTAGTTGTCTTGTACTTTAATTTTTTTTAATGCCCAATAGCTTTTTGACTCTTATAGGGATAGGCCATGTGTCTTTTGATTCCTTTTTCTTAAAATGAAATAACAGGTGTAATTAGGCATAAAATTGGCAATCCAGGGTATGCAAGGTTTCTTTGTTTGCTTAAAATAGTTGCCCCTAAAGTCTAACAATAACACTTTCAGTGTATTCATCCAGTAAAATGGTTTTGTAAGATGATCAGAAACCCTGTGCTTTCTGTATCAATCTGATTTCAGAACACAAGCTATGAAGCAAATTCAGATATATTCTTTCTTTCTTTTTTAAAGAAAAAAGAAAAAAAAGAACTTGATTTCCCACATCACACTACCAAGGGCTGGAAAGTGTCCAGAGGAGGGTGACTACAATGATCAAGGGTCTGAAGAACAAGCCCTATGAGGAGTAGCTTAATGAGCTGGGTATGTTTAGCCTGAAGAAGCGAAGACTGAGAGGAGACATGATTGCCATGCATAAATATGTGAGGGGAAGTCATAGGGAGGAGGGAGCAAGCTTGTTTTCTGCTGCCCTGGAGACTAGGATGTGGAACAACGGCTTCAAACTACAGGAAATGAAATTCCACCTGAACATGATGAAGAACTTCCTGACTGTGAGAGCAGTTCAGCAGTGGAACTCTCTGCCTCGGAGTTTGGTGGAGGCTCCTTCTTTGGAGGATTTTAAACAGAGGTTGGATAGCCATCTGTCAGGTAGGCTTGTTTGATAAAAAAATTGTTCAAAACTCATTTTGGATGTAGGGGGCGCAGGTGGTTCGATTTGGAAATCAATTCCAATTTTCATAGAAAAAAACGTTCAAAACTCTTTGAAACTTCAGAGACTTCTGAAACAGCTTTGTTAATGGCAGACACACATGCACAGTTGGGGGAAAAACCAGCACTGGCACTGGGGAAACTTCAGGGGCTCTTCCACTTCTAACTGATGGGCTCTTACACTCCAGACAAGAAGGGAAAGCACACAGAGCAGTCTTAATAAAATACTATAAATAAGAGACTCCAGGGCTGCCTAGGCTGTCAATGTGGAGGAGGACGAGGAGGCGATCCTCCTTCTCTTGTCACGTAACTCAGATTATCAAAGTAGAGGTAAAGGTTTCCCCTTGACATTCAGTCTAGTCCTTTCTTACTCTGGGGAGTGACGCTTATCTTTATTACTAAGCCAAGGAGACATGTCCATAGACACCTCCAAGGTCATGTCACCAGCATGACTGTGTGGAGCGCCATTACCTTCCCGCCGGCGGCACAAACTGCAAAACCGGATTCAAACTGCTAAACGAATTCAAACTGTGGACCTACTGCATTATGCGTTATGGAGACTCATAGAGAAGGCAGCTAATGTGCACAATAGAAGTCTACATCACTGAGTATATACATAATGCAGTTTCAAGATGCATTACATGGCAATGTATATGGACTTCAACTTCCACCATTTCTAACATCCTCAGACCCTTTCCTTTCCCCCTCAGCCACTTAAGCGGTGGAAGAAGAGGAAAAGAGTAGGAAGAAGGAGTGGAGAATGGAGAGAAAGAGAAAGGAAGGGAGGGATTCGCCCAGGCTGCTTCTTTAAGACAGTTCCAGGGGAAAGGAAGGGAGGGACATTCGCCCAGGCTGCTTCTTTAACATGGCTTTCCAGAGGAGAGGAAGGGAGGGGTATTCGTCCAGGCTGCTTCTTTTGTGGCTTTCCAGGGGAGAGGAAGGGAGGGACATTTGCCAAGACTACTTTTTTAACATGGTTCCAGGGGAGAGAAAGGGAGAGATGTTCACCCAGGCTGCTTCTTTAACATGGTTCAAGGGGAGATGAAGGGAGGAACATTCGACCAGGCTGCTTCTTTAACGTGGCTTTCTAGGGGAGAGGAATGGAGGGACATTCGACCAGGCTGCTTCTTTAACGTGGCTTTCTAGGGGAGAGGAAGGGAGGAACATTCGACCAGGCTGCTTCTTTAACGTGGCTTTCTAGGGGAGAGGAAGGGAGGAACATTCGACCAGGCTGCTTCTTTAACGTGGCTTTCTAGGGGAGAGGAAGGGAGGAACATTCGACCAGGCTGCTTCTTTAACGTGGCTTTCTAGGGGAGAAGAAGGAGGGACATTCACCCAGGCTGCTGCTTTAACGCAACTTTCCAGGGGAGAGGAAGGGGGGGGGACAGGACATTTGCACAGGCTGCTTTTTTAACACGGCTTCCCAGGTTTGTACCGAGGCCAGGGAAGAGAAGTGGGATCTTTCAAAATTTATTCTGAATTATGAAGATTCTGAATGAACCTAACCATGCCTACTGTCAGGGTACTTTAAATGTGATTTTCCTCTTCTTGGCAGGAGGTTGGACTGGATGGCCCATGAGGTCTCTTCCAATTCAAGGAGTCTATGATGCTAAGGCTGTTTGTCCATAATTACCTTATTGTGCTATAAATAATATTTCTTTTCCACTTGTTTTCCACTTTGTGCACCAGCGGCTCATCACCTTTTAAGACTCAGCTGCTGCAGGGGAAGTGCCACTTTCCATGACACTCATGTTATGTACTGTAGCATCCTTCCATACCCATGCCAAGGAAGGATGATAAGAATTGTAATCTAAAACATCTGCTTGAGGAACACTGTTGTAAACAGTGAGGTACATACAGTATATAAACCCTGGAAAGCATGGTCTATATCTATGTCCTTTTGTTAGTCCCAAGTACGATCGTCCCATTAACTCAATTATGGAATCATAGAGTTGGAAAGGGCTGCAAGAGTCATTTCACTCAACCCCTGCCAAGCATAATTGGAAAGCACTACAGAAAATGGCCGTTCAAACTTTCTTTGAAGCCCACCAAAAAAGGAAAATCAATCACATTCCAAGGCAATTATTTCACTGTCAAACAGATTTTACAGACAAATTGTTTTTCTTCATGTTTAGGTGAAATCTTTTCTTGTAATTTGAATCCACTCATTCCTGTTCTAAGAGCAGTAGCAGAAGAGCTTGCTTCCTCTTTTATATGATATCCCTTCAGATATTTAGAAATGGTTATCATCACCTCCCAGATTTCTTTTCTCTATTTAGTTTTCCATTTTACTCACTTTTGTTATAATAACATCTGGTTTCTGAAACTCCCTCCCAGATCCTCCTACTCCCCCACTTTCATTTCATTTATATCCTGATGTTCTCCCATTATTAGGAGTTAAGTTTAGCAATATATTCAAAACAATACACATTAAAAAAAACAATGCATAAGCAATTCATAAGAGTGTAGATATAAGAGTAGAAGCCAGTTCAATTCCAGCACCTGGCAGTTCTATCGACTTCAAAAAACTAATCCAGGCAAGACGGAGAGAGTGCGTTCCAGCAATCCAACTAGGATTTAATGATGGCATATACAAGTTTGATGAGAACCAATGTCTCCAGGAATGGGTGCAGTTGGCACACTAGTTTCAACAGTGCTAATACACCTCAGGTAATTGCTAAATCTTTGCCTCCAGGCTCTGGATACCTCCAAACTGCAAACCTGAATTTCCAGGGGGAATATAACCCCATGTAACAAGGTTGTATCCCTATTCACAGATCTGTAAGTTGGCCAGGAGAATCTCTGTCTTGTCTGGTTATTTGTTTGCCTTCTTTAAGTCCATTGAAGCTGCCAGGCACTGGTTTAGCACAGGAACAGCTTCCTTACAATTTGGTGGGAAAGAGTAATAGAGCTGGGTATCATCAGCAAACTGGTGACACCTGACCCCCAGTCTTTGGATAACCTCTCTCACCAGTTTTCTTCTTCTGGCTTTTCTTCGTGAACAAAGATCCTGTTTTTCTCCAGCCACCTATCACCACCCTCTCAATGCTACTGATTTTCGGCCCTTCCTTGCCTAGCTAGACAGAAGATTAGAAAAGTTGAGGTGAGACTATTAAAAGGCTTTGGGAAGGAAGGTATGCCTGTATCCTTCCTGAAAAGCACTTTGGTTGTCACACAGTCACATGAACTATAAAGCAATGTTAGCTAGTGGATTTCACATCAATGGAATGGTGAATCTGCTCTTTGCTTTAGCTAGGGAGGAACCAGTCCCAAGGTGCTAAACCCAATCCCTCAAATGGGTTAAATTTCTTGGATAGATAATCTAAAATAGCATCCTGAAATTGCAGCCCCCCAGCTGTTTGGACCTCAACTTCTGGAAGAAGTAAGCCCAAATACCTAGAGGGCCACAATTTGAGGATGGAATTAAACAGACAGCATATTGACTGCCCAACTGACCTGAAAGCCACCAGCTGAAACTGCAGCTACTCAGACTTCCTTCTTAATGTTAACATAATTAATTCAACTATTTTCCCTTGAAAATGTGGTTGAAACATTTCCATAGTTGTCTTCCCAATGTGGAGAAAACAAATACTTATGCCCTGTACTTATGCCTTCTTCTGTGCAGAAATATATTCAGTCTCCACTCCTTTCTATCATTTTCCCCATTCTTTTGCATGAGGATAAACTAAACAAAATGTCGGTTTTCAGACAGCCACCTGTGTTTTATTTGCAAGAGTTGTTTTCTGTGGAATTGTACACAACAACAACATTTTACAGCAAACATATTGTGCAGAAACCAGTAATATAATGCAACAAAACATTGTGGTGCAAGACTGCTGGACATTGCACATGATTTTGTGTGTGTGAGTTTTTGCCTTTTCTAAACCCAGCTTGTACATCTGGCAACTCTCGCTCCATGTATTGCTAGAGTCTTCCTTGCAGGATGTTGAGCATTACCTTATTAGCATGAGAAATAAGAGCCACTGTACAAAAGTTTGAGCATTCTTTAGCATTTCCCTTTTTTGGTATGGGGATATAAGCTGATTCTTTCCAGTCTGATGGCCATTCTTGTGTTTTTCATATTTGCTGGCATATGGCATGCATCACCTTGATAGCATCATCTTTCAAGATTTTGAACAGTTCAGCTGGGATCCCTTCATCTCCTGTTGCCTTGTTGTTAGCAATGCTTCTTAAGGCCCCTTCTACCTCACTCCACAGGATGCCTGGTTCTAATTCACTCACCACACCATCAAAACTATCCTCAATATTATTATCCTTCCTATACAAATCTTCTGTATGCTCTCACCCCTTCTCCTGATCTCTTCAGCTTCTGTTAGGTCCTTGCCATCTTTGTTTTTGACCATGTCAATTTTTGCCTGAAATTTACCTCCAATGTTTCTAATTTTCTGGAAGAGGTCTCTTGTCCTTCCTCTTCTGTTGTCTTCTTCCACTTCCATGCATTGCTTGTTTAAAATACTTCCTCATCTCTTCTGGCTAACCTCTGGAATTGTGCATTTAACTGGGCATATCTTGCCTTATCACTGTTTCCTATTGCTTTCCTTCTTTCTTGAGCTACTTCCAGCGTCTCAGCAGACAACCATTTTGCCTTCTTGGTAATGCACATTTTGCCTTCTTGGAAATGCACATAGCTGTCTGGAAATACCACCCACGCATTTAAAAAATACTTGTATGCAGAATAAGTGAATTGTGTGCAAATACTGTGTAAAAACTGTGGAAAATTCATAGATGCTTGATCGCTATTGGACATGAGAGCTAAAGGTATGGTATGAAAAGTGGCATATGTCTCATAGCATCCAATAGCTTTCAGGTTCAGTTCTTGATGTCACTAGAAAATATACCTACCTGAAATACAGAGAACTGCCAGTGACTTTGAACAATATTGAGCTAGATGGATCAATTTTACAAGATAGCAGAAGAAAATTCATGCACGTCAGGACAGTTGATGGCTTTGTGCTAATGGAGCTGTGAATCATCTCCAGGTTTTAAAGACACTAAATCTGTTGGTGGGTCAACTTCTAGGACAACTTTTTTTACTGTTTGGTCTAGACTAGAGATGGGAAAGCCTGGGGAAAAACCCCCAGAAAAATTGGAAAATAAAAGTTTTCTCCAATTTTTTCCAAAGCATTTTTTCCAGAAAAATTGAAAACTGTGGAGAATATGTTATTTTCCAATGATAAATAATATATTTATGACATGGTATTCAAACTACAGTATATAACATGGAGACCTTGATGCAAGACTTCTGAGACCTTCCCCCCCTCAATTTTTCTGGAAAATGGCTTTGGAAAAAAATAGAAAAAAATTCTCCCCCTTCCCTCCAAGTTTTCTGGGGTTTTTTCCCCCAAGTCTTCCCATCTCTAGTCTAGACATTAGAGTGAATTAATGGTATCACGTCTGTGGGAGATACCAGCACTTCTAGCAGGGCACATCTTAAGCAGCTTCTTCGGGTCCGGGGGATCCAAGGTGAGAGGACATCCATTCCGTGGTCGCCCAAATTAGGCTTATCATTACGTAAATCACAATTTGCACGGCATGGGCCTAATGATAAGCCTAATTAGGGCAACTACGGAATGGTGAAATGGAGTTGCACAGGAATTATCCTGTCCGTTGACCAGCAAGGAGCACCCCACTTCTAATTATTAGATTTACAATTTGAAGATTTTCTACAATTTGTTTTTGCATTACTCTTTGGATAATAAGAAAGAACTTGAAAGACTGGGAACGCTCCTTCTATCTTCGTCGTGAGTAACAAGCAGGTTGCTTGCCGCTACATATAGATTTACTTTGGGATTCAATACTCTTCCGTCAAGCCGACTGTGATATATGATATATGATACTTTATGGTTGAATGACAATATATATATGAAATTTACTTTATTGTTGAATGAAAACAAACACTCTTTAATCAATTTATTTTCTGGACTCTCAATACTGTTCTTAGCTCTCCCATAGAGTACTATATTTGTGGAACCCTTTGACGTTGTTTTATAAGCAGGGGAGAAGCAGAATAATAAGTGTACTGCTTCCACTGTATAAGCTGATGACCACATTGAGTGCCATGGCAAAGATCATCCTAATGAACTATGTCACAGTCAGAATGGGATGCAACATGCTTCACTCAATAAATAACTAGATTTGTTGGCTTCACTATAGGCTCATGAAGCAGTGGCATCACCACAATGACTTCTTCCCTTTTAAGTAATGACAATGGCAGCCTGGAAATGTTAATGTATTCAAAGCACCACAACGAGAAGAGGTAAGCAAATGATTCCATTGGGAAAATGTTATCTAATGTAGAAATGCAGTGGTCTTTCAGATGGCTTTTGGGCATTTCAGGAATTCTTCTTCTTTTTCAGGGCAGACAGGCAGGCGAACTCATGTCCCAGCAAGGAAAATGGGCAGTTGTGGGCACCATTGTTGTCACCTCATCTCATGTCTCTGTATTTTTCTCTAATGGGAGACGGGAATGGGATAATATATTGTAAGACTCGCTTCTCTTCCTGCCTCAGGCAGGTGGAAGCTGAGGCCACCCCTAGGGTTCTTTGTATCTCTTTCTAAAATCTGACAGCTATCAAAGTGGATGAAGCAGAGACTGAAGAAAGCCTTTGCAAACTCTTCTACCTAAAATGGAATGGTAATCTAAAGAGTGTTTTCCAGGAACCATGTGAGTCTGGCACATAGGTTTTGAAATGATCGACATGCTTTTTTATGGTTAAAGAACAGAGAAGGCTTTGATAATAACTTTTTTTTGTTCTATCCTGCACTGAAACTCACTAAAGCAGAAGGAAATTTACATTTTTACTAATTCACTGGGTAAAAAAAAAGATTACGGCAAGGACAAAGGAGCTTTGATGCAGAGAATAAGCCATGATTTAATTCAGATGACAGACTACCTGCATAGTATGGTTCTGAAAAGAATCAGTGCACCAAGGGGGAAAGTGTATTTAGAAGTACAAACCCCATAAATGCATACAGAGCAGTCCAGAGAAAGGTAGATCTTCTTAATACCAAGTAATTTCAATGGGAACCCCATCTCCCTATTACAACCTGGTATACATTGAGCTTTCTCTGAATTCTACCCAGAGCAGATGCTGTTTTCAGTAGCTATGCCTAAATAAATACATGTAAATCTGAGAGTAGTGATTCTCTAATTTTATCAAGATGACAAAATATGTTATTCAACCTTCCTTGCACTTTATCAAAGATTTTAAAATGTGTGCGCGTGTATGCATGGCACACTTCATAGCTACCTTTCAAGTCCATTGCTTTCTGAAGCAGTGATGGCAAGAGACTCCCATCTCTGGTGCTGGATCATCTCCAGATCTTCACCTGAACCTCAATGGGTCTATCCAGGATGCCGAACCTATTTGGTGACTATGGATCAGCACATCTGACAGCTCCTTGAAGAGACCCAAAATGGTAGGTATTGAGCATTCGTGCTCTGTTCCTGCCTGGAAGTAGCTGCCAAGACCAAGCAGCCTCTGCTTTTAAACAGCCATGAAGACAGAGGGGAGAGTTACACAGACAGTAAGGACAGGACACCCCTCCACATCACACCCCACACAATTCTCTTGCAAATATTCCCTCTACTTCCCTTCTTTCTCTGCATAATTTGGCTCATGATGTGTGTTGGATGGTGCTAGAAAATAGCCTTCTGCATGGCCTTCAAAAGGACAGATGCTGTATTTACTTGAGTATCATGTGCCATCGAATGCAATGTACACCTCAATTATAAAGGTGTGCATTTTAAAAAAGGATTTATTGTCAAATTTAATTCAAGACAGTTCTGGGCACAAAAAGGCTGGTGGGAAGCCTCAACCCTCCATCAGACCTCCCCGCCACAAACACTGCTGCCTCTCTGTCCTCTGCCCCCAGCTGGAATCTCTTGCCCAACAGCAGAAATGGGTTTAATTGTGTGATTGTAATGCACCATCAAATCTAATGCGCACCTCAGTTTTAGCAATGTAATTTAGCCAAAAAGGTGAGTGTTAGACTCAAGTAAATATGGTATTCAGATAAAGCACATATATCTTTATGAGAATGATAGGTGCTGTGTCAAATATCTAACAGCAGCAAATTCTATGGAACCTCAATGAAAAGACATAGATAGCAAGTGTGTTTTTTAAAAAATTAAAAATCAGCCGGAGCAAGCTGTGTATCTCTAGAGCCCAACTCGTAGCAATACTCTTAACACGAGAGCAAGGGTTACAATAGCAACAAACGACTACAAGGCAAAAACCAGCGTATATCTCAAAATACAAAATATATTAAGTCACATGCTTCCTGTAACTTCATAAGATATAGGAGTATATTTACTAGTCTTTTGTCCGTTTTTCGTTTGGAATTTGGATGCCTTATACTTCTCCACTATGGATATTATTTTGGTTGAATCTACACCAATGATAAATTTGGAATATATCAAACCGCTGGACGCCTACACGGATTTAACCCGGTTTATTGTAAACCATCTATAGACCCTTTTCCTAGGAACTGCATTCTTTCCAACACATCGTGGACTTAACCATTTTGGACTTAATCATTTAGGACTATGGGACCTATTCTATAGGGCAGGGGTGCTCATTATGGTGATCGGGAGCACCTAGGTGATCTTCGGCCCTCTTCCAGGTGATCTTTGGGCCTCACCAGCCGGATGGCGCACTCCTGCCATGTGCGCGCACGTGCGCTCCCGCCACCGCCTTTGCGGGGCTTCTTTTGCCAAAATGAGGCTTTAGTGGGCGGGCCCTGGCGCTCGTCTTGCCACGCACGGTGTGGTGACATGACCGCCCATTGGTTGCTGCTGGGGGGGGGAGCAAGGCAAAGGCACGCACACGGATAGGATGCGAGGCTGTGGGAGGGATGGAGGGAATGTGTGTGTGTGTGAGAGAGAGAGAGAGCCAAGGAGAGAAGAAAGAAATCCGGAGAACTTTTTTGGATCCTTTTGGCAGCCAGGCAGGTGGGCGCTGGAAGGTGAGAGAGGGAGAGAGAGAGAGAAAGAGGCGAAGGAGGCCGGGCAAAGTGGAGCAAAGCCAAGCAAGCGCCGCCGCAAACCCTGCTGCTGCCCTCGGGACTCCCATTCCAAGTCGAGATCTGGGAGAGTGAGCTGTGTGGGGCTGCTTTCTTTCCTTGGTTGGGGGTGAGGAGGGAGGGCTCCGCCGTGTTCCTGGGGCTGAACCTGAGGAGGAGGGGGCTGCAAGGATGGAGACTCCACTTGCTGCTGCTTGTGCCCTCGCCGCCTTTCTCCGCCTCGCCCTCCTCGCCCCCTCGAAGGAGAAAGGCGGCGGGGCCCACAGGAGAGAGGGTGTGGCGGCTCTTCAGAGCCGGCTAGGAAGAGCCACCCTCTCTCTCTCTCTCTCTCTCCCGTGGGCATGGATTGCCACCAGTGGGAGGGGTCTTCCTTCCTGCCAGCCATCCACTTGGGCGTCCTTTCTGAGTGAGACCCTCAAAAGGAAGGAAGGAAGGGTGCCCCCCTGCTGCATCTGTCACTTTGGGGAAGCACCTCTTCCACTCTTCCTTCTCCTGCCCAGGTAAGGAAGCCTCGAGGGAGGAGGGAGGGGGGAGGCTGCCGCGGGGAGGCTCCAGTCTCACATGGGTCCCTCTCTCGGTTGAGTTTCCCAGCCCAGGCAGCAGCCAGGCGGCCCCTCTTCCCAGCCCTGCGCCTCCGAGCCGCCGCCGAAGCCATATCTGGCCAGAGCGCTGGCGGGTGCGCCTATAAATACCTCCTGCTTCCTGCTGTGCACGCAAGAAGCAGGATGGGATGGGGACTTCTTGCTCACGCAGCAGGAAGGAGGAAGGCAACGGCATTAGAGAGAGCGCGCACGCAGGCAAGGAGGATCCCTTCCCGTGCGCGCAGTGGCGAGTTCGTGGGCAGGCAAGAAAGAAGCCCCGTGCAGATGAAAGGCTGCAGTATGAGCGTGCGCGCGCATGCGTGCGCACGCTCACATGCACAACAGGTCATCTTTTCAACTTGATTGTTCATATAGTAGCTCACATGATGAAAAAGTGTGGGCACCCCTGCTATAGGGCAATGTATGCATCTCTTCGGCTTTAGTATAATTATTCATTGTGAACGTGTGTTTATTCAACTTTGATGTGAACTAATATATTTTGTATTTTGAGATATACGCTGGCTTTTGCCTTGTAGTCATTTGTTACTATCTCTAGAGCCACCATCTTCAGTGTCTTCCACTGGTGGTGGTGACCCACTGAAGAGACTTTTCCAAGTTCATCTCAAAGTATAGCTTGTGTGGGTGGGGGCACAAGTGAAAACCCAGAGGATTTTTCACATAAAGATTCAACCTAGCTTTCTATTGGTTTCATAGTTTTCATGGCAGACATATCTTCTCTAAAGTCAGGTGCCAAAACCGACTTCACTCCTCTTCTTCCCATGCTTCAGTTGAGCTGTCTATTTTTTTAAGTGCCACATGCATCATATGGCACTTCAAAAATATTCCCATAGGAGCACAATGTTACTATGTCATCTGGCCCTATATGACTCTCCACAGAATCTGCCTCAGTGTAGGGATGGGTGAGAATATCATTTGGCTCTTTTTGATATGTATAACAACTTAGCAAACTTCCCAGATTTCTTCACATACAGGCCAGAACAAAGATGAGATTTATTTTTGAAATGAAATGTGGGTGAAGTGACAGATTTGTCTCATATTTTAAAAGTCTATGGATACATCTGCACTGTAGAATGAATGCAGCTTGATACCACTTGAATTGCCATGAATAAGTGCTATGGAATCATGGGCATTGTGGTTTAGTAAAGCACCGATACCATTTTACATAGAAAACTAATTCCCACAATTTCATAATATTGAGCACTTGTAGTCAAAGTGGTGTTAAATTGTATTAATTCTACCATGTAGATGCAGCCTAGGTCTTACGTTTCTACATTCAACCATCTTTTTTAAAAAAAAATTTTTTTAATTAGTTTTAAGTATTTGTGATACATTGAATAAAGATATAGTGATGTGAAGTAGGTTCACGATAGAGGTTAGTGGGAGTAGGGTTTGTATAGTTAATGGGCAGGGTGTGGGTTTCAGATATAAGAGGGGTATGGGTGGGGGTGAGGGAGAGAGAGAAAGGGGGTAGAAAACATCAGTGAATACAAATATGTACATATTGACTTCCATTCTTCTCCAAGTAGGTAATTCTCTATTTGTCCTTGATTTCCTTCTTTTTCATATATTCTTCAAACAATGTCCATTCCGTTAATTTTCTTGGGTTTCCCGTATTTCTTCTTAAGAAGTAAGTTAATTTATCCATGTCCTTTATATCATAGATCTTATCTATCCATAGGTCCATTTTGGGTATTAGATCTGTCTTCCATTCTTTAGCAAATATCATTCGTGCTGCTGTTGTCATATATGTAAAAAGTGTATCTTTATTTTCATCCAATTTTAATTCATTATCATTTAATTCCAATAGATAGTATTCTGGCTTTAAGGGAAACTTGAATTGCAAGTTCATTAGTTTTTGGGCGAGTCCACCACATGTGGAAATAGCTTCCCATATGTGAGTTACATTTCCAACAATTTGATTGGCTTTTATTGTACATAATGCCTATCTTTTTTGTTGTTATGTACCACCGGTGGAACATTTTTAGTCAATTTTCCTTCAAATCTGAGGCATACTTATATTTTAGTTTTTTGTTCCACATTTTTTGCCAATCCTTTAATTTTATCTGTCTGCCAATATTTTCTGCCCAAATTACCATACAGTTTTTAACTTCTTCTGTTTCAATCTCCCAGTCTATAAGCTAATTACAAATTTTAGTTATATTATTCTTATCCAGTTTGATCAATTTTACCCAAAATCTTCCTTGTCATAGAAACCAATTTTTTGTCTTGATTGTATATATATTTAATCTGATGGTATTGAAGCCAGCTTAAATTTTCCATAATTTGTTTAATTTCCTCTTGGGATTTTAATTCATTGCTCTCATTAGTTTTTTTTATAGCAATTCCTCATATGTTAGCCAGCTCGACCGCCCTTGCAATCTTCTCTGGTCTGCTTCAATAGGAGAGACCCAGCGGGGTGTCTTTCTGTAGAAGTGACTTTTTTATTTGTTCCAGACTTTAAGCAGCGCGGATCTGATAAAAATGATTTTTCTCCACCTTGGCTTTCCCGTACCAAAGGTAGGCATGCCACCCCAGTCTTAAGTTAAACCCTTCCAAAGTCAGTAATTTCTGTTTTTTTTAATGAGATCCATTCCTTAACCCATTGCAATGCACATGCCTCAAAATATAATTTAAAGTCTGGTAAGCCGAAGCCTCCTTCATTCTTTTTATCTACCATCTTTGAGGTGATAATGGTCTCTATTTCTTCTTTTCCTGGTATGCTCTTCATCTTTAACAGCTAAATGACAAAGAAGTGTGACATTATCACCTCCATGCGAAGAGTACCTGTACTTGTTGAATATGGCTAATGTAGCTGAGTGAGTACTTTATATAGCTGTTTTTGTTTTGTTTTGTTTTAGTTACAAGCATTTTAAAATTCCTTCATAAAAGTAAAAAATCTAAATGTGATGAACCCCCAAAATGGACAGGTTTGACAAACTATATCCCAACACTTCAACTATAAAATGAAAGTATTGTCTTAAAAAAAAAGAAATCAGGATTAAATGTTTATACTAAAAAGTTACAAGTTGTCCCACATCTCCGTCTTGCCTCCATTATGGAAAGAGCCTTAAAGGTTACTATTTGGGATGGCAAATCCAAGACTCCATTAGGGCCAATTAATTTTTTACATGAAGATCAAATTCATTACCCAGTATAGTTTAAGAAATGGCGGTATAGTTTAAGAAATTGCTATTAAGGAACATGCAGGAAAGGGGAGGAAATAAATGAAGAATCAAAACACTCACCAATAATTTTAATTAAGATTCTGCAACATTTGGAAGCCTCTCAAAGAGGCCATTACTACTGTTTAAATTAAGACCCAGGCTGCTTGCTGGTCGCCATGAAAAAAGGACAGCTGGGGCAAGATTAGCTGAGTTAGACAGGAGAGTGAGAACACAGCATTCTGGGCAATGTAGTTTGGGAAGACAAAGAATTCAAAAGGCCCTGCCCTAAACTACATTTTCCAAAATGCAGTTCTCAGCATCAGGAAGCCCATTGAGGGCTGCAGCAGACAGCCTTTTAGAGTCAGCTTAATAATAATAAATAAAATTATTGAATTTGCAATGAGGACTAAAGTAAGTCAGCAATGGTATAAATCTGTGTTAAGATGAAATACTATGGTTAATTGTGTGTCATAGAGACATACTATAAAACGGACATTCAAAGGGGTTGCTGTTGTGGCTTTTGGGGGGATAAATATTTTTGTCTAAACTTATAAATCTCCCAAAATCAGTATATGTGTGATTCTTTCTGAAACTTGGGGAAATTGATGCCCTGGCTATCTTGTGCATTTTGTATAAAATTCAAGTAGACAGCTCTTGTAGGTTTTTTTCCTATATACTGTATATTAATATATTGTTTAAATATATTAATATATTGTTTAAAATATTAATATGTATTAATATATATTAATATATTGTTTTTATATATTGTTTAAATTTTTTTTAAAAAAAATTCCCCAAACTTAGTGAACGAGTGTAACGTTCTGAAATTTGGTGGGCTAACAGTGGAAAATGTGTAGTATAATTAGCAAGTTTCATCACAATAGCTCTACAAATGAGAGAAGAAATGAGGCCCTGAAGTTTCCCCTACTTGCTCAATTAACAAAAAAAGAATGAAAAAATGTTACTTCATTATACTTATAAACTTTTTTAGGTCCACAATTTTGAAAACACCCTAAAAATATTTTTCCTCCTCCCCAATTTTGGAATGAGTGTTGAAACATTTTTTTTCATTGATCACACAGAACCTCTCTCTCTCTCTCTCTCTCTCTCTCTCTCTCTCTCTCTCTATATATATATATATATATATATATATATATATATATATGCTTTGGCTAGCATAAGGGAGGGTGATCATCCCAGTAGTGTTTGCTTTTCTGTCTGTGTCCCTGTTCAGATTTCACCTCCTCTTCTATCTCTGTGATAATTGAATTTTGAAAAATGTGGCTTGTTGTGAAAACAACGATTGGAGATAAAACTTCAGTTGACACACCTTTTTCCATGATAATAATTTTTTAGGAGGGATGGATTTCTGAGGAATAGATTTCCCTCACTCCCTATTCTCTCCCCCACATACACACACACTGTTTTTTAACTATGAGTCATTTGTAAGTCAGATGTGTGTAACCCAAAAACTGCCTGTATTGTATAGTTGCACTTTGGAAATTATCTCCTTACTCATTCCTAAAATTCAAAATGTTGTAGAATCTGTCATTCTTATCCCACCTTCCACCTGGAAAATATATAATTATAAATATTATTCAAATATGGCAAGTTTGGATGGATGGTATCCTTGAACTGACTGACTTGACTCTGAAAGAGCTGGGCGTGACCACAGCCGACAGGGAGCTCTGGCGTGGGCTGGTCCATGAGGTCACGAAGAGTCAGAAGCGACTGAACAAATAAACAACAATGTTTGATTACTAATTCTTAAAACCCAGTGTCATCCACATCATGAATACAAATAGCTTCTCCTATCACCATCTCTCTAACTTTCTAAATCAACCAGTCAATCAACTAACCACTAGCTATTAACAAACAATATTACACCCAAAATCTATCAGCTCTTAAGTCTGTCATCTTGGTTTATATATAGGTATAAGGATCTACAACACAATCACTGAAGTTTTAGGTTTAAATATTATCCAATATTATCCAATAAATAACTGAAGAATATAATGTACTCTATCCCTAAGTTTTCCAAACCATTAGTGAGATCCAAATGGATTCTAATGGATAATACTTTCTAATTCATCTAATTAGCATTTCAATTGCCATGCAATGGTCTTCAACAGTGAACAGGAGGTACATTAATTCATATTTTTCAGGCTACAGTTTATAAAACTGAGTTTATAATGCATTTGGCCACACAAGAAAAAGGAACATTAAGCAACTTCCAAACAGTGAGGAGTGGAAAGTGAAGAAGAGATAATACTGAATTATCCTAAAAGGCTATGAAGTTTCACAACATGGAAGCAACCACAAGAAATAAATCAAATCCAAAAGAACATTTTATAAGATTTTACTTAATACAGTAATGAGTCCAGAAATATGCTTCACCAAACCAAGACCATGTAGGGCTGTTCTTGGAAATAATCAGAAAACTAAATAAATTCAAATATAGTCATGAAGAGAGCAGAAGATTTTACTTTTATCTTCCACCATCTTCATTAGTTACAAACCAGTTTAGTTTCTTGGCTCAATGTGCTGGCTTTGACATTTGGTTTGTAGACATGGTATCTTTGGAACTGCCTTCCATATAAACCCCTTATCCATGGTTTCGCTTGCCCATGCTCAAAAAAATAGTCCCCTTCTCCCTGGTTTGTGGGCCCCTCAAGATTTTAAGGATTTAATATGTTTGTAATCATGTGTACTGTGTCATACACAGTTTTAAAAGTTGTTTTTATAATGTATTGAGTTCTTTTGATTTGTCTGTATATTATTGATGGCATTTAGTGTTTGCTACTGTGTATTTGTTGTGAGCAGCCATGAGTCCCTTTGGGAGATATGGTGGGCTATAAATACAGTTTCCTTAATTCATTCTCTCATACTCAGTACAATGCTATGATATGCGTCTAACACAAGGGTGGTCAAATGATGGGGTCTGCTATTATCCACAGTTTTAGGTATACATGGGAGGTCTTGGAATATATACTTAATGGATATGGATGTTATTTTGTAATGTGATGAATTTGTACAATTTTACAATATACCAACTCATCGCATTGGGGGTTTTTGGCCCCTTTTTCCTCTTCTGGATGGGGCCTGATGAGAGCCATCAGACAACCCTGGCTTGACTCTGCCCCATTTCTCCTGAATTGGAGATGAAACAAAGCAAGAAGCTTCCTCTACCACGATAAGGTAAGTGTGTTTTGGGTAACTCCAATGAAGCTACCTGCATTTTTTTTGCCCTTTCTTCCATCTGATGGGGACAGGGCACCAATGTCCCTTGTCCTGTCCTCACCATATAATAATAATAATAATAATAACTGTTTATTTATATTCCGCTCTTCTCACCTCGAAGGGGACTTAGTGCAGATTACATTACACGTACGACAGACAGTCCCTGTCGGAAGACATACAAATGACAGCACACAGTACACAGTGCAATTTTAGAAGATTCCTTCTTCCTGGCTGCCTTGTAGGGTGTGCATCGCTGGATATGAATTGCTCCATTACGTCATTGTTATGTCATTGTGTCGTTATGTCACAAGGGGGTGCTGTTGTTCCATCCTCATGATGGGAGCTTCTGTTCCGCATTCCACCTTCTGGACAACCAAATTTCAGGCGTTGTAAAGTCCTTCTGTAAAAATCTTCCCCGCTTCGCGGTTCCCGATTTTATCTACTCACAGCTGGGCTGCTTTCGAACTGCTGAGTGAGCAGAAGGACAGGGCTGCAATAGCTGGTTGTCCAAGCCAGCTCTGGGAATTGAACTAGCAACCTTCAAGTTGCAAGCACAGCTGTGTTACCACTGTGCTATCTCCCCGGCCCATGAGGTGCTGTGCTCACCTACCCTTTCACTAGCGGATGCTGATGAAATGGCACAGGTTTGCTGTGAATTTTGATTAGCATTGAATAGCCTGGCAGCTTCAAAGCCTCGCTGCTTCCTGCCAGGGGGAATCCTTTGTTGGGAGGTGTTAGCTGACCGAGATTGTTTCCTGTCTGGAATTCCCGTTTTCTGAGTGTCGTTCTTTATTTACTGTCCTGATTTTAGAGTTTATTAAAAACACCGGTGGCTAGATTTTGTTCATTTTCATGGTTTTCTCCTTTCTGTTGAAATTGTCCAATGCTTGTGGATTTCAATGGCTTCTCTGTGTCACCCCAGGGGCCTTGTGATGAGGCTCAGGGCAGATATGAATGATGGCATGAAGCACTGTCTTCACTCAAAATGGGTAAGCGAAGTGCAAACCCATACACTGAATGTCTGTCATTGAAGAGAGGAAATAGCCACATTTCCTACTTCCCACATTGTGATAGGTGGTTCACCTCTTGTGCCCTCTCCTCTAGACTTCCTTCCATACTTGCTAATACATTTATTCATCCCCATCTGCCCTGCACAGTGAATAACTGCCACTCCTATAACCCCTTTGAAAAAATGCGAAAATGTGGAAGCACTTAGCATGCAGGTGTTCACAAAGGTGCTCAACATTTCTCCCTCTTTTAGGAAGGCCAATAGCTTGATTATCTGAAGGCAGCTTCATATATCCAGCTTTTTAATCAATTAATTTAAAATAGTCATCCACACACCCACGCCACAGCAAATCTTATCAACATTATTAAAAGAATCAATGCATCCATTTCCTCCTCATCTCTCCAGAGTTTTTAAAAAATCCATTTTACAATAGGAATGATTTCTTTCAGCATGACCTAATATTCCTGGTTCATGAAAAATCCAAATTGGCATTCATGCCTCCTCATAGATCTGGCATGTGCTTGTCAGAAATGGCTTCTCCTAGCTTCGTTTCAAATAAAGAGAAATGATTTTCAGTACCATTACAGAATGTTGAGTACTGAATATGATCCCAAGGAATATCTAGTCTAATTCTCTGTCAATATAGGATTCTGCTCCTAAAGCATTTTTGACCAACTAACCATTTATCCATTGGTATATACTATGTTCTAAATAAACATGCAATATCAATAATGCCTTCCATGAGGAGGATTATTTGGAGTTCAACAGCCATTATAAATTAAATGAAATTGAAACAGGCTTTATTAGCCTTTAATCTGCAGCCGGATAAGTTGAGATGTAATTCTTTGCAAATGTAGTTTTAAATGTCTTTACTATCCATAGAAATTTATTTATTTATTTACTTTATTTATATTCTGCTCTTCTCACCCCGAAGGAGACTCAGAGTGGATTACAGGTACACATACGAGCAGACAATTCCTGCTGTTTTTCACATACACAACACATATAGATGAACAGAGGCAAACTCTGGCCACCAGGGGGAGCTGACGCACTCTTAATCTCTCAGCGTCCCTTGTTGTTCCTTCCACATTTCTTAGCATTCCTGGAGTTCTTTAATGGCCTCATAATTCAGTCAAAGTTTGCCTCTCCACTCAATGTGGTACCTTTATCTCCTACTTGACAGATGCAACTGTCTTTCGGGCTGCAAAGGTTGGCAGCAGGCTACACTTAAGGTTGAGCACCCACCTCAACCTGGGCAGGCCTTGAACTCATGACCTACTGGTCAGAGAGATCTTATGCAGCTGACACTTAGCCAGCTGCGCCACATTCCCGGTGCCATCTCTTGGTCATTTCTATTGCTTCACCCCCATAAAGAATATGCAAAGAATATATTGACTTCCAATATTCACAATACTGGCTTCCTCAATGAGAAAAGTTGCACTGATGTCAAGGCATCACATCTAAAAATGTCACGAGGTTTTTCTTCTTCACCTTGGCATGAAAGTAAAAACACCATCAGAATTGTGAAGAAAATTTTTTTTCAGGAAAGAAACCCACTTTTTTTCACTAAAGGTATTTATTTATGCAAACTAAGAGCGAAATGTTGTATTCCGAATAAATCGTTTGGTCTCACCACAAAAATATCTTTGTGAAAACATAAGCAAAAACAAAAGACTGAAATATGAAAATTATATGAAACACAACTGTAAATACTCTTGTAATATCACCCAGAAGAAAGGTGAAATTGGAATGACATAATTGAAAAATTACACAAGTACTTATCATATGCTTTTTGATACTTGCCACTTTTCCTGTTTTTCTTTTGTGCTTCTGTCATCTTTCTCAGCCTCCCTCGTGGCTGGTTTTCTAGTTCTATTTTAATTTAATTTAAAAGTTATTATAATGTAATTTAGTAAAGTGTTCCTCAGTTTTATTTTAAATAAAAATTCTAGTTGCTTCCAATTAATTTTGTTTCATCAGAGTTCATGCTCCTTCCTATTTACTTCCATTGGATAATACTTTTAGTTGGAAAAGGAAAAGATTCTCACTTTTTATAGCTTGACTTCACTTGATAATGTGTCTTTTCTGAATATTGTACCAGAGATTTATTAGTATTCTCTGATTATCACTAAAATAGTATTAGAAAATGATTTTTTAAAGGACAAAAACAATTGTGTCATAGCACCACAATTACAACCATAATAATAATATTATAATAACTTTGTTTTTATACCCATCTCTCTGAAGGGACTCAGGGTGGCTTACAGAAGGACATGCCCAACAAAACAGGTTAAAATAAGCATAAAAACAAGCAATATCAAACATCAATAAACGTAAAGTCAGACGCCATTATAAAAACAATTAAAAGCTATCATGGCTGAGCAAATAAAGTGCTGGGTTCAGTTCCTTAGAAGAGCCAGGGAGGGTGTGACAATTGGAGGACTGAGCTAGGAGACAAATAATAATAATAATAATAATAATAATAAACTTAATTTATAAGCTGCTTCCCTCTCCCCAAAGGGGACTCGGAGCGGCTTACATGGGGCCATACCCAAACCACAAATCACAAAATATCAGACATCAAAAAATAATAAACACAATAAAAACAGTAAACACAGTAAAATGAATACATCTAACAGAACACAATAACAAATGCGTCTAAAACAGAAGGCAAAAGGAAGATGAGAGGACGGGCAACCTGTACATATACAATATTTAAAAACTGGGGGAGATAAATGGAGAAGGGCCAAAACGTAAAGAGTCACAAAGGGGAAGGAAATCCAAGAAAAACGGGCGTTGAGGATCTAGTCTCCAAAGGCTAGGCGGAAAAACCAGGTTTTCAGTTGTCCCTTAAAGGCTTCCAGTAATGGGGCATTCCTGATCTCTCCCGGAAGGGAATTCCAAAGTCGGGGGAGAAATGTGCCAAGAGGAAGGCCCATCAAGCCAACCCCGATTGGAACCACCTTCCACCTGGAAACCAATGCCCTCACAGCGGGAGAAGATTCAGATCAAGAATAGGGCTCTACAGTCACCTACGGACCGACTGCCAGTACACTGAACTTGGAGGACGATCCTACTCGGACAATGAGAAATCGCCTAAGTAAGTAAATAGACATTCTGTGATAACGTGGCATGTCTCATTAAGAGCCACATCCACTGTTTTAGCATGGTGAGGTGTTTTTATTTATTTATTTATTTATTATTTGGTTTTGTATTCCGCTCCTCCCTGCAGGCTCGGGGCGGATCACAACATATAAACCGGCGACATGGAATGGTCATGCTGCCGTACAGTAAAACAATAAAACATTAAAACATTAAAACCATACAAATCACATCACGAGGTATTAAGAAACGCATACATTTCCAAAGGCCCGAAACCGGTGTATTGGACAGCTGTAGTCAGTCGCCCAGTCCGGATTGTCTAATCGAAGGCTGATTTGAACAGCATGGTCTTAACCGCCCTCCGAAAGGGATTAGGTCTTGTATAGTCCGGATGTCACTTGGCAGGGAGTTCCACAGCACCGGGGCTGCTACGGAGAACGCTCTCTGCCTGGTTGTGGACAGATGGCAGGAGCGGATTGTTGGCACCAACAACAGATTTTGTTCCTCCGAACGTAGTGATCTCGGGGAATGTATGGGGCAAGGCGGTCCTCAGGTACGCAGGCCCTAGGCCGTACAAGGCCTTAAAGGTTAACACCAACACCTTGAAGACAATTCGGTGCTCCATGGGAAGCCAGTGCAGTTGCCGGAGAATGGGCGTTATGTGCTCCCTCGCTGGCGTTCCGCCAGCAAGCGAGCAGCGGCATTCTGCACTAGCTTGAGCTTCAGATTGTCGCCAAGGGAAGACCAACGTGAGGGCGTTACAGTAGTCCAACCTCGAGATGACCGTCGCTTGGATCACCGTGGCCAGATCATGCCTGGACAGGTAGGGTGCCAGTCGCCTAGCCTGTCGTAGGTGGAAGAACGCCGTCCTGCTGACCACGGAGACCTGAGTCTCCATGGTCAGCAAGGGGTCCAAATGAACACCTAAGCTCTTAACCAAGGATGACAGGCTAAGCCGCTCGCCATCCAGGGTAGGCAACCGGCACTCATCCAGCCCAGGCCGACCGGGCCACAAGATCTCCGTCTTCGACGGGTTCACCTTCAGCCGGCTGGCATGCAGCCAGCCAGTCACGGCTTCAAGGCAGCGATGGAAACAATCGGGTACGGAGCCCGGCCTGCCGTCCATTCTCAGCAAAAGCTGGGTGTCATCAGCGTACTGATAACACTCCAGACCAAAGTCGCGGGCCAGCTGGGCCAGGGGGGCGCATATAAATGTTGAATAATAAGGGGAGAGGATGGCCCCTGGGGACCCCACAATTAAGTGGGAGCCTCCCGGAGACCCCCGCCCCCTCCACTCGTTGTCCCGGTCCCGGAGGAAGGAGGCCACCCATTTAAGGGCAGTCCCCCCGACTCTGGACACGGCCACACGGTGGGTCAACAAGGCATGATCTACGGTGTCAAACGCTGCTGTCAGGTCTAACAGGACAAGCAGGGCCGATCCACCCTGGTCCAGCTGGCGGCGAAGTTGGTCTGTAATGGCGACAAGCACGGTCTCCGTCCCATGCCCAATACGGAAGCCGGACTGGAAGGGATCAAGTCCAGCTGTGTCTTCTAAGAACAGTGGGTGTGCATATTCAGCAGCAGAGCAGCAAAGCGCAAGGGCAGATGTTTTCACTATGTCTGGATGTGATCCCCAGGTTGGGCCAGCCAGTTTTTGTATGATATTATTGCTTGATATTCAAGCAGTGCTTCTTATAAGCCAGAGCACGGTCCAGAGTAACTCCCAGGTATTTTGGTGTGCTGCAATATTCCAGTGGACTATAATAGTGTGTCATGATCAAAAACACATCCAAATAAAGAGCTAGGGAAGAAGCATGAAAACACCAAAGCAAACTATAAAATAGAATTAAAGGGAATCATTAACATAAAAAATTAAAGCGCTGAATTTTATCAATTAATCTCATTAGAATTGGTTCTTGAGTAGGAAGTCCAGAGTTGAATCCCATTGATTTAGTGGATAGTTGAACAACAATAGTTTTCTAATTAAGAATGACAGTGGATTAAAGGCCAGATAGAACAAAATATTAGTATTACAAATTTTAATTTCTCCACTTGTGAATTTTGTATTCTACAATGCAAAATGAATAGTACCAGGGCCGTAGCCAGGATTTTGTTTCGGGGTGAATGTGAGTGAGAGAGGATCTACCGTAGCAAACCTTTTTAAAAATTTTTTGTATCTTTATCCCAATACCCCCATGCATATGAGATATATTGAGCATGGTGATCAGATCATGATATCAGTACACATAACAGTTTAAATAATAAATGTTATTTATTTACTTTCATTAACAAAATGTTTAGAATACTTTTTAAACTTTTTTTTTTACTTTATAGCAACAGTCTTCTTTTCTTCTCCCCAGCCATTTTGTCAATTACTTTTTCTGGTTTGATAGTGATGTCCCGATGGATGGAAATCATTGCTAGTCCACTAAGTCTTTGGTCTGTCATTAAACTTCTAGATACACCTTTCACTCTCTTCATGGTTGAAAACAATCTTTTCACACTGCATGTTGTTACTGGTAGAGTAGCTAACACAGTCAAAAGGAAATGTATTGACCGATAGTAGGTTTTGTCACACAGTTCCAACACTTTAAGTACCTCAGTATCTTTCTGAATTGATGGTGTAATATTACACCACATCATATACTCGGCCTTGACGGAAGCAAGTGCTGCATCATTTTCAAAGTATTCTGACAGTTGTTCCATATGGTGAACTTTGTCTAGACCTGAAAACCCAGGGAGGAGAACCTGGAAACTGGTTAAAATGTCTTCATTTGTCATGAACCTTGCAGTAATGTTCTGTATGAGTGAATCAACACATGGTATGAACACCGCAACTCTGAAATAATCTTCTACAGAAGTAGTCCCTGGATTTGCCCGATGCACCTGTCTTGAACTTTGCCTTGGAATAGTCAAGTTGCTTTGAAATATGTTTTCAGATGTTGTTCTTGCTAAGTCAAAGAGTTTTAAAAATGACCTTTTGCATCTGCTCTCAACATTTCTAAAGACTTCAACAGTGACTTAGCATGGTTGATGGCAGATGCCATATCAAGACTTTTTTCCTGAAGAAAAACGGATAGGGGCAAAGTAAGGCTTAAGAGTTGTTCACAAACAAACAGGCTAACAAGGAAATCACTTTTTTCAATTGCAGTCAAAAAGTTTGAAGCTGAAGAAAATATTTTCCATGGTTTCTCTGACATTTCTTCTAATGCAACTACAATCGGCTTAAATAGTTCAACGAATGTTAATACACTGTCATGCCTCTCAATGAAACGAGTCTCGCATAAACGTGTCAATCTTTTTTTCTTTGTTTCTGGCACATGAACACTAATATTAATTTGCAAAATATTGTTAGCACTTGAACTGTTTCTGAAGAAATTTGTTATTTCTTTTATTGTTCCAAGACAATTTCTGACCGAAGAGCTTGAAAATGTATCACTCAATGCAAGGTTCAGTTGATGACTTGCACAATGAAAATATCTTGCTTTGGGGTATGTTTCTCGAATTCTTGTTTGAACTCCACTTAGATGGCCAGCCATGGTGGCAACTCCATCATAGCCCTGCCCTACACACTTGCTCATATCCAATTTCAACATGTTGCATTTTCTAGGATAACTTTAGTGACATTTTCTGCTGATTGGTAGTATATAGGTATAAATCCTACAAAATCTTCTCGGATGACTGGTAAGTTTTCCTTTAAATCTACATAGCGAAGACATAACGAAAGCTGCTCTGTTGCCGATACATCCATAGTTTCATCAGCCAGAATGGAGAAGCAATCAGACTTGTTGACTCTAGCAACAGTCTCTTCTGTCACTAAACTGCAACTGACTGAAATTATATCATTCTGTATTTCAGGACTTATGTATGTAGCATTCTTGCCACAGTTAATAACATGTCTCCTTAGATTTTCGTCTCAGAGCATGCTCTAAATCGTAGTAAGGCTCGAAATTTCCCATCTTTTTTGGAAGGTTTTTCCAAAGAGAGAGGACCACTGTCTTCATTTCCTCTAAGAGGCAACTCTTCCTCTGCACAAAAGAGAATTGTTTCTATAATGGGAAGTAGAACAGCTCTGTTTTCCTCCTTCTCCCTTGCATATTGTGTGTCTAGTTGAGAGCAAATATTTTTTTGTTTTCCTGACATTATCTTAGTGAAATTGTCTGCATGTACAACACAAGCTTTGTGATATTCTGTAGCAGAGTGTTTCATAAATGTCTCTTTGGCTTTTTTCCAGTCTCTAAAACCACACGTAACCAACTTTCCAGGAGCCTCATGAGTTCCTTTTCCTATACCATGGGGATAAAACAAAAAATTTGTGTTTTCATCTATCTTCTCTTGTTGAATGTCTCCTATGTCAAAAGACTCTGCATGCCAGTTATAAAAACACATCTTTGAAAGTTCTGATATTTTGTCAGCTTCAGAAGTACGACCACTTTGTTGGCTTGAGCAATGGGAGGCTGATGTGGTACTGCTCGAAGAAGGAACGGTATTATCCTCATCTGAAAAATAATACTACTTTTAGTACTATAAATGGAATAAATCTGTTACTGCAAACATTGTATTGTTTACTGAGTTGCTGTGAGTTTTACAGGCTGTATGGCCATGTTTCAGAAGCATTCTCTCCTGATGTTTCACCCACATCTGTGGCAGGCATCCTCAGAGGTTTGAGGTCTGTTGGAAACTATGCAAGTGAGGTTTATTGTATACTTGTATAACAATGTCCAGGGAGGGAGAAAGAACTCTTGTCAGTTGGAGGCAAGTGGGAATGTTGCAATTATCCACCTTGATTAGCATTGAATGTCCTTGCAACTCAAGACCTGACAGCTTAATGCCTGGGGGACTCCTTTTGTTAGGAAGTGTTAGCAGGCCTTGATTGAGAGAGAGAGAGAGAGAGAGCTTTCCGGAGAGCCTGCAAGACTGTCCTATTCCAACCAGCTTCCGGCCCCTAAATATTTGTGACCAATCTGAAATAGCCCTTATATTGCTTTTATACTGCTTTATATGTATTTGATGTACTTTTATATTGTTCGTTTGATCATTGTTGTAAGCCGCCCCGAGCCACGTTGGGAGAGGCGGCTAACAAATCCAATAAATAAATAAATAAATAAATAAAAATGTCTGCAATTTCTGATTGTTGTTCTTCATTCACTGTCCAGATTTTAGAGTTTTTAAAAAAATACTTGTAGTCAGATTTTGTTCATTTTCATGGTTTCCTGCTTTGCATTGAAATTGACCACATGCGTGTTGATTTCAATAGGTTTTCTGTATAGTCTCACAGCAGTAACCCAGTGATTCCGCCATGAAAGCCTTCGACAACAAATTGTATGTTTTATATATCCAAGATTGTTCTACAATCATTTACAACTTAAATGTAAAAAAGAAGCTAGTGAAATTACTGTGTGTACTCAGTGCTGTTCTTGTGGCAAAACAATGAACTTCAATAGGGAGAGATAATTTAAGGCCTACTAGCATAATGTATATAAATGCTATTATAATATTTAAAAAGATGCATCAAAATCAGGATACCTACAAGTTTTAAAAGAAAAGGGATTGAGCAAGCAGTGTATTATACATAGTTAATTTAGTGTTATTCTGTAGCACAGAAGTGCGCGTTTGTGCCTGGAGGGCAGGGGACATGGCCTGGTGTCCCATTAGCATTAGGACCGGCTGTGCTAGAACGGGATTCAGAGGATGAGCTAGATGACTGGGGTGAAGGGCAGCTTTCCCCGGAGCCTCTTTCGCCCACAGAGAGCTTGGCCTGGGAAGAAATGTGTTTTGGTCCTAGGGATGATTCAGATAACCAGGTGCAAGTAGATTCTGATTCAGGGAGCTATGAACATCCGGGAGGAGATCTTCCAGGAGCCTCCTGAGGAAGATATGGAAGAAAGCGCATGGGAAACGGCTAGGGAGGAAAGCTCTCAGGAGATAGCAACACAGCTGCCGAGAGACAAGGTCGAACCTTTGATAGAAGACGGAACATAGAGTCTAGCAGGAGGGATTGGTCCGGGCCCTCGATCGGCCGAGGTCCGTCAGCAGGGATTGGAGACGAAGAAGCCTAGAGCGTCGGGGACCTCGGGCGAAGGATTAAGTATAGGATCCGTGGGAACGAATCCTCAGTTCTCCGGCCACGTCGCACTTGAATAGGCGTGAAGCGGAATGGGATCACTGGCTGGATAGCGAGAGATCATCAAGCCTTGCCTTGTTTCCTGATCCACAGCATTGTGGAGCCTTGCCTTGTTTCCTGATCCACAGCATTGTGGAGCCTTGCTTTTGTTCCTGATCCACAGTCAAGTGGAGCCTTGCCACGCTTTTGACCTATTTGCTACGTTATCTTGGACATTGACACTTCAAGCTTTTTGGATTGCTTTGATATTCTTATTGGACTATATCTTTGAACTGTTATTATACTCAATAAAGTAGTTAGCCTTCAGTACGTCTCTGTGTGTGTGATTAAGGGGCCGGTAAGTCCGTGATCGTGACAGTTGGCCGGAGAACTCCAAGAACCCCTTATCACACCACGGGACGCCGCAGGAAGCGCCCCAGGGCAGTGGCCGCCATGGCTAACTTGACAGATGCACAAGTAGCAGAGATGCAACAGGAATTGGGAGAGCTATGACCCGGGCCGGACGGCACCCGGGGTGAACGCACCTGCCCGCTTTGGGGCAACCCGGCTCAAGTTGAGGTGTTCGTCTTGAACTGTACCTGAGCTGTACCCAATGAGCTGCCAACGACCCGGGGTTTCTAACCGCGGCCTCAAGGATCTCCCTGTCCCCTGATGTGATGGCAAGGAGTTACAACAGGAGTTGGAGGGATCTTGAGGAAGCCAGGACATCCCCGGAGACGGTGCGGAAAAGCTCCTGGAGGCGGAGAAGGCACGGCGCCAACGTCTCAACTTGTCTGGGGGGGGCTGGACATTTTCCAAACAGTGCCCCGAAGCCATCCAGCGGCGGGAAGGGGCCGGCGAGTGTGATGCCCCACCAGTTGTGGATTACGCTCGGTTCCATTGATGGGAGGACGCAACTCAGTATACAGCCCCTACCAGGATGTGTGGACTAGCTGACATTTCTTTCTTGTGAAAGCCCCAGATTTTCTCAAGCAGGAGGGGGGGAGTTGGAACTGTTCTGGAGGGCATGAGAATCTGACATGACCTTCTTTGGGGTCCCATTAGCATTAGAACATCCTGAGGATGAGCGATGACTGTGAAGGGCATGTCAAGGAAGTGCTCCCTGGGCTTTTCTCCTACGCCCACAGAGAGCTTGGCCTGGGAAGAAATCCGGAAGCTGTGGGGTATCTCATTGACTGGAATGCTTTGGAGGCTTTGGACCCCTGGAGCTGTTATACCATTTGGGAGAAGGAACTTTTTGGCCATCAAGGTGGCTTTTGAAGTCTGGAGACATCTGCTTGAAGGGCCAAATTCCCGGTGGAGGTTCACAGAAATTGAACCAGAGGCAGCAGAGATGGTCCCTGTTCGTTGACCCCCAAGCAGACCAAAGCAAGCCGATCTTGACAACCCCTCCCGTGGCCCCGCCAGCCCTGGAGACAAGAGGCCTCTGACTGTTCTGTGTCCAGGCCTCGGCACGAGCAGCTCGTGAGGGGACATTCTCCAGCTTTGCCATGATAGCCGGGCCACAGGCCATTTTGGGCTCTTAAGACTCTGCAACTGGTGCTACGTCCATGACCTGCCTAAGTCCAAGGGCTTCACCACGATTCTGGTCGTGGTGGACCTGATATGTTTGTGCAACATTGTTCGGTGACGGACCGGGGCACCCAATTCACTTCCCAGTTCGGCTGTCCAGTTCCATGTCAACTATCAGCAAACCAACTGGGCGCAGTTAAACAACCTTGCGAATCCATCAAAGAGACCCCTGACTTAGCGCAAATGGACCAGGCTAAAGCTGAAGCCTGATCGGCGGCGCCAGGGGGGCCCTGAGGTGGGGATAAAGTGTGTCTACCAAGAATCTGCCCACACAGAGACAGCAGTTCATTTTTGTCTGGAGGGCTCCCAGCGGGGACATGACCTGGGGTCCCATTAGCATGGAGAACCAGCTGGATAGAACGGATTCAGACTGGATTTGGACCGGAGCTAGATGACTGGGGTGAAGGGGGCAGCTTTTCTCGTTTGTGTCTGGAGGGCAGGGGAGCCTCTTTTAGAACCAGCTGAGCCGGGATTCAGAGGGATGAGCTAGATGACTGGGGTGAAGGGCAGCTTTCCCGGAAGAAATGTGTTTTGGTCCTAGGGATGATTCAGATAACCAGGTGCAAGTAGATTCTGATTCAGGGAGCTATGAACATCCGAGGGGAGATCTTCCCAGGAGCCTCCTGAGGAAGATATGGAAGAAAGCGCATGGGAAACGGCTAGGAGGAAAGCTCTCAGGGAGATAGCAACACAGCTGCCGAGAGACAAGGTCGAACCTTGATAGAAGACGGAACATAGAGTCTAGCAAGAGGGATTGGTCCCGGCCCTAGATCGGCCGAGGTCCGTCAGCAGGGATTGAGACGAAGAAGCCTAGAGCGTCGGGGACCTCGGGCGAAGGATTAAGTATAGGATCCGTGGAAACGAATCCTCAGTTCTCCGGCCACGCCGCACTTGAATAGGCGTGAAGCGGAGGGGATCACTGGCTGGATAGCGAGAGATCATCAAGCCTTGCCTTGTTTCCTGATCCACAGCATTGTGGAGCCTTGCCTTGTTTCCTGATCCACAGCATTGTGGAGCCTTGCTTTTGTTCCTGATCCACAGTCAAGTGGAGCCTTGCCACGCTTTGACCTATTTGCTACGTTATCTTGGACATTGACACTTCAAGCCTTTTGGATTGCTTTTATATTCTTATTGGACTATATCTTTGAACTGTTATTATACTCAATAAAGTAGTTAGCCTTCAGTACGTCTCTGTGTGTGTGATTAAGGGGCCGGTAAGTCCGTGATCGTGACATATTCTGAATAAAACATAAGTTACCTTTAACTTTAGATGAAATGTTTTCCTCTCTGGGCTTTTTGAAGAATAAATCTATGCTCTTTTGGCTTCTTTTCATTTTAGCTTTTCTGTCTTCCTTTCAAGCAAATTATCTGCTAATTCTAAACTACCCAGAAATCCCCACCCAAAACCCAGAATTCTAAAGCTAGGGCTCTGACTCCTCCCCTACTCTTAAATATACAGGCTCTAAATTACATATTCTGCCCTTGGAGGCAAGATATTAGTAGCACAACTAACTTCATTTTAATGTAGAATAACTGTTTTTAATAACAACAACAACAACAACAACAACAACACAGGGCATTGAACCGAGCCCATGATGGATCTGGATCAAACCTGTGCATACAGGCAGGAATTGGGGAATGATTGCCCCTTTCCAAATGGACCACCCTGAAAATTTCGGAGGGGGGCTGAAGCCCCCTTAGCCCCCCTCCCCTGGCTACATGCCTGAATAGTACCAATCTAAATCTTTGCTCGTCTCATTTTTGTGTGATAAAATATAAAATTATAGCAAGGGCCACAGTTTCCAGAAATCAAACATTAAGCATACAGAATCTTGGTTTTTTTTAGTTTCCCTTTACAATTAAAAAAATTATACAAAACCATAATTACCATTCTTTTTTTCCCTTAAGAAATGTTGTGCATATTTATCATATCCTTACTACAAAGACACAATGGCCAAAAATGCAATATGCTCTACCTGCGTAAACAGATGGAAATAAAAAAATGAAATAATGCTTAAGAGGAAGAGTAATGCTACTGTAACAAGTTACTTTGTTAACTACTTTTTAAGTTATTGATGAGAATGGTTTTATTTTCTGCCTGTCATATAAGGAACTTCTGTTTAGTATAATGCAGTGTTTCCCAACCAGTGTGTCGTGGCACACTAGTGTGCCATGAGCGATCATCAGGTGTGCCGTGAAAAATTGGAACCTCCAATACTCTTTCTTCCCCTTCCTGCCGAACACTTGTTTGAGTCTGTAGCACAGCAGTTCTCGTTTGTGCCTGGAGGGCAGGGGACAGGACCTCGGGTCCCATTAGCATTAGAACCAGCTGAGCTAGAACAGGATTCAGAGGATGAGCTAGATGACTGGGGTGAAGGGCAGCTTTCCCCGCAAGGGCCTCTTTCGCCCACAGAGAGCTTGGCCTGGGAAGAAATGTGTTTTGGTCCTAGGGATGATTCAGATAACCAGGTGCAGTTAGATTCCGATTCGGGGAGCTATGAACATCCGGGAGGGAGATCTTCCCAGGAGGAAGATATGGAAGAAGGCGCATGGGAAACGGCTAGGAGGAAAGCTCTCAGGGATAGCAACACAGCTGCCGAGAGACAAGTTCGAACCTTTGATAGAAGACGGAACATAGAGTCTAGTAGGAGGGATTGGTCCCGGACCCTAGACCGGCCGAGGTCCGTCAGCAGGGATTGGAGACGAAGAAGCCTAGAGCGTCGGGGACCTCGGCCGAAGGATTAAGTATAGGATCCGTGGGAACGAATCCTCAGTTCTCCGGCCACGTCTTACCTGAATAGGCGTGAAGCGGAGTGGGACCACAAACTAAGCCGTGGTCATCAAGCCTTGCCTTGCCTTGTTTCCTGATCCGCATTGGTTTGCGGAGCCTTGCCTTGTTTCCTGATCCGCATTGGTTTGTGGAGCCTTGCCCTGTTCCTGATCCGCATTGGTTTGTGGAGCCTTGCCCTGTTCCTGATCCGCATTGGTTGCGGAGCCTTGCCAAGCTTTTTGCCTATTTGCTACGTTATCTGGAACTGTGATATTTCAAGCCTTTTGGACTATCTTATATTCTATTGGACTATATTCTTTGGAACTGTTTTTATATTCAATAAAGTAGTTAGCCTTCAGTACGTCTCTGTGTGTGTGATTAAGGGGCCAGTAAGTCTGTGATTGTGACAGTTGGCCGGAGAACTCCACGAACCCCTTATCACACCACGGGACGCCGCAGGAAGCGCCCCACGGCAGTGGCCGCCATGGCCAACTTGACTGATGCACAAGTGGCGGAGATGCAACAGGAATTGGGAGAACTGCGCACCCGGGCCGGACGGCATCCAGGGGTGAACGCACCTGCCCGCTTCGGGGGCAACCCGGCTCAAGTCGAGGTGTTCGTCTGCCAAGTGGAACTTTATCTGGAGTTGCGGCCCAACGAGTTCGCCAACGACCGAGCCAAGGTGGGGTTTGTTTATACCCTGTTGGAGGGACAGCAGCAACGTGGGCCACTTCGTTGATCCGGGCCCAGTCTCCCCATGTGCTCACGCTGCAGGCTTTCCTAGGGGCGATCAGGGCGACCTGGGGCGCACCCGTGAATGAAGAGCTGGCCGAGAGGGACCTGGCCCGGCTGACGATGAAGGACCTATCCCTGTCTCAATACATTTCCCGTTTTCGAGTGCTGGCGGCCCAGGTCCAGTGGAACCTCCCGGCGTTGCGTTACCAGTACATCGCGGGGCTGACAACGGAGTTACAGCAGGAGATACTGAAACATCCTCGTCCCGCGGATCTCGAGGACGCCATTACCCTGAGCCTACGGGTGGAAGCAGGACTGCAGACCCGGAGGCGGTGGGACAAAGGTGTGGTGGAAAAGCCCGAGGCGAGAAAGGAAGGGGGAGCTGGACAGTTCCAGCCCCGGCACTTGGCCCCGGCACCAACAGGACCGGATGAACCGGAGCCCATGCAGTTGGGGACCGTGCGGCCCAAAGTGGATCAGGCGGAGAAGGCACGACGTCAGCGTCTCAACTTGTGTTGGTACTGCGGGGGGGCTGGACATTTTTCCAAAGAGTGCCCCCAGAAGCCACGTGGAAAGACTCCTCGGTCCTCTGCCACCCTTGGAGGGGCCCCGGAGGCCGAGGAAGCCATCCAGGCGACGGGGGAAGGGGCCGGCCGAGTGTAAGAGGGTTCGCTCACTCGGCCGACGTCGCTAACCTCCCCCCTGAACCCAAGACTGGACAATTGTTCCTTGTAATAGTCAGCCTGTGGTCGCCGGAGAAGGGACCGATGATGGTCCATGCCATGATCGACTCGGGGGCCACCAACAACTTCATCGATGAAGACTACGCCAAGTCTGCTGGATTACAATTTCTGGATCTCCAAGAGCCCAAGGGTGTACAGACTATTGATGGGAGAACCCTGAAAACGGGGGCTGTGACTCAATATACGGCCCCTACCAAGATGTGGACCAGCTCCCATAAAGAGGACATTTCTTTTCTTGTGACCAAGCTCCCAGATTTCCCCATTGTCCTGGGCATTGTGTGGCTCGCACTCCATGACCCCCAGATCTCCTGGGCCAAGAGACAGCTAATTTTTTCTTCCGACCATTGCCAGGGCCACTGCATGACGGCCCGGGCTTGCCAGGCTCAAGAAGTGGAAAACGTGGCCACACTGCCCAAGAAATATGCCGGCTTCTGGGATGTGTTCAGTGAGAAGGAGGCAGAACGTTTGCCTCCTCACCGGCCCTACGACTGCGCCATCGAATTGCAACCTGGAGCCCCCATCCCGCGGGGGAGACTCTACCCTCTCTCGGAACCAGAGCAACAGGCTCTCCGAGATTTCCTGGATGAGAATCTGCGGAAGGGCTTCATTCGGCCTTCCCAGTCCCCGGCTGGGGCGCCGATTCTTTTTGTCAAGAAGAAATCGGGGGAGCTGCGGCTCTGCAATGACTATAGGGAACTCAACAAGATCACGATCCGGAACCGCTACCCCCTACCCCTGATCCCCGAGCTTTTGGGCGGATGCGGGAGCTAAGGTGTTCACTAAACTGGACTTGAGGGGTGCCTACAACCTTGTCCGGATTCGCCAGGGAGACTAATGGAAGACGGCTTTCCAGACCAAGTGGGGAAGTTTCGAATACCTGGTGATGGGATTCGGTTTGTGCAACGCCCCCGCCTGTTTTCAACACTTCATGAATGACATTTTCAGGGACCTGCTGGATCGCTATCTGGCGGTCTACTTAGAAGACCTGTTGATCTTTTCTCCGGATCAAGTGACCCATGACCGCCATGTCAAGGAAGTGCTCCAGAGACTTAGAGCTCACAGGCTCTATGCTAAGCTGGAGAAATGCGCTTTTGATTTGCGTGAGGTGGACTTTTTGGGCTACCGCATCTCTCCTACGGGCATCGCCATGGATGACACCAAGGTCCAAGCCGTGGTTGATCATTCTCAAGCTTTGCCATGATAGCCGGGCCGCAGGCCATTTTGGGCTGTTTAAGACTCTGCAACTGGTGCTACGGGACTTTTGGTGGCTCAAAGTGCGGAGGGATGTGGAGGACTATGTGGGCTCCTGCCCTGTGTGTCAGCGGGCTAAGAACCCGGGGGGCAAGCCGGCCGGTTTGCTCCAGCCGCTCCCGACCCCTTCTGCTCCCTGGAAGATGATTTCGGCTGATTTCATCACCGACCTCCCCAAGTCCAAGGGTTTCACTACGATTCTTGTCGTGGTGGACTGTTTCACCAAGATGGGACACTTCATCCCCTGTGTGGGGTGCCTACTGCCAAAGAGACTGCTGATATGTTTGTGCAACATGTGTTTCGGCTGCATGGACTTCCACAGAGTTTGGTGACGGACCGGGGCACCCAATTCACTTCCCAGTTCTGGAAGGCTGTTCAGAAGCTGCTGGGGATTGATGTGCGGATGTCCACGGCTCACCACACGCAGTCCGGTGGCCAGACCGAAAGGGTCAATGCCACCTTGGAACAGTACCTACGGTGCTATGTCAACTATCAGCAAACCAACTGGGCGTCCTTGTTGTCCCTGGCGGAGTTCGCCTACAACAATGCGACGCACGAATCCATCAAGGAGACTCCTTTCTTTGCCAACTATGGACACCATCCTCGCTTTTACCCTCCGGTGGACCCGTCCGGAGGGGCGTCGGAAGCGAAAGATTGGCTTCAGGAGCTCACTGCCTTGCAAGACTTGCTGCGCACTCAATTGGACCAGGCTAAAGCTGATTATAAGCGGATGGCTGATCGGCGGCGCCAGGAGGGCCCTGCGATCCTGGTGGGGGATAAAGTTTGGCTGTCTACCAAGAATCTGCCCACACAGAGACCTAGCCGCAAGTTGGATGCTCGATTTTTGGGGACTTACACAGTGTTGGAGAAGGTGGGGCCTGTTTCTTTCAAACTACAGCTCCCAGCGGACATGAAAATCCACCCTGTGTTTCACCGTTCTTTGCTCCGCCCAGCGAAGGGGGTCAGCAGGGATTGGAGACGAAGAAGCCTGAGCGTCGGGGACCTCGGCCGAAGGATTAAGTATAGGATCCGTGGGAACGAATCCTCAGTTCTCCGGCCACGTCTTACCTGAATAGGCGTGAAGCGGAGTGGGACCACAAACTAAGCCGTGGTCATCAAGCCTTGCCTTGCCTTGTTTCCTGATCCGCATTGGTTTGCAGAGCCTTGCCTTGTTTCCTGATCCGCATTGGTTTGTGGAGCCTTGCCCTGTTACTGATCCGCACTGGTTTGTGGAGCCTTGCCCTGTTCCTGATCCGCATTGGTTGCGGAGCCTTGCCAAGCTTTTTGCCTATTTGCTACGTTATCTGGAACTGTGATATTTCAAGCCTTTTGGACTATCTTATATTCTATTGGACTAAATTCTTTGGAACTGTTTTTATATTCAATAAAGTAGTTAGCCTTCAGCACGTCTCTGTGTGTGTGTGATTAAGGGGCCGGTAAGTCTGTGATTGTGACAGAGTCCACAGTGCTCTCTGGGTTTAGGTGACTACAACTTCCAAACTCAAGGTCAATTCCCAAGCAAACCCTTTCAGTACTTTCTGTTGGTTATGAGAGTTCAATATGCCAAGTTTGGTTCAATTCCATTGTTGCAAGAGTTCAGGATGCTCTTTGATTGTATGTTGACTATAAATCCCAGAAACTGTAACTCCCAAATGTCAAGGTCTATTTTTCCCAAACTCCATCTGTGTTCAAATTTAGGCATATTGAGCATTCATGCCAAGTTTGGTCCTGATCCAACATTGTTTGAGTCCAAAGTGCTCTCTGGATGTCAGTGAACTACAACTCCAAAACTCAAGGTCAATGTCCACCAAACTCTTATAGCATTTTCTCTTGGTTGTGGGAGTTCTGTGTGGGAAGTGTGTGTCTTTCTGCCATTCCTGCCAGGATATCTATGTTGTGTTCATTGAAACAGGCCCAGGTTTCACACTGAGTGTATAAATACATTTAAAAACATATTAACTATATGTATCGAAGTTAATAAATCGTCATTTGGTGTCATTAAATGTATTACTGTGTTAGAGTGTCATTTGGTGTCATTTTGGTTGGTGGTGTGCCACGGCTCAAAAAAGGTTGGTAAACACTGGTGTAATGTAACACGGTTTGTGTCTTTTCTTTTTTTTTACTCTTTCTGAGCATAGAAGCATAGAAATTATAATTAAAGCTTAGTAAACAAACAGTGGCAATTTAAAAAGATCATAAGACAGTTGTAGAAATTCTTGTCCCAATATTCTTTGATCTCTGGACTATGCTTTGACACCACTTCAGTTCTCTCTTTTTGTAAAAATAAACACTTCCTTGTTATTCATCAGCTAAAATTCCATGCTTTTACGGAAACTTGTTGTACAAAAATGAATATAGTCAATTGTCTTGGATCTATATTTCTAAACTCCTTTTACAAGAGATACTCCCATATATGTATCAAAGAAGTTATAATTGTGATTAAGGTTTGTTTGTAACTTCTAAGAGCCAAAATACAGAACAGGTTGACGGTGTCTTTGATTAAAATTTAAAACCATACAGGATACATGAGCCTCTACAATTTTTGACAGAAAAATATACTCTCAGAAGCTTCCAAGAAGTGCAATTCTCCTCTGAAAGAGGATGCATAGGTCCCACAAACCTAATTTAAGCAATGGAATGAGGTATTTCAAAGCCAGAAGAGGGCCAAACTATTAATCCTGAATTCCAGTTGAGTTCAGGGGGCTGCACCAGCTCATGGAGTCTGCTCCTCGGATTGAATAAATTTTCTTCCCCTAGACAAGGGCTGCCCAGGAAGTCGATCGCGATCGACCAGTCAATCCCGGGACTGAAGGAGGTCGATCCCAGCTGGATGGGGTGCTTCTCAGAGGGGCGGAGCCAGGATTCACCAAGCCCCTCCCCCTCCCCCGGCTTTGGCACCCCCAGCAGCTGCTCCAGGTTTGTGGAGGGCAGGGCCAAGCCAGCCTTGTGCTAGCTATGCCACCACTGGCTTGGCATTGCAATCCTCAAGCCTGGAGCAGCTGCTGGGAGCTCCAAAGCCAGAGGAGAGGGGGCGGGGCTTGGTGCGGCCTGGCTCCACCCCCCTGTGGCTTCCACTCTACCAGCAGCTTCTCCAGGCTTGAGGATGGCAGTGCCAAGCCAGCCTTGTGCTAGCTATGTCACCACTGGATTGGCATTGCCATCCTCAAGCCTGGAAAAGCTGCTGGGAGCTCCAAAGCCGGAGGGGGAGGGGCTTGGTACAGCCTGGCTCCGCCCCCCTCTGGCCAAGCCCCACCCCACCCCCACCCCTCTCCAGCCTTGAGGAGGTAGGTAGATCTTTCTGACTTGGTTTTAATATAAGTAGCTCACATGCTGAAAAAGTGTGAACACCCCTGCCCTAGACAAATATAAACAGAGCCTTTAGCTGTGATTTGGCAAATAGAGGTAATGCCACGGCATAACACCCAATTTGCCATGACTTCATGATTGTGTGCTCTTTCTGATTCTCTTTTGAATGAGCCAGTATGGTGAATTGGTTAGAGTGTTGAACTGGAACTTGAGATATCAACGTTCAAGTCCTCCCTGAGCTTTGAAACGGATGAGATTACTTTGGGTAGGGTACTTTCTCCCAGCCTGACCCACCTAGAGGAACTGCTGGAATACAATGTTCTGGTAAATTGGGAAAAGTGTGAACCATCTAATACCATCTTGGGTTTATTGAGGGAAAGACAGGAGTGTCTATCTATGCCAGGGGTGATCAACTGTGAAGGAGTGGAGTTCATTCCTCCCATCATGTAGCCATGGATCATATTATAAGAAACAGAAGTGCCTCTCATTTTTTTGTTCCAGGAAATTACCAAAATACAGTGGATTTTGCACATTTTCACTGTCCACATATGTCAGTTTTAAACTGGCATAGAAGAAAGTGGTTTCAGTGTGTGGGTGATTAGTTTGGTAATCCTGGAAGTGGTATGAGGCCCAGATGGTGATTACATAAAATATAGAGGCTGGCCTCGAACTTGTTCCAGGATCTGCACAATGCAATTCCCCAGCTCCCTGCATTGAAACATGCATGTGTGTCTGCTTTGAGTATCCACACAGCAATTCACATTCTGTGGAGTCACTTTTGCAGTGTGATGTGGTTTATACCTGAAAGTGCAGATGAGCATTAAAGGCTCAATTTCAATGTATCCCCTATTCTAGATTCAGTGGCTGAAAACACACTGCAGCATGGGTTTAAAGCATGCATTATGTGAATGCTGCACTCTCAAGCTGCCTTTAAGCTGCATTAAATGGTCAGTGTAGATACGCTTCATTTCCCAGCTTTTTTCTTTTCTGTGTATCTGTGGAGCAGCTATTTTTGCTATTTTTAAAGTCGGAAACTCTCAAGGGATGAGCTTGGAAGCCCAAAAATTGAACCATGCATTACATTTCTTACTCTAGACTAGACTGTTGAGCAACACTGTTTCTGAGAAGCTGTTAGGTGAAAGAAATTATCACAGAAAAATAATCTCTCCATCACTTGTTATTCCTTGAACTCAAAGTGGTTCACAAAAACAAAGTACAATGACAGTACAATAGCCATAATGCATAAAAATGAATATCTGTCATTACATTCTGCTTTGATGTGTATCTAACCAAGCTCACAGGCTCATAGATTCCAGTCTAATAAACCTTGATTTCTGGGGGCAAGAACCAATGCACCTTTCAGCTTGTTTCATTATCTTTTAATGCTTTTATCCCTGCTGTCATTAATACCATTATTGCTTGGTGTGGTGTTCTCAAACAAGAGTCCTGCTTTGAATATCTCGTTTTCCCTATTTTCCTGTTCAAGCAGCATTTCACTAGGTTTGGTTGACTCATGATTTGCCAATACTAAATCAATGTGTGCTCCTGCACAATGTTTAAGAAATTCATGTCTGCCAATAAAGAATTTAATTTCCTTTTGTATTGATTCATTAGGTTTCTAAGTATTTTAGTAATAAAAACCCAAATGCTTGAAACTTCTATCCAAGGTCTATATTGAAAGGACATGTTTTGCATGCATACTAAATCCTTATCTTAGTAGTTGCACTGGTAACATTTGCTGCAATAATATAGAATACAGCACCAAATATTCAGAATCAGTTTAACAGAAATCTAAAGCAACCTAGAGGGAGAAATGTGTATGGATGCCTTTATTTAAAGTATTCAGTTCTTGATTTCATTATACAAGCTACATGATGAGATTTAGAACTGAATTTGTTTTGTTGTCCATGAAAACAACAGACAAGTATCTAAACACAACTCAAATATTGCTTTGCTTTTTGTGATAGTTTGAAAGGCCATGCCACCACTAATAAACCATATCTGCTGTCACTACTTCTGTTAATGTTGTTGCTAATTTCACTAGGAAGGTATATGGCCTATTAATTCCAGCATTGTGTTTCTCACAATGGTCAACTGATAATGCTAGTCTCAGTTAGAGACATTGAATTATCGGGACTTACTACATGTTGATCCACTATTCAACAATTGATTCAGTGCCACTAAGATCTAAGGACCTCATCACATGGAGGTTCTTAAGCCAGGAACAGTGGGAACATCTGTTGGGCAGTGTGGTGATTCCATTGAGTAATGGGGTGAATCATTGGGCATCGCCCCCATACCATCCCATGCAGAAACACATATGTACCTGACTTGATCCTGTGCTGTCCCCAACTGGGTTCTCAGGACTGCTGCTTGGTATGCTACCAAGGCGCAGCATACACGGAGCCAGGATGGAGCCCCACCGGAAGTAGCCCTGATTCATGTGATGGGCTCCAGTGGGTTCTGTCATGGCTGCATCTTGGCAGCATCCTAGGATGGGACTGACAGCTCATGTGATGAGGTTGTTAGTTCAGGAAGTATTGCCCTGAAAGCAACACCTAAACACCCTAATAATTTTCTTTTGAATTTCTCACAAACTCATTATTTTCTTTGTTATTATTATGTGCTTTTATGTTGACTTGAACTTATGGCAAGGCTATACTAGCATTTTCCTTTGTACGATTAATTCAGAGAAGCTTTGGCATTGCCTTGTTCTAATGGTGAGAAAGTGACTTGCTCAAGGATTTCTGTGGCAGGGTGACAATTCAAATCCTGGCTTCATGGAGTTCTAGACCAGTGTTTCCCAACCAGTGTGCCATGGCACACTAGTGTTCTGTGAGTGATCATCAGGTGTGCCGTGGGAAATTGGAACCTCCAATACCCTTCCCCCTCCTGCCGAACACTTTTTCTTCTCCACTCCGGCTCCCTTCTTCCCAGCCTCACTCTGCTCGCTTTGCTCTGGGGCAAGTCTGCGCAGTAGCGCCCGCACGGGTCACGTCTTCCTCCCTCCCCCTCCCCTCCTGAACACGTTCACGCTGCCCCCTCGGATCAAAATGGCGGCAGAAGCAGCAATGTAGAAGAAAAAGTAAGTGTTCGGCATTGGGGGGAAGAAAGAGCGCAAAGGGGAGGAAGAGGTCTCTGTCGAAAGCTGGCATGGGCAAACTTGGACCTTCCAGGTGTTTTGGACTCCAACTCCCACCATTCCTAGCAGCCTCGGGCTCTTTTCCTCCCCCCCCCCCTTTCAGCCATTTAGGCAGGAAAGGGCCTCAGGCTATTAGGAATGGTGGGAATTGAAGTCCGAAGCACCCAGAGGGCCGAAGTTTTCCCATGCCTGTTTTAGGGACCTTAAAGTGGTGAGCCTCCTTCCAACATTGTGATTCTGTATAGAAAACAAACAACATAACATAACATTGTTTGAGTCCACAGTGCTCTCTGGGTGTAGGTGAACTACAACTTCCAAACTCAAGGTCAATTCCCAAGCAAACCCTTTCAGTATTTTCTGTTGGTAATGACACAAAACGACACTCTAACAGAGTAATACATATAGTTAATATGTTTTTAAATGTATTTATACACTCAGAGTTCAATATGCCAAGTTTGGTTCAATTCCATTGTTGCAAGAGTTCAGGATGCTCTTTGATTGTGTGTTAACTATAAATCCCAGAAACTGTAACTCCCAAATGTCAAGGTCTATTTTCCCAAAACTCCATCTGTGTTCACATTTGGGCATATTGAGTATTCATGCCAAGTTGGTCCTGATCCAACATTGTTTCAGTCCACAGTGCTCTCTGGATATAGGTGAACTACAACTCCAAAACCCAAGGTCAATGCCCACCAAACTCTTATAGTATTTTTTCTTGGTTATGGGAGTTCTGTGTGGGAAGTTTGTGTCTTTCTGCCATTCCTGCCAGGATATCTATGTTGTGTTCATCGAAACAGGCCCAGGTTCCACACTGAGTGTATAAATACATTTAAAAACATATTAACTATATGTATTACTGTGTTAGAGTGTCATTTTGTGTCACTTTGGTTGGTGGTGTGCCCCAGGATTTTGTAAATATAAAAAATGTGTCGCGGCTCAAAAAAGGTTGAAAAACAGTGTTCTAGACAAACACTCAAGCCACTCTAACACTCAAATTATGCTGGCTCTTTTTTAACTTGATTTTGAACAAATTAAAAAAATAATTAGGAAGACATTATTTTGTTTGTTTGTTTGTTTTATGGCCCCAACACTACCAGATAAGATGGAAAGGAAATTTCATTAATTTGGAGAATTGCAGGGAGCATCTCAGCAGACTGATCTGGAGAGGTGGACAATACAATAATAAAGAGATTAGATAAGAGGGACATATTGTATAACTAGAGAGCACACTAACAGTAAAATTACATCATGTTTATAGCTATACAAAAGGACTAAAACACTAAAAAGACCATACATTGGGGAAAATCTCCACCCAGCTTCCCAATATTCATTGCTTTTCTCCCCCTCCAAAAGCCTCCAGCACTTTCAAAACAAGCAGCCTGAATAAAGCTAGATGGTTTTGCTGGCATTAACTCATGCTTTGCTTCCTAATCTTTTGTTTCTACTGCTTTCAAAAAAGCAGAGAGGCAGGAAGGATGAATTCTAGCGGAAAATCCTGTTTTCTACTATTAAAGCAAGAATTATCCCTCTGGTCAAGGGTTGTAGGAATTAAAATACCTACAATGGTAAATGGTAAGTTGGTTCACATAACCCATCCATACATCAACAAAGGCCGGGGGGTGGGGGGATTTTATATTGATTACTGTAATGCGCTGTACATTGGCCTACCCTTGTCGGTGATCCGGAAACTTAAGCTGGTGCAGAACGCAGCAGCGCGCCTGCTGTCGGGAGCCCCAAGATCTGCGCATGTGACCCCACTCCTGCGTGCACTGCACTGGCTTCCCATCGAATTCCGGGTCTCCTTCAAGGTGTTAGTTCTAACTTTCAAGGCCTTATATGGTTTGGGGCCAGTGTACTTGAGGGAGCGTCTTTACCCCATACAAACTCCAGAAGATCACTGCGCCTCAGAGGGCTTAATCTACTAGAGGTCCCTAGTATTAAGATCTGTAGGCTGTCGAGCACCCGGCAGAGAGCATTTACAGTGGCCGCCTCCGACCTCTGGAATTCTCTGCCGGAGGAGATACGAGCACTACGGGTTTGTTGGCCTTCCGCGCAAGTCTGTGACGACTTGGCTATACAGGCAGGCAATTGGTCCCATCTGATGCCTCCTTAGTTGCCAGCTGCCAACATACCGTCCTGCCATGTATTGCCTCTGCGTAGTCTTGCTTGCCGGGCTCATTTGTGGGGAGGGGGCTTTTGGGTATACGTCTTTTATCTGTTTACTGATGTTTTATTGATTTTATGCTGTAAACCGCTCTGGGCTCCAGAGAGAGCGGTCTACCAAATCGAATTTATAAATAAATAAATAAATAAATATTAAACCTCTTCCTCTTTTTTCAGTTTTTGAATGTGACTATATAAGTAGTTTTCCATTTACTATTATGTCTATACAACAATTATTAGACATTGTGGCACTATTCCATTTTTCCAGGTGGAAGCCACCAGGAAGCATTAGAGTGAAAAAGATAGTCTATGGGGTTGGAGGGTGGGTTGAAGGAGGAAAACTGTTTCCCCCTATTTTCCTTTTATTCTCCCCACCCATGTCCATATTGTGGAAACAACCCTCATTTATGAAATGGGAAGTGAGGAAGGGGAATAACAAGCGAAAACAAGGGAAATTGTTTTCCTCATTCAACCCCCCCCCCCCCCTAAAATGGACTACCCCTTTCTCTCTAGTTCCCCCTGGTGGCCTCTACCCGCATAATGGAACAGTACCGGCATTTCTAAATAGCACTGCTTAGCAGAGACTTTTTAATACCTGCATTTTTACTTTCAATAGTCATATAGTGTTTGAAGAATGTTAAACACATATATGTTTTTTTTAAAAAATATATTTGTATTGAAATTTCCACCAATATTGGGTTTGAGGGGTTGCGGGGGCAGCTGTCTGAGTGGGTCTGGATGGCCGTTCTCCTTTCCCGGCTACAGGATTTTCTTCGGTCTGTGTTGCGCCCCACTCGCTTTTGCATTGTTGGAGGATTCATTTTGTCCGTCAGGGGCTGCCCCGGGTTTTAATATAGACCTTATAGGGGTACCTTGCTGACTCAAAGAAAAAAAATCCAAACACTGGATTCACTTAAAGGATATTGTATTCAATAATTACTCCTGAGGAGTTGCAGGCAAATCAACATATCAACCCCAGTTGGGTGCCTTAAATACAACCATGTTTCAATCCCTTATAATTAGAATATCCATGTAAACAAAATAAGTTCCCAGTTCCTGGGTGGGATGAAAAGGTGGAGTAACTCCGCAAAGTAAGTTTTCTAAACCCCAATGGGTATTTATAATCCAACCCCGATGGGTGTTTGTAATCCAATGGGAAATGGAAGGCAGGCACACCGTCAAACCCCAATCCTGGGCTTCGTAGCATCCCCAATGTGGAGAGTTGGTTTCTCAGGTGGTGTCTGCTAAGTCTTCTGGCCGATGAGGACACAAGTGTACAGGGGTCCCACCTCGTTTTGACCCCCCCGGGTCTTTTCAAGGCCAAAGTATTGATTCCCTCTCAGTGCATCACATGGCAAGCGGCGAGAATCTAACAAAGATATAAGGTCGCATATAACATATATTCAAAGTACATAATGTCAGCATTCAAATAAAGTGACCATGGTATTTATATAACATAGTAGCGAATGGGAGCACAAAGGTACTACAAAGGTACTACAAACACATGATAATTACCTTAGAGAAAGGATCTCTGGTGTATTCCACCTCAATAGGTGGAATACACCTATATCTTTGTTAGATTCTGGTCTCGACTAGTGCATGATCTGAAATTTGTCTCGCATGGATTTTCGCCCTGTCATTGTTGTTAAGAATATTCCTAGACATCCAGATCATGTCGATTCTGGTCCACGTCTTTCTCCTCCCGGAGAAGAACGTGAAATCTTTGGCTTTTTCATTTTGTGATCGCCAGACATCTTTTAAATCAAAACTTTGAACACACTCAAAAAAAGCTTTGGGGAGTCTGCTTGCAGCTGTTCTATTTTTTTGGTTACTATAGTTCTTATCCAGTTTTTCGTCAACTATACCGTTAAAGTCCCCTAAAATAATATGTCCTTCGGAATCTACTTCCAAAATTTTTTTCCTTAAAGATTCAAAAAACTTAACTTTTGCTCCATTGGGGGCGTAAATATTAATTATTAGGATTTTCCTTCCTTTAATTAATATCGAGGCGGCCACCATCCGCCCCTCGTTATCTGTAAACTCGAGTTTAGGTTGCAAATCGTTTCTTATATAGAGTGCTACCCCTCTTTGTTTTTTCTCAATGGTGGACGAAAATAAGATTCCCATTCCTTTGTTTTCGAGTAGATCAGTTTTGGAGGTCTTTATGTGAGTTTCTTGGATGGCACAAATCGCCGCTTTTTGTTTTTTTAAGTAATGAAAGGTTTGTTTCCTTTTCTCAGGTATGTTCAGTCCATTTATATTTATAGATAAGCATTTTACCTCCATTAACTTTATGGTTCTTCCTCTTCTCCAGAGCTCTCTTCACCTGGGGAGTCAATTTCTCCATCCTCGTCCATTGTTTGCTCCTGGTCTGATTCAATTGTTTGTCCACATGCCCCCTGAGTCTGCTCCTTGATCCGGTCTCCTTGTTCTCTCTCACTTTCAACTTTATTATTTCTCTCTTGGTTGCGGTTCGACTTCATATTGCCTCTTTTGGCCTCTTGTCTTTTAAATTCTTTTGCTGGTGACCGCTTAGAAAACGACGTGTCTTTAAAATGATTCCTACAAAAGTCTTCAGCTTTTTCTTGTGAGGTCAACCAATATTTTTTATTCTTCCAGGTGACTTGTAGTCCTTCAAATTTTTCCCACTTAAAACGAATGTTTCTTTGTTTTAAAATATCAGTCAAGAAATAGTATTTTTTCCGATTTTCGAGGATAGAGGTGGGAATTTCTCTAAGTATTATAATTTTTTGTCATTTATTTTGTATGGTGTATCATTTTGTTTTCTTAAAATTTCTTCTCGAGTTCTTGTTGAGTTGAACTGCACAAGGATGTCCCTTTCCGATTTATTCTTTTTCGAAAATGCTGTGTGGACTCTGAAGGCTTTATCTATTTTCTCCTCAATTTGTGAGGGTTCTTTTTGTAGAATCGTGGTCGCCATCTCGATGACTATCTTCCAGACATCTTCTTGCGTCTCCATTCCCTGTTCCGGGACGCCTCGTAATCTAAGTTGATATTCTTTTTGAAAAAGATCAAGTTGCATATTCCTTTTTTCAAGATCTGACTGAGTCTTGTCCAATTCTCTTATTTTCTCATGTTCCCTGTCCACTTTTTGTCTTAGTTCTTCTTCCTTTCGTTGAATTATGTCCATCTTATCGTAGAGGGCGTGTTATTTCCCCTTTCTTTGCGATGTTGCTTTTGTGTCCCTGGGGGGGGGGGGGGTTCTAAGATCCTGCTTGCGTCTTGGGCAGGTCCCCTGGGTGGGGTGCTCCTTATCCTCCTGTTTATCGGGTGGGGAGATCTCCTGTACTTACTGCTGTTCTTTCAGCGATCTTGTACTTCTTTTATCTCTGGTCTTAAAGAGGTGGGCTGGGATGGGCTGGCCATTATTGCGAGTCTTCACTCGCTTCCCGAGTCCCGATCCGCTCGCCGGCGGGACTAGGGTCCGGGCCCACTCAATCGCCCTCTCTTGGGGAGGGGGCGACCTTTGGGGCCAGCGGCACCATCCCCTAGGCTTCGCGGCTCCTTTCTGGTTTAGTCCCGTCAAAGGAGGGGGGCGCAAATCACCCTCCGATCGGTGACATGGTTGGCACTCTGAGGAGCCTCAGAATGTCCGTCCGACCGCCATCTTTGCCCACCGGATCTCCAAACACATATATGTTAACTAGTTTGGCAAATAATGAATTAGGGACACTGTGTTTAATGTATTACATCATATACTTGGCTAGGGAATCTTTTGTTCTCCTCTAATTTGGAACTTTAACATCAGACAGCTCCAACCATCATGGCCAAAGATAAGAGAATATGGCCATGGTAGTCAAAACCTCTGTGAACCAAAGTTTATTCAACCTTACATACACAATCATACAATACTGTTGGCCCTCCATATCCATGGATTTTGTACCCTCAGATTCTACCAATCATAACTTGAATATATATGTATCTGTGTACATTCTAAAATATGTATTTCATTTTAAAATATATATTTCATAGAAATATGTTTTAATCTATGCATTTTACATAATTATAATGTTTTATAATGATGTGTTTTAACTGTGTTGTTCCCTACCATGACCCTTGAAGAGAGATGGGTAAGAAATAAAAATGATCTAAATGTATATTTTGAGGCATGTGGCCTAATATGGATTATTGACTGGATAAAACTAAAGGAGGAAAAAATATTAAATTTGGAAGGGGTAGATTTGAGAAAGGGATGGCACGTGTATGTATGGTATGGAAAAACACAACTTGAAAAAAAAAAGGAAATCATTTTCTTAGATTGGCCATCATAAAAGTGTGGGGAAAATACCAAAATAGGCTTTATAAGAAAACCCTATTATGGGTCTCCCCCCTGGACTCCTGCCAAGGAAGAGAATTAGGATGGATAGACTGGCCACATTATTTATTTATTTTTTATTTTATTTTATTTATTTATTTATTTGGACTTCTACACCACCACTCCCGGAGGCTCGGGGCAGTTTACAGTAGAGTTACTATTTTAAAAATGTCAGATAAAACATAGATTAAAACACACAGAATAACCAACTCAGCCAAAAGCCTGCCTGAACAGGTGTGTCTTGCACACTCTGTGGAAGATGTTCAAATCACGCAGGGCCCATGTTTCTGGTGGCAGGGCATTCCAAAGGATCGGGGCAATGATTGAAAAGGCCCGTCAATGAGTTGTTGTCAGATGGAAAGATTTCATACTGGGAATGACCAGTACTGATCGTCAGAATGTAGTGATCTCGGTGGGTTGTATGGAATCAGGCGATCCTTCAGATACACTGGCCCCAGACCATACAAGGCCTTAAAAGTAAGAACTAACACCTTGAAGGTGATCCGGAATTCGATTGGTAGCCAGTGCAGGTCCCGCAGTATTGGTGTTATATGGCAACTCACAGACTCTCCTGCGAGAAGTCGAGCTGCAGCGTTCTGCACTAGCTTAAGTTTCTGGATCAGGGTCAAGGGAAGGCCAATGTAAAGAGTGTTACAGTAGTCAAGTCTCGAGATGACCATGGCATGGATCACCATGGCTAGGTCGTTCTGGGACAAATAGGAGGGCCAGACGCTTTGCCTGCTGCAGATGGAAAAATGCGGTTCTGCTGACAGTGGAGATTTGAACCTCCATTGACAGCAGTGGGTCCAATTGGACACCCAGGCTTTTTACTAGTGACAACGGGCGTAGTACCTCGCCATCCAGGGTCGGCAGTTGGATCTCCCTATTGCCCAGGCAGCCCAGCCAAAGGATCTCTGTCTTCGCCAGATTCACCTTCAATCTGCTGTCTTGATAATATAAAAGAAGGAGAAGTAGTTCTAAAAACACAACAGGAATAAAAGGCAACATATCCAAATATATCCTGATTTCAATACAGACAAATCAAAGAACACTTTACTACAGACAAAGAATTAGGCTTTTCATTGAAAGAAAACAGTTGAGATATGATAATGAAGAAAGAAAAGAAAACAATAACCAAAATATATATTTAAAAACTACTAGCATGGAATACGGAGGAGGAAGGAGTTAAAGAATGCATGATTAATTGGGCAAAAAAGATTGGAAGGTCAATAGGTCTAGAGGAGTGGGAGACAATTTGGAATAAAAAATTGAAATATACGTGCGCATATGACTTTGTTTCATAGATGGTACATGACACCACACATATTAGGAAACTACTATAAAATATTAATTCAAAATATTGGAAATGTGGAGAAGTAGAGGGAATCTTCTACCACATGTGTTGGTCATGTTAAAAAGCAAAGCGTTTTTTGGAAAGAAATACAGGAAATCTTACAAAAATATTGAAAGTCAACATACCACTCAAACCAAAAATATTTTATTGTGAATCACTGAACAAAAATTTGATAGTAATATAGATAAACTCCCTTTCTTCTCTGCAACCCCTGCTAGACTATGCCATGCAAGATTATGGAGAAAAAGTGAAACACATACAATCGAAGACTGGAATTTAAAAAATAATGGGCATAAGAAACATGGACAGATTAAACTATTTATTACAAAAATATAAAGGGAAAATACAGAAAGAGACAGACTGGGCACTGATAAATGAAGATTTAAAATAAGAATAAAAGATAGGATAATTATAAGAATAGAAAACATCCGCATACCAAAGGAAGAATATATAGAATGAAAGGGAGAAAGAAAACGAGAAGAACCAGAAAGATCGTAAAAGAAAGAAAAGGAAGAATCTCTCCTTGAAGTAACCCGGAAGTATGACCAAAGACATCATCTTTTCACCTCTCTCTCTCTCTCTTTCGTTCTCTCCCCTTATTTCATCTTTCCTGCTTCAAAATTTCTTCTTACTGCATTCACTTTACTCTGTTATCCTTTTATCTTTTCCTTTCTCTTTTTTCTTTTTTCTTTCTCTAGTTATATCTTGCTATATTTGATTTTAAAATTGTTCTTATTTTTATTATTATGTATTATGAAAATATCTAATAAAGATCATTTTTAAAAAAGAAAGAAGAAAAAAATTAAAATGATGTTGATGATATTATAGTGTGTTCAGAAGTCTAATTCATAAGTTCCTAGCAATTCTTGCATTCAATGTTTAGAATTCAAGTTTGCCATGAAAGATCTGCTAGGTTTTAACTAAAGCATTTATTTGATTTTTAATTTGTAACAGAATTATAATTGTCTGCATTTTCCTGTACCCCTGAAGACTCTTAGAGTATGCTAAAAGCTACCTAATTAATTGATGTTTAAGGTGGTATTTGAACTGAAAACAGATACTGAACTCTGACTATTTTATGACTACACTTCAGTGTGATATACACATATTAATAATTGCATGTCATGAGTTACTTGATAGTAATCAACTGGAACATCTTACTTTTTATCTGTAATGGCCAGGTTACACCATTTCAGTGTAATGTGACAAGGTTTTTGTTTGTTACTTGTTACTACGTGTTTTCTGAGTCATTCTGAACAGCATTAGGAGTAAGAAGGGTGGGTACTCATGTGAATGGGTTTATGTGACCATCAAGGGGGCAACAACAATGAGGTAGAGATTAAAAATGAGAAGGGGAGGAGGTGGTGACACATTGAAAATATGAACTACTCTAGAGACTCAGGATAGTTGGATTTTTACAGTTTCATCTGTTTTCCTTCATTTTGTCTAGATGAACAAGACTGATACCTATGCCATATAGAGAAAGAATATGTGTGTACATAGAGATGTAGAGAAATGGTTGCCTTCCCAGGATGACTGCTCCAAATAGCAGCCCAAGGCACACACTTACCACCTCATCACATGGGTAAATTTACCTATTGTATGACACATTCACCACAGTTGTGAGATGGAGCCCATTAGATCCCATCAACAGACGTACAGCTACTTCCAGAGGGGTTTCGTCTCTCAACTATGGTGACATTGTTGTAAGAGGGAGCAATGATAACACAGGTGGCTTCCCATGTTCTCATTGAGAAGAATGGAGCAAGTGTGGGGGGAAACCAGGTGGCAATGTTTCTCCCTGTGGGATAGGTAAGGGGTGATGCAGGCAATGTGGGGGTGTGAGGCAATGGTTTCCCTCTGCTTCCTGCCAGTTTCACCAGGCTGCATGGTGAATCCCGCCACTATTGCCTGCCATCTGGACCTCAATTTGATGAGGTCCTTGGCCTGATTGGATTGATGTGAACTGATTCAAATTCTATTCACCCACCCAAATAATTTGTATGCAGTGCATGTGGCATCTGCATGGTTTGATATACTGCCTCTTTGGGTCAGTTGAGGAGGAAAAGTTCAAACTTGTCAGTCTATTGAGAAATAGGATAAATTCAGGGAAGTGAGGAATCTATCCATGAAGTCAGAACAAGATGCCCATGCGACCAGCAGGAAGGAGGGGAAATCCACCCCATATTTCTTGCGAGCCAAGCAGGTGATTAATTATGACATTAGAAATTTAAATGTGGAAGTCTGGTGATTCGACAGAACTCCACGGTTGGCTAGAGCAGTGTTTCCCAACCGCTGTGACGTGGCACAGTAGTGTGCCATGACGGACATCCTGCTGTGCCGCGAGAAAAGCTCTCTGCCCCCTTCCTTCTCCCTCCTCCTGCCAAACTCCTGCTGCTTGGGGGAGGAGGAGGAAGGGCCGGGCGGCAGTGAAGAAAAAGAAGGGGCCGGGGCGCTGCCTCCTTCGGCCATTTCCCCAGCCAGCCTCCAATCCGCCATGACTCCCCCATGACTCTCGCCCCTCGCTCGCTGAAGCCACGCAGAGGAGCCCTGCCCACTGAAGCCCATCCACCACTCATGCTCCTCCTCCTCCGCAGCTTCAGCGAGCGAGGGGCGGGAGTCATAGTGGAGAGCGGCGCCAGGGATGGGGGCCATGACTCCCGCCCCTCGCTCGCACTGCCCCCTCAAGGCTGGTGAAGCTGTGGGAGAGCTGAAGCCAAGGGAGGGGGCGGGGCATGGCACGGCCTGGCTACGCCCCTCCCCCAGCTTCAGCTCTCCCACAGCTTCTCCAGCCTTGAGGGGACAGTGCCAACCCAGCATTGTGCTGGCTCTGCCACCGCTGGCTTGGCACTGCCCCCTCAAGGCTGGAGAAGCTGTGAGAGAGCTGAAGCTGGGGGGAGGGGGCAGGGAATGGCACAGCCTGGCTCTGCCCACTTCCCCCAGCTTAAGCTCTCCCACAGCTTCTCCAGCCTTGAGGGGACAGTGCCAAGCCAGCATTGTGCTGGCTCTGCCACTGCTGGCTTGGCACTGCCCCCTCCAGGCTGGAGAAGCTGTGGGAGAGCTGAAGCTGGGGGAAGGGGGGCAGGGCATAGCACAGCCTGGCCCCTCCCCCTCCCTGGCTTCGGCACTCCCAGCAGCTGCTCCCAGCAGGCCACCATCCCCCAGCTGTTCTTTACTGTATTATAGTGTCATTTTGGTTGGTGGTGTGCCCCCGGATTTTTTAAATGTTAAAAGTGTGCCGCAGCTAAAAAAAGGTTGGGAAACACTGGGCTAAAGCAATGACAATGAAATAGGGACAATCTCTATGCTATTTAGCCCAGGGGAAAGGTGATGATACGGTGTCAATCTCCACAGTGGGTCAGGCCAAAGACAACCTGATCAATTTGTTTAAACTACCATGGAGCTCTGAGAGACTCCAAAGTTTGGCAAACATCATGGGTAGTCCAGTTTTCCTTGCCCTAACATAGCCCTAACTTCTTTGCCTAACATAGTTACTGTGAAAAATACTTTCATATAAACTTGTAGTCCAATACATCTAAGGTCCAGCTGTTTAGGAAAATCAGTCATATGGCTTCATACAAAAACCACTCACACGTGAAGTCAGGTAAATGTCATTGTAGGCTCACAATCTCTGTTTTGCACTCCCGCAAATTCACTGAATGAAACAACATAGGGCAAGGCACCTGTGACTGCAATGTGTAATTGGTTATTTTTCCTGTACCTTTGGACTGTGTCTCCTATTAATGGGTATGCTGATCTGCAATTACTTAGAAAAAGAAAGGTGCATTTAGAAAACATTAAACTGTGTCTAGACTGAAAGTCCTAATGTAGTAAATTATATGCAAGTGTCAGGGTAAGTCATGGAATCAATAGTCTTTTACAAACACATTCTGAGTTTCGCCTTCAGTATATAATATACTGCATTTAGATATTTTTAATAGAAAAATAAGCAGTGAGATTGGGACAAGTGAGAATAATTCCCTTGACTCCAGTGTTCTCCTCCTCAGCATGGTGAGCCTAAGAAAAGCATGGCTAATTTGGTGGAGAATGAGTATACTATACTGCTGCTGTTATTTCTACAGGAATATTGTTCTTGTAAGCATTGATTGTGAACATTCATTTTTTCTATGTCCTGGGAGGATGGACAATGGGGTGAAATTTTGTGCTGAAGGGAAAAGAAATGGAGATAGAAGTTGACCTTGATGACCTTTTTCTTCATTGCCATTATTTTTATATAGCAGCAGCAGAATCCATGCACTGGAAAAAGGCTTATCTCACAAGAACTCAATTTTCGCATGATCCAGAACCGAATACTGTCAGTGCTGGATATGCTGATCTACACTGGATTCCTGGGAGGAAAGGCCCTCATATGTTCACAGAATTCAGTGTTCAAAGTGATCCTGGGGTGGGTGTAACATCCTGTAAGACATTCTATTAAGTATCTATTATTTATTATTTTATCTAAAACTTTTATACCCCGGCCTTCTCACCTCCGAAGAGGGACTCAGACCGGCAAACAGCAAGTATTCAATGCTAACATTTAAAATCTGAAAACATCATAAATTTACAATAAAATTTACAATAAAATACAATACAATAAATACATTTAAAAAACCTTTCACCAAAGTAAAATTAAGTCCAACTTCATCCATATATTTGGTCTGTATCAAGTGGTTGGCGACTTTAGTCGTTTCGCGATTTCCTCCTTCATTCTGTAAAGGCGTCATTGCACAGCCATGTTTTCACCCGCTTCCTGAAAGTCAGGAGGGAGGGGGCGAATCTAATTTCATTTGCGAGGGAATTCCACAGCCGGGGGGCCACCACAGAAAAGGCCCTGTCCCTCATCCCCATCAGACGCGCCTGCGAAGGTGGTGGGGCCGAGAGCAGGGCCTCTCCAGATGATCTTAGCACTCTTCACGGTTCATAGGGGAGAATACATTCGGACAGGTAAACTAGGCCGGTACCGTATAGGGTTTTGTAGGTCAACACCAGCACTTTGAATTGTGCTCGGAAGCTAATTGGCAGCCAGTGGAGCTGGCGCAACAGGGGAGTTGTGCGCTCCCTGTACCACGCTCTCGTTAGTAGTCTGGCTGCTGCACACTGGACTAATTGCAGCTTCCGGCCAGTCTTCATAGGCTATCCCACCTAGAGAGCATTGCAGTAGTCCATACGAGATGTAACCAGAGCGTGAACCACTGTGGCCAAGTCTGACTTCCCAAGATACGGGCGCAGCTGGTGCACAAGCTTTAACTGTGCAAAAGCTCTCCCAGCCACCACCGAGACCTGGGGCTCCAGGCTCAGCGATGAGTCCAGGATCACTCCCAGACTGTGAACCTGCGCCTTCAGGGGGAGTGTAACCCCGTCAAGCACAGGCTGTAACGCTATACCCTGTTCGGCCTTACGACTGACCAGGAGTACCTCTGTCTTGTCTGGATTTAGTTTCATTCTGTTAGTCCTCATCCAGTCCGTTACAGCAGCCAAGCACCGGTTCAGGACTTGAACAGCCTCTTTAGGTGGGAAGGAGTGACAGAGTTGGACATCATCTGCATACAGATGACACCGTACCCCGAATCTCCGGCTGATCTATGTATCATCATGTCCAGTAGTGTGGATGATTTTACCAGGACATAGTGTACAGATGTAAAATTGTTGGTAAAGTTGTTTTCCCATTCACATAATCACAAACTTTGCTGGTAGATTTGCAAAGCTGGCATAACTTCTGCTCTAACATGTATCAACTAATCAAGAATGGATTGCTGAAAAAAAATCTTTCTTTCATTGTAAAGTATCACAAAGCACCTTTTGTAAGGCAAATTGACTTTTGTCTCTTTCCTTATGGTAGTATCACTGAAATTAGGTTTAATAGGTGCAATTATTTTGAAAGACAGAGTATTACCTTTTGACACCACGGGATATATGTGAAGACAGATAGATTGCTGGTTTGTACATCCTTGGAAGCTTGGTCCTATTGATACTGAAACACTTTGTACTAAGGAATGGGTAATTCTAAATACAGACTGCAAAACTCTATGAAGAATAAAGCACGTTAGAGAAAACACTTCAAATCCCAAAAGGAAATAAGGATGGGAGCTTAAAAGGAAGTCTACATATATTGAAGGAGAGCTTGCTGAAATTCTTTCTCGTGGCAGTTCCGATTCCTCTACTACATTGCCTCATTAGAACAAAAATGGTTGAATCCTACCATTTTTGGTTTTGTAAGTGTTTGTACTGCTATACTCACAAACTGCAAGTTTATAGTATGGTTATTTTCTGCTGGGTTGTTTTATCACACCCATTGTTCAGTATTTCTAAATCACTCTGATCAGCACCTTCTTTTCCTTTTGTTCCTCATAGATCTATGTATTCAATTGTGTACATGTTATTTGTAAGTATTTCTCCACTCCAAACTTCTTTTTACATCAAAGATTGCATATCTTGCAGACATTTATTTATTTATTTACTTTATTTCTATTCAGACCTTCTCACCCCGCAGGGGACTCAGAGCGGATTACAATGTACACATTACATTTAGACACGCAAACACACAAGACAGACAGAAGCAATTTTTTTAAACATCTGGCCACCAGGGGGAGCTGTCGCACTCCTTCATTCCTCAGCGTGTTTTCTGGAGATCTTTTCTATGGCCTCGTAAATCAGTTAAATTTAGCCTCCCCACTAAGTGGTACCTTAATTTCACACTTGACAAATGCAACTGTCTTTCATGATATTTCAGCATGTGTGCTTCGGAATTACTTAAAAATACAGAATGACCTTTTTTTCCTCAAAATCATTTTTATAACTCGCATTCTCCATCACTGTTATTATGTCCATTTATTCTATGAAGAAAGCATGTAGACGTAGCTTTATTTTGAACTTTATTTGGACCTTATTTTGCTTTGTTTTGCAATCAGACTTTCTCTTGCTCTGCTAAGATCTTTGTTCATGCCTTGGTCATTTTCTGCCTTGATTATTGTAATATTATTTTGACTGGTCTTCCGTTATCTCATCTTAGCCTTCTGATTTCCATTCAAAATTCTGCTGCTAAGATTGTCTTTTTCATTTGTTTGGGTCAGTTTACCCTCTTTAAATATCTCTTCATTGGTTAGACGTTTCTTCTTGGATACAGTACAAGCATGTTACTTAAACATTCAAAGCCCTACAAAAGCTAGCTTTTCCCTATTTTTCTGTCCTTTTTTCATTTTACTGGTCTGCTTGAGATCTGCATTCAAGGAAGTCTAGGTTTCTCACCCAACAAAGGGTTTTCCCTTCTATGACCTCATTTTTTTTACTTGCTACCCCATACTCTTGGAATTGCCTCCTTGAACATTTGCAGATTGCTCCATCCCTCATTACTTTTAAATCTCTCCCTCCCTCCCTCCCTCCGTGTGTGTGTGTGTGTGTGTGTGTGTGCACGCGTGTGCGATTTTTTGGAATTTTTTGGATTTTTTTTGGATTTTTTTAAATTGAAGATTGCTTTATAATCTTGCACATTTCAATATCATATATCAGTCAGTTTGCATTACACTATATTGTATTTTTTGTATTATATTTGGATAGCTTCCTTTCCTTTTTGTGTTCTGTAGTTTTACATTAGAGTCTCACTTAGCCAACCTTTACTAATCCAATGTTCTGTATTATCCAAAGCAGTCTGCCTCCCGCCTGGATGCACTGCTGTTTCAATACATGGCATTGCTTTGGTGCTAAATTTGTAAATACAGTAATAATTGCTACATAACGCTACCATATATTTAACTGCTTTTTCTGCTGATTTATTGTAAAACATGGTGTTTTGGTGCTTAACTTGTAAAATTTACACTTAATAGGCTTTTCGTTAATCCCTCATTATCCAACATTTTCGCTTATCCAACGTTCTGCTGGCCCATTTATGTTGGATAAGTGAGACTCTACTGTATATTTAAATATTCTTTACTTCCCTTTGTCTGTATATGCATGTGTGTGTATGACTGATTGTACCCTTTTGGCAGGACCGGCACTTTTTGGTTATTTTTCTTGTAAATCACCATGTTAGATCATGGGAGGGTATGGAATGGGTTCAGCTTCTGTCTTGTCAATAGCATTACTTTGCTTGTGAGAGCCCCTATTATTGCTCACATGCTGTTGCACCTTAGACCTGAACGACCTCTCAGTATACCACTTGAGTCTGGCCACGGTTAAATGCTTTATTTAGAATAAATGGATAGCGCAAAGAAAATAGAGATATAGTCCTTTGATGCTTCCAAGCACCAGGTATGGCAAGGTAATAGTCCAAAAGCAAGCAGGAACAAAAGTAAAGTCTTGATGCCCCAACGGGCTAATCCAATGAGAGTTCTTGGCACAAAGCTTGGCAAATAGAGTTCAGTAGCAAGATGGCTCAATAGCCCTGGCAAAGTTCATGAAGGCAAGATTTCAAAAGTTGGCGAGAGATACTACACATCTCTCAGCCCCAGTTCTTATAGGTCTCAAAGGCTTTGAAGTTACGACGCACCAGTGCGTTGAAACGGGTTCCCAAAACAGTTCTCCATCTGGTCTTTCTCAGGCCTCCCGCATGGGATCGGACTGCAAGCCCAATTAACACTGGCACCTGGGTGAATGGGAGTCATCCCATCTCTGCCTTTCCCTGGCTGCTTATCGACTTGAGATGCAACTCGGCTAGCTTTGTCCTTGAATGTAGAATGAACTGCAGGCCTCTGTAGCTTCTGGCTTTTAGGCTTGCTAGGCCCCTCTGATACTTGGGATTTAGCATGGCGTTAGTCTTGCTGAGGGTCAGGGGAACACTGTGGTGTGACACATGTCCAAACATTTTTCATTTTTCTATCAATGGCCAGAAGTCTGTTAGTGACATACATACAGCAACTCAAAGTCCAAAATGTGTGTGTTAGTTTACTGATGGTTCATAACAAGGTATTCATCAGGTTCTTACATCACATTAAAAAAACACACACACACACTTACAGCAGCTGCTGGATCTTAAGAGTACTGCCACATCCATTAGCTGGCAGTGGGGTTAGAGAGGAGGTCACCAGGCAACACTCATTCCTGCCTAAAATTTGGCAGCTGGAGGAAGAGAAATAAGGCTGGTTGGAAAAGAGACAGATGTGCTGCCTGGTCATCTTTCCTGTCCTGGCAACAACATGACCATGGCAGTACTCCCAGGTTTGATAGCTGCCTTGAAGGGAAGGACATAGAGCTGTGTGCACAGAGTTGATTTCTCCACATGCTTGGATCCATTGGAGTTACCCAAAAATACTTTCCTCTCCGTTATGGGAGAGGAAGTGTCTTGCCACTCTTCTCCTCCACTTTGGGAGGAATGTGGGCAGCGCTAAACCAGCATCATCAGATGATGCTCGACAGGCCCTGTCAACAACTGGAAAAATGGGGCCAAAAACCCCCTTTTGAAGGGGTCCCTGTTCCCCAGCAGTTTGTGTATTTATTTGGATGTCTTATTTTCCTTTTAGTGTTCCACAGTTTTATATTTAAATATTCCTTACTTTCCTCTGTAAATGTGCATGTGTTTGTGTGCAAACGCAGCCCAGTGCACTTTTCTACGTTAGTTTCAACAACGCAAGCATCTCTGTGTGTCTATTTTATGTATATACCATTTCTAGGCATCATTTGTACCATATCTGTACACATAATCTGAGTGTACGGAAGAGCGCTGCATGGCAAAATATGAAAGGCAAATATCATTTTTCTCCATTTGAATTCTGGGTCAGGGGTTATGAATTAAGTATGAATTAAGTAAACCAGTGTAAAAATAAACAAGTGATACTAGATTTCTACTTTATCCCTACTCTTGACAGTCCCCAAATGTCTGGGACATCTTTATAGAAAAAGGTTTCATCCAATGTCCTTCGATACATTACCCTATAGAGTCCAAAAGGGTAAGTGTTGTGTCTGTGGTTTTAACATCCTATATCACATTATCATTCCACACTATGTTTTTAACAAATATTGTTTCATTTTTAAGTGGTTGTATTACTGTTCAGGAATACAGTAACCTTAGTGAAAACTATCACTGCATAAATTGCTGCCCTGTTGAGATTCCCTGGCAGTAGAATACACAGACACATACTGGTACCAAGCAGATGAATATCCAAAATAACATCAAATAACAGTCAGGTTCAGACTTGAACTAGCACTGTATGAAACCTGGAAAAGAGATCAAATCAGATGGATATTCTTTGATCAGCAGGAGCCAGCGTGGTGTTTATAAAACTACCATGAGGATTTTCTTTCCTTTTTAATGCTTCCCTCTCCATTTCAGGAGGTATGCAAAAACCAAAACACTGCACCTGCTCTCAGATTCAAACAACCCACATGGCTGAAGCAGTGATGGCAAATTGTCCAAGGTGGAAATAGCAGCGATTCTGAATGAAATTTACAGCCGAGTTAGAAAATGATTCTATTTTCATATAACTGGTTTTTAAAGAAAATGAAATGGAGAAACTGTTTTGTAAGTACACCTTCCTATGATTATATTTCTTTAAGACTGAATAAGAAGGGACACTCATCCTCTCGTTGGAAGCTAGTACACCCAACTATGAGAAAAAGAAATCCTGACTCTAACCCCTGAGAAGTAAAATATATGCCTGCTAAGCAATTCTTTAAAGAAAACAGATCCATAATAGATGACTTAAGATGACCCTGTAAAATTTCTTTGCCTTCGAACCCCAGAAAGGATGAGACAGACAGCAATAAGTTTGGGTTCAAATTGAGCAACTTTTATTCAATGTTACCTATTTAACTTTTCAACTGAACTAAACTTACGTGTCAATGGAACTTGGTGTGGCAAGCCGAGGTAGCAACCTTAAGTGGTTTGCCCCTCAGCTATTCTGGGCGACTGTGGTGTTTCAGCCTGGTGCTCATGTGCATGTTAGGGATGATGAGATTGTTCCTGAAAATGCTGATGATGGGATGCTTAGTGAGAATTCTGAGATGCAAAGTGACCTTTTAGATGAGGCTTGCTTTTCTGGGAACAGTTCTCTTCCCAGGGCCTCATTAGATGGGAATTCTGGTGTTCAGGACTCTGAAGGTCTTGATGTTCATAACGGGACACCTGGGAATCTTAACGAGCTTCCATTCAACCACCGAGATAGCATTCGGGAATCTAGCCAGGCTGCCAGCCTCCGACGCAGCAGTCGGTTTGCAAACCGAAAGTGATTTGTCTTTATATTAGATTGCTAGGGAAATTGTCTTCAGTTTCCAGGATTCGTTTAGAATACCATGCCAAGCTGTATCTTGTCTCCAAGCTCTTGATTTTGCCTAGGCCTCTGTGCACGTTTTGCTTCTATAGCTGCCTTGTATTATTCATGGGATTTGCATCAAGCTTTCTACCTTTGCCTTTGGATTTTGGAACTATTTGAACTGTGATTTTACCTTGGATATAGTCTACAATTGATTTTCTTTTAACCCTTTTGTTGGACACTAAATTTGTTTCAATAAAAGCCTATTATTCAGACTGTCTGTTGTGTGTGTGAACTAGGAACTAGGGGGGTGCTCCTTGTCTGAAGTGCAACCTGGTAACGCAAACTGGGCAACCTCTAAGGGAAACGCTGGAGAAGCCTCTCACCTTTCAACTGTCATCTAGGTGAGTGAATTGAGCAATGGCCCCAGACCCTTGAGGAGTGCCTTGTGTGCATACCGATCTTTGTATTTTCCTAAACTATTTATGCTGGCCTATTTATAAACCTCACCATGCCATCAGGCCCCTAATAACAGTATAGGGTAGGTGAAAAAAAAACTAGAACATAGAAGGGCAAAAAATTCCTACCCAGCTCCAATGGGCAACCAAAGTTATACTGTCAATGGGCGGGTGTGGTGGGTTGAAGTCTCCAGGCAGAGTGAGGTATGGGGCTGGCTACAGCAGTTAGCCAGCCCCCATCCCCTCTTCTGGATTGTTCCATGAAACCATCCAATCCCAAGCCTCATGGGAGGAGGCAAATTCCTCTCCCCTGCCTGCCTTTCTTTCCCTCCCTCCCTCCCTCCCTCTGCAGGCTTATAAGCCAATTGGTATAGGATTGAACTCAAAATTTTGAAAATGATTCCCAGAATATGGCTGGAATTCACAATCACAGTAACAATCACATAACAGAGAGCACTTCCAGATATACAGAAAACAGGCAAAACCAAGTTAAAGTAACCCATTTTCACCCTCATCGTAGTCCTCACCCCTCTAATAACCCCCAGATTTCCCTTCTAGGATGGTTACATGCTATTCCGGGTCAACCAAATTTCCTCTCCCACAATTTAGCCAATGGGCATGCCAGTTAGAGAAGGCCTCTCTGGATAGCTGTGGAGTCACATCAAAATGATGCTGGGGAAGGGAAGGCGACAGAATTTTCTCTCCTCCAGCTTCATTCTGACACAGCTCCACAGCATTGCTCCACCAGGCTTTTGGAAGCCAAAAGAAGCAAGATGGCTATAGAGACTCACTCCCGGGACTGTAGAAGCAGTCCTGGGAATGGGTCCCCACAGGCCAATACCCCATTAGACCCAGGCCTAATTAATTGGGGTATCAAATTAATTTGGAACAAAGCATAATTCATTCGTTTTTACCAGAGACATCATTGGGATGCCTCTGGAAAAAACTGAGACAAGTCCCACTTTTTGGACCTGTCTGGATGGGTCATAAAGCCCCCTCTACTCTGCCATATAAAATCCAGATTGTCTGCTTTGAACTGGATTATATGGCAGTGTAGACTCATATAATACAGTTTAAATCAGTTTTGATAATCTGGATTATATGACAGTGTAGAAGGGGTCTTAGCTGACCTAGAATCTTTGGCATCTAGTTTTCTAAGGACACATATCTATTGTTGACCAGGAAAGAAGTTCTTATATCCCACTCCCTTACTATTTTTGTCATGTGAGCTGTAGAGGTACAGAACTCACACCCTTTCTCTCTACACTTCAAGAGATTTTATGGGGAAAGCTTTGGCAAAGGTTATTCAGCCATTAGGAGTACTGCACTTTAGCTAGATAAAAGCAAATGCCGCAATAAACAATGGATTGGAACATTTGTTTTTAGCTCACTCATTTTCATTTCAAAGTAGAAGATGGGTTTTCCTTCTGGAGGGATGAATCGGTCCGAAATGGGAGGCTGCTGCCATCCTTCTTCCATTACAAAATGTATATATCTTCATTAAAGAGCACACACTTCTATGTGTGAAGCTATGTGTTGAGACAGATTTACTAGATGTTCAGTTGTGTCTCTGTGGGTAGGTGAAAAGCTTTTAGAGTCGAGCTGTCTGTTGCTTTCTATATTCTGCTGGGTGTCATTAAGGAAAGCTGTTAGTTATGGAGGCATTTGTTGTTGAGAGCTGTGCACTCTAATAGCTCCTCTCTGAACAGTGAATATCAGAAGGATACAGAGCTGTGCATCTTGTTCCTTTGTGAAGAATATTCCAGGTTTAGTTTCATTCAAGAGTTCCACCTTTCCTTCTTCTTTTTCTTGTGACTTGATCACTGAGGACCAACCTGGGGAGTCAAATCAGTACCCTTACACTGTGGGCTGAATAGACCTCTGAGGATTTCAGCATGAGCATAAAGTTTGAATTTGTGTGTTTGTATCATCTATCTCAGGGCTGTCCAACTGCCAACCCGGGGGCCGTATACGGCTCCCAGCCTCTTCCTATGGCCCCCTAAGCTTTTTAATAAAAATAAAAATAAATTAAATTAAAATATTTTAAAAAAAATACCCACTTCCGGGTTTCGGAGCCAGTATTGCGAGACTACGGAAGCCACACGGGATTTCGCTCTCAACGCGAAATCTCGCCTGCGTTGAGAGCGAAATCCCATGTGGCTTCCGTAGTCTCGCGATACTCCTGTTGCCGAAATCTCGGCTACTTAATCCCTGCGGCCCACGCAGACGTGATTTGTACCTTCCCGGCTGCTGCCTCGGTCGGTCGTCGCCTCTGCTCGTGGTCTGGCTACTCCTGGATCCCCTGCTTTTGGGAAGGTAGGCTAACTTTTATGTTATTATTATGTAATTATGTAATTGTGTATTTGAATGCCCACCCTGCATTTAATGTTAGTAAAATATTATATTTGACTGTATGGAAGCCCCTTTTGAATGCCCACCCTGCATTTTATCTCAGTAAAAGATTATATTTGACTGTATGCATGCCTCTTATGAGTAGTAAGCCGGGGGCGGAGCCGGGGCGGGGGCGGAGCCCCAGGTCATCAGTGACCGGAATTCAGGCCCCTGGGCTGGTAGAAGTTGGACAGCCCTGATCTATCTATCTATCTATCTATCTATCTATCTATCTATCTATCTATCTATCTATCTCAGGTCTTCTAATTCAAATAGACAGACAGCATTTATTGCATTGTTGTAGGTTTTTTCGGGCTATATGGCCATGTTCTAGAGGCATTCTCTCCTAACGTTTCGCCTGCATCTATGGCAAGCATCCTCAGAGGTTGTGAGGTCATTTACTTCATAAGTCTCAATAGAAGAGAAGACAGTTTCCAAGTGGTCCATATGCCTGATCACACATTCATGCATTCACTGTTGACAAGTTGCTTCAAGAATCTTGCTCCTCTTTCCTATGGCTTGGAACACAACAGTCTGCTTTGAACTATCTAGCCCAATATAATCAACTCTGATTGGCACTGACTTTTCAGAGCTTTGAGCAGAGTTATCTCTTGACTCAACTTTTTTTGGTATATTTTATCAATATACTAGCTTGGGGACCCGGCAGTGCCCGGGTTATTTGAGGAAGGCATTGTGTGCCATGGTTGGTTCCTATTAGATGTTTATGTGGCTTGCTGTGGTCTCAGGAAGTTAGTGAAGGTACTGCAAGTCCCATTGGCCATGGTCCATCCCCATCCAAACAGCACCAGGATGTAGAGTGGGTCATGGGGGCTCTGTGTGTCACATTTGGTTTTGATCATTCTTAGGATGAGGATTGCAGCGGTCTCGGAAGGTGAGTGAAGGTATTTCAAGGCCCATCATCTGTGGTCCATCCTCCTTGAAACAGCACCAGGGTGTTGAGTGGGTCAAGGGGGCTCTGTGTGCTAATTTTGGTCTGTATTGGTCATTGGGTGATGGTCGCGTTGTGAAGTGGGCCATTGGGCCCCTGTGTGCCAAGTTTGGTCCTGATCCGTCACTGCTGTGGGCCGCAGTGTCTGACTGCCTGAGGCCTTTCCTTTTCCCTCTGAGTCACCTTAGAATATTGGAATGTGGATGGCCAATTGGAGTCCTTTATGCAAATAATCCCATAGTGGCAACCTATCGAAACGCTGTCACATATTCCTTTGCACCTCTGCATCTCCCGGAAAATGAACATTCCATTTCCAACCGAAAAAAACTGTCATTTGGCTAACTCAAGCATTCAGTTGCATTCTGTTTTGCTGGCCAATCAAAGTCCTTTATGCAAATAGTTCCTCAGTAGCAACCAATGCCCTCTCTCTGGTGCCTTAGAGCAGTGATTTTCAACCTTTTTTGAGCCGAGGCACATTTTTTACATTTACAAAATCCTGGGGCACACCACCAACCAAAACGACACAAAATGATACTCTAACATAGTAATACATATAGTTAATATGTTTTAAATGTATTTATACACTCAGTGTGGAACCTGGGCCTGTTTCATCTTTTCTCTTTTGTCCACCACTCATATTAGGGCCTTCGTCTGTGTCATAATTTTGTCCAGGGGCCTTTTCGGCATTTGCATTTTCCCTTCTCAAAAACTTCTCCATCACTGTCACTCACTTGTCTTGCTGTGATCCCAAATTGCCGCTGACACTTGACGCGCAGCTGCAGCACTCACTCTAACTTTGTTTACTTAGCTGCGTCTGAGCGGATCCAAGATGGCACGACCATAGCACTCTCGCGTCACTTCTTAGGTGATGCGAGAGTGCTATGGTTCCATTTCTTAAAGGGACAGATGCACCTTATAGTTTATATATGAAAGAAGTTCGAAAATAATTTCCCACGGCACACCTGATGATCTCTCACGGCACACTAGTGTTGAAAATCACTGATCTAGACTATGTTCACATACAAAGTGGTCCACTAAACCAGTGTTTCCCAACCTTTTTTGAGCCGCGGCACACTTTTAACATTAAAAAAATTTGGGGGCACACCACCAACCAAAATGACACAAAATGACACTCTAACACAGTAAAGAACGGCTGGGGGTTGGTGGCCTGCTGGGAGCAGCTGCTGGGAGTGCCGAAGCCAGGGAGGGGGTGGAGCCAGGCTGAGCTATGCCCCGCCCCCTACCCCCCGGTTTCACCTCTCCCAGCAGCTGCTCTAGCCTTGAGGGGGCAGTGCCAAGCCAACGGTGCCAGAGCCAGCACAAAGCTGGAGCAGCTGCTGGGAGTGCCAAAGCCGGGGGAGGGGCAGAGCCAGGCCGTGCCATGCCCCTCCCCCTCCCCTCAGCTTCAGCTCTCCTACAGAGGAGCATGAGCGGTGGACGGGGTTCAGTGGACGGGGCTCCTCCTCCACGCAGCTTCAGCGAGCGAGGGGCGAGAGTCATGGTGGGAGTCATGGCGGATTGGAGGCTGGCTGGGGAAACGGCCGAAGGAGGTGGCGCCCCGGTCCCCCCTTCTTTTTCTTCGCCACTGCCCGGCCCTTCCTCCCCCAAGCAGCAGGAGTTTGGCAGGAGGGGGAGGAAGGGGGCAGAGAGCTTTTCTCGCGGCACAGCAGGAGGTCCGTCACGGCACACTAGTGTGCCCCGGCACACTGGTTGGGAAAGAGTGCCTTAGAGTGTTGGAGTTCTGACGCAGGCCAATCAGAGCCCTTTATGCAAATAATCTGGTGCCTTAGAGTGTCAGATTTCTGAGGCTGGACAATCAGTGTTTTTAATGCAAATAATCCCACCGTGGCAACCAATCGAAATGCTGGCACATATTCCTCCGCAAGTCCCGCCCTCCGCACCGCCGCAAACACTGACTTTTATTATATACATAGATAGATAGTAAATAATAGAAAACTTCATTTAATACAGACTACATAATATAATAGATTATCTATCTATGTATATAGATAATAAATAATAGAAAACTTCATTTAATACAGACTACATAATATAATAGATTATCTATCTATATATAAAGGCACACAAACATATAAAGAACTATTTACTAACTACAATTACACTAAATATACATAAACAAGTGGATATTTACCTAACCAAACATATTGATGTTTACATAAACAAATGCAGGGATATAAATCAATTCCAGCGTATCCATTTACAATTACGAGTATAAGGTATCCATTACATCTTTCCCTCAATGTTGTTTGTAAACACGGATATTTAAACTCTATCAGGTTTATCTATAGAAGTATTACTTCTACTTATTTATGAATTTAATTATCCACTGAAACTTAAAAGATGATCAAGACAGTTTTAAACAGTGTATTTTAATATTGAGAGAAATGTTTTTAATGTTTATGTATGAATTCATGTCCTGACAATGAATGTTTGCTGTATACTATGCTTTGCACCACCCTGAGTCCCCTTCAGGGTGAGAGGGGTGGAATATAAATGTTTTAAATAAATAAATAAAAATTTAAAAATCACTTCTGTTCCCCATTTTGTTCTCATATATTAAGCCACTAACCTCCATTCTTCTTTAAACATTTCCAGTGTTTTTACTTTGATTACATTTGTCAGTTTGTCCATTTCAGAAAAATCAAATAACTCTGGGTTGCTGAATGTTTTTCGGGCTATATGGACATTTTCCAGAAGCATTCTTTCCTGATTTTTCACCTGCACCTATGTCAGACATTTTCAGAGGTTATGAGGTCTGTTGAAAACTAGGACAATGGGGTTTATACATCTATCAAATAACTTTATTAGCCATTCAATTTGAATAGATTACAGGCATATCATTCCATCTTTATGGCCCAACTATTTAGAGCCTGGTTTTATCTGATAGTCTTCTGATCAAATACTTACAATTCTTAAATATATCTTTCAAGTTCGGGTGTGTTCAAAGTCATAGTGAAATAAATGGTTTGTTTTCACATTTGGGATGGACAGTCCTTCAAAACAGAGGATATATTCAAACAGACGACAACACTTCAGTTATGGTTCTTATAAAGTGGAAAATACAACCACCCTCACAAACCAAAGATACTAGATAGAAGAAATGTTGTTTTTAAAAAAGAATTAAAACAATTAAAATTACCTACATATATAATCTAGGCCAGTGTTTTTCAACCTTTTTTGAGCCGCGGCACATTTTTTACATTTACAAAATCCTGGGGCACACTACCAACCAAAATGACACAAAATGACACTCTAACACAGGAATACATATAGTTAATATATTTTTTAATGCATTTATATACTCAGTGTGAAACCTGGACGTGTTTTGATGAATACAACATAAATATCCTGGCGGGAATGGCAGAAAGACACAAACTTCCCACACAGAACTCCCATAACCAAGAGAAAATACTATAAGAGTTTGATGGGCATTGACCTTGGGTTTTGGAGTTGTAGTTCACCTATATCCAGAGAGCACTGTGGACTGAAGCAATGTTGGATCAGGACCAAACTTGGCATGAATACTCAATATGCCCAAATGTGAACACAGATGGAATTTGGGGGAAATAGACCTTGTCATTTGGGAGTTACAGTTTCTGGGATTTATAGTTAACACACAATCAAAGAGCATCCTGAACTCTTGCAACAATGGAATTGAACCAAACATGGCATATTGAACTCCCATTACCAACAGAAGTACTAAAAGGGTTTGCTTGGGAATTGACATTGAGTTTGGAAGTTGTAGTTCACCTACACCCAGAGAGCACTGAGGACTCAAACAATGTTATGTTATGTTGTTGTTTGTTTTCTATCCAGAATCACAATGTTGGAAGAAGGCTCACCACTTTAAGGTCCCTAAAATAGGCATGGGAAAACTTCGGCCCTCTGGTTGCTTTGGACTTCAACTCCCACCATTTCTAACAGCCTGAGGCCCTTTCCTGCTTAAGTGGCTGGGAGGGGGGGGGGAGGAAAAGAGCCTGAGGCTTCTAGGAATGGTGGGAGTTGGAGTCCAAAACACCTGAAAGGTCCGAGTTTGCCCATGCCAGCTTTCGACAGAGAACTCTTCCTCCCCCTTCCACTTCGCGCCCTTTCTTCCCCCTCCTTCCGAACACTTACTTTTTTTTCTACACTGCTGCTTCTGCCACCATTTTGATCCAAGGGGGCAGCGTGAGCATGTTCAGGAGGGGAGGGGGAGGGAGGAAGACGTGACCCGTGCGGGCGCTACTGCGCAGACTTGCCCCAGAGCAAAGTGAGGCAAAGCGAGCACAGCAAGGCTGTGAAGAAGGGAGCCGGAGTGGAGAAGAAAAAGTGTTCAGCAGGAGGGTGGGAGAAAGGATTATGGAACATTATGGAACATGTTTCCCTTTTTGCATGACTTCAAGTATCACTTTCAAAAGCTTGGGAAATATAAGTGGGGGGTTTAAACTATATGTTCTAAAATCCCGAGTCATATTGACTGGGGGTTTCTGGGAGCTGTAATCCAAAAAATAACCTTTCCAAGCTTCATTTGTGCCCAATTAGGATCTCAACATTTGCATGTGTGCGCTTCAGACCATGTAAGGAAGGAGGAATGGGCAATGGGTGGCAAGCAAAAGTTATTTGCCATTCAGCGCTAATTTACTTTATCAATTATTAAATCATCCCCCTGTGCATTTCCATCTTTGATAGTCTTGTGCTACAAGGAGCAAGTCAATGGCTAAGCTAATTGCAATAAGCAGAAATGGTATTTAATGCACTGGACACTTTCAACCACAAAGTAGTTCCAATTAGCGTTTGTAAGTGATGTGACAGCAGTTTGCAGAGCACCAAAATAGTCCCTCATTTGTCAAGTCGGTCTGAAGCTTATGGCAGCTTTCTGATCATCGCCCCAGCCATGGGACCTGAAAGCACCTTCAAAAAGCTTTCTCTCATTGATCTTTAGTCAGATGTCGACTGAAAAGCAGACGAGTTTGCCAGAAAGAAGATAGATGGTGCTGCACCAGCATGAGAAATGTCACTTGCTTAATGAAAAAGGGGTACCTGTTTGCAGCTTGTGTAAGGATGCGTTGGCCACCCACAACACTGCACTTTGGGAAGTTGCATTGAAAAGTAATTAGTTACAAATCCCCAAAATGATTACCAAAGTTATTAGTATCACTGCAATTCTTCTTTCTTTTTCTTTTTCTTTTTAAAAAAGAAGAACTGTTTATTTTCTCTATAACTATAAAAGTAATAAAAAACATGCTACAGTTACATTATAAACGGAATAAATGTACATTTTAGTTGTAAATTGATTATTGTCATTGCACACTGGAATAAATTAAAAACAATTGCTTCATTTGTAACCCAGTATTTCAAGCATTATGCACAAAAAATGCAGGTAAACCATACAGAAGTACTATACAGTGTAACCTTTACTTAAGAGCACCCCAACTTAAGAGTGTTCTGAGTTAAGAGCTGTCACTTGGCCCAGGTTGCACTAGGACATAAAAACAGTGTTTTGAGTTAAGAGCTAGCATCAGAGGGTGTGCTAGTGCAAGAGTACAAGGCTTTAGGGCTTCAAGGGAGCAGCCTCTGTGCCTTGTGCCTCCATGCCTTGTGCTCGTGTCCATTCTGGGAGATTCTATCTGCTTTGCTCTTGTTTTGCTTTGCTCTTGTCTGCTTTGGGAGATTGCTGTTCGCTTTGCTCTTCTCCGCTTTGAGGAATTTTGGGTTAGTTGATTTTGTGCGGTTTTTATTCCTGACTAGCTGAGGACCCGGCGGTGCCCGGGTTATTTGAGGAAGGCATTGTGTGCCAAGGTTGGTTCCTATTAGATGTTTATGTGGCTTGCAGTGGTTTCAGGAACTTAGTGAAGCTACTGCGAGTCCCGCGGACCTAGTCAGGAAAATCAAGGTAAGGAATCCTAACAATATCCCATGAGCTGAGGCCTAGTCAGGAAAATCAAGTTAAGGAAGCCTTTCTGTCAATTTTGGGGCTGGTTTGTGTTTTATAGGGGCTTTAGTGTTGTTTGGGAAGTGAATGACGTGAAGGTACTGCAAATCCCATCATTTGTGGCCCCTCCTGCCCTAAACCACACCACGTAGTGAAGTGGACCATTGGTCGTCTGTTTGCCAAGTTTGGTCCTGATCTGTCAGTGTCAGTGCTATGGGCCTCAGTGGCTGACTGCCTGAGGCCTTTCCTTTCCCTCTGAGTCACTTTAGAATGTTTGAATGTGGTTGGCCATTTGGAGGCAGTTATGCAAATTCCATTTCAGTGGCAACCAATCCCCTCTGTCTGGGGCTGTAGAATGTTGGAGTTCTGAGGCTGGCCAGTTAGAGCCCGTTATGCAAATAATCCCACAATGGCAGCCAATCGAAACGCTGGCACATATTCCTCCCGTCGTTCGCTCGGTCGCTCGGCCGCACCACTGCAAACACTGACATTTATTATATGTAATAGATAGATATGTTTGGCTTCATGAAGAGAGGGCAAAAGAGGGAGGGAAGCTGAAACGTGTACAGTGTGAGGAAAATGATGCTTCTGCATCTTCACTTTGTGATTTGTGCTTTCTTGCCACAACTTTGTGCTTCAATCATTTTAAAATTGATCTTTCTTTTTAATTGTTTCATTTGAATGTGCAGGATTTGCTTTTAAAAGTTTTGATAAAGACTTTTTTTTTTAAAAAAAAGCCACAACAGCTATCTCATTGAACAACTCTCATATTAACCAAGAGAACTTCCACTTAGAGATTTCTTCTTGGTCCAGCATAGAACTCTGACCGACTGCTGCTACAGAGGGACAAATCTCTCCCTTACCCTGATTGGAGCTTTCCAATACTGAGCAGAATTCTGGAAAATGTAGTTTAGGGCAGTGCCTTTTGAATTTTCTGGCACAGAGTTCCTTGTCTTCCCAAACTACATTTCCCAGCATTCTGTGCTTTCTCAGTCTCTTTCCCAGCAAACTTGCTTTCTCTCTGCTGCTTGCCTCTCCTAATGGTGAGAGGCCATTAATTTGAAGAGGAAATGCAGCCTTTTTGGCTTGGCTTGGCTTCCTTACACAGAAAATGAAACTGACTTTGGGAAGAGTTCCGAGGTTTACAAAATTCGAATGAAAAAATATTGGGTTAATTTTAATTCTTAAGTTTTTGGCACAGATCATGCCTGTGCATCAGATATTGCATCATAAGTACGAATTAAAAAAATTGATATGATTTATGACAACTAATGAAAAAATTGCACACTCCTAATAGGCGTTAAGCAGTGTACAAAGAATTAAAATGAATTATGTAGACATTATTATGTGTTTGAATTTCATTTTTACATTTCTGCTTGCTTTTGCTTTTAAGTTGCCCATGAAGGTCATTGAAATATATACACTCATTGGGCTTTCCTCTGCTTTTTTCTACTGGGTTCCACATCTTTCTTCATCTAGTTGCCCTTCTGTAGTCGTATTTCAGCTTCTGCATATTTTTCTTGAACTGTGAGACTCAGATCTGCACACAGTATGCCAAGTTATTTATTTATTTATTTACTTACTTCATTTATATTCCGCTCTTCTCACCCCGAAGGGGACTCAGAGCGGATTATAGGTACACATACTAGCAGACAATTCCTGCTGTTTCGACATACACAACATATAGACGAACAGAGGCAAACTCTGGCCACCAGGGGGAGCTGATGCACTCCTCATCTCTCAGTGTTCCCAGCATCCCTTGTTGTTCCTTCCGCATTCCTCAGCATTCCTGGAGTTCTTTAATGGCCTCATAATTCAGTCAAAATTTGCCTCCCCACTTAATGTGGTACCTTTATCTCCTACTTGACAGATGCAACTGTCTTTGGGGCTGCAAAGGCCGACAGCAGGCTGAGGCTACACTTAAGGTTGAGCACCCACCTCGACCCGGGCAGGCCTCAAACTCATGACCTACTGGTCAGAGAGATCTTATGCAGCTGACACCTAGCCAGCTGTTCCACATTTCCAAGTGAGATTTAGAATCTTGTGTTGCAACTTTAAAAGTTAGATTCAAAGAAAATGTACACTCCGTCCCCGATGTGGAATCCACCAGAATAAAAGTGGTGGAAGAGAGTTATGTAAGCAGCCCTTAATCCTGTATTTGGGGAAAGGAGGAGATACAAATAATGACGATGACAACGACAACATCAACATCAACAGATCACATCCTCAGCTGCTGCAAGAAGATCACACAGACAGACTACAAAGCAGAGGCATAACACTGTTGCCCAGATGATTCATTGGAACTTGTGCCACAAATACCATCTGACTGCTACAAAGAACTGGTGAGATCACAAGCTGGAAAAAGGTACAGAGAATGAACACGCCAAACTTCTCTGGGACTTCCGGATTCAGACAGAGTTTTGGAGCATAATACTCCTGACCTCATGATCATGTTAAAAAACGAAGTATGGATTGTTGATATTGCAATCCCAGCTGACAGCAGGATTGAAGAGAAACAACTGGAAAAGCTAGCACGATACGTGGATTTAAAGATCGAACTGCAAAGATTCTGGCACAAGCCAGTCAAGATGGTCCCAATGGTGATCGGCACACTGAGTGCAGTGCTTAATGATCTTGGCCTGCACTTAAACACAATCGGCGCTGATAAAATTATCATCTGTCAGCTGCAAAAGGCCACCCTACTGGTTTCTGCACGCATTATTCGCCGATACATCACATAGTCCTAGACACTTGGGAAGTGTCCAACGTGTTATCCAATACAACAATCAGCATAGTGATCTTGTTTGCTGTCAACTCATCTTGTTGTGTTTCAAATAGCAACAGCAGCAGCAGCAGCACCTAACCATTTTGTGACAATTTAATTAATTAAGTCTCATTAAATGAATGTTAACAAATGTACATTACTTCCACAATTTGTTATAACTGCATGATTTTAGAACATTTTAAGCTGGAATTGAGGATCTGCCAGCCTTGTAATCAACCTTATTCCCAAACATTTAATCAAAAGGGCACGAAACTGCACACATCCAGATTTTTGGTTACATGGGTAGAGATATTCTGGAAAAGTCATCATTATTTCACTTTTTAATTTCTGTGTGATTACCAACAATAGTAAAATTCACCTTAGAAAGCAATGCCAACACATAAAGTCAGCTAAAAATCAAATAAGAGTGCTTGAAAGCACCACCCAGTTAAATTATTAAGTCATCTTGTAAAGTGAAATATAGCATTAGATTAAATTACATTTTTTCAATGAAGAGAAGGGGAAAACTAGTATTTCTCATATTGATCATAGAATTGTAGCAGAAACAAAACAGTTCAATTCTATAGATTAAATGCTGTCTGAAATACTATAGAAAGGTCTTGTCTGCTGTAGGAAACCTTTGGTGACAAACACAGTGGACAAGACCATGGAAAAGGCCTCCTTAGAGGCTAGGGCAGCCACCTCCTCAAAGGCCAAGGCAATTCTGAGCATCTTCAATTAAGATGTATGTCATTAACTTTGTGGCATCCAAATGCTACGCTTGACTAATAGACTAATTGAATCAGTTGCTGAATGATAAATCAACACCTTATAGATCTCGTAGCTTCAGTACATCTACTTTAGTTTGGCGTTAGGCTTATTTGGTCTTTAAAGCAATATGTTCTGGTGTTCCGGGAATTTGTAAAGAAATATGTAGACAGACGTCTAAGGACCTAGGCCGATGTTTGCCTGCTCATGAGAAGAGCAAAACTGTTCATGGGGACACAGTTGCTCTGCTAGAGATCAGTACTAGGCATGAGAAAAAAGTTATGAAAATGAAATGATTCGTAAGAAATTCGTAAGAAATGCTACTTTTGAGTATTTCCGCATCTGGAACGCCAACCAGGAAGTGGACTTTCTTTATAGAACTTCGGGGCCAGGATTTTCTTAAGTGTCGTTATTAGGTCGTAGGGGGGGGGCACCCTCGTTCTCTCTCACCACCCTCCCACCTCCCTTGCCAATAAGTATTATGACAAGGCAAGCCCTAAACTCGCTCCTTCTTTCGGCTGGAAGCCCGGAAAAATGTAAACAGAGAGGATTACTCAGAAGTAAATCTGCAAAGGAGGGCACTTTGGATGAAGGGCCCTCCTTTGTGGATTTACTTCTGAGTAAACCTCTCTGTTTACATTTTTCCAGGTTTCCCTGCCTCTCCTGCCTGCCAGGATCTAAAGCATCAAAGAGTATTGGGGTGAGAAACCAACCTAATGTATAATAGAATGAATGCTACTGTAAGTGCCTAATATTATAAGTATTCCAACTGGTCATACCTACATTCCATGCACATGCAATAATACAGCAGTAATAACAATAACAAGAGGTAAAATTCAAACCGAAGTATTCTGACTGGTCCCTGCCTCATGCGGTGCAAACGGGCTCTTCTCTATTAGCTTGGGAAAAGCCAACGTTTTCTGCTTGGGTGCACACACATACATCACCATGGGGGGGGTTGAATTTGCTGCAGAATCCCGGGCTCATAGAGAAGATTCTGCAGCAACCCCCCCCCAAAGAATATGTATGTGTGTGCACCCAAGCAGAAAATGCTGGCTTTTCCCGGCTCACAGAGAAGAGCCCGTTGCACCGCATGAGGAGGGACCAGTCAGAATACTGGTTTGAATTTTACCTCTTCTTATACCCATTGTTATTACTGCTGTATTATTGCATGTGCATGGAATGTAGCTATATGACCAGCCTGGGCAAACTTGGGCCCTCGCTCCCTCGGGATCGGGGTGAGAGAGAGGCAGCGAGGAGCGAGGGGGGGGGCTCCTCCTCCTTTTCTTTTGCTGCTTCCAAGAATAGAATACCCGCTCCCTCCCTCCTTCCTTCCCTCCTTCCTATTTGGAGAGTCCCATCTAGAATTCAGTGTGATTTATTCAAGTTTTGGCCTATAACTCCCAGAAACCCCAGCCAATTTACCAGCTGTTAGGATTTCTGGGAGTTGTAGGCCAAAACCATCTGGAATGCGCATGCGCTGGCATACGAACTACTAACGAATTTCGTTAGTAATTAAGTTACATTTTAGAAATTTTTGGAAATTTTTTTGTAAGTCTTTCTTTTAGTAATCAACCCCCCCCCCCCCAATTTGATTTTAGAATTGCCATTTTTGGGTTCGAAACCATGCCTAATCAGTACATATCTAGCAGCTTTATGGTTTTCTGACTCATTTGATTCATTCAAGGATGTTCCTAATCATGGAGATTCCATTTACAGCATTCAACTGAGGCGTGATCTACATCACTCTATATTCCAGGATCTGATCCCAGATTATCTGCTTTGAACTGGATTATATGACTATACACTGTCAGATAATCTGGGACAAACAGATAATCTGGGATCAGATTCTGGGATATAGGGCAGTGTAGATACAGCCTGAATCATATTAGAGAGCCTTATACAGCTCTTTGCATCTAGCAAGGAAAGATTTGAAATATATTTGCATGTGGTTGGATACCCTAATTCATAGAACTGAAGAACTGAAGCATTGGAAGGCACCACAAGTGCCATACCGTCAAAACCCCATCCATACAGGAATGCACAACTTTTGGCAAATGTGAATCTCCATAACTATTTGGGAAATGGGATTCATAACCTTTTGGAAAACCACTGGCCACAAATACTTCACGAACAAAGATTCTTAGGAAGGACTCATCCCACGCTTTTTACAAACGTGTTGATGACTAAAAAGGCCAATCTGAGATAGGCAAGTTTGGTTGCAGAAAGCACAACAGAAAGTTTCCTTGGGTGATGTTGTTTCCAAGTTGCGGTCCTTTCTGCATTGTCGTTTCTCTTCGAGATCCATTCGGCGTGTCTTCTCGAAAGAGGTCGCAGCATTGTGGATAGTGCATCTCCATGCCTCTCAATGTGAGGCCAGGGTGGACCATTGTTGGTGATCAATCTGGCCGAGCATGAGATGTAGTTTCAGGGAGTCCTTATATCTCTTTTTGGGGGCGCCTCTCTTGCGCTGACCCGTGACAAGTTCATCATAGAGTAGTATCTTTGGGAGACGGTGGTCCTCCATCCTAGAGATGTGTCCTGCCCAGCACAGCTGTGTTCTCAATAGCATGGCCTCAATGCTGGTGATCTTTGCTTGCTCAAGGACAGCAACATTAGTCACATAGTCAGTGAGCAAATGCGACACCCATCTTGTGGAAGGCTTTCTCATACCCAAGTGTTCATTTAAAATTGAAACCACCGAGCCATGTGAGATGCCTATGGCTTCCACAATCTCTCACACTTTCAATCTCCAATCGGCCAACACCATATTGTGAATTTTTTCAATTGTTTCTGGTGTAGAGATCTCAACTGGGCATCCAGAATGTTCGGCATTTTCCATGCTTGTACAGCTACAATGACATTCAGTAAACCACTTTTTCCCATTCAAATTGATGGTGCAGAGTCCCCATAGTATTTATCAAGCTTAGCCTTGGTTTGAGTGATGGGGTTTTTTCCGCAAAAAATAATGCTTAATGAGCACATGAAATTCACTTTTTTCCATTTTCTCCTCAGATCACATGGTAGTCTGCTATCAATGATTGTCAAACACAAACTAAATGACGGAGCTTGTCCAAATTTTGACAGGAGTCAACTGACAGATGCCCGTTGACAGGTGCCATGTTGCCCTTTCAGTTAAGAGGCGGGAAACTCAAAAAGTCACAGACTTATTGACCCACGCTCGTGTCTGTATATACACACAGAGCAGAATTTCAGAAGTGTTCCTTTTAGTTGCCCCAAAACATCTATTCTCCCTTAAAATATATTTGTCTTTAAATCATGCTCTCAAGAGACAAAAATCAGCAGACTTTTAAAATAGAAGTAACATAGTTGGTTTACTCACAAACTTCATGTATTCAGCATACAGGTAATTTGCTTATCAATCCAGTTACAAGTAGATTTGAAGTAGTTTCTCTGTGTAGGTAACACAGGGCATCTTTCTTTGAAATAAATAGTCCACAATCTAAAGCATCTCTCTGTTTTGAGTGTCTAATAGAGTCTCAGGGCCCTTCTATACAGCCATATAACCCAGAATATCAAGAAAGAAAAACTCACAATATCTGCTTTGAACTGGGTTATCTGAGTCCACACTGCCATTATGTGGGATTTTATTCAGCTGTGTAGAAGGGGCCTAAGAGTCAAAACCCCAGCCCATCCCCATTTACATGGTGCACCCTCATTGTAGAATGAATGCATTTCAACACCACTTTAACTTCCATGGCTCAATGCTATGGAATCCTGGGATCTGTAATTTGGCAAGACACCACCCCTTTCTGACAGAGAAGGCTTAATATCTTGTAAAACTACACAACCATGATTTCCTAGCATAGGGCCATGCTTGACATAGGCCTAATCCAGGAGTGCTCACACTTTTTCAGCATGCGAGCTACTTATAAAACAACCAGGTCAAAATGATCTACCTACCTACTACAAAAATGTGAAACATATAACACAATATCTGCTTTGAACTGGGTTTTCTGAGTCCACACTGCCATATAATCTGATTCAAAGCAGATAACATGGGATTTTATTCAACTGTGTGGAAAGGACCTCAGATAACCCAGGATCGGCAGCACTTCGGCGGCATCGGGAGCCTGCGGGGCAGGACTGAACCTTCCTCCCGCCTTGCCTGCGACCCACCAGGATGCCCTACACCAGTGTTTCTCAACCTGGGGGTCGGGACCCCTGGGGGGGTCGTGAAGGGGTGTCAGAGGGGTCGCCAATGACCATCAGAAAACATAGTATTTTTGTTGGTCATGGCAGTTCTGTGTGGGAAGTTTGACCCAATTCTATCATTGGTGGGGTTCAGAGTGCTGTTTGATTGTAGGTGAACTATAAATCCCAGCAATTAGAGCTCCCATATGTCAAGGTCTATTTCCCCCAAATTCCACCAGTGTTCACATTTGGGCATATTTAATATTTGTGCCAAGTTTGGTTCAGATTCATCATTGTTTGAGTCCACACTGCTCTCTGTATGTAGGTGAACTACAACTCCATAAACTCAAAGTCAATGCCCACCAAACCCTTCCAGTATTTTCTGTTGGTCATGTGTGCCAAGATTGGTTCAATTCCCCCATTGGTGGGGTTCAGAATGTTCTCTGATTGTAGGTGAACTATAACTCCAAGCAACTACAACTCCCAAATGGCAATATCAATCCCCCTGCCTCCACCTCACTAGTATTCAAATTTGGGTGTATCGGGTATTTGTGCCAAATTTGGTCCAGTGAATGAAAATACATCCTGTATATCAGATATTTACATTACGATTTATGACAATAGCAAAATTACAGTTATGAAGTAGCAACAAAAATAATTTTGTGGTTGGGGGTCACCACAACGTGAGGAACTGTATTAAGGGGTCGCGGCATTAGGAAGGTTGAGAAATACTGCCCTACACGATCTACCAGTAGATCGCGATCTACCTAATGAGCACCCCTGGCCTAATCCATCCCCTTTCCCCAAGTTGATTAGCACAGAGAAAAGGGGATAGCAGTGGTACCCCATGTGGACAGCGGACTGATTCATATTGGACCTGATCTTGCTGTTCATGCTGTGACCAATTTGCAGAGCACTTCCAGTGTTTTGGTCAAACTCCAATTTTCCTTAACATGAGGCAAAACTGGATTAACTTGGTTTACCCCATGGAATGGTCTATTGTGCCAATGTAGACAAGCTCTTAGTGAAAAATTATATTCCTAGTTCTGAGCTATTCTAATTGTGATGAAGAATTGTGTGGTAACTTGCTTCTGAAAGAATAATGAATATCCATTTGCTTTGCCAAAAACCTGTTCCTGATGGAAGTAAAAATGACTAGAACTTCTAGCTGATGCTGAAATAACATGGATTGACTTATAACCTGCATTCTAGGAGGACTGTTGCTGATGCCGAACAAGCAGCTACATTTTAAAATTACTGCTATGGTGTGTGTGGAAAAATATATACAAACCTATATAATTATTTAGCTACCTAAACATCCACACAGATGAGTCAAAATTATAGACCTTGTAGAAAATTTGGATGTCTCTGAATGTGTAAAACCACTTTTGCAAAAGCCCCTGTAATGTTATTTGGAAGATTATCTTTCCTCCCTCCCTTTTCCCCCTTTGGTAGATATCTGGGAATCAAATCCTTGTCATTATTCTTCTAGTGCAATGCAACCTGGAATAGGGTGCTGTAAACCTCAGTTCATGGTGAATCCTCTCCATGCTGTCAGAATGGGGTAGACGAGGATAGAATATAAATGGGTGCCAAATCCTCTGTGTTACGGAGTTGACAGTTTCCTCCACTCAATGTGGATTTTTCTTTCTGTAAATACTTTACTTGGATTTTGACCTGCTCACATTCATGCTGTAATAAAATGTAAATAGCATAGGCTAGCACGGAATATTCTCTGCCGTCTCTTCAAAAGAACAGAGATCATAAGAACATGCAGAAGGGTTCTGAAGCGCTCCGTTTGACGCCACAGGGAATTGGCAAGAAATCAGGTCAGAATGTGAGTCAGATGTAATACTGAGTGAGTGCTAATAGGGTAAAGGAAGAATGAGACTCATCTTATTACTTCTTACATGTCAAATTAGTGCAGTGGAAAGGGGGTTATGCGCTATGGATGTTATCCCAGTCAAATTTATTTCAGTCCTTCTGCAGGAAGAATATCTCTTCCTTTTTTTCACTTTCTTAGAAGGGGGTGGGTAGTGATTTCAGCCATCTAGGCTTGCTAAATGTGGAACCAGACCTTCATCTGTAGATGCAGAAGTGACTACGAAACATTATACGTGGTAGGAAACTCATCGCTATGGGGTCCATTCTGTATAACATCCCAAGTCAAAGGCGCATGTGAGCTGCTATTTGTGAAAGAGAAAATGTAGCCCCTTGTGATATTGGATTTGTCTGAACTTTGACCATGAAAAATATTTGATCCAGTCATTTTCACCCCACTCCAGCCAAAAAATGGCATGTAAATATTTAGAGCTAGCCCAAGCAATAGGCATAGTTTTGTTTTTGTTTGTTTGTTTATTTCCATGTCAGGAGCAATTTGAGAAACTGCATGTCGCTTCTGGGGTGAGAGAATTGGCCATCTCAAAGATGTTGCCCAGATGTTTTGATGTTTTACCATCCTTGTGGGAGGCTTCTCTCATGTTCCCACATGGGAAACTGGAGCTGATAGAAGGAGCTCATCTGTGCTCTCCCCGGATTTGAACCTGCAACCTGTCGGTCTTCAGTCCTGCCGGCACATGGACATAGGTGGGAAACTGTGGAAGAGGCAAGGGAGCATTTCACCCCATGCCCCAGTGGTCTACACCAGTACATTTTGATTTGATACCAGAAGTAACATTGTGTCACTTCCACTCACCATTTAGTTTTTGGGGGCTCTGTTTGGTAGAAAAGGTAAACCACCAATTTGCAGGTAATTAAGAGTCCATATAGTAGTTTTCAGGCAAAGAATCTCTGGGACAGGTGTGTGTGTTTTAAGAAAATGAAATCTGGAGTTGCGTGTGCATGGGCGAAACACCTCCCGCCTGATAACCAATAACACACAGACACAATTTGTTGGGATAAAATTGGCCACAACTCATTTATTGATAACAGGAAGAAGGGTTGGCAGCCATGCATGGATCCTGGATCCGGGGTCGGACAACTCGCTGTTGTCCGAAGACGCTTGCATGCCTGGGTGCCACCAGCTCACTACCAGTCCACGAAAACCCGGCACTCCAGGGGGCAGGGCGTTATCCTCCCTACCACCAGGGGGTGATAAGCCAGCCAGATCCAGGGCCCATGCCACACGCCAAACAGAGTAGCGACGATGAACATATGAACACAGAGTTGCGACAATGAACACCAGTAACAGCAAGAAAAGTTAACAAGGTACAAACAATAAATACATAGCATGAAAAGTAAAAAGATATAAACAATGAATGCAAGCAGGGTGGGTGGGATGGACAAAAACAGGAACAGGCCCAGTGCCTGTAGAGGAGCCTCGTGCAGCCTTAAGTAGACTGCCCAGGCTAAAGGGAGGGCTGGCCCGCAGATGAAGCAAGGGAGGTGGTGCCAGCCCCACCATTGACCAGCTGACACTGGTGGCGGGAAAGTCTCCCGCCACCCAGGGGGCTTCTTGGAAGAAGCCCCCTCCCTAGGGCCAAAATGGCGGTGAGGACAACCTGCACCACAACATGCTCGGCCCGGTGAGTCTGGTCGAGCCATATGTCACACTTTGGGATCTCAAGGACCACATTTCCCTGCAGAGTATATGCTGTCCACCTCTGCCTTGGAGAATAAAGCCATCTTTCCTCTCTGCTTCATACAGACATGGCAGAATACAATGTTCTCACCAAAACTAAAATGAGACTGAAATAACAGTCCATTCAGATACACAGAATGGAACAAGAGCACCATCCTGTGCTTTACCTTAGGCAGCAAAACGTCTTGAGCCAGATTTGTGAGTAACTGTTTCAACCTCAGCTTTATCTATGTGACTCAGGATCTGGAAGCTTTGAGTGTGATTCCCTTAAGAGAAAGTGTTTGAGGAGATTTATACTTGTTAACAGGGTTCTAGAATGTCATTTCAGTTTTACTAGACAGAGCAAGGAGACATCACAGAAAATGCAAGTGTTAACAACAATAATTCTTAGGATAAAAAACAACAAAACTGAGATCATGTCTCTGATTTTGATGTGATTCCAGAGGATATATCTATGAATTAATATGAAATGGATAAGATTGTTATTTTTTTTCTGTAAGGATTTCAGAATGGGGTTCCTTGATGGAGGGCAGAGATCTTTAACACAAAATCACCAAATTGTAATTCTCAGTGAGTACACTGGAGGCAGTGTGACATAGAAGCTTAAGCACTGGACTATGGCCACATCTAAACTGCCATATAATGCAGTCTGAAACAGTATTATTTCTTGGCTTTTCTTCACGAATGAAGATTCTTAGGAAGGACTCATCCCACGCTTTCTACAAGCGCGTTGATGACTAGTTGGATGTGTCCTTCGAGCCTGTGCTATGGATTTTTCTGGTGGAGCGCAGCATGCACAGAACTGGCCTCACCCTTTAAACCAAAGGTTCGTCTGCCGGGGCCTAGCAAGCTTGGACGGTGAAAGCGAGGTCCTCAGGTTGTAGGCTTGATTAGAGTTTTCTTCTCTTAGATGGTTGACCCTACAGGGTTAGATGAGCACCATCTGCCCGGGTTTGAAATTAGAGTTTTCCTTCTCTTAGGATGGTTGCCAAAAGGCTAGAGAGCCCATCCTGCCCATTGACGCTCTTTGTCAGACCCTTCGGTTGTGACCTGTCTGGCATGGTGACTATTATGCCACCACCAGCATAGCTCACAACTTCATTACTGTTATGCCCCCACAGGGCTTGTTTTCTATCTGTATTATGTATTTGGTTGCATTCACCTGCAAGGCCTTTGTCCTATTGTTCAGCCATGTGGACTGTGATAGGAGCAGTTGCGTTTGGTGCCATCACCACCCTGAACTCCTCCCCTTCCTGAGTTTATATGGGAGGCTGGACTTCCTCTCAGGCTTTATTTCCAGGATGAAATGGATGAAGCAGGCGGAAATCTGGAGCCAACACTCAGACAAAGCACCTTCGTTCACGTATAGCCAACCTATACTCTCAAACCAAGGAATTCAGTAATAGGAAGGGCCAGCCCTTCAACAGAGACTGTATTTCTTTGGGGACCAAAGGACTTCATGAGCCAGAGGACCTTTTGAGGAGCAACAGGAAACCTGGAACCTAAGAGAGGCACCTTCACTCTGCAAAAGGCAAGTGAACACAATCCCTTTTCTCAAAGGACCTTTTCTAGCAACCAACAGCAAGCTTTTTGGACCACCAGCATTTTTACTGGCTGTTATTAAATAAACCTTGTTTGAGTTCACCCTTTTGGAGTCCTGAACTCATTGCTTAGAGATTCTCCAGGTTTCTTGTGCTTGGGAAGGCTAGAACGTGACCCCCAGGGCCTATAGAGTTCATCCATCCTTTTAAAGCCCCTTTTTTGGCCCTGGCGGGACGCCACAATTACACTATGCAAGCCTCTCCTCCACAGCAAGGGGATGCCAATAAAGGCATTATATAGTCACTGTAGATTCAGGCGATGCAATTGCTTTGCATTGAACTGGATTGGATGAGTGTACACCAAACATAATGCAGTGTAGACGGGACCTCCAGATATTTGGATTTTATTCTGTTTGGCCATGAAAACCCATTGGATGACCTTAGGCAAGCAGCACACTCCCAGAAAATCACTTGATAGGATCACCTAACAGGTATCATAAGCTGGAAATAATTTGAAGGCACACAACCAAAAACACTGGAGGTTCAGGGAGGTGCTAGGCATATATTTTTGTTGTTAGCAGGGCCGTTCTAAGCGCTACGCCAAATATGCAGCCGCATAGAGCGTTTCCACCTGGGAGGGGCGTCGTCACCTGGGAGGGGCGCCACCGCGCCGGCCCTGCCCTGCTGCCCGTGCCGCGTGACCGGCTGCGACTTCGCAGCCGGACCCGCACGCTGTGCACCTCTGCAGCTGGCCCTGTCGCCCACGCACTGGCTCCAAAGTGGGAGGCGCGCTTTGGAGCCAGTACGCATGCGCGGAGATTTTTGCGCATGCACAGCAGCTACTACAGGTGCTCTAGCGCCCGTAGAAGCTTCTACGCATGCGTGAAAATCTCCGCGCATGCGTACTGGCTCCAGAGCATGCCTTCCGCAGGAGGCGCGCTTTGGAGCCAGTGCACATGCATGGAGATTTGCGCATGCGCACTGGACTCCTGAGCGTGACTCGCGCTCGGGAGCCACTGGTGGGGCGGAGGGTTTTTTTGCTTACCTCCCCGGAATAGGTAGGTCTGCCCCTGGTTGTTAGCACAGCAACAAGTTGTTGGCACTTACAAGCCACACACCATTGATTGGCTATGTGGTTGGGTTTTTTTTTCTGAGCTTGGAAGGAGGTCATTGTGAAAGTAAATATAAAATATCTCATTCCAAATCTAGCAAAAGGCCACATACCCAAGCATAATGAGAGGTTATGCCAGCATAGGCCACCAATAGAATTTCAGTTCATAATCTGCATGTGCTCCCAGGACTGCAGGGTGTACACCCATGTACTGAACTGTTTGTGCTGCTATTGCAAATTATGAAATATAACAAGTGAGGTGACTTGCCATGTCTCTTGAAAATGCCGCCCCCCCCCCCAAAACAACAGTTAAAAACAGCTACAAGAAAATCACCACCCGTCCATCTCATTTTAACATATTGTCAGCCCTCTAATAAATTAAATGTTGTCAAAGGTAATGTTAATTGTAACAACTTCTTACCAAGTTGTATTCTCATTTAAATATGCTTACTCACTTCTCTTTTCAGAAATTAATTGCTGGAGTTAATCGATGATGACACACTGCTTACCTCATTCCTAGGGAATCCTGGGATTTGCAGTTGGACAATGTACTTCAAATTATTTCCCAGAGAGCTGTACTAGTCCTTGTTGGACTATAGTACCTGAGCTGTTCAGTGACAATTCTAAGCATGTCAGAAGAATATCCCAGAATTCTATAGGATGGATCCAATACAGTAAAATGGGGAATTGCTCTGACTATATAATAGAGAATGACTCCCTGTGTGTGATTTCGCATTATAATAAAAGTAAAAGTTTCCCCTATCTTTAAGTCTAGCCATGTCCAACTCTGGGGGGTGGTGCTCATTTCCATTTGACCTGTGGGGTCCTGCAATGATCTATTTTATCCCCCATGCTATTTAACATCTACATGAAACCGCTGGGTGAGGTCATCCAGAGTTTTGGAGTACGGTGCCATCTCTACGTAGATGACACCCAACTCCACTACTCTTTTCCATCAGATTCCAAGGAAGCCCCGGATATTGACCAGTGCCTGGCTTGTGACGAGGAGGAACAAGCTGAGGATCAATCCTGATAAGGCAGAGGTCCTCTAGGTCAGTCGCTTGTCTGATCGGGGTATTGGGTGGCAGCCTGTGCTGGAGTCACACCCCAGCCTGGACCCCCACCCGATTCCTTAGCCAAGCCAAACCAAAGCCATGTTGTTTCTGAGTTGCCAGTTTGGCCAGAAAAGCAGCTTCTGCAGATGCCTCGAGTTCAATCCATGTTCAAGGCCAGGCGAAACTCAGCTCCATCCCTGGCTGATAAGGAGCGCTGGGAAAGTAGAGTCGAGTTAACTCCTTTTCGTCCAGGTGCAGGCACTAATGAGTTCACATACCAAACTGATGCGGGAGGCTTGAGAAAGCCCAGCCAGAGATCAGCTCATGAGACCCAGTTGCGACGCACCTTTGCGTCTTAAGGATCAAAGCCTTTGAGACCTATAGCAGTTGGGACTGAGAGATGTGTAGTATCTCTTGCCAACATTCAGATTCAAGCCTTCATGGAACCTTGCCTGGGCCATTGGGCCTTCCAGTCTTTGAACTCTATTTGCCAAGCCTTTGTTTCAAGAACCTATCCCTGGATTTGGCCCACTGGAGCATAAAGACTCTTTTTACCTATTTTGGTCCTGTTTTGCTTTTTTGGACTATTGCTTTGCAATAACCTGTTGCTTGAGAGCATCCCTGGACTATAATCTTCTTTGCTCTTTTCATTATTCTAAATAAAGCATTTAACCTCAGCTGATTTCAAGTGGTTTATTGAGGGATCTTCCAGGCCTATGGTGCAGCTGGACACAGCTGGACGGGGTTACACTCCCCCTGAAGTAACAGGTCAGCAGTTTAGGGGTTCTCTTAGATTCGGCACTGACACTTGATGCTCAGGTGTCGACGGTGGCTGGGAGAGCAGTTAAAACTTGTGCGCCAACTGCAACCATACCTCGTGAAGTCTGACTTGACCATGGTGGTCCACGCCTTGGTTACCTCTAGATTGGATTACTGCAATACGCTCTATGTGGGGCTTCCCTTGAAGGTGACCCGGAAACTTCAACTTGTCCAACGCTCAGCTGCCAGATTAATAACTGGGGCAGGTTACAGGGAGCAGTCAACCCCCCTGTTTAAAAAGCTCCACTGGCTGCCATTTATTTTCCGAGCCCAATTCAAGGTGCAGCCCTAAACGGTTTGGGACCCACCTACCTTCGTGACCGGCTCTCCTCCCATGAACCAGCCCGAGCCCTTCGCTGCTCAGGGGAAGCCCTCCTTTCACCCCTGCCAGTCTCACAGACCCGGCTTGTGAGCACTAGGGAGAAAGCAACCCATCTTTGGAATTCCCTCCCGGGAGAGATTACAGTAGGAATGCCCCTCTCCGGAATCCTTTTAAAAAAACGACTGAAAACCTGGTTTTTCCACTGGGCCTTTGGAGATTAGATTTCCCAAATGCCCCCGTTTTGCCGAGACCTCTTCCCTCTATGTGATCCTTTATGTTTTGATACTACTTCAGTTATCTCCCCCAAGTTTTTTAACATTTTATATGTACATGTGGCTCACCCTGTCGTTTCTGTTTTAGATACACCAATGTGGTTGTGTTTTCAAAGATGTATTTGTATTGTGTTTATTGCTTTTATTGTGTTATTGTTTTCTGATGTTTTTGATATTTTTGTGATTTGTTGTTTGGGCACGGCCCCATGTAAACCGCTCCGAGTCCCCTTTGGGGAGATGGATGCGGGTTATAAATAAAGATTATTATTATTATTATTATTATTATTTCTAAGCTGGTGTTATGTGGCCAGCATGACTGCATGGAGCACCATTACCTTCCCATAAAAGTGGTACCTATTGATCTACTCACACTTGCATGCCATTGAACTGCTAGGTTGTCAGAAGCTGGGCCTAACAGTGGGAGCTCACCCCATTCCCCAGATTCGAACCGCCAACCTTTCAGTCAGCAAATTTAGCAACTCAAATGATTTAACTCACTCTGCCATGGGGGGCAGTGGGTGAAACTGCTGGGCTCCTGGTGCATTATATAGGGGAGTTATGAAAGACATGGCTGAGGAAAAAAATTACATCTCTCTCCTTATATGTGAGGATCCTGGAGGAAGTTGTTCACAACCACTATGCTTCTAAAATTGAATTCAAAAGGATGTAGCTGTAAATCGTGCTCTCAGTGCATAATTTGGCTATGAATGGAGCCAAACTGAAATGGACACGGAGGTACTGACAGCAGAGATTGAGGCTGCAGAAGTAGACACCTGGCAAAAAAATGGCAAATGCAAGCCAGCAAATTGGTCTAATGCAAATTCACTAGGCTGGTCCAGGCAGACAATCTGTTCTAACCCCAGCTGCATGGCAGAACTTATCTGTAGAATGATGCAAATAGAAGTGTTTCAATTCCATTCTTTAACTCTTCTGTGAATTGATTCTAACCTCTGCTCCACTCTCCCTTAGAAATTCTTTAGCTAAGGAGACATCTTTAAACAAATACTATGCAGTTGGAGCATGTGTAGTTTAGCACAGCTTTAAAATATTTCAGCCTCATTTGTACCTTTATAAAGAAGACATCTATGTTGATGATGAGCAACTGCTATTGATGAATCACAGCAAGAACAAAAGAGCAACTGCCGGCAAGCAATTGTGTTGAGAATACATTTATGTGGCATTTTAGTGGCATACACAGTGGACCCTCTAGACAAGGGGTGCTCATTAGGTAGATCGTGATCTACTGGTAGATCTCGTAGGGCATCCTGGTAGATCTCAAAGGGCGTCCTGGTAGATCCCAGGCAGATCGCAGGCACAGTGTGTATGGCTCTCATGCCATTTGTGAGGAATGCTCAGGGGCTTATTATACTCACATTTAGTTGAATTCAGTCTTAAAATGTATTATATGGCTCTCACTGAAATAAATTTTCTAATATTTTGCTTTTATGGCTCTCTGAGTAGTGGGTAGGTAGATCTTTGGGACATGGTTGTTTTATAAGTAGCTCGCATGCTGGAAAAGTGTGAGCACCCCTGCTCTAGACCTATGATTTCCACTGTATGCAGATATATCGTGTCTCCTATACACAAAATGGTGGTGACATGAGTTCGACAAATATCTAAATCTGTCCAAAGTTCTGGCCATGTGGAGGTTTCTACTCACATCCTAATAAGTCAACATGGCTGAAGACCGTTCTAATTAGGAAAATGGCATCAGAGATGGTATTTGTATTTGAACTTAAAGAAGATTAGTACTTGGATGGGGCTCAATTTTTGGGCAGTAAGTTGGTCAAGGACATTAGCTATCTATCTGAAGCGACTTTCAGAGACTTTGAACGAGTAGTACCGTAGCATTGAATATACTTTAAATTATAGTACAATCTATTCGGAGCAACACCCCCCACATACACAACATGGGCAAAAATATTTTGTGAATGTCAGCTGGATTTTTTTTGAAATATCACTTAAATCAGACTTCTACCTTTTCCTTCACTATTTATCTTTTTTCATGCTTAGAATCCTGTTTCCCACCAACCACTTCATCACAATAGAGAAAAATCCACTTAAAATCTGGTTTCTGCCTCCTGTAGAATTCTGGGGTTTGTAGTTTAGTGAGGCTGTTAAAGGCTCTTTAACCAGATTTTAAGTGGATTTTTACTCTAGTGTGATGAGGCCCATCATCCTGTTGTTAGTCCTGACAAGAGTAGAATTATTGAATCAATAGCAATTGGTAGTCGTGACTTATATCAGTTTAATTGATTGAATAGGTCAGTGACTTCTGGGACTTGAAGGCCAAACCATCTGGGGACCCATAGGTTTTAGAAGCACAGGAATAGGTCTAGTCTTACTCCTCTTCAAGTGTGTCTTCAGGTCCTTTTCAACTTATTACATAAATCAGTGATTTTCAACCTTTTTTGAGCCGCGGCACATTTTTTACATTTACAAAATCCTAGGGCACACCACCAACCAAAATGACACTCTAACACAGTAATACATATAGTTAATATGTTTTTAAAGTATTTATACACTCACTTAGTGTGAAACCTGGGGCTGTGATCCCAAATTGCCACTGCCACTTGACGCACAGCTGCAGCACTAACTCTAACTTTGTTTACTTAGCCACGTCTGAGCGAATCCAAGATGGCGCGACCATAGCACTCTCACGTCACTTCTTAGGTGACGCGAGAGTGCTATGGTTCCATTTCTTAAAGGGACAGATGCGCCTTATAGTTTATATATGAATGAAGTTCGAAAATAATTTCCCGCGGCACACCTGATGATCTCTCATGGCACACTAATGTTCCGCGGCACACTGGTTGAAAATCACTGGCATAAATTTCCTTGGCAAGTTCTTTGGGAACTGCTTTTGCCTTCCTTTGAGGGTGAGAAAATATGATGTGCTCAAGGTCATTTAGTGGGTTCCCATTGCTAAGCAGAGATTCAAACCCTGGCTTTCAATCAAAGTCCAGTGCTCAAACCACACCTCACTGGCTCTCAGATGTATCCTAGCTGAGATTTAACAGTAGGATTCAGATCATTGCCGACAATCATCCCCCTTTCCTGCATGATTTCCAGAGCATTTCAGTTTTTGTTCACTTACCCATTGGATACTTTTATTGGCTTTTGCTCTACTGTTTTCATTTGTTCATTCTGTTCCTCCCTGAGAATCTTGTTATCCTTTTATCACCTAATGCCCCGTGCTTTCACTCTCTTCCCTCCTCCCTCTTCGCTAAACAATGTTTCTCCAATTTCTTTTGTAGCTATACTGTTGTTATGAATATTAATGGTCTCCTGTAAGGGCTATTATTTGTGGCAGAAAAGGCTGCCCTTTGATCTGTGGCTTTTTCTCCAGCATGTTTGTATGTCTGCAGCTATAGCTTGGGTTCCTTTTATCTTTCTATAAGACTCTTTCTCTCATTTCCATCTTTCTATTTTATTCCGAGGGATGATATTCATTCATGTGTGTGTATAAGAGTCTATATGATTTTCTTTATCACACAATCCTCCCAAGTCAGGCACTTATATTGTGATTTCTATCCTTTGCCTAGACCACTTCTATAGATTCCCCAAAGACAAGAAACTATTCTGGTAGTAGCAGTGGTGTGTAATTTGTTTTGGACTGGAAAATGCCTGCCATGCCTATATGTAATTAGACCATAGGCAAACCAATAAAGTTGTCATAGAAACAAAGCATTTCATGAATAAATCAATCTGCAACAAACTTGTAAACTTCAGAGGAACCATGCTTTAACACCATCTCTTTTATATACATAAGCAAATCATGTTTTATAATGAATAGCACACAAAAATGCACATCTTCATTTGCTCTGTCTAGCCGTCTTGCCCAGGTTGTGTTTGTGAGTGCAGTGGATGTATCTATGGAGTGAGGAAAGTGAAAACGAAAGGTAGTATCAAAATGCAATGGAAATATTGTTTCAGACCTTCATTATGGGGATGTTTATTGCCCTGGGAGCAGGAGAAGGAGAAATCAATGCTAATACCAAATAAAATTGTTTGGACTTTACACCCTTTGGATATTTTATACTTTTACTCCCCAATCTTTGACCATTGGCCACATTGTTTAGGGCACTGTTTCCCAACCAGTGTGCCGCAGCACACTAGTGTGCCGTGAGCGATCATCAGGTGTGCCGTGGGAAATTGGCACTCTTCCCCCTCCTAGCAGCTCTTTCTCCCTCTTTCCCTCCCCAAAGATCCTCCCCGATGCAAAGGAAGAGCTCCGCCGAATGCCAGGGCCAGGCCCACCTTGAGGAAGCCTTCAGGAGCCTCGACTCAGCATGGCTCCAGCTCCTGCTCAGAGCTGCTTCAGCCTCCCGATGCTCCCATACATTTCATAGATCTGTGTGGCCTCTTTCATTGCCTCCCTCCGCAAAAGCAGAGCACTGGGCGGAAGTGATTGAGTCAGCGTTTTCGCATTGGCTTGGATTTATCACGAGAACAGCCAAAGCCAGAAGCTCCACGTCGGTGAATTGGGCAGTGAGCAAACCTGGGAGCATTGGGAGGCTAAAGCATTCACAGGTTTCCAAGAAACAAATTGAGCCTCTCCACTTGGAAATGGTTATTTTGTTTTACTATTTTTCTAGATTTTTTTGAGAGTTGCTCCCCTCCCCCAGGAACTATTTATAACAGCTTCATGACATCCATAGTTAACTGGAAGCAAGTTTCACTCGGGGTGAAATTTCAAGGCTCCGCAATCAGGGTCTGGAGAACAAGCCCTATGAGGAGCGGCTTGAAGAGCTGGGCATGTTTAGCCTGAAGAAGAGAGGGCTGAGAGAAGACATGATAGCCATGTATAAAGGTTCGGCCTTGTCTTTCCCCAGCTGTGTTGCTATCTCTCTGAGAGCTCTCCTCCCTAGTTTCCCATGTGAAAGGAAGTCATATATATGTTGTGTTCAGGACCAAAACACATTTCTTCCCAGGCCAAGCTCTCTGTGGGCGAAACAGGCCCAGGTTTCACACTGAATGTATAAATACATTTAAAAACATATTAACTATATGTATTACTGTGTGTTAGAGTGTCATTTTGTCATTGGTGGTGTGTCCCAGGATTTTGTAAATGCAAAAAATGTGCCGCAGCTCAAAAAATGTTGAAAAACACTGGTTTAGGGACACATCTAGAGGACCAAAGATTGAGAATAATTCTAGAAAACTGCAATTGATCAGGCAGGATTATTTTTATTCTGTTAGAGATGGATGAATTCCTTTTTCCTAACCTTATATTCTCACCAATCTGTACTGGAACCACCAGTGGTGCAGTGAGTTAAACCCTTGTGCCATCAGGACTCCTGACCAACAGGTCAGTGGTTCCAATCCGGGGAGAGCGGGTTAAGCTCCCTCTGTCAGCTCCATCTCCCCATGCAGGGACATGAGAGAAGCCTCCCACAAGGATGGTAAAACATCCAGGCATCCCCTGGGCAATGTCCTTGCAGATGGACAATTCTCTCACACCAGAAGCTTGCAGTTTGTTAAGTCACTCCTGACATGAAAAAAAAACCAGTCTGCACAGAGACCCAATTTGCTATCATCTTGCTGTTAAAGAAAAGAAGAAAAATGAAAAGAGGTGGCAACCCTAATTCAACATTACAAACATTCTTTAATATGTAGGCTCTGTGTACTTAACACTTTCAAAAGCTAAACACACAAAGATCTCTGCCTGGGCAGCCCAACTGGACAATTTCTCTTTCTCAGACATTTTTTTTAAAAAAAAATACAAGTTATGACCAATCCATTAAAGAAGCATTTATTAATGTCAGCATGTTTTTTAAAGAAATAAAAAAGAAAAAGCTTTCACCCATCTTTATGTTACACTTTCCGTGACATACTTTTCAAGTGTACATATTAACAGAAAAAGGAAAATGAGCCACACTGAAAGAAGGTAAACATTACAGTAGTTAGGATTTCAAATTGGACACATCAATTGACCCAGACTCTCCCTTTTCTTCTGCTTTCAGTAGTTCTTATGTATATATCTGGAATGAAATGCAGGTGCCTGAAGTATAAAAGAATGCCTTATTATAGGGACATGCAAGTCTCTCCATTATGGTTGATTGCTTCATGTGCTCCTTCCATCTTTCTCCCTTGTGTTTACCTTAAGGAGCAATGAAGGTGTGAGAAGGAAATGGCTTCTATAATGCCACAATACTATTTGGAGCTTCCCTGATCACAGAAGCTGCTGTGGCTGAAATATCTGAATTGTAGGCTCTAGGGGTAGTTGATCCATTAAAAATTGTTTCTAAACTTGTGTGTGTGTGTGTGTGGGGGGGGTTGTCACTGTTGTTTCGAAATAGAAAGTGTTCCGAAAATCTTTATAAACATTTCGAAATTGTAACGTAATTAATAACGAAATTCGTTATTATTTCATTATTGCTGCCACGCATGAGCAGTGCGCAGGGGATGCCCACCTCCACGCCCCCTCGCCAGCTCAGAATCAACCTGCGATATCTCTAATGCGGGTTGATTCTTAGCTGGCGAGGAGGGATGGTGTGCATGCCTTCCACTCCCCTCTCACCAGCTGACAACCAAATGGCAGGCCCGGATTACCCATAAGGCCACCCTAGGCCATGGCCTAGGGTGGCAGCCATGGGGGAGCAGCAGATCCGGACCCCCCAAATAATAAAAGGGTCAATTTTTCAGGCACTTCCGCACCTGCGCACGGATCCCCTCCCCTCCGCCTCTTGCTCCTCGCTCGCCCCTCCTTCCTTCCTTGAGTGAAGGAAGGAAGGAGGGGCAAGTGAGAAGCAAGAGGCGGAGCGGAGGGGCGACGCGTCACAGCCGGGCCTCTGACGCGTCGCCCCTCCGCTCCGCCTCTTGCTCCTCCTCGCTTGCCCCTCCTTCCTTCACTCAAGGAAGGAAGGAGGGCGAATGAGAAGCAAGAGGCAGAGGCAGAGCACAGCCGGGCCTCTGACGACACGTCACAGCCGGGCCTCTGACGCATCACCCCTCCACTCTGCCTCTTGCTCCTCCTCGCTCGCCTCTCCTTCCTTCCTTCACTCAAGAAGGAGGAGGAGGAGGAGGCTGTCACACCTCAAGGGCCTCAGACGTCACTTTTGCTTGAGCAAAGTTCCAGCCAAGATGACCAGAGTATAGTTTCCAAACCAGCTTGCCTCTTAAACCCTTCGGGCCTCCCGGCCTTTCCCGGAGAAGACTAGGGATGCAAGCATAACATAGACTCTCAAGGTGGCCCAGACTTCCTGATGGCACTCCGCGGGTAGAAAGCCTGACTCCCTGGCCCAGGTGGCACCGCTAATCCAAGAGTACTGAGTTCACAAAACATACAAGGGATCATCAATCTTAGCTTTTGACGTGCGACGCAGCCAAGGAACACTATAACTGCCCTGTGGACCCCATGCCGGTGTCTTGTACCAACAACGCATTTGGGGAGAAGATCTTGCGGGTTAGGCCAGTCGGGCCTTCCATCAAAGCCTTGCCAGCCAGCCTGCTTCGGGCTGACTTGTTCCAGTATTGCCTTGTTCCTGTTCGTCGTCGAAACCCAGTGATTGACCCTGAAAGACTCTTTTTACCTTTTGGACTCTTTGCCTTATAATCAATGCGTCCCAGCCTCACTTTTCTCTCTGGGATTCCAAGAGACTCTTTGCATCCGGCTTGTGTTCCCGTTTTCCCGCTTGTGCTCCTTTTGCGGCGGAGCACTCACACCCCTGCTGATTCCTGTTTGGCTGCTAGTTGGAGGCACTATAAGGATTGCCTCCAACATCTTTTCTATACCTACCTATCTGTATATCTGTATCTGTATATCTGTATCTGTATACCTTTATAAAACGGAATGTTTGTATGTATGTATGCATGTATGTGTGTATGCGGAGGGCGGAAGGGCGGATATGTGGCAGCTACTTTCACAGGCCAGGGCGGATATGTGGCAACCACTTTCACAGGCCACAGCGACCAGCGCGGGTGATGGACCTGCACCAAACTTGGTACACATAACCCCCCCTAACCCCCTTTACGTCCTGGCACGGGTCGGGGGACATGACCCACGGATTATGGGATTTGTAGTACTTTCCAACACATTGGTTCCCACAGACCACTGAGGGCACCAAAAAGGACCAATACAGACCACACTCAGCACACACAGCCCCCATGACCCACTCTACGTCCTGGTGCAGTTCGGAGGAGGGTGGACCATGGATGATGGGACTTGAAGTGCCTCTACTCACTTCCCAAGTCCGCTGCAACCCTCATCCAATCACTGATCGAGACCAAACTTGCCATACATAACCCCCATGACTGCCTTCACGTCCTGGTGAGGTTTGGGGGAGGACTGACAATGGATGATGGGATTTGTAGTACTTTCACACCCCTCTGTTCCCACAGACCACTGGGGCCCCCAACAAACACTGATAAAGACCACACTTGGCACACAGAGCCCCAGTGACCCACTCCACATCCTACTGAAGTTTGGAGGGGGACAGAACATGGATGATGGGTCTTGCAGTACCTTCCCTCACTTTCCAAGCCTGCTACAAACCTAATCCAATGACTGATCAACACCAAACTTGCCACACAGAGCCCTCATGACCCACTCTACATCCTGGTGCAGTTTGGAGGAGGGTGCACCATGGATGATGGGACTTTAAGTACCTCTACTCACTTCCCAAGTCTGCTGCGACCCTCATCCAGTTACTGATTGAGACCAAACTTGGCACACATAACCCCCATGACTGCCTTCACGTCCTGGGGAGGTTTGGGGGAGGACTGACAATGGATGATGGGATTTGTAGTATTTTCACACCCCTCTGTTCCCACAGACCACTGGGGCCCCCAACAAACACTGATAAAGACCACACTTGGCGCACAGAGCCCCAGTGATCCACTCCACATCCTACTGAAGTTTGGAGGGGGACAGAACATGGATGATGGGTCTTGCAGTACCTTCCCTCACTTTCCAAGACTGCTACAAACCTAATCCTATGATTGATCAACACCAAACTTGCCACACAGAGCCCTCATGACCCACTCTACATCCTGCTGCAGTTTGGAAGAGGGTGGACCATGGATGATGGGACTTGAAGTACCTCTACTCACTTCCCAAGTCTGCTGCGACCCTCATCCAATTACTGACTGAGACCAAACTTGGCACACATAACTCCTATGACTGGCTACACATCCTGGTGAGGTTCGGGGGAGGACTGACAATGGATGATGGAATTTGTAGTATTTTCACACCCCTCTGTTCCCACAGACCACTGCGGCCCCCAACAAACACCAAGAAAGTCCACACTTGCCACACAGAGCCCTCATGACCCACTCTACATCCTGGTGCAGTTTGGAAGAGGGTGGACCATAAATGATGGGACTTGAAGTACCTCTACTCACTTCCCAAGTCTGCTGCGACCCTCATCCAATTACTGACTGAGACCAAACTTGGCACACATAACCCCTATGACTGCCTTCACGTCCTGGGGAGGTTTGGGGGAGGACTGACAATGGATGATGGGATTTGTAGTATTTTCACACCCCTCTGTTCCCACAGACCACTGGGGCCCCCAACAAACACTGATAAAGACCACACTTGGTACACAGAGCCCCAGTGACCCACTCCACATCCTACTGAAGTTTGGAGGGGACAGGACATGGATGATGGGTCTTGCAGTACCTTCCCTCACTTTCCAAGACTGCTACAAACCTAATCCTATGATAGATCAACACCAAACTTGCCACACAGAGCCCTCATGACCCACTCTACATCCTGCTGCAGTTTGGAAGAGGGTGGACCATGGATGATGGGACTTGAAGTACCTCTACTCACTTCCCAAGTCTGCTGCGACCATCATCCAATTACTGACTGAGACCAAACTTGGCACACATAACCCCTATGACTGCCTTCACGTCCTGGGGAGGTTTGGGGGAGGACTGACAATGGATGATGGGATTTGTAGTATTTTCACACCCCTCTGTTCCCACATACAACTGTGGCCCCCAACAAACACCGAGAAAGTCCACACTTGGCACACAGAGCCCCAGTGACCCACTCTACATCCTACTGAAGTTTGGAGGGGGCAGAATATGGATGACGGGACTTGCAGTACCTTCCCTCACTTTCCAAGCCTTCTACAAACCTAATCCAATGATTGATCAACACCAAATCTGGCACACAGAGCCCTCATGACCCACTCTACAGCCTGGTGCAGTTTTCTGTGAGACGGACCACGGATGATGGGACTTGAAGTACCTTCACTCACTTCCGAAAAACAATGCATCCCTCATCCATTCACCAATACAGACCAAACTTAGCACACAGAACCCCCATGACCCTACTACACTTTGGGGGGCGAGATGATGGGACTTGCACTACCTTCAGTAATTTCATGATACCACTGCAACTCCCAGTAATGATGGATCAAGACCAAACTTGGCACACAGAGCCCCCATGACCCACTCTACATCTTGCTGCACTTCTCAAATGACCCGGGCACTGCCGGGTCCTCAAGCTAGTTCTCAATAAAACCCATTGTACCATAGCTGCTATGTGGTTGATCCAGAGGGGTCAGGTTGCCAAGGCCTCAAAGGGCGATAGCGGCAAAGGGAAGCCACGTGCATTGGCTATGGGGGTGGGGCTTTCCTTCCTCCTCCTTGCACCAGTGAGGAAGAAGAAGCGGAGCCGCGGGCGGAGGCCGAGCCATGGGCGGGGGCGGGGCAGAGCCGCAAGGGCAGGGCGGCAGTGGAGCCTTTGGCCTAGGGCGCCAAAAAGGTTTAATCCGGGCCTGCCAAATGGGGGTTATCTTTAACCCCCGTTTGGTTGCCAGGTGCCGAGAGGAGAATCTAGGGTGCTGCCTTCCACTCCCCTCTCGCCAGCTGACAACCAAACGGAAGCCGGTTGGTTACAAGGCGTGAATACACACACACGCCAGCATAAACAAAAGAACGGAACTTGTCGACTGTGGTTGTCCCGGAGAGAGAACCTGGAAATATGGCTACCCTTGATTGAGGTACCCAGCACCAAGACGAACCGCGGGACTTAATTGATCGAGACACAAGCACTCCGGAAGTCGTCATTTGATGCAGTATAGGCTCCGCCATGCTTCAAACCCCCCTGACATGGGATATTACCAAACACAGCAGAAGGCCTACGGTAATTCAGGAGACCCCAGTGTATTATAGACATTATTTATCCTATTGTTTATTTGTACTATATACATCTGTGATATTGCGTTATGGTTCAGGTGTAAGCTTAACAGATTGTAAATACATCTTAGACCACTAGACACCATCTGAGATTGACATCAGGGTGCTTCTTTCTTTCTTTCTTTCTTTCTTTCTTTCTTTCTTTCTGTAATAGTGCATATAACTAATATTTTGTGTGTGGATTACCCTGTGGGTTTAGGTTCTGAAATATAGCCTGGTTTAGGGAGGAGATTTAAACCCGTCCCATACAAATGTTAATGTTGAGATTAGGCCTGCATAAACTCTTTTGGATGTACCCTGCTCAGTAGCATCTAACTGAATTCTGCATAGAATAGACTAGGGTATTCCCCACAACATATGAAATGCAACAGTTCATACTCCAAATGCTAAATGCAATGGGCCTTCAGAGTCCTATGCAATCCCAGAATGAGTTGCGTTTGCGGCCTTAAAACAAAATCTTTTCCCCATCTTTGTCAGATCACATTTTCTGCAAACAAGCTCCTCTTTTGGTTCTTCTTCTTCTTTTTAAATGATTCCTCATGCTGGTTGTCAAACTGTATTAGAGCTAACATGCACTGCTGGGAACATGTACATTTTCCACTGGTAGCATTTTGTCCTCCTTCATAATTAGCAGAGGCTGCTGACTAACCTCCCTAAAGGGGAAAAAAAATGATATCTTAGCTTAGACAGAGAAGATTCGGGTTAGAACTGTCTACATTGGATGGGCAAATGGGAAGTATGATTAAAGCATTTAAAGATTTAAGTGCAAAGTTGGCAGCATGCAGCACTCTGTGGTTTGTCTTTGCGCTGACTCCTTCCTTCCTTCTTTCTCTGTTCAGGAAGTTTAAGTGTCAAAGAGAGAATTACTATTGTCGAAGACTTTCATGGCTGGAATCACTGGGTTGTTGTAGGGTTTTTGGGCTGTATGGCCATGTTCTACAAGGATTTGATGGCCTGGTAGTTTTTAGGTATGGCTTGTTCCTGTCTGGGGGGGGGGGGGGATTCTTTGTTGAGAGGTGATTAGCTGTCCCTGATTGTTTCTTGTCTGGAGTTCCCCTGTGTATGAGTTTTATTCTTTATTTATTACTAGCTTGGGAACCCGGCCTTGCCCGGATTATTTGAGAAAGGCATTGTGTGCCAAGGTGGGTCCTTATCAGTTGTTTATTTGGCTCGCAGTGGTCTCAGGAAGTGAATGAAGGTACTTGAAGTCCCATCATCCGTGGTCCACCCTCCTCCAAACTGCACCAGGATGTAGAGTGGGTCATGGGGGCTCTGTGTGCCAAGTTTGGTCTTGATCAGTCATTGGATAAGGGTCACAGCAGTCTTGGGAAATGAGTAAAGGTACTTCAAGTCCCATCATCCGTGGTCCACCCTCCTCCAAACTGCACCACGATGTAGAATGGGTCATGGGGGCACTGTGTGCCAAGTTTGGTCCAGATTAGTCATTGGATTAGGTTTGCAGCAGTCTTGGAAGGTGAGTGAAGGTACTTCAAGTCCCATCATCCATGGTCTGCCCTCTTCCAAACTGCACCAGGATGTAAAGTGGGTCATGGGGGCTTTGTGTGCCAAGTGTGGTCTTGATCAGTCAGTGGATGAGGGTTGCAGCAGTCTTGAGATGTGAGTGGAGGTACTGCAAGTCCCATCCATGGTCTGCCCTCCTCCAAACCATGGTCCATCGTCCCTCAAATTGCACCAGGGTGTAGAGTGGGTATTGGGGGTTCTGTGTGCCAAGTTTGGTCTTGTTCTGTCATTGTTGGGGGCCGCAAAGTGTTTTGGCCTTAAACTCCCATCATGCCTAACTGCCTCAGGCCTTTTTCCTACCCACTTCTGCCACTTTAGAGTGTCGGAATGTTGGTGGTGCTGGCCAATCAGAGGCGTTATGCAAATAATCCCACAGTGGCAACCAATCAGAAAGCTGCCACATATCCGCCCTCTGCACACATACATACATACATACATACTGTACATACATATAAACACTGACTTTTATTATATACATAAATTATAATTTTAGAGTTTTTTAATACTGATAGCCAGATTTTGTTCATTTTCATGGTTTCTTCCTTTCTGTTGAAATTGTCCACATGCTTGTGGATTTCGATCACCTCTCAACAAAGGATTCCCCAAGGCAGGAACAAGCCACACCTAAAAACTGTCAGGCCATCAAATTCTAATCAAGGTGGCCAATTGAAACATTCACACCTACCTCCAACAGACAAGTGTTCTTTCTCCCACCTTGTACTTTCCACAGATATATAAACCCAAGTTTCCAAGTTTCCAACAGACCTCACAACCTATGAGGATGCCTGCCATAGTTGCCAAAACATCAGGAGAGAATGCTTCTAGAACATGGCCATACAGCCCAAAAAACCTACAACAACCCAGAGAATTAATAGATTGGGGCCACTGTTTAACACATTCCCCTTTGGACACTTTTTTTCTGTTCGGAATCACAACCCTTTGTGAGAAGACATATAGAAGTATTACTTACTGTGGGGTTTTTTTTCAGCTTATAAGCTATTAAAAGAGACTTATGAGCATGCTGTCAAGGCAGCCAAAAATGAATACTTGATAGCGTCTGCAGGCTCACGCCCGGCCCAATTGTTTAAGGTGATTCGGTCCTTGACGACGGTCCCTACTGTCCCAAAAAATAGTGATCAGGCCCTCACTGCCGGTGCTTTCCAGAGCTTTTTTGCAGACAAGATACTGAGCCTCCGCCGGGACCTCCCAGCCACAGTTGATACAGTGAGAGAGCTAGAGACCCCGTGGCCCTCCGCCGGCCCACCCTCGACCGGTTTCGGCCACTGGACGCAGATGCTGTTGACAAGATAGTGACTGCAGCTCGCCCTACCACCTGCTCCCTCGACCCGTGCCCCTCCTGGCTTGTTAGATCTTGCCTGGAGGGGCTACGTGGGCCTCTGTTGAATATCATTAACAGCTCCCTTGAGCAAGGAGTTTTTCCAGAGTGCTTGAAAGAGGCGGTGGTGGCTCCATTACTGAAGAAACCATCATTGGACCTCACAGTTCCTCCAACTACCGCCCGGTGTCGAATCTCTCGTACCTGGGCAAGGTAGTTGAGAGGGCAGTAATGGAGCAGTTGCAGTCCTTCTTGGATGATGCAACATGGCTTGACCCCTTCCAGTCCGGCTTCTGCTCGGGGCACGGGACGGAGACGGTCCTGGTCTCCATCACAGATCAACTCCGCTGCCAGCTTGACCAAGGCGGGTCTGCGCTGCTCGTGTTATTGGACCTCACGGCAGCGTTTGACACGGTCGACCACAATCTTTTGATCCACCGCCTGGCCATGGCCGGAGTGAGGGGAGGGGTGGTCTCTGAGGGCTCCCCACTGATTTGTGGGGTCCCTCAAGGGGCCATCCTCTCCCCTCTGTTATTTAACATCTACATGCAGCCGCTTGCACAGTTGGTGCGGAGTTATGGGCTGACCTGTCACCAATATGCTGATGACGCTCAGCTCATTCTGAGGATGGAGGGCAGGCCGGAGTCCGTCCCCGATAACTTCCAACATTGCCTTGAAGCCGTCACTGGATGGCTGCGAGCCAGTAGGTTGAGGGTGAATCCGCGAAGACGGAGATCTTGTGGCTGGGCCGCCCGGGCGGGATGGGTGCCCGGCTTCCGACCCTGGACGGTGCGGCACTACATCCAGCGCCGTCAGTGAGGAGCCTTGGCGTCCATCTGGACTCCCAGCTGACCATGGAGGCCCAGGTCTCCATGGCCAGCAAGGCTGCCTTTTTCACCTCCGCCAGGCAAGGAGGCTGGCCCCTATCTCTCCCGGAATGACCTAGCCACGGTGATCCAAGCCACGGTCATCTCGAGGCTAGATTACTGTAACGCGCTCACGTTGGCCTGCCTATGTCGTCGATCCGGAAGCTCAAGCTGGTGCAGAACACCGCCGCCCGGCTCCTGTCTGGGGCTCCAGCAGGTTGCCGAATAACTCCAATCTTGCGGGATCTGCACTGGCTGCCTATTGAGCACCGGGTCGCCTTCAAAGTGTTGGTTCTTACCTTTAAGGCCATTCACGGCCTGGGGCCAGCGTACCTGAGGGACCGTCTCGCCCTATATTGCCCACCGAGATCACTACGGTCTGTAGAGGCCAACTTGCTGGCAGTTCCATCTGCCAAGCTAGCTCGCTAACATCCACTCGCGGGGCGGCGTCCTCGTGATAGCTCCTACGCTATGGAACGCCCTCCCGGCTGAGGCCAGAGCCCTGAGGGACCTACTCCTTCAGACGGGCCTGCAAAAACTATCTGTTTAGGCAGGCCTTTGGGGAGTAGGCCCTTACTCACGCCTGGTCCGATTTATCGGCTACCGCTGCTGTTTTAATTGCTGTTTTAACTGTTTTAATTGTTTTAATTGTATTGCCTGTTTTTAATTTGAGCTACATCTTTTGTGTTCTATGTTTTTATGCTGTACCTCTGGCACTGAGCCTTTAGTATGTAAGCCGCCGCGAGCCCTCGGGAGTCGGCGACGCAGAAATCGCAATAAATAAATAAATAAATAAATAAATAAATAAATAAATAAATTATAAATGAAGGAGCCAGGAGGGGTCGAAGGAGCAATCTTGAGCAGAAAAAAATTAAGTGATTCCCTCCCATACCCCTCCACCCACAATTCGGGATTTTAGTCTCCCAAAAGATACATGCAACCACATGTCACGTGTTGTGTGTTTGCCTTCAGGGCTGACATTATGGGATGAAAGGTGGAATTACAGTAAATACAAAACTGTTCAAACTTTAAATGGAACATGCCAGACTTGAAGCAGCCTCTCAAAGTGCTAACATTTTGCCATTAATTATTAATAGAAGCTGGCAGCTCGTATTAAAGTTTTGCTTTAATGACAAGATTCCTTAGGAAATAGATACCATGTCAGGCTTGTGCATCTAAAAGGCATCCATGTATTTTGTAAGCCCTTCATCTGTGAACATTTTTATATATACATTTTTTAAAAATCTAGATATTTACAAAAGTGGAACAAAACAATCACCACTGACAATCTGCTGGCAAGCACATTAACAAAGCTTGCCATCATTCTTTCTTCTTATTTTTGTCACTAAGGAGGAAACATGCCTTTGCTGCTGCTAAAACGTTAAAGATGAGTATTATTTTCTCATGCTGTGATCAAAAAGAGGCAGGACTGAATGTAAGTTTGATGTCAGATGTCTACTGACTAATATACTAGGAATTTTTTTTCTAGAAGTAGTATACAGTATAGGGATTTCTGGGTATAAATTTGATGTATACTTTCATTCTGAGAGCTAGGGTATGAAACAAAGCCATGACAGTATTTTACATAGATGGGGCACACCAATGAAAGCATGGAAAATATATTTTCCTCTTCACAACACCAAGCTGAAAATGTGGCCAAGTTGACTGGAGCATTCTGGGGGTTGTAGTTCAAAAACTGTTTCTTCCAGGCGCCTCTGACATCTGTCTGTCTGTCTGTCTTATTCATGTAATCCATCTAATATATCTATCTCGTATCTATCTATTAGGCTTGTTTGATTTTTTAAAAAATGGTTCAAAACTTGTTTCAGATGTAGGGGGGCGCTGGTGGTTTGGATCTAAAGTCAATTCCGATTTTCACAGAAAAAAAGTTCAAAACTTTTCAAAATTTCTGAGACTTCCGAATACTTTGTTAATGGTTTCAAAGTGTTATTTCCTGTTTCATTGGGTGGTCTTTACTTTGAAAGTAGTTGTTTTATTCCAGAAAGGGGAGGGGGAGGGGAAATCAAAGGAAAGGAATCCATCCACACTAGTTTAAACTGACAGAGATCCATCCCGTCAACACTGGTTTAAACTGACGCGGGAGAGAAAAGAAAGGAATCCATCCACATTGCTTTAAACTGACATTTTTTCTGCTGTTTTTCTCTCTTCCCTTCTTCTCTTCTCATATCTCTCTTCCCTTTCCCTTTCTTTTTCTCCTCCAAATCCCAGCCCATTCAAAAAAACATCGAGGGGGGGGTGGAGCATTTTACTAGGTTCCCCGGGTATGTTGTTCCCTTGCAAAGCGGTGGCGTGGCACCTTTCCCACCCAAGCTGCCTAGTCTCTTCCCATTCGTGTACTTGGCTGCCATGCCAAAACCCCACTCCTCCCAAGGTGGTTTCCCCTCATTGGCTGGAGGCAAGCATCCCAGCATGCAAGCTGGGATGCTTTTCTGAATCACTTCCTGAGTTGGAACAAAAATGGCGACAGTGGCTTCGAAAGGGCAAGGATACTTCCGGACTCCCAAATTGCTTTGAAATCACAAATTACAAAGATTCCAACTGGACCTAACTATTCCTACTATCTATCTATGGACCTCTTCACATAGGCTGAAATTTGGTGGCAGCTATGGTGGGTTTTTTTTTCACTTTCACCATGGGCCCTCATGGCTTCCGTCATCTTGGGAAAGGACTTCTGGGGCAGCTCTGCGTCAAAACTGGTACAAAATACCTGCAACCACAGAAAAATTTATTCTGGCGCACAACATTGAGCCATCTTAAAGAGGATTCCCCTCGTGTGATGAGGTATGGGGGAAGCCAGGACTATGTGGGGCACAGGGTGACATGTCCCATGCCTCCTGGGCAGGTGCCTTTGCGGTCATCACAATCCGTAGCAATACTCAGAGATTTGAAGAGGTCCTATCTGAAAGCCCAGTAAGAATTGAATAAAATGTTTTGTGCATTTGTGCTTGTGTATTTTTGTGGAGTTTTTTTCTTATTATCTAAGCATGGTGTTTTTTGCATGTGAGAGGCTCTATATATTATTTATTTATATTTATTTATTTCTTCAAGCTTCTATACCGCCACTCCCTGAGGGCTCGGAGCGGTTTACAAGATTTGAAGAGCACAATAACACAAATGACACAACATTAAAAGAGGGTAAAGAGAGGGAGGGGAGGGAGAGAAGGGAAAGAATTGGGGGACAAGGTCTGAGCGGCCTGGTGAGAGCATCAGGCCAGCCGTCAAAAGGGGGCAACTCAGGAGGTCTTAAAAGGTCGCCTCAAAGTTCTTTCTTAGTGGGGGAGGGAACATCACTCCCTCCACGCCATAACTTGGAGCAGGCAAAGCTTCGGCCTGCTGGTACAGCTTCTGTCCTCGGCTTGAGGCATGACTGCTGTCGCCTAAGGTTGGTGCTCCGGAAAGTCCTGGTCTGAGGCAACCTCTGGGACCTTGAATGGAACAATCCAAGCCTCTTCCACTCTCGTAGATTTGTGAGCGACTCAGTGGTCCTGGAAGCTCCACGGTCGCCGCAGGAAGCCGAGCTGCTCCAGGGTTTCGCGGAGAGAACGGATATGGCATATGGCTATGTATAAACATTTATATTTGCCATAGGGTTTTCCACCTAACCTCATACATTGCAAAACTGGAAGTAACTATTCCAAAAAGGTCCGTAGTCTCCGAGTCCTCTTGGACACTTGATGCTCAGGTGTCGGCAGTGGCTGGGAGGGCCTTTGCAGAATTAAAACTTGTGTGCCAGCTAAGATAAACCTCAAGAAGTCTGACTTGACCATGGTGGTCCATGCTTTAGTTATCTCAAGATTGGATTATTGTAACACATGCTATGTGGGGCCTGGAAGCTGGAGTTGGTGCAAAAGTCGGTTAACTTGCTCTAGTTAACTAGAGCAAGTTACAGGGAGCAGTCAACCCTACTGTTAAACAGCTCCACTGGCTGCTGATAATTTTCCGGTCCCAATTCAAGATGCAGGTCATTATCTATAAAGCTCTAAACAGTTCAGGACCTGCCTATCTTTGAGACCACATGTTCCCTTACAAACCCACGTGGTCCCTGAGGTCTTCTGGGGAGGCGCTTCTCTCGCTTCCGCCTTTGTCACAGTCCCGTTTGGTGGGGATGAGGGAGAGGGCCTTTTCAGTTGTCACCCCCCAGCTCTGGAACTCTCTTCCCAGGAAGATCAGACTAGCCCCCTCCCTATCCACTTTTCAAAAAGATCTAAAGAATGGATGTTCCGTTGTGCATTTGATTAAACATTTCCCTTGACAATTGTTCCTAGTTAGCACCCAAAAATTTGACTATGCACTTTACTACCATTTTATCCAAAATTAGAGTTGATCTCTTTTATATTGCTCTTATCCTTAACGCTGTGACACACCCTATGCACTTTACTCATTGAACCTATCCTCCAAACTATTCTGCACCAGGCTGCCCACCCATATCGAGGCTTGAATTATGTTATTGCTGTTGCTTTTGATGCTTGTTTTATATTTTGTATAATGTGGGTTTTGTTGTTTTTAATTGTCATTATGCACTCTAATGTGTTAGGTTTTAACTCTGTTATTGGACTTGGCCCCGTGTAAGCTGCCTTGAGTCCTTTCAGGGAGATGAAGGTGGGGTATAAAAATAAAGTTGTTGTTGTTGTTATTATTATTATTAAAATATTCAGTGAGTAGTTCATCACCCAAAACACATAGTTCATTTTAATTTAAAACACTTTGTTTACTTCCCCATCGTCTCTGTGGATAAGTTGCTTCTACATCTTTCATTTCTTTTCTCACAGATCTCTCTTGAAAACCTTTCTACTGTCAATAAAACCCACAACAGCCAGAATCTCCTCTCTGCTGCAAAGTTCCTTGCTAATAGCAGGTACCTCCTGGTCAGATGATTCATCCTTTTCGTCTAAGAATAGAGAGCAATTCCTGTCTTTTTCTATTTCTCTTTCAACCTTGAACTTCCTCATTTCTTTCATTGGAGAAAAGAGCCTCAGTTTACATTGTCCTGATTAGCCTCCTTGGCCCCATAATATTTCTTTGAGGATTCTTCTCCAACTTGTCATTATCTGATTAAGCCTCGCTTCCCAATTTCACCTCATTAAATATTTTATCTCAGATTGTTTGATTATCTGGGCATTCTAAATCTCTTTCCACACATCTCTCATTTTCTTTCATCTTTGTTATCAGGTGAGTTCTTTTTTTGTACTCCAAAATTTAGATTCACTTACATTTCTGTCAATACAGTAACTCCATCTAAAATAGCCTGCCCTTGATCATATTGTGATTCAGAAGTAAACAGGTTATGTTATCTCACTTAAACTTCTTGGTTTTATTATTCTCTCTCTCCCTCTCCCTCTCCCTCTCCCTCTCCCTCTCCCTCTTTCCCTATATATATATATTTATTTATATATATATATATCTATATATACTGTGTGTGTGTGTGTGTGTGATTTAAGTCCATTTACTCTTCAATTTTGTTTGTAATTTGTTGCTCTTTATTAAAATATCTTTTAGAAATGTTCCAGGATTAATTTACTCACATCTCTTGTTTATACGAAGTAGTAAATTCATGAGAAATGTTAACCTCCCCATCATAATAAGAAAGGCTGCATTGCTCCACTATTTTATATAAATTTCACTTAATTAAAAAGGTAATTATTACATCTCTTGTTGTCGTGATGCAGTGACCAAGAAGCCAAGCCCAGGAGTAAAAGAGGATAACAAAAGGTTTATTGCACAACAACTGGAGAAAGGACAAACAAAAAAGTAGCCAACTCGGCTCAAAAAACCCTCAAAAATCCCAGGGAAAAACAACAAAACAGCCCAAAACAAACAGTAGACTTCCGTCTGCGATGTATGTAAGGAGAGTTCAGTAGAGTAGTCACGAAATCCGGTCCAGAAGTCCAAAACAGGAGAAAGCCAGATGAAAAGGAGGAGATCGTCTGAGGCAATCAGGAGCTGAGTATACATGAATAGCACAAATCATATCCCCCATAAAATACAATGCCAGCCTCCCTCCATTTCATACGATGCCAGGTTCTGTAGCAGGAACTCACGTAAACTCAGCGGAGACCAAGCCCTGCCTCTGGGACACAGGGCAGATAACTAAACAGAAAAGCACACATTGAATTCCAAACCCCCCACCTTTGCCCAAACATCAGCTAGAGCTGCCATAGCAGCTCACCCCAGGAACAAAGTAGAGAAATAGCCCATAACTCACGAGTATCAGGAAACTGGAACAAGGTACTTGATATCAGGAACACAGGAGAGTCAGAGACAAGAACCAGACATCAACTCTTTGACCGCCGCAAAGGCAGCCCCCAAAACTCATTTCTTATATAGCACTTGCACATCACTGTCTTCTGAAGAGTCCCCAGCTGCTGTATTTCCTACAGCTGTTGTGCTCTGTGTTTGTCTCCACTCTTGCCAACCCTGCTGTGTGCCTAAAGAGTCCCACTCTGTTTCTGAACCCCCAGAAGGCCAGAATAAATCACTGTCAAAGCCACAAAACGTGTCCAAAGTAGATTCTTCGTTACACACATCCCTTACTTCCTGCACCAATGTTGGATCTAACTCTGTATCACTTTCCTCTGACTCCATTTCTTCTTCCCCAGAGAAACCCTGGAAAGTGTCTGAATCAGAAGGTGCTCTAAGTATTTGCCGAATTCTTTTCCTCTGTTCCAGTCCTTCCACACTAGAATCACTAGCAGCCCCTTTCCTTCCAGCTGCAGAGTCCTGATCACCCAGAGCCACACCCCAGTCCATACTATTGCTTGATGCTATTGACCCAGCATCTTCCCCAATACTACTACTAGTAGTAGCTGAAGAATCAAACACAACACTTGTGGCCTTTTTCAGGTAGGGTAACTTGACTTGTGGCCAACCCAATAATAATAGAGTAAAATAATGTAAATGCAATAGAGTAAAATAATGTAAATGTAATAATAAGAATAATAGAGTAAAATAATAAATGTATTAATAATAAAATAAAATAATGTAATAATAATAATGTGAAATAATAAATAACATTGACTCAAGTATAAGCAGAGGGTGGCTTTCTCAGCCTAATAAAAAGGGCTAAAAAACTCAGCTTATATTTGAGTATATACAGTATATCTGGATTCATTAGTGGTATAAAATATTGTTTGGATGGCAAATACCATGAGGCATGCCTCTCAATGCCCCCCCCCCCCAACAGAAGTAGTTATAACTAAAAAGGCACCATTTCCAACCCAGAATTGGCAACAACAACTAATTTGATGGATCATGAATGGCAGAGACCAGTGAAATGTTGAAATACTGATTTATTTTTATTTTTTTAAACTGTCCCTAATGTAATATGTAAATGCAAATGTGCATACATGGAGACATGAAATTAAAAAAAATACCCAAAGAAGCCAAGTCATAAAGCTAGATGTAGGTTTCCGGAAAGGCTACATTCTACCTGCTACCTTTGGGCAGTGTGGGGAGGCATGAGTCCAAATCACTTCTTCTGTGTGGCTTTGCTTCTTATATAAAAGATAGAAAATTGGTATGTGGAAGGGCTTTTTCCTCAGCAGGGATGTACGTTTCCTTGTGAGAGCACATTGCCGGAATGCATCTGGATTCATTAGTGCTACCCTAGTAGAAGCAAGGTATTTTTATTCCATGGTTAAAATTAGAGAAGGTTGAAAATGTTGTCTAGCAGAATGGTATCTAAGGAATTACCACAGGGATGAAAAAGACGGAGAAGATCATCAATGGAAGAGATGATTTCTTTACTTAAAGCTATTTGAAGTGTTTCTACTTGTAGGGAAGCAAATAATTTGTAACAGTTGTTTTTAAAAAGTTGTAGACAACCAATATATACATTACAATCCAAGATCTAACAAAAGCTGAAAAGCAACAAGAATAATCATTTTAAGAAAAAAAATCTGTGTAGGGAAATAAAAAAGCTCTTGCCTGCCACTTCAAGGGATTGAAAATGAGGAAGGGCTGCTGTAATTTCAATGCTTGTTCAGAAGAGGAAATTGCATCCAGTGTTGCTTATCACACACCAAGGTAATAAGCAACACTTGCTGAAATCCTCTCTTCTATACAACTAATAAAATCTCTAAATCAATTGTTGAATCCGATTAATGGGTCTATTTTAATTAGAACTATCAGTTGGACTCTAGACTAATTGGTTTGGGACTACAACCATAAATAGAGCAACTTGCAAGACAAAGCACCTGCTCTGGATTGAGTTCAGAACTGCTAGGAATGGTTTCTTGATGTGGATCACCAACACAGTTGGTTATATTTGTTTATTCCACATGGAGCATTGCTATGGGGACTATCATGAAAAGTACACTTTAGCTTTTATACCAGCGAAGTACAATGCAATGATACAAACATTGAAGATAAAGGCTGGGAAAAAGTTTTCATGAAAATGCAAGTCTTAAAAATATAGTATGGCACTTATGTACTATGTGCCACCAGAATTGATTCTAACCCATCAGCACAGGGAAAGAAGATGGATTGTGGCTGTGATGCCACAATTCATAGTTGGCCACGAAGTCCTGGTGCATCCTGTTCATCATGGGCAGCTCTATTGATATCATAATGATATGCTTACATGTCCAACATGAAGGACAGGGACAGTTCCCCCTTCTTCTTCCTGATCGCCCAGCCACAACTTTTGACATTGACAGAGAAACATGTGAGACCAGATGATCACCCTCCTCCTTAATGTTCAATATGCATACTTACATCAGGATAAACTGCTTGGTATAGATGAATTCACAATGGCCCTTGTGGTCCCTTCAAATTCAAGCTCTATGAATGTTGCACCGTAGACCTGAAGGACCCCTCAGTAAACCACTTGAGACCAGCCGTGGTTAAATGCTTTATTTAGAATAAATAAGTAGAGTAAAGAAGATAGAATTATAGTCCATTGATGCTTCCAAGCATCAGGTTATTGCAGAGCAATAGTCCAAAAGTAAATCAGGAACAAAATAGGTAAAAGAGTCTTGATGCCCCAATAGGCTAAAAACAGGTAATAGTTCTTGGCACAAGGCTTGGCAAATAGAGACCAAGGCTGGAAGGCCCAATGGCCCAGGGAGAGTTCCGTGAAGACTTGGCTTGATGCTAAACGTTGGCGAAAGATGCCATGCAGCTTTGAGTCCAAACTTAAATAGGTCTACAAGGCTTTGATCCTTACGACGCATGGGTGCGTCATAACTGGTTCTCATGAGCAGGCTCCCAGCTCGGCTTTCTCAAGCCTCCCGCATCGGAATGGTATGTCAACTCATTAGCACTGGCACCTGGATGGACGGGAGTTAACCCGTCTCCGCCTTTCCCTTGGTTCTTATCGGCCCGAGATGGAACTGACCTGCTTCTGTCCTTGAATGCTGGGTGAACTAGAGGCCCCTGCAGCATCTTGATTTTAGGCTTTGAGGACTCTCTGAGGCTTTAGATTTAACATGGCGTTGGTCTTGCTGAGGGCCTGGGACAGGCTGGGGTGTGAAAATGAATGTACAATTCTACATGGGGCAGCCTTTGAAGACAGTTCGGAAATTACAATTAGTCCAACGGGCGGCATCCAGATTACTAACTGGAGCTACATACAAGGAGCATACCACCCCCCTGTTGTGTCAGCTCCACTGGCTGCCTGTCCAATTCCAAGCTCAATTCAAAGTGCTGGTTTTGACCTTTAAAGCCCTATACGGTTCTGGCCCAGCTTGCTTGTCTGAATGCATCAGCCTCTATGTCCCACCTCGTAATTTAAGATCATCCAGGGAGGCCCTGCTCTCACTCCCGCCAACTTCTCAAATGCGGTTGGTGGGGACGAGAGAGAGGGCCTTCTCGGAGGTGGCTCCTCGTCTGTGGAACGCGTTTCCAAGTGACATACGATCAACCCCATCGATCCTAGCATTCAGGAAAATTGAAATCTTGGCTGTGGGACCAGGCATTTGCACATTAGCACAATGCAGCACTTTGGACTGGATTTGTAATGGCAAGTAAACCGTCCCGAGTCACCTTCGGGATGAGAGGGGCGGTATAGAAACGTGACAGTTAAGTAAATAAAAAAATAAGTTGATGGCTCAATACTCCTATTATGGACAAAATACTGTCTTAACTTAAGAGAATGTGTATGGTGTATTAATGTTAATTGTATTTTAATGTATTTTAATGCTGCATGTTTTTTGTTTTATATTGTATTTTATTATGTTGGTATCGAATTGTGCCTTTTGTTAGGCCACTCTGAGTCCCCCCTCGGAGGTAGAGAAGAGCGGGGTAGAAATGTTGGAAATAAATAAATAAATCAGGTTACAGGCTTTGTAAATATCACATTTTTAACAGTTACAACTGTCAGGCTTCAGTTTTTATAACTCCAAATAACAATGTAGGCTGAAGAATCCTGGAAGTCAAAAGTCGAGTTTTGAATCACCTCTACCAACATGTATTGTATTGTTCAACCAATAACAAGGGATTTTAAAATAGCACTGATAACACACTGCGCTATCATGCCTTTTTGGAGGGTGATTTTATTTTACTTTGTATCATACATGTATGTGTTTTTAATTGGTCTCGCTGAAATTAAAATGTAGTCATTTATCTGGATTATCTTGGAGAAATCAATGAAGAAATGTCCAAGAGCAGACCTGTTTTCATACTTGTTATTTTCTAGAATTAAATCATGTGCATACTGTATGTCTCTAGAAAGATGGAAATGTTTATTAAAAGCCTTATTTAATCTCTCTGATCCCATGTTCTTCTAAATTAAGGAGATTTATATCCTTAAATTGTATCCAATCTCTGAGTCAGCTCATGCAGGCAGCTTTATAGCAGGTTTTTAAATCTGGTAAATTCAGTTGTGCCCCCCCGCCTTGGTATCAATCAAATTATTGTAAGCAATCCTGGCTTTTTTCCTTGCCCAAACGAAATTCATGACATCCCTCTTCCACAAATTAAAAATTTTGAACCCTTTAATGATAGGTATGTTTTGAAATAAGAAGAGCATTTTGGAGAGTATCATCTTCTTAATTATTGCAATCCTGCCCAGCCATGTTAATGATAGCTTCTGCCAATTGTTCAAATTTCCTTTCATCTAATTTTACATTTTTTTTAAAAAAAAATGACTGTAGTTTAGTGTCATAATAACTACTGTTTAGTATACATGTATCAAATTCTAAGCCCATGAGCTGAGTCTGGCCCTCCACATCATTTAATGTGGCCCTCCAGATAGATGCTAACTGAAACTCCTGTATTCCTCCTCATTAGACATCAGGACTAGAGCTGATGAGAGTTGTGATACAGCTACATTTGGAAGGCTGCAGTTTCTTTGTTTACTCAGGAGAGAGGGGGTTGAAATTAAATACAAGGTTTGTGCACATCTGACTTTAAAATGTCATTAACCTTTCCCCAACCTTAGAGCCAGAAGTGCTGTTGGGTTGCAATCTCCCATCCTCATGGCAGATCATCAGAAGTGATGGGAGTTGTCATTCAATAATATCACAGAACCTAAACTTGGTAAAACCTAAAAATCACTGATCACTATGTTAAGAAATTATAGTTGTCCCTCTGTATCCATGGATTCTCTATCTGTGGATTCATTGGTCCTTTGAAGGCAACCATAAGGTTGTTGTGGCCCTCGATGAAAGAGGGTTTGACACCCCTAGTCAGGCCCGGATCACCCATAAGGCCACACTTAGGCCACGGCCTAGGAGCGCAGCCGGGGGGGGGCAGATCCGGACCCCCATTTTTTTAAAAAAGTTGATCTTCGGGTGCTTCCGGAGGCGGGGCTTCCCTTCCTCCTCCTCCATGATGCGCCCAGCTTCCTTGACTCAAAAAGCTGGGTGCGTGGCAAGGAGGAAGAGGAAGGCTCGCCCCTGGGGGTGGGGCTACCCTTCCTCCTCCGCGATGCGCCCAGCTTCCTTGACTCAAAAAAGCCGGGTGCGTGGTGAAGAGGAAGAAGAAGGCTCGCCCCCAGGGGCGGGGCTTCCCTTTCTCCTCCTCCGCGATGCGCCCGGCTTCCTTGACTCAAAAAAGCTGGACGTGTGGCGAGGAGGAAGAGGAAGGGGGCGCTTCCCTTCCTCATCCTCCATGACATGCCCAGGTTCCTTGACTCAAGGAAGCCGGGCGCATGGCAAGGAGGAGGAAGAAGAAAGGGAAGGCTCACCCCCTGGGCATGCGGAGGAAGAAGGAGGCACACGGAGCCACAAGGAGGAGGAGGTGGGGGGGGGTGCAGTAGAGGTTGGTTTGGGGGCGTGATTCCAAAGTGTGGCCTAGGGCTCCAAAATTGGTTAATCCAGGCCTGCCCCTAGTCTACGTGGGATAATTAATATATTTACGTGGTATAATCAATATATTCCAATTATATGTTAAAAACATTGTTTTACATCAAGGTGAACAGTTATTTCATGAATCATATAAGGGGAATATTTTAAGTTGTGTTTTGTATGTTCAAGTATTCCGTTCATTTTATTTTTAAAAAAATGATGTCCTTTGCTTTGACATTTTGTTAGCTAAAGAGTCCATAGATATTTGTAACAAAATAATAAATCAGTAAAGCTGAAGCATACCAACATCAATGGGCAATTATTGGAATTTACAATGGGCGCACAGGGCTAATCTGCAGTAATGCGAGTCAAGGAAGCCTTAACATAGCCCCACATTACTGAAAGTTGGAGAAACCCTGAATTCTGGCTCATAATTTGGGGTTTCATCTGATTTAGGGCCAGTGGAGACAGTTGAACCAGTTCTGAAATGGAACCAGCCACAACTATTCCCACTGCAATCTCACATTCCCTGGCTTGGGAGACCTGGGGTGGCAGACCTGGGGTGGCAGTCCCATTCTCTGCTCCTGCTCTCTGAGTTGTGGTGGTTTTTTGGCCTTTACATGGAACTTAGCTGTTCAATTGCCCTGATGCAACAGGGAGTGCTGGGGAGGGAAAGGGGAAAGGAGGGGTGAGAGGGGAGGGAATTTCCTCTTCTCCCCCCCTCCCTTGATGCCAATCTCTCTGTCTTCCAACAGGGCAAGTGATGGGAAGAGGTAGCTGCTTTATTGTGGCCAAAGACCACCACAACATGTCTTATTGGAGGTATATGAGCATTTACAACCTTGTCACACAGCCACTGGAGGTGTTCCATGTCTTAGAAGGGCATGGGAAACCCGACGCCCTATACCCCACATTGCCCGGTTCCAGCTGAGGGTGATCAGATGGAGGAAGTGTGAGTGCACATGAGGTGTACAGCTTCCCCTCATGGATTCCAATGGCAATATGGGAGCCCTCCCATGTTGCCATGGTGGTAGCATACACTGGCTCCATTCTTCTTCACCCAAAGAGTCATGTCAGCATCATCTGATGAGAGCCAGGGGGCTCCATAGGTGACCTGGGCTAAACTGTCACATGCTGACAATTTTAGCCCCATGTGAAGAGGTTGTTAGAATGGCTGCTCGGTGACCCCAAATCACAGAAGGTGAGGGAGTCCCTGTGCAGTCACTTCTGGGGCCTAAGCCAGCATCTAGCACACTGAATTGAGTCTTGTGTAATTGTCTGTGTAGATGTCTCCATGAACATGCAATAAAAGCCCTTTTGGCTAGTTTCTGCCATTTGCTGTATGAATTTTTCAAAACTATGAAATTTGTACACCATTCTGGATCACTACAGCTGAAAAAGGATATTGTGGAGCTGGAGAACTGTACAAAACGGTAACCAAAGAGATCAGAGAAATGGAATAACGGAAACAAAGTTAAGATTTTTTCAATGGAAAAGAGGGGGATTGATAAAATGTGTCAAAATGATGTATAATGTATAAAATCAGTCCTGTTTTAACCACTCAGGATGATCCAGTGGCAGTGCATAAATGGTGTATTTAGTATCAGTAGTAGGTGTATTTAATAATTGACTGGAAGAGGCATCCATGAGATGCAGAAAATTAATATAAGAAAAGGGTCAACATAGATGGATTATATGAAGCATATCTTTGGTTGTTGCTTATGATGTCTGTTTTATTATTGTTATAATGTTTTATGTTGATTTACACTGTTGTTTTATTTTTATATGCTATGTTTTTAACTCTCTGTGATTGGGCTTGGCCCCATGTAAGTCGCCCCGAGTCCCTTCGGTGAGATGGTGGCGGGGTATTAAAAATACAGTTTATTATTATAAAGCTAGCAATAATTTTACATTTTAAAAAAATCTGAATTAAATAATTAAATAAAGATCAATGAAGCAAATATATTTTCATTAAAACTCCCTTTAGTCCTTACGAGATAAAGTCTACATTGTAAAAGTCTATCCAAAAAATTATTGAAGAAACAGAAAGGATAAAAAGGAAAGGTGAGGGAGGGTTCGTCCTGAAGACATTAGCTACATAACTAAGGTGGTTCTATGGCAAGTATATTTCCAGCCTACTCATTTAGTCTTATTTCTGAAAATCCAAAGCTATCTTTATTTTTATAGCCCTTTGTTGTATTATTATACTTAATCATCCCCTCAGTTATTTGCCTTTCAGAGAACAGCATCTTCCGTTAATGAGTCTTTGTTCAGAACTGAGTGGCAGAGTGGCTCCAAAAGCATAGTTCAGGTTTCTACCATCTTTGATATCTTATTATTTGGAGTATTCAATTACTGGCATTTAGTTATGTTTTAAATAGAGAACACATCTCTCAAATCACAAATGCTTAAACTGGTAGACAGACTCATTGTGTTTTACATTTTGTTATTCTATGGTATTTCTCTCTAAACTCAAGCAAAATTCCCTTCCCCATTTTACTTTGTGATAATCTTATGGGATCCATTGAACTGAATCACAGTAAGTGATCCAGTTATGGGGTTATACAGAAAATATCGTAGCTAGGGAAAGGTTTTAATCTGTGCCACCACAGATTCAAATGCTGAAAAAAAATCTTCAATTCAACCTGAGTACAATAATCTAGACCTCCCTATCTCATGTTCAGTGATAGAACATCCACAATATTGTACCTCACTAGGGAATTAATTACATTGGTTGACTATAATATAATATAATACAGTATATTGTATATACATATAATATTGATAATATTATAATGTAAGGTTTCGCACAGTGGTAACAACAGCTGCTAAAAGATCTTATCAACTGAACGTTACAGGTTCAAGACCCCGGGCTGACTTGGGCAGTCAACTGTCAGCCCTGCCTTCTATTTACCTAAGCAGTCGAAAACAAGCCTAGCTGAGTAGAGAAATTAGGGACCGCTTTGCGGGGGAGGACTTTTATAATGCCAACTAGCTGTACCCGTGCACGCGTTGCTGTGCCAAGTCTCTCTGTCTCTCTCTCTGTCTCTCTCTCTCTCTGTGTGTGTGTGTGTGTGCCTCTCTCTCTCTTTCTCTCTCTGTCTCTCTCTGTCTCTCTCTCTCTCTGTCTCTCTCTCTCTCTCTCTCTCTCTCTCTCTCTATCTCTCTCTCTCTGTCTATCTCTCTCTCTATCACTCTCTCTCTCTGTCTATTTCTCTGTGTGTGTGTGTGTGTCTCTCTCTATTTCTCTCTGTCTCTCTCTCTCTCTCTCTCTCTCTCTCTGTCTCTCTCTCTCTCTCTCTCTGTCTCTCTCTCTCTCTCTCTCTCTCTCTCTCTCTCTCTCTCTCTATTTCTCTCTCTCTGTCTCTCTCTCTGTCTCTCTCTCTCTCTCTCTCTCTCTCTCATTCTCTCTATCACTCTCTCTCTCTCTCTCTCTCTCGCACGTGCACAGTGGTGGGGGCAGGCAGCAGAACGCAAGAGGGAAGACGGGAAGAGAGCTGGGCCCCTCCTCCACCCACCAAAGGCTCCGGCCGGCTCCTTACTTTTTCTTCCCCTGCCTCCTCCTCATCGCCACTGCCACCAGGGCCTTTCTTGGCGGGTGTGGATCGCCGCTGGTCCTGAGCATGGCGAGGGGGAGGAGGAGGCGGGAGGAGGAGGCGGAAGAGGAGGGTCTGAGGAGAAGGGAGGGAGCTGCCTCCTCCCCCTGGTCCGGCCCCCTCCCGCCGCCACCTCCGCCGCCTCCGCCGCCTCCGCTGGATCGCCACCGATCCTGAGCATGGCGAGGGGGAGGAGGAGGCGGGAGGAGGAGGTGGAAGAGGAGGGTCTGAGGAGGAGGGAGGGAGCCGCCTCCTCCTTCCTGTCTGGCCCCCTCCCTCCCCTCCACCGCCTTTCCCCTGCCTGTGTCGCTTCTTCCTCCTCTTCGTCCTGGGCTGCTCCTGGGCGATCGGTCCGTTGCGCTCTGGCTGCCATGCATGCGCGAATGTTCAAATTGCGCGCTGGCAGCAAAGAGGCAGGGATGCCAGGTACGTTGGGCGACTTTGGGGGCTTGTGTTTGGGGGTGTTGCGAGGTACCTAGGGCCGGTTTTTTTGGCCCTATATGTACCTCGTGGTATGGTTGATTATGTTGCCGAGTTTTGTGCTTCTGCAATGTATAGTTTCGTTGTCTATGAGCGTCATTGCACGACCGTTAAAAAATAGATAAATAAGGAAGACCGATTGCCTAACGGTCTGGCAAGCTCTTTGTCATAGGAGGATGAAGCAACAGCACCCCCCTGTGGTGCAATGGAGGAACAGCACCCAGTGACACAACTGGAAAGAACCAGGAAAAGAACCTGTGGCTCAACTGGAAGATCCTCCTACTGTATACTTTGTATGTCCTGTATGTCAAATACAAAAACAGCAGGGATTGTCTGCTTGTATGTGTACTGTAATCCGCCCTGAGTCCCCTTTGGGGTGAGAAGGGCGGAATATAAATAAAGTATCATTATTATTATATAATACGATATTATAATTCTATATTTTATATTACATGTAACATTTCTATTAATATTACGGTAAATTGGTATAGTACAATATAGTAAGATATAATACTAATATTGTGCTATGGTCATAATATAATATATTGTATTTACATATTACTTGTAAGCCATTCTGAGTCCCCTTCGGGGTGAGAAGAGCGGCATATAAATGTCGTGAATAAATAAATAAATTGTCCATTCTGAAAAGAACAGCCCTTTATGTAAGAGCCTCCTGTATTTTAGAGTGGGGAACTACTGACTGAGGCTATTCTGGATCCTCATGTCTCTGACCCCTTGCTGGCTGGACGTCATTAGATGAGAAGGTGTGGCTACTGGCTCCAGTAAAAAAAAGTGCATTTGCCATAATCCCTGATGTCATAGGTGAAAATGGACCTGGTTTTGCTTCTTGTACCTAACCTAGGGGAGAGCATATGATGTTTGCAATGGGAACCTCAGTGTTGATTGCAGGAATGCCCCATAGGCAGTGCTAGGACCTTGGTAAATTTGCCTATCTTACAAAGTGGTTGAACTTCCAAACTGAAATGAGAGATAATAGCAGGAATTCCCTCAGACACTGCCAGCCTTCCAAAATGAGAGGGCAAGTGGAATGATGAAATCTCTACCAATGTCTCTGATCTATAATCAGAGGTACCAAAAAGATTTCTCCTTCTCTGTTTTGTTTCTTGCTAAATAAGTGAGGAGTCTGGGATATACCAAAAATTTCAAATGGGTCTGTGTGTGATGTGACTAAAGGCCATGTTGGCCAGAATGGGATGGTTCATGGAGAGGTTAGGCCCATAGGGCAAGCAGATTCTCTTGTTGTAAGGCAGTGGTTCTAAACCTGTGGATACCCAGCTGTTTTGGCCTACAACTCCCAGAAATCCCAGCCAGTTTACCTGCTGTTAGGATTTCTGGGAGTTGTAGGCCAAAACAGCTGGGTATCCACAGGTTGAGAACCACTGTTGTAAGGATTGGCTCATTTACATCAAAGTTTAAAGACAACCCTCAGAAGGGAAATCACAGCTTTTGACCTTGGTTGTCTAAGTTTTGCACCACGGCGTCCCCTTACTGTGGGGGAGAAGCTTGCGTACCCTGATGAAGTTGTGAACTATGCTGCTGGTGGCATAATAGCCACCAGTAGGGCCTCCCATGTAAGACAGGTCACAACCAAAGGGTCTGACAAAGAGTGTCAAAGGGCAGGATGGGCTCTCTAGCCATTTGGCAACCATCCTAGGAGAAGGAAAACTCTGATTTCAAACCCGGGCAGATGGTGCTCGTTTAACCCTGTAAGGTCAACCATCTAAAACAGGGCTGCCCAGGAAGTCGATCACGATCGACCAGTCGATCCTGAGACCAAAGGAGGTCAATCCCTGCCAGAAGGGGCGCTTCTCAGAGGGGGCGGAGCCAGGCCCCGCCAAGCCCCGCCCCCTCCCTGGCTTTGGCACTCCCAGCAGCTGCTCCAAGTTTGTGGATGGCAGGGCCAAGCCAGCCTTGTGCTAGCTATGCCACCACTAGCTTGGCATTGCCATCATCAAGCCTGGAGAAGCTGCTGGGAGCTCCAAAGCCAGAGGGGAGGGGGCGGGGCTTGGCACGGCCTGGCTCCACCCCCCTATGGCCAAGCCCCACCCCGCCCCCTCCCCTCTCCAGCCTTGAGGAGGTAGGTAGATCTTTCTGACTTGGTTTTAATATAAGTAGCTCGCATGCTGAAAAAGTATGGGCACCCCTGATCTAAGAGAAGGAAATTCAAACCGAACCTACAACCTGAGGACCTTGCTGCCACCGTCCTAAGCTTGCTAGGCCCCGGCAGACAAACCTTTGGTTTAAAGGATGAGGCCAGTTTGTGCACGCTGTGCTCCACCAGAAAGGTCCATTGCACAGGCTCGAAGGACCTGTGCGTGGGATGAGTCCTTCCTGACTCTTTGTTCGCGAAGAAAAGCCAAGAGACATAAACTATGATCCAAAATGATTAAAACCACTTTAAAAATACATAAACAAAATATAAACATTCAGATCAAGAATTAAAATCATCCTTGTATAAATATTAAAATTACATGATCCAAAAATCATATAATGCCATTTTGTCAAATTTGCACCTTTATCTATAGGCATATGCACATTATAGTCATAGTAGTTAGCAGTCCTTCCTTTTACAATGCTCACGTGGATATTCCAGAATTATGTCCAGAAGCCCTGGCCTTTTGGGAGAACCCTCTGGTTCTTCCACATGGCTTGGCCAATTTGATCGTGGATAGAAGGGAAACCACAAAGGAACTTGAGAACTTGAGCATAGTCCTGTTTGATTAGATTTAATACATAACTGAGCTTTTTTTTCTTCTAGGTGGTAAGCTGAGTCCCTCTAGGAAGAATATGAATGAAACATTCCCCTCCTGCTTATGTTCTTGGTACTCCTGTCTCTCATCCTGGAGCAACAGTGCAACAGCTTAGCCAAAATAAATATGAGCAGGGAGGCCACAAATGTGTGTATAGAGAATTTTAGCACTCCTTTCTTCCCCAGGTATTTTGATTTTGTTGCCTGGTGAAATTTTCCTCACCACTTAGCAGTATGTTACAGATGACTTGCTTACCCAGTAGCAACTCGTGCGGCATGCTAAGCTGTCACTTGGTAAATGCTTGTCTGTATTCACCTGAAGTATCTCCTTACTTCCAGCCTCAGGAGCTTAGCAAAAAATAATACTTCACATTTATAATTAATTTTAGCATTTTAGTTTCCCAAATACATTGTGTTTAATTTTTATATTACATGAAACAAATACAAACAAAGTTTTAGGCAAGGTTGGGAAGCTCTCATTACATCTAGGATAGACTATTTATTTATTTATTTATTTAAAACTTTTATATCGCGATCTTCTCACCTCCGTAGAGGGACTCAGACCAGCTCACAGCAACAATTCAATGCAAATAATGAAAACTAAAACATCATATAACAATACAAGATTTAAAAAAACCTATGAGATAAAATAAATAAAGGCAAATCGCCAATATAAAATCAAGTCCAACTCAGTCCGCGTATATGCTCATTCACTTTGGTCTGTAACAGGTCTTGGCCATTATTCTGGGAATGCTTCATTCCATAGCCAGGATTGCACTAGCCTCCTGAAGGACAGGAGGGAGGGGGCAGATCTGATCTCACACGGGAGAGAGTTCCATAGCCAAGGGGCCACCACAAAGAAGGCCCTGTCTCTCGTCTCCACCAGATGCACTTGTGAAGGTGGCGGGACCAAGAGCAGGGCCTCTCCAAAAGATCTTAATGCCCTTGATGGTTCATAGGGGAGACTACTGCAACACGTTCTACATGGGGTTGTCTTTGAAGACTGTTCGGAAGCTTAAAATAGTCCAATGAGAGGCAGCCAGGTTAATAACTGGGGTGGCATACAGGAAGCACACAACTCCTATGTTGCGTCAGCTCCATTGGTTGGCAGTTTGCTACCAAGTACAATAATAATAATAATAATACTTTATTTATACCATGCCACCATCTCCCAGAAGGGACTCGGGGCGGCTTGTATGAGGCCAAGCCCAACAAGACATAGTAAAATAACACAACAGCAAATAAAACAATACAATCATTGTAACTTACATTAAGCAATAAACAACAACAACACAGTTTAAAAGCATTATGGCTGGGCCAGATGTAAATTGTTAAAATTTTAAAATAAATAACACTGGGTGTGAACAGAGGTAGAATGTGTGCCATAGGAGGGTTTTTAGAAGATAATGTGGAGCATACAGCCCAACAGGTGATTAAAGTGCTTCTGAGGACATTTTGCAATTCAAAGTGCTGGCTCTGCCCTATAAAGCCCCAAATGGCCCCGGCCCAATCTACCTGTCCAAATTTATTTATTTAAAACTTTTATACACCGGCCTTCTCACCTCCAAAGAGGGACACAGACCGGCAAACAGCAAGTATTCAATGCTAACATTTAAAATCTTAAACATCATAAATTTACAATAAAATTATTAAATACAAATACAATAAATACATTTAAAAAGCCTTTCGCCAAAGTAAAATCGAGTCCAATTCAATCCGTATATTCGGTCCTTATCTAGTGGTTAGCGACTTTAGTCAATTCGCGATCTCCTCCTTCATTCTGCAAAGGTCTCATTGCACAGCCACGTTTTCACCCGCTTCCTAAAAGTCAGTAGGGAGGGGGTGGATCTGATTTCATTTAGGAGGGAATTCCACAGCCGGGGGGCCACCACAGAAAAGGCCCTGTCCCTTGTTCCCATCAGACGCGCCTGCGAAGGTGGTGGGACCGAGAGCAGGGCCTCTCCAGACGATCTTAACACTCTTGACGGTTCATAGGGGAAAATACGTTCGGATAGATAAACTGGGCTGGAACCTTATAGGGTTTTGTAGGTCAACACCAGCACGTTGAATTGTGCTCAGAAGCTATGCATCTATGAACCTCTGTGGAGATTAAGATCTTCCAGGGAAGCTCTGCTCTCAGTCCTGCCACTGCCACAGGCACGATTGGCAGGGACAAGAGAAAGGGCCTTCTAGGTTATCGCTCCTCGGCTATGGAACTCCTTCCCCTGGCGAGATGAGATCAGACCTCTCCCTCCTGTACTTCAGAAATATGGTAAAAATTTGGCTGTGGGACCAAGCTTTTGGGACAGGGCAATTAGGCAACAATAGGACACTTTACCCTGTTGACCGGATTCAGTATCGCTGATCTGAGATGGTTTCAAACAATTGATTTTAAAGTGGAAATAACAGATTTTAGTGTTTATGTATATTTAGAGTTTATTTTATGTTCTGGCATTGAATGTTTGCTGTATATATGTGATCCGCCCTGAGTCCCCTATGAGGTGAGAAGGACAAAATAGAAATGCTATAAATAAATAAATAAATAAATAAATAAATAAATAAATAAAGTTAACTATTTTCTACATGATGAGGCAAAAATCCTTTCTTTTACAAGTGATTGGAAACTTTCTAAAAATGTGATTATTAGCTGTTTCCATGTCAGTTGGGCATAGGTCTATTCCAGGTTTTATTGTAAACAGTGAAATATCTCTACCTATTGCTGGAATAGGTGGTACCAGAAATCTGGATAGTTCATTTAAATGTGTAACTAAAATTTCTCCATTGATCTGGATGCCCACAACCATCAGTGCTCATTTGGTACTGAAGAAGGGATTGTGATGGGTGGAAGTGATACATTTTTAAAAAAATTGTGTGCTTTTGAATGATTCCCATTCTAACAATATGATGACATTACTTTTCATATTGTAATTTCATTGTGTTCCACTCTTATCACTTTCTATGTTTTTATTTATCTCTTTTACATTTTCCTGCAATCCACTTTGTCTTTGTGGGCAAAGCAGAATAGGAATCAGTTCAAACCAATTGTCATGCCCCATAAAGATAATCAAATAATCACTCAAAGAAGAGAAAACAATATATGCTCTGCTTTTAAATCAATTCAAAGGTGGCATAACACAATTATTAAACCACAATAAACTGTGGAGGGAAAGTTGTTCAAGGTTGAGTATCAGTCTCCTTCCCAAGGAACCCTTGGCCGCTGTAACGGACTGGATGACGGCTAACAAATTGAAACTAAATCCAGACAAGACAGAGGTACTCCTGGTCAGTCGTAAGGCCAAACAGGGCATAGGGTTACAGCCTGTGCTTGACGGGGTTACACTCCCCCTGAAGGTGCAGGTTCGCAGTCTGGGAGTGATCCTGGACTCATCGCTGAGCCTGGAGCCCCAGGCCTCGGCAGTGGCAAGGAGAGCTTTTGCACAGTTAAAGCTTGTGCACCAGCTGTGCCCGTACCTTGGGAAGTCTGACTTGGCCACGGTGGTCCACGCTCTGGTTACATCCTGAATAGACTACTGCAATGCTCTCTATGTGGGGTTGCCTCTGAAGACTGCTCAGAAGCTGCAATTAGTCCAACGTTCGGCAGCCAGGTTACTTACAGGGGCGGGGCACAGGGAGCATACAACTCCTTTGCTGCGCCAGCTCCACTGGCTGGCAATTAGCTTCTGGGCACAATTCAAAGTGCTGGTTTTAACCTACAAAACCCTATCCGGTTATGTTGTCCTTTAGGAGGCTGGTGAAGACCTGGATGTGGAACCAAGCCTTCCCAGAATAGGCTGAGATTGGCTATTGTCTGAATGAATGACCACGTTTACAGATTGAGTGGAATTGTTTTAATGGCAATGTGGTTTTATGCTGGGTTTTTATGTATTTCAATATGTTGTTGTAGTTGTTTTAAATTGTATAGCATGGAATTTTTGCTGTTATGCTGGTCTGAGTCCCTCGATAGAGGTGAGAAGGTCGGGGTACAAAAGTTTTAAATAAATAAATAAAACTCTGTGGAGGAAAAATGGTATCAGGTTTATGTCCTCCTTCCCAGGATTTGAATGTTATGCCATAAATAGTGGGTCTGTGCAAATAAGAGTTTCAAATTTGAGCCACAATGCACAAGCAGCATTGCATGCAGGTGATATTTCAGCACCCTAATTCCAAGACAAATAAGAGAATTTGGACTAAATTGGAATTGTTCCCTTCTAAGCTTCTTTGTATGGAAACTTTCTCTGCTCTTGATGTTCAAATTCTATCAGAGCCTACGGGAGGACCTGAACCATCGGACCCCGTCGTGAGAGGGGCATCACAAGAAAAGGCCAGCGGCTCACAAAAGGAGACGGTCAGGCGGATTAAACGAAGTACCATCACCCACAAGGGACAAAAACCTCAGGGAATTCCCGGTCAGAAAACCCGGCCCTTTCAGAACCAGAACTTTCTGGGCCAGAAAGGCCAGGGCTTCCACCAGTCCCCCCCACGGCACAGTCACCGCACGGCCCCCCAGTCTGCCATCGGCACGGTCCCATTGGACTGCGACCAAAAACAGACTCCTCCAACGTCCCCTTTTCGGGGACGTGCCGCAAACTCAGCGCCCGGTCTCCAGCGTCAGTGTCCGAGCGCTCCGTGTGCCTCATCCCAGTGATTGGTGGACAGGGGAGGTGGAGGACTAGCAGCCTACCCACCATCAAACAGGGACGCAGACTCTCTTCAACTTGGCTGCGACCCATAACCTGCCATGACCGTTTTCAAACATCAACCACTCTCTGGTCTTCACTCCTGCTCTTCAATGCGAGGTCAATTTGCAATAAGCTGACCACGCTGCGAGATTTCATCGCAGAGCAGGACGCAGATGTCACATGCGTCACAGAGACTTGGACCCAGGACGGTGATTGTGTCCTTCTTCAGGAGATAGCCCCCAGGCTTTCGAGCTTTCCACCAGCCAAGATCTACCGGCCGGGGCGGGAGTGGGCCTGGTTGTAAAGACACTGTTACTACCTCGGTCCTCCAGACACCAGAGATGGCCGGCATGGAGTGCCTGGGAGCGACACTAGGAATGGGAGAAAAGACGGGGATTCTGGTGGTTTACCGAGCCCCTGGGGCCCAAAAGGAGGCCACGTCTACTTTGCTGGACCTGATTATGGACTGGGCTCTGAGATTCCCCGGCTCATTGTACTGGGTGACTTTAACATCCACCCGGACACAGATCCACTCACATCTAGCGAGGAGTTCCTCCAACACATGGATGCTCTAGATCTCCTTAAGATCGAAACGGGCCCCACACACCAAGCTGGCCACGCGCTGGACCTGATCTTTAGCCACGGTCTAGCCATTAAACACCGAGAAACCAGAACAGTGCCTTGGTCGGACCACCTGACCATGAGTGTAGATATCGACACCCTTCTCACAGAAAGGTCAGAGCCAAAGACCATCTTAGTCCGCCAAAGGAGTTTGATGACCCCGAGTGCATTTACGGCCGCTCTGGAACCTTTGGAGGTCCCTGGAGGATCGCTGGCAGATCTGGTTGCCAGGTGGAACAGCGTCCTCTCGAGGGCCATCGATCAGGTGGCACCTAGGCGCCCCTTCGCCCCGGAAAACCCGCTCACCGTGGTTCACGACGAATCTAAAGCAGATGAAACGCCGGAGGAAACAACTGGAGAGTATTTGGAGACGGAAACCTAGCGGGCAAATAGAGCGGCCTATAGAGAACTGCATAGGCTGTATGAACGCGAGACCAAAGAGGCTAAGAAATCCTACAATGCCGCTCAGATCACAGCTGCTGGTTCCCGTACAGCACAGATCTTTAAAGTAGTCCGGAGCCTTCTAGCATCTCCACAAAGTGACCCCAAAAACTCTCTGGTAACAGCAGAAGACCTCCAAGAGTATTTCACTGGGAAAATCACGGCACTTCGGCGTGACCTGCCGCCCATTCCGGAGGAAGAGAACGAGAAGATCCGGTGTCTAACTCAGACCAGTGGGCACTGCCTCACCGAATTCAGGCCCCTAACATTGGAAGAGGTGAAAAAGCTGGTGACCGTGGCAAGGGCGACGACCTGCCCCATGGACCCCTGCCCATCGCACTTAATCAAGTCCTGCATTGACACCATATCGGATGCTCTGAGGGACCTGGTGAACCTTTCCCTGGATACAGGCACTTTCCCTGAGTCCCTGAAGGAGGCCAGAGTTCGCCCTCTCCTGAAAAAGGCGAACCTTGACCCCGATGAACCGGCGAGCTACGCCCTGTTGCCAATCTGCCCTTTCTGGGTAAGCTACTGGAGCGGGCGGCGGAAAGCCAGCTGCGTGATTTTTAAACCGTTCCGGGGCTTGGACCCGTCCCAGTCGGGATTCCGCGGGCCACGGAGTGGAATCCGTCCTGGTAGCGATTACGGGGCGACATCCGCCGCCAGCTGGACGGAGGGGGCTCGGCAGTCCTGGTCCTCTTAGATCTAACCGCGGCCTCGACACCGTCGACCATGATCTATTACTCCGCCGCTTGGTTGCTTCCGGGATCCAAGATAAGGCTCTGACTTGGCTAGGATCGTTCCTGCGGGGCCGCTCGCAGCGGGTCGAGTGGCAGGGCCAGGTCTCCAGGAAATGCGGGCTGGAGTGCGGGGTCCCTCAAGGTGCCATCTTGTCCCCCACCCTCTTTAACATCTATGTCCAGCCCCTGGCCAGTATCGCTAGGAGCCATGGTTTCAGCTGCTACCAATACGCCGACGACACACAGCTGCTGCTGAAGCTCGACCCAGGGATGTCGTCGGTGCCTGAAAGCTTTAGTCAGGGGCTGAGGGCGGTGACAAGCTGGCTCAGAGCACACAGGCTAAAAATCAATCCGGCAAAAACAGAGATCCTCTGGCCTGGCCGACCCGACCCTCACTCACCACTACCATTCTTTGAAGGCGAGCCCCTGTCCTCGGTTCCGGCGGTGAAGAGCCTGGGAGTGATTCTGGACGAGAGACTGACGATGGAAGCCCAGATCCAGGCTGCAGCCAAGGGCGCCTTCTTTCATCTTCGTAGGGCCCGACGGCTGGCCCCCTACCTACCATCAGAGGCGTTGAAGACTGTGATACATGCCACCGTGGTCTCTCGACTTGACTATTGTAATGCCCTGTATGCGGGTCTACCGCTGTCCTCGACTGGAGGTTGAGACTTGTTCAGAATGCAGCGGCCAGACTCATTTCCGGGGCATCGGCTAGGAACCATATCTCACCAATCCTAAAAGTTCTTCATTGGCTGCCTACAGAGTTCAGAGTGATCTATAAACTCATGGCGCTAACCTTTAAAGCACGGCAAAGAACCGGACCAGCCTATCTGAGCGATCGGCTGATAGACCAACGCAGTGAAAGACCAGCGCGTGCAATAAATGGTGGCTGTATAGCTATCCCAGGGGTGAGAGAGGCCCGGCTGACAAAGACCCGACGGAGAGCCTTCTCTGTGGCTGCCAGGCGTTTGGGGATTGACTAGATAACCTTGGAGACTGGGCCTTTTATGGTTCTTTGTACCTGTGTTTTTAATTGATGTACCTGTGTGTTTTAAATGATGTAAGTCGCCCGGAGCACCAACGGTGGAGGGCGACTCACAAGAAATAAAGTTATTATTATTATTATTATCATACAAGGTTTCAAATGGGGTAGTCTGTGGTATGGGGATGTAAGTCCACCCATCTTTTTATTTATGTCCTGCCCTTCTCCATGATTGGGACTGCAGGCAGCATAGAAAAGAGTGAAAATTAAAATAATCTTATTTTGTTCTGACACCCAAGAATAAAAAAATCTTCCTGTTAAGTAAACTTATCAGAATTTTATAAACACGTTTCATGGTGGGAGTTTTTTTTCCTCCCAGATTTGGCAATCTTTTGTTGTAAACATTTTGCCCCTTAAAGCCTGGGGTCTTTTTATACACCGTCATTTTTTTTGGAAGAACACAGAGAGGTGGAGGTCCTCGAGGTCTCGATCTTAACTGTATCAGCTCCTGTTGTTGAGTTTGTACCATGGTCTGGAGTTGCAGGCACTGCTCAAGGGTAGGCTGCTGAGACATTTTGCAGTTGGCTCTCCGCCTCAGTCCTGTTGTGGAGATTTAAAGAGCAAAAGGAGTTCCTGGAGTTCCTGGTCATGTTGTCGCACATCGACCAGGGCCCTTTAAATATTCACACAACCATGGCTGGAAATAAGAGTCTATTTATTGAAGTAAACAATGTCCAAAAATAATAGTAAACATGAAAATAGCCAAGGTAAAGAGCATTCAAGAAAATCCCAGCAAATGTTCCCAAAGCCTCAGGCTAATTAAGTTGTAAGGTTTCTGAAAATAAATCCACTCAGAAGCAACAGAACTTAAAACTAGGTTAGTCCCAAAAAAGGCAAGCTCAAAGTTCTGTCATGAATGACCAAGAAATCATGAAATCAGGAGTTCATGGAACTGCTTGCAGTAGAATCTAAAGTGGACCAGGAACTGAATTTCAACCTTTTCAGGGCTAATAATAACAAGATCTCAACATTCCTACATTTTCCTCCCTTTTCCCTGGGAAAGTAACAGCTGCGGCTAGAATCAGCAAGCCACGTGTCTCAATTCCCGCCCACTGGACTTGTTGTCGAACAACGACTGTGGGCTGGCCCCGCCAACCGCCTGCGGAGCCCAGTCCAGAGAGTTCGTGAGTACCCTGGCGAGCCCGGAGCGACCTAGGCCTCTCAACCTTCCTGTCCCCGGAGGTCAGATATGCTCACCATGAGGCAAGGTAGAAGCCACGAAATTGTTTATTCTGCTCAGCTGAGTAGGATGCAACCGCAAATTCCCTGATCCCGCAAAGACGCATGCATTTACATTCAAAACATTGGTTTTTAAAGGGTTTACAGAGCTGTCAACATTTGGATTCCCCGCCCGCCTCCTCCCGGCTGATCGGCTGATGATTGGTCGGACCAGCTGATGGGCGGGACGCCGGCAACCTATCAGCGCCCTTCTCCATCTGCCTGTCCAGCCAATCAGATGTCTCCAACCATATATGGAGTTCCGGGAGGAAAGAGGTTGAGCAAGCTGTCATCAGGAAGGATTATGGAGGGCAAACAAAAGAAGTCCTTTCCAGGTGTTGACCTGGGGCGAGAAGGCCAATGTTAGCTTTTGTTATCAGGAAGTATATCTATCAAGTCCATATATCCCTTCCTCATGTCTGAGTCGGGAAGAAAGGAGAATCTGATTAGGATGATCCAATCAGGTGGCAGGAATGACAAAAGTCCTATGGTGGGCTTTGCCTGGTTTCCGAAGCCAAACAGGGAGCCCGCTGTGATTCATGATTACCTTTTGTCCAACACCCCAAAGATTAGCCTAATCAGTCGAAACTCAGAAAACTAGGCAATCTCGGGGTCAGCCAAGTGTGGGGACAGGATAAGGACCGAATCTCCATAACAAGGGCTTGGCTGATATTCTATTTCCCATGCAAACACGAAATGATGAAACAAAAGTGTGAGATGGCCCAGGGTATGCAGTACATATCCACTTGGCAAATACAGCAATCACAAATCAAAATATAGCTTCTAACTAGTTTTGTGGGGAAGGGGAGGGAAAAGGGTTACATGGGGTTGAGGGAAGATTCATAAGGTAATATTTTTTTATAGCTAGAGCAATGGAGGCAATAGACAGGGTGCACATGTATGATAATGGAATGTCCATCTGGAGAAATGTCCTTGTGTGCTATAAAGTCCGTGATCAGGGGAAAGGTCTGGGGGCAACATTCTGGGCGAGTCCAGTTGTACGAGGCGAAGACCCAGGCCAGAGAAACAACAACAATTGTATAGCATGGAATTTTTGCTGTTATGCTGGTCTGAGTCCCTCGATAGAGGTGAGAAGGTCGGGGTACAAAAGTTTTAATCTGGGTTATGTGGGGTCCTTGATGAACTACCTTTTCCAAGGCAGAGAGGGTCCATGATGAAAAACAAGGTTTCTTGGCTAAATCAGCCAGGAAGAAACATCAGGAACAGTCCAGGAGAAGAAAAAACAATCAGAAAGGGACAAATGAGGCTGCAGTACTGGAGAGAACTAGATCTTCCTTTGGCATCAATCCTTGCCTTTCACCCACCCCCCTGAAGAGATCTCTTTGGGCCAAACTACCCCAAAAGCTGCCATTTTTGAGCTGGGATATGCTTCCCCCAGGACGGAGAAAGGATAGGGAGAGAGGAAGGAAGAAGAGGAAACGATGGGAGAAATGGCAGAGAGTTTATTTATTGTTTTGTAAGGTGTTTTGATTTGTTTTGGTTAACTTTTGGAAAGTTTTCCTGTGGGGAGAGGGGAGGCGTTTGGGGCCTAGTGGTGGTACTGCAGCGGCCTAGCATAGGCCTGGGTGGGAAGTGGCCTGGCTGTTGTTGCTTGGAGGGAGGGGGAATGTATTTGCTATTGTCTTGAGGTGGTCTGCTTATGGGGTTGTAAGTGTTATTGCAATGTGTGTGACAGAGGGATACTGGGGAAAGATGTCCTTTCCTATTGTTTTGTAACGTGTGGCCAAAATGTCTTCCATGCTATGTGCTGTATGAAGTGTTGTAAATGTGGAGATGGGAGGTAATGGTGGCTGGGTTTCCTGGGAGGGACAAGGTTGATGTAGTGGTGTATGGGACCAGGTGGGGCAGAAAAGGAAAAAAGCTTGGTACTGGTGCAACTTGGGCCGGGGGCCAAGAGGGATACTGGGGACCCTCTCCTGTTCGTTCTTTTTGGGTTTGGGGCTTCCTGGCTCGACTACAGACTCTCAGAAAAACTAAATTCCCTCAACTGCTTTTCCAGAGTTTCATCACCTTGGCCCTGCACTGAAAGTCACACAGAACCCTGCACACCATCACAACCCACAACCCCCGAAGCCACAGGTGCCACAGACCCAACAATGTCCTCTAAATTGTGACAAATGCAATTTGCCTGTTGTGGGTGATGGTAACTCTTTTTCCTATTGAAGGGTGGGAAAATCTGTGAGGATTATTTCTATTACTATTCCTGAGTTGCTTGCAGCCTGCAAAGACTTCCAGTGTGACCCAAAAATTCCCCAAACCCCTCCACAGCTGAACATTATTTAACTCCAACCTGGAGAATCACATGCTTGCCTTCTGGAAACCTTAAGGTAGATACAGCGCTCCATTTTCTACTGAAGCCCATAATAGCCTTTCATAAAAGAGGGAGGGGTGCTCATGAAAATAGTGTGTTTCTGACCACTAATGTTGCAACCTAGACCTTGAGGATCCCTCAGTAAACCACCACGAAGCAGCCATGATTAAATGCTTTATTTAGAATAGATAATAAAAGGAAAAAAGGATAGAAGATAGTCCACTGATGTTCCCAGCATCCAAGTATTGCAAGGCAATAGTCTTTAAAAAGTTCAAAGATCCAATAAATGAAGAAATAGTCTTGAAACCCCAATGGGCTAAAATCTGGGATAAGTCCTTGGCAAACGATGGCTTGGCTTGGTACTTGAGTACGGTGACGTGGAGGCTCTGCGGCCTAAACCTGGACTTGAGTTCCGTGGAGCTTGACAATGAAAGCTGAACATTGGCACGAGATGCCAAGCACCCCCAAGAATCAACTTAAATAGGCCCACGCTGACTTCGGTGCAATACGTTATCAGGAAGAGTTTGAGGGTCTGACCTTCCCAGGTCTCCCTCGGCAGGCAAAAATGTCAGCTCATTAGCGGCTGCACCTGGAGGAACTGGGGAAGGCGAGGTTTCTCTTTCCCAGCGTTTCTTATCCGCTTGGGAAGAAAAAGGGGTGCGACTGGCCTTGACTGCTGGCTGACGCGGAGGCCTCTGCAAAGGGTCTCTCCCAGGCCTGGCTGGTAACTTGGATTTAACATGGCTTCTGTCTGGCTTGGCTATGAAGTCAGGCTGGGGCATGACAGCTAAATCCTCCACAACGGTCCCATTCTGTTTTAATATGTGTTTTACATGGCAAAAACATGTATTCGGATACACCAGACCCAAGAACATTGTGATTGTGCAATGGATACACCCACATTATTCCCTAAAATTGCTGTAGCTAATTAGGGGAGTACTATAATGCGTAATTAATTATCCACCCACCTCCAAGCATATGCTGTTGTTCTGTGAATTTTTGTTTTTGTTTTGCTCGTCCTTAGATACTTTTGGTTCCTTCTCTGTATATAGCCTGAAATAGCTGTTGTCTTGTTTAGAAATTCAAGAGCAAAAGTAGTCGTAACTGTACATGCAATGCTACCACTTCAGATTGTACGAGAGCGTCCTCCTGAGGGTTATTTCAAACCATTGGTGCAGCTGTATAGGAAAGGAGATGCTCTCTGTTTGAAGTGCAGGCAGGCCTGTAAACAACTCAGCCCATCCAAATTTGAATGACAAAAGAAAAATTTCACATTACTAACCTTCCCTGCTGTGTCCCTAACTTTGCAGAGTACCGAGGAATAGGAAAATATCTGGTTGTTGCGCATAACAAAAGGAATAGGAAAACTCTTTCCCCTTGAAAGAGTAATAAAAAAAATCCCTTTCAGAGCAAAAAAGAGAGGAATCTGTGAAGTGCTTTTCACACTATGCAAACATCTGCAATAAGTACTTTGTACATACATTTCTCTCCTTTACAATAGGGCTCAGTAAGCAGCAAGAACACATGGATTGTGTCGAAAATTGTAATCTGCACCACTTTTCTTGCTTTCTCACTCTGTCCTCCCAACAACACACACACACACAGTCATGGGCCTTGGAAATTCTTCTTTTCACATAATGTCATACATTAGTCTCTTCTAAAGATTACTCTACAACAGCCTTTGCAATCTGATGACTTCTAAAGCTGCTGGACTACAACCAACATTGCTCCCAGTCAATACGTAAAGCAGGGGTGCTCACACTTTTTCAGCATGCAAGCTACTTATAAAACAACCAAGTCAAAATGATCTACCTACCCACTACTCAGAGAGCCACAAAAGCAAAATATTTGGATATTTATTTCAGTGAGAGCCATATAATATATTTTAAGACTCAATTCAACTAAATGTGAGTATAATAAGCCCCTGAATTTATTCATAATAATGATGATGATGATATTCATTCAGCCTCTGCTACTAATAATATTATTAATAATAGTAACAACAACAATAGGTTCCTAGAGTAGAAGGAGACTCCAAGGGCTATCCAGTCCAACCTCCTTCTGCCATAAGGGGAAAACACAATCAAAGCATTCCTCACAGATGGCCATTTAGCCTCTGATAATAATAACAACAACAATGGTTTCCTAGAATAGGAGGGGACCTCCAAGAGCCATCCAATCCAACCTCCTTCTGCACCTGGGCGGCGTCGGGAGCCTGTGGGGCAGGACTGAGCCTTCCTCCCGCCCTGCCTGCGATCTACCAGGATGCCCTACGCGATATACCAGTAGATCGCGATCTACCTAATGAGCACCCCTGACGTAAAGCCTATTTAACCATTGTAATAAATGTCCACATGTCCACTTTGGCTGGGACCCCATACATGCAGTCCCTGAGTTGCAAACAAGATATGTTCTGTAGGTTTGTTCTTAAGTTGAATTTGTATGTAAGTTAGAACAGGTGCATTTTAAGTGTAACTCCAGCCACATGCGCGCGCACACACACACATGTTTTGGATGGCATAGGCGTTAACAACCATGTAATGTTTGTTTTGCTAGTTTCCAACAGACCTCACAACCTCTGAGGATGCCTGCTATAGATGCAGGTGAAACGTCAGGAGAGAATGCTTCTAGAACATGGCCATACAGCCCGAAAAACCTATCACAACCCAGTTTGTTTTGCTGTCTGTGCCTCTGTTCAGAAGATTCTACCTCATTTTCTGTCTTTGTGAGATTGAATTTTGAAAAATTTGGGTTGCCATGAGAACAAGGATTGATGATAACACTTCAGAAGAGACGCCCTTTCCCCACAATAATTATTACAGGAGTGAATTTCCCTTCCTAGAGGAAGATTTGCTCTCATATCCTGTTGTCTTATCCCTGTTCGTAACTAAGGACTTCATCCCACACAGCAAAATCAGCGTTTGTGTACATTTAAGAAATGGAAACTCACAGTGCTCTGCACACGACATAAGCTTCATTGAGGTATTTTGCCATTTCTAAAGTGTAGGTTTCCCTAATGATTCCTAAGCTGATTGGCAAATAACTTATTTTTCTATTTTCCACAGAAAGACAGTCAAAATGGCCAATTTCCCCATGTGATGTGAATCCCTGTTGCTTGCTTGTAAATAAAATGATAACACCATGTGTGGGAGGGGCTGAAATGCCAATTCCCCCAATTTTAAACCACTTCCTATGATCACCAGTATAGAGGTTTGGGGAAAGATCACGGTTAATTTAAAACCACTTCCTATACTCACCAAGTGTGCAAGACGTTTTTATTCCAGCAGGCTTTCGGGGTCTGATTTGATTAACCAGTTGTAAATAGGTTTTTTTTATAGTTTTTAGCTAAGAGTTTAATTATTTTGGTTGTTTTAAAGTATTTTTATACTCTCTGTTAGCTGTCCTGAGCCCTCAGGGAAAGACGGCATACAAAACTGAATAAAAAATAAATAAATAAATAAATAAATAAATAAATAAATAACATGAAGAGGCTTGGGGAAAGATTAGGCTTGATGTAAAACCACTTCTTACGATTCCTATAGAGAGGCTTGCGGAAAGATCAGGGTTAATTCAAAATTATTTACTATGATCGCCAATAGAGAGGCTTGGGGAAAGATCAAGGTTAAATTTAAACCACTTCTTACAATTGCCAATGCTATGATCCGGGGTGATATTTTTGAAAAATAATAATCAAAATCCAAGAGGGTAATGAGAGGAAACAAATCTTTATTGTATAATGGAAATTGTATTTATTTATGTATTTATTTATGTATTTATGTATTTATTTATGTATTTATGTATTTATTTATTTATTTGCAGTATTTATATTCCACCCTTCTCACCCCGCAAGCGACTCAGGGCGGATTACAATGTACATATACATGGCAAACATTCACTGCCATAGACACACAACATATATAGACAGACACTCAGAGGCTATTTAACATTCCAGCTTCTGGACACCAGGGGAGCGGTTGCTTCCTCATTCTTTGCATACTTCCTGGAGATTTTTATGGTCTCATAAATCAGTTGAATTCGCCTCCCCACAAATCAAATGGATAAATCCTAAAGTATCGAGAAAAGAAGATGTGATGGGGGAAGTAAAATAATCAATTTAATTTCCAAACGGGGTGTTGAGAAACATTCTGTTTAAGTGATTGTCCATCCCCTTCAATCTCACCCCAGGGTGCTTAAGGACAGTCAATGCACTCATTACATTTGGCATAATGATGCTCTTTGCCTTCCTTGCTGAAGCTGATTTCTCCCTCACCATAAAATTGGCAAATATTCACCAGGAGGGCCAGGACCAGTGTGTGTCATGCCCTGGCTCCACATTCAGAATGGCCAATGCTTCTATATATTGGCATGGATATGCATATGCATCAAGCACTCAATTCATATGCATTACCTTTTCTTTCCAATGCTACAAAAGGCATGACAGTCATCTCCTGTTAATATATCTCCAATAATACCTCTATTTATCAGACTGGCACTACTGTTGCTGATGACGGCAGTACTGCTGTCATTTTAACCTACTCTATACCACTACCACTAACTAAGAAAAACAGAGGAAATAGATGAATAATCTTAAAGAATTCACAGTGTAACCTTATTTTGAGTCACTGTGATATGGCACATTATAGTCAGACTTTTATTTTGTAGTTTCATTGTACAACTGCCTGACTTTTCTGGCACAATGCTGAAGAGCTTAGCTGTGTGCAAACTCTTGTACATGAATGTTCTTGAAAAAGCTCTGGTTTGGTGCTCTTCAGATCATTAAGGATGACTGAATGGTTCATTTTAAATCTGCCAGAGACGAGAGGGATTCCAGTCTACAAAAACTTCAGGCGCCGCATATGGTATTCAAATGTCTTAATGTCAGAACTGCACAAGTATGGAACAAAGCCAAAGACTCTGAACACAGGCAATATCTACATCTCGGAAAGGTCTAGATTATTATGTGTTCCTTTAGCAGTTTTGTTAAGATGTATTACATATTGTCAATTGACTGGTAATAAGAATATTTAACATCTGCTTTCAGGAAAGTGCTTCCTTCTTTTCTATCTTTGCTGGGTTACATAGAAAGAACAGCAGGAAGGAATAATGTTTATCAACCTCCTATAATATGCCAGTCCCCAGATGTGCTTAGTTTGTTGTTGATAATGGTGATGGTGTTGCTGATGATATTGTATGCCTTCAAGTCTTTCCCAACTTATTCTATCACAGGATATTCTTGGCAAGGTTTATTCAGAAAAGGTTTGCCATTTTATTTCCCTGAGAGAGTATGATTTGCTCATGGTCACCCAGTGGATTTCCCTGGCTAACCAGAGATTTGAAACCTGGTTTCCAGAGTCATAATGCCATGCTCAAGCCACTACACTGAGCTATATGCTCATTTACTACTTCTATAATTGCTAGCCAGCTCAGTTGATGTTGATAAGGGAAAAGAAGTCCAATATATGGATACTTTAATACAGTGTTTCCCAACCTTTTTTGAGCCGCGGCACACTTTTTACATTTAAAAAATCCTGGGGCACACCACCAACCAAAATGACACAAAATGACACTCTTAACACAGTAATACATATAGTTAATTGAACTTGAGTTTTGGAGTTGTAGTTCACCTACTGTACATCCAGAGAGCACTCTGGAATCAAACAATGTTGGATCAGGACCAAACTTGGCATGAATACTCAATATGCCCAAATGTAAACACAGATGGAGTTTGAGGAAAATAGACAGGGAGCCGGAGGGAGATCGAGAGCAGTTTCACTCGCACCGAAGGGGAGGGGGAGGAGGGAGGGGCAGGGCCCTGTGGGGAGACGTTCTCCCAATTTGCGGCTCCACCGGGCTTGGTGGAGCTGCGAACCAGGAGAAAAGCTCCCCGCAACGAACAGGCCCTGCCTGGGAGCTGGGTTTGGCTGGCTCGCGTCTCCCGCTGGGCTCGGCGGAAGACGTGAGACGGCCAAATTCGGCTCCCAGGCAGGCCCTGGGCCCTGCGGAGAGCCGTTCTCCCGGTTTGCGGCTCCGCCAGACCTGGTGGAGCCGCGAACCGGGAGAACGGCTCCCCGCAAGGAAATGGAGGAGATAGATCTCGGGCCCTGGCTGCTTCCAAAGCGCGCTTTGGAAGCAGCCAGGGCCCGAGATCTATCTCCTCCATTTCCCCAGGCTCTCCCTCACAAGCGGAGGGAGAGCCTGGGTAAACATCGGAGATGGATCTCAGCCCCTAGCAGCTTCCAAAGCGTGCCAGGGGCTGAGATTTCCTCTATTTCCCCAGGCTCTCCCTCACAAGTGAAGGGAGAGCCTGCGGAACAGGCCCTGCCTGGGAGCCGGGTTTGGCCAGCTCACATCTCTCGCTGGTCTCGGTGGAAGATGCGAGGCGGCCAAACTTGGCTCCCAGGCAGGGCCTGGGCCCTGCGGGGAGCCTTTCTTCCGAGGCTCCCTGAGGTGCCCAGGCCCTCCCTGGCAGCTGGGATGGCCGAGCTGGCTGGCACGCGGAGGGGAAACAGCCAAAAGTGGTGGCACCCCAGCCTCTTCTTTGCCGCCACCACTGCCGCCTGGCCCTTCCCCCTCCTCCTCTTCCCCCAAGTAGCAGCAGCAGGCAGGAGGGGGAATTAAGGGGCGGGGAGAGACGTTTTCCATGGCACACCAGATGATCCATCATGGAACAGTAGTGTGTCGCAGAACAGGGGTTGGAAAAAACTGCTTTAATATATTTATTTACAAAACAACCTGGCTGCTTTATTTTCATAACCTTTTCATATAGTTACATTTCATCGTATTCCTCATTTGTAATGAAGGTAGTACTACCATCCCACCCACCAGTAACAAAACACATTTAAGACAAGACTAAAAATGTTGATAAACAATGAAAGAAAACAATTGTTTTACTACTGCTTTATTGCTATTGATTTATACACCTGTTTTTACTCTGCTGTTTCTGCTGCTATATGCTTTTCTTGGCAAGCATTAACCAAAAAAATTCTGTCATTGCCTTCCTCTAAGGCTGAGGGAATGTGACTTGCCCAATGTGAACTGGGGGTTTCAATGGCTAAGTGGAGATTCAAACTAAGGAAGCATTGTGGGGATTTGTAGCAACCCAGTGTTCTTTCGTGCCTGGGGGGCAGGGGGCAGCACCGGGCGTCCCACTTGCATTAGAGCCAGCCGCAGCTGAGGAGGAAATGGAGGAAGGGGTTAACGAGTTAGCTGGGCCTTCCTCTCCCACAGAGAGCCCGGCTTGGGATGAGGGATGCCCAGATGCTTACGAGGACTGGGAAGGTCAGGCTGAGTCAGAAAGTGCTGATAGCGATGAATGTTATGAGAAACCGGGGGTACGGATCTCAGGAGCGAATTTGGGAAAACATGGGCGATGAGGCCATGGAAGCTGAAAGGGAGTTTGACTCTCATGAAGATAGGGAGCCAGGTGCTGGGAGGCAAGGACGAAGCTTTGATAGGAGACGGAGCATCAAGTCCAGTAGGAGGGAATGGCACCACAGTCTAGAGTGCCAGAGAAGCGCTAGATCCCGTAGCACAGACTACCGCCGAAGCCTAGAGCATCGGGGGCCTCGCCCCGGGGTTTAAGTATAGGATCCGTGGGAATGGATCCTCAGTACCTCGGCCACTTCTACTCTAAGCGAAGTGAAGCGAGCGAAGGATCACGGAGCCAAGTTGCCGGCTCGTGCCTTGCCAAGAAGTTTTCTTGGGCCCTGTTTGAATCCTGCTTTGTTTCTTGTTCCGCTTGGTTTTGCGGAACCCTGTTCCTGGAACCGCTTTGTCTTGCGGAGACTTTGCCAAGCCTTTGCCAAGACCTTTGCCTTTGGACATTATTATTGCTAAGCCTTTGCTTTTGGACTATTCTACGCACTCCCTATTTTTTGATTGAACTTTCCTATCTTTTAATGGACAATTACCTTTTCATCTGTTCTTTATTACTCAATAAATAGTTAGCTGATTACCGTCTCTGTGTGTGTGATTAAGGGGCCGGCCGAGTCCTTGCATCGTGACAGGATTTCCTTTTATGAACATCTATGATTTTATTATTTGACAATGGAAGCTGCTTTCTGAAGGCTCATCTTGAAATAGTGGCTTACAAATAATTAAAGTAATAAAATTATTTCCTCTAGTAGTAAGGAAGAGTAAATGTCTAGAGATTTGAAAGAGTATTAGAGAGATGTAGTGGTGTCTGTGTGCTAAGCTGGAAGGTGCTGGATATGAAAGGACTTGGCTCTAGTACGTAGAATTACTATAACTGAAATGGAAGACAATCTTTACTATCCTTGGAAATATATTATTATTATAATTATTTATACCCTGCTTTATCTCCCCTCAAAGGGAACTAAAAGCGGTTTATAAGATAGTGAATAGTTGAGTTCTGTAGTTGCTTCTCCTACTGTATTTTCCATATGGCTGAAAAAATAGTTTTTACCAAGAAAAGAAGGAAGGAAGTGCAGTGTCATATCATGAGCACTAGACCAAGTCCCCAAGTGTCCCGTAGTCACATTAACCTCCATCTCTGCCCCCAGCTTGTTTCTGTTATTTCCAGCTTTATTTCCACCAACCAAATGCCTTCTTGGTGTGTTGTTTTACAATCCCAGACCGTGATGGTAGCTGAATTCTAAAATAACTAAAAAGTTCTAAGTTTAAGAGGGGTGACACATGTGAGCCAAATTAAGTTTATTTATTTATTATTCAATTTTATACACCGTCACTCCCAAAGGCTCGGAGCGGTATACAAATAGAATAACACATTTCACACTAAAACAGTAAAAACCAGCATTAGTAGCTGTTAGGCAGTAGGTCTTAAAACTGGGGATTTCAAGCAGGATTTGATATTCGGAGTGAAGTGATCTCTGGGTTTGGTATGGGGAGAGACGGTCCCTCAAATACACAGGTCCTGGACCATACAAGTTCATTCTCCTTCTGCAGTTTCAAGTCCTTGTGAAATTCCCACTTTTTTCGTGATCCACTTTCCACTTTTTTTGTGATCCACTTTCTGTAGATAAAAGCAAATTTGTCTGCCTTTAAAAAAAATATCTGTTTTGTTTTAACTTTGTCAATTCTTCTGTTTTGAACATTTTGAGATATAAACCTGGCTTGGTGTGAGCAAAAAAGAAAAAGGTAAGAAATGGAAATCTCCCTCCTAGGAAACAGTTCATTAAAAAGTTCCCACCATATGCTATATAGATTTTACATTTTACTTGTGATTTCTGACATGATTTCCAAACAAATCCACTGCCCAATTAAATTCTCAGTAAAATTTGGCTGAAGTTAGTACATTGACTGAAGTTATAACAATACTTTATTCCAGTGTTTTTCATCCTTTTTTGAGCCGCGGCACACTTTTTACATTTACAAAATCCTGGGGCACACCACCAACCAAAATGACACAAAATGACACTCTAACACAGTAATGCATATAGTTAATATGTTTTTAAATGTATTTATACACTCAATGTGAAACCTGGGCCTGTTTCAATGAACACAACATAGATATCCTGGCAGGAATGGCAGAAAGACACAAACTTCCCACACAGAACTCCCATAATCAAGAGAAAATATTATAAGAGTTTGGTGGGCATTGACCTTGAGTTTTGGAGTTGTAGTTCACCTATATCCAGACAGCACTGTGGACTCAAACAATGTTATGTTATGTTGTTGTTTGTTTTCTATCCAGAATCACAATGTTGGGAGGAGGCTCACCACTTCAAGGTCCCTAAAAAGGCATGGGAAAACTCCCACCATTCCTAAAAGCCTGTGGCCCTTTCCTGCTTAAATGGCTGAGGGGAGGGGGAGGAAAAGAGCCTGAGGCTGCTAGGAATGGTGAGAGTTGGAGTCCAAAACACCTGGAAGGTCCAAGTTTGCCCATGCCAGCTTTCGACAGAGACCTCTTCCTCCCCCTTCCCCTTTGCGCCCTTTCTTCCCCCTCCTACCGAACACTTACTTTTTCTTCTACACTGTCGCTTCTGCCGCCATTTTGATCCGAGGGGGCAGCGTGAGCATGTTCAGGAGGTGAGGGGGGAGGGAGGAAGACGTGACCCGTGCGGGCGCTACTGCGCAGACTCGCCCCAGAGCAAAGCGAGGCAAACCGAGCAGAGCGAGGCTGGGAAGAAGGGAGCCCAAGTGGTGAAGAAAAAGTGTTCAGCAGGAGGGGGAAGAAAGGGTATTGGAGGTTCCAATTTCAAACGGCACACCTGATGATCGCTCATGGCACACTAGTGTACCACAGCACACTGATTGGGAAACACTGCTCTATTCTATTCAAAGTACATTTTAGCTACATTACAGATCAAACTATTTGTTGCTATGAGTTATAAGCAGATGTTTACAAGTATTTATTTCAAAGTAGCTGCAAAAGTTATCCCATTACATTTCCTGAAACGTCATCAGTCCATAATTCAGCAGTGGCTTCCACATTAGTGCATTCAGTTCATGCTTTAAATGGTACAAAATCCTAGTGCAGCAATCTGGAGTAAATATGGGGATTACTGCCATTAGATATAGAGAGAGTAAGTGCAATTAAAACACATTTAAACTTACTAATGAGCCCCATGCTAGCCGTATGGTTTGTCAGTAATTAGCTGGGAGCTGAAAAACCTGGATGTTTTACCTCTCCGACATGCACTCTCTCTATGTATATTCCTTTGGGTTTTCCCTTACATTTCAGCCTCAACTTGATATCTGTAAAATGGGAATACATGTTGCCTACAGAACAATGTAATTGTGTATATGCAAGCGGCAATAAAGCTTGTGTAATTATAAGAATAGGCTTCATTTATAGAGCTCTTTGTAAGCTGCTCCCGTGTAATAGCTTGCCATGTGGAGCAATTTAAAATGGTCTCCATTTGGCAGTCTGAACGCAAATGTACCCTGACATTTGGGATTGTAATTGCTCTCCTATTTTTGGTTCATCTCAGCTTTCAACCAACTGCTTTTAGATGTTGCAGGTGTCTCTCTTGTACGGGAGAGGGTTTCATCTGGATCCAAGCACCTTTGAAATTTGGAAAGTGATCACTCAGTGTTGCAGTTCTCTGCAAGTTGCAGCTGTGCTTGGCAAGGTATGCCTGACACCCATTGCGCCATGTTGTTGGGTAGAAAGATAGATTTTCCAGGCCCTCTCCACTGTTGTTCTACTCACAGTTTTTAAAGAGGCGTCTGTGAGGGTGTGTGAAGCCATATAACCAGGAGGTGATGTGAAAGCAGAGAAGTTATTAAGTAGCTGCAAAGTGATGCTATAAACACCGCCAAGGATGGTGGGGCTCAAGCAGGGAGCCCAGCAGCAATGGTTCATTAATGGGATTGAGGCTTCTTCTTGCATTCCCACTGCAAATGACCCACAACTGCAGAAGAAAAGATTAGCAGGCTGGTCTAGCCTGAAGCATACAACTAAAAGGATGTTTCTCCAGGGAAGAAAAGCATGAGTGTCAGCATCTCACTTCTGTGATGTACAACTCATTTGGGAAAATTCCTTTTTCTCCCTTTCCCCCCTTCTCCTTTTAAAGTAATTATTTTACATACAGGGAATGTTCTTTGTTTCCTCTTAGAAGGTAAGTGCTGTGATAATATGAAGGAAACCATGCTGGGTAGCAAGAGAATGACAATCAATCAGGACCTGTTACAAAGCTTTTTTCCAACTTCCCCCACCACCAGCAGAGTAAATTAGTAACCTTGCTGGCTTGAGCTTTCTTTCTAGAATATGTATAGTAAGATCTCTGATATTCCTTATTAGATATCCTTCCTGCCATACAAGTCCAAGTAGTCCATTCAGTCGCACAGTGAGATGCACAGCTTGGAGAAATAATGCTTAATTGTAAAATATTTAAGTGTGTGGACCCATCACTTATTCACAATACAATGTATATTTCATATTTTGCAAATGGCAGAGCTTCCCCTTGCTTTCGACAAGCACCAGCTTGGTTATATGGGAAAATGTAATGCTATGGTCAAATCAACAGAGACAGATTGGGTACTGTAGATCAGTGTTTCCCAACCAGTGTGCCGTTAGCGATCAGCAGGTGTGCAGTGGGAAATTGGCACTCTTCCCCCTCCTAGCAGCTCTTTCTCCATCTTTCCCTCCCCAAAGATCCTCCCCGAGGCAAAGGAAGGGCTCCACCGAATGCCAGAAGCTCCACGTCGGTGAATTGGGCAGTGAGCTAACCTGGGAGCATCAAGAGGCTGAAGCATTCACAGGTTTCCAAGAAACAAATTGAGTCACTCCGCTTGGAAATGTTTAAATTTTTTTACTATTTTAATGGATTTCTCAAGAGTTGGCTCCCCCCCCCCCCCCAAGAACTGTTTATAACAGCTTCCGTAGTTATCTGGAAGCAAGTTTCACTCAGGGTGAAATTTCACAAGGGTCTGGAGAACAAGCCCTATGAGGAGCCACTTGAAGAGCTGGGCATGTTTAGCCTGAAGAAGAGAAGGCTGAGAGAAGACATGATAGCCATGTATAAGTATGTGAGAAGAAGTCATATCTATGTTGTGTTCATTGAAACAGGCCCAGGTTTCACACTGAGTGTATAAATACATTTAAAAACATATTAACTATATGTATTACTGTGTTAGAGTGTCATTTTATGTCACTTTGGTTGGTGATGTGCCCCAGGATTTTGTAAATGTAAAACATGTGCCGCGGCTCAAATAAGGTTGAAAAACACTGCTGTAGATTGTAGTAGAACCTGACTGAATTTTACGATGCCTGTTTGAAGAGCAGGGTGACTTGATTGTCAGAAGAAGGCTACATCAGGGAACTATAATCTATCCATCTAACCTCTCTTGGGAAGATGACTTTGATGAGCATATATTGCCAAAAGCAGTGGAATCAGTGCTGTATAGTGCATAGACACAGAAAGATGGATGTCAACAACAAGCAATACAGTTACTTCATTGTCCCAGGGTATTGATTTTCAATCATGGATGTGTCCCAGTGTGCCTTTCAGGAATTACTGAAATATTATGCTCTAGGACTAAGAAAAAGAGTCTTGAGAAAGCCCACTGATCCAGCGATGAAGCTGCCATTTTGGGCAAGGTGCCTGAGAATAAAAGCAAGGTGTAGGAAGCCAAAACTCTATATTTTATATGTCCTGATCCTAATGCTTCCCCGCTACCCAGTATTGTCTGGGAGCATGGCTGCAAGTGGGGCAGTGATGCCATTGTGGCTCTCAGTCCAGACTTATACGTAATGGCCTGAAGTTTGCTTTTGCTTGCTTGTTTTATTTATTTCTCACATTTTTCCAAAAATGGGATCCAATTTAGACTGTGGTTCCCAAACCTTGGTACACTGACTGTCTCCTAGAAACCTCAGCCACTTTGGCCAACACCCAGGAATTCTGAGAGCTGGAGTTCAAAACACTGGGAGGATCAAAGTTTGGGAATCACCAATTCGGAATATAGCTGTTAGCACCTTGAAAAGTTCTACTCAAAACCTAGAAGAGATTTTCCTACCCACTAGAATCATAGCCACCCACTCCCCCGCTGCTACTCTCAAATAAAGCAGGAAATATCATCAGTTAACTCAGCTTCCTGTCTAGAATCACAGGACTACAGATTCACAGAGCTGGAAGGGATCACAGGGATCAGTCCCTGCCCCACTGAAGCACTCCTGCATAGTCCTGTTCAGCAAAAGTTAATTAATGGGACATCCATTAAATAAATAAATATTTAAAGTCTTCCAAAGACGTTGTTGGGCTTGTGTCCTCAGCAGGGATTCCGGAGTCTCCTGTGCAAGGGATTGTGGCAGCCACGGTTCATGATGGACAGGAAACTTTTGCAAATGTTTTGCATAGACAGTGTTTGGGAAAAGATGTTAGGGAGGACAGTTTCACTGAGAGTTATCAGCGCACAGATAAGGCACCTGCTGTAGAGCTTGGGATAGAAAGAAGGAATGTCAAGGTCTTTCTTCCCTTACAGTGGTTTCGGTTTGCAAGCAAGGGAGGGAAATCTATTTTCTTGATATAGCTATACTTTGCAGTTTGAATTTCAGATCAGGTCATCTTTTGCAATAGGCTTCATGTGTTTCCAAGCCTCCTGTATTTTAGCCCATGCAGTTAGCCTCATGTATTCTCAAGTCTCCTGAGTTTTAGTTCAAGTACTCAAGTCTGGACCTTGATTCTTCCTGGAAACCCTTTGGATTGTATCAGCTATTGAACTTTGCCTGCAATGGATTTATGGAAGTCCTTTGGACTATATCTGCTCCTGAAATTTGCCTGCTTTAGATTTACTAAGTGACTCTGCAGCATACCTACTGCCTTTAGGCCTTTGGAACTATTCCTTGGCCTATTGATTGGATATATCTCTTCTTATATATTTATACTGCTCATACTGCTTGCTGTTTGCTTCAAATAAAGACTATTCTTCCGCTGGGGTTGTGTGTTTGGATTCTAAGGGCCCAGGTCCACGCTGGGGTGCGATAGAAGTAGAGTTTATTGTGCTTTACAGCAATCTATTTTAATGTCAAAGAGCAATTTGCAGTCAAAAATTATTCCTAATATTTATGTGGAATCTCATTTTAAGTAATTTGGATCCATTGGTTCAGGTTCTAGTCTCTGGAGTAGCAGAAAACAAGCTTGCTCCTTCTTTTACATGACATCCCTACAAGTATGGTACTTAAATGTGGCTATCAAATCAGCACTCAATCTTCTTTTCTGTAGTCTAAGCAAACCTGGTTACCTAAACTATTCCTGATAGGGCTTGGCTTCCAGGCATTTTATGATCATGGTCACTCACATTCACATTCAAACTTGGCAATATATTTCCTTAACTATGATGTCCAGAACTAGATACAGTATTACAGGCAAGGTCAGATCAAAGCACAAATAGGGTGGTGCTACTACTCTGTTGAACTTAGCCCTATATCCCTTTTGAGGTAGCCTAGAATTACATTGGCTTTTTTGACCACTGCAGCACTGTTAAATAATGTTTAGCTTGCAGTCTACTAAGACACCCCCCCCACGACCGTTTTCACAGGTGGAAACCAATGCCCTCACTGTGAAAGAACATGCAAATCAATGAAAGGTCTCTACAGTCACCTACGGACTCATCACCAAGACACTACACTTGGAAAGCAATCATACCCATCTGCAAGTGATAGACTATGATGATGACTTCTGACATGGCTTCAGTTAAGACATCTATTTCACCATATTCTGAAGCTGACTGGACAATGTGACATCTGATTGCCCAATGGCAATGGTTCTTCTCAAACTTTGGTTCCTTGGTCCAGAATTCCTGAATGTTGGTGAAGTTGGCTGAAGTTTCTGGGAACTGAACTCCCAAAACATTTGGAGGGCCAAATTCTGTGGACAACTGATCATTAAATATACATGTATTTGATCTCCTGGGGTGATTTACTTTATCATCTCTGTCCTGCCTTTCCTCTAATCCGGGACTCAACTTGCATTGCACAAAAGTTAACTGTCAATAACATTATGGAGCTCATCCCATGGAGGCCCTCGATGCAGGAGACAGAGGGAGGATCCATAGGGCAGTGGGGCAAATCCTTCATCCAGCACCCCACATCACAGGCATCACCACTTGCCCATCATACACAAGAAAGCATAGCTTTTTGTTCTCTGTTCTGTCTGTTTTCTCTCTATGACATGGAAAACGCTCCTTGTCTTCCTCTTGCACTGGAGGTGAGAATGATAGATTCTCAGCAAGCTTACTCAACATGTTAAGAGTATATATCTCATCAGGACAGGAAAATGATGTGTATTTTATTAATACTCCTATAATGAAAGCACCTCTGGTAATTGCTTTTTCACTAAGTTAAACTAATCAAAATCCTAAGAAATGTAGTGTGTGTGTGTGGGGGGGGGGAGCGGGAGGGAATAACCCATAAACATCATTTGTTTTAAACAAACATCGGCCTTCTCAAAAAGTGACTTTCATACTGAAAAGTGCCAGTTCTAACCTGATTTTTAAATGCTATAGTACTTGTAATAATATCATGTATGAAATGTACAGAACACTGTCAGGACAGGAAATATCGGATCACTATGTTAGCCTTGATCATTGCTAATTGAATTATAGCTTCTTAGTGCTTTACATTTCAATTTGATTTCCTCCATTGACAGCACTTTAGTAGCAACCAAAAGACAATGAAAACAATGTCAGAAGTAAACTACAAATATCTTAAACAGATCAAAGCTGAAACATTGTTGATCAAAATTAGACAAAAGATTATCTATGCAATCAGGAGGTACTATATATAGTCATGTATAAGTCACCCCATGGACAAGGTGACAGTAGGTTTTAGAGACAAAGTTATGGATTTTTATATGACTTGTGGATAGGTCAAGGATCTTTCCACAAATTAGGACATGCTTTGAAAGGAGAGCTTACATGTGTTTGGAACTATTGGCAGCATTTGAAGTCAATGAGACCTTTTTCATACCTAGGCATACCTGTATGTCCCAAAAACAAAGAATCAGCCCACAGGTTGGTGACACTCCATCTCAACTCCCCAAAATTGAAAAACATGCACTCAGCACATAAGAATATGGTGAATGTCCCCTGGGATGACAAGAGAGTGATTTGCCTTATTTCCTTGACTTTAGGAAAACAGTGAACAGTGACCATAACATTTAATCACTCTGGAAACTTTGAAAAAGCCATCTGTAACCACACATCCAGCTAAATGCAATCCAGCTGTGCATGTCCCCCACTTTTTTGGCAATGAAAATGAACAACTTTCCACTTCTTTTGAGGCATCACAATTTCTTGCACAAGTTGGATGTCCCATCCTGGTTTGGCACCCCAAGCCTTTCACTTGATTGATTGGAAGAAGGAAGGTTTTTGTAATGATGCTTCAATGATGCAAATGAAGTGGAAGATGCTATCAAACACTGGACTATTTATTTATTTAGTTATTTATTTATTTTGAATTCATCAGTCGCCACTCCTACATGGCTCGGGGTGACTTACAAGCAATAAAACAACAATAAAGAATAAAAACAACCATAATAACAACATTCACAACTGCAATTAAAATCATTAGGGTTAAAACAACAGCCATAAAATACAAATAACATCAGAGAGGGCAGGATAATGTCAAAGAGATTGACAGTTCTTAGGAGCCAAATGCCTGTTGGAACAATAATGTCTTGCATGCCTTCCAAAAAGCCAGCAGACTTGAAAGGGCGCAGATTCCAGAGGGCAACGTGTCCACAAGGTAGGAGCTATAATAGAAAAAGCCCTCCTCCGCGTTGCAGTGAGATGGTAACTCTTAGGACTTGGGATCACCAGAAGGTTTTCTGTCTCCGAGCGCAGGGGTCTAGTGGGACAGTATGGGATGTGGCGGTCCCTTAGGTACACTGGCCCCAGACCATTCAAGGCCTTAAAGGTCAATACCAGCAATTTGAAGGTAATCCGGCATTCCACTGGAAGCCAGTGCAGGTCGCGTAAGATGGGTGTAATGTGGCAGCTCATTGAAGCACCTGCCAGCAGCCGAGCTGCCGCATTCTGCACCAGCTTCAGTTTCCGAATCACCGACAGAGGCAGGCCAATGTAAAGAGCGTTACAGTAGTTTAGCCTTGAGATGACCGTGGCTTGGACAACTGTGGCCAGGTCGTGGCAGGGCAAATAGGGGGCCAGCTTCCTCGCCTGGTGTAGATGAAAAAATGCTACTCTACTGACGGTGGAGACATGTGTCTCCATCGACAGTTGAGAGTCAAGTGTGACACCAAGACTTTTAACTGATGACGACGGACATATCGTCACGCCGTCCAGGGTTGGAAGCTGGATCTCCCTACCGCCCGGACGACCAAGCCACAGGATCTCCGTCTTAGCCAGATGGAGTGCCTGGAAGTGGATCTAATGAATTGGCTCCAAGATGATGCAAATGTATCGCCACTGGTGGAGACTATTCTGAATAGTATCATGTTGTAGAGAGATATGTATGTAGTTGCATCTGACAGATATTATTTTAACCACAGCCCCCCTTCCCCCCCTCTCTCACACACATATTTAGAGTGAGGATCCCTTTATTTCACCTCCAGATGGACAGGCATCCAGCCACTAATTTAAAGGAAATACTGACAACGGAGTAAGAAGGCAATAACACAATGGCTGTGTGTGTATATGTTGTTGAATAGCCTCTTAACCTATGACAATGTCATGAATATCACAGGGTTAGGGTTTTCTAAGTAAAGGAATGCTCAAAAGTGATTTTGCTGATTTCTTCCTCTGAAATATAGCTTGTATACTAGCACATTGTATATATTGTGTTAGAGTTCATTTCTGAAGTCACAAGTCGTAAGTGATGTAAGTGATGTAAAGATCAATGCAGCAGGGAAGGAGCCAAACCACCTTGCCAACATTGTGTAGTTACTGCCAGGATGGGGCAGCTGCAGGGGGAATAAAGGAACCAAAGTACAACTGCTTTGTGTGGGTTGTTGGAGGTGGATCGTTGTGTAGGTGGTTGCTGGAGCTGGATTGTTGGAGAGGTGCATTTCGAGGAGTTGGAGGAGTTTGCTGGAAGGAGTTTGGAGTTCTACAAGGCTTGAGTCTCAAAGAGGACATTTGGACTCTGTATGCATATATGTTCTTTTATAATCTCTGCAAAATACAATGACTGAGTTTGTTTCTTGGTCAAAGGCAAAAGGCTTCCGCATCTGTGTCTGCATTCATCTTCATCACGACATATTGGTGGTCTCCCATCCATACTGGCCAATGCTGACCCTGCTTAGCTTCCAAAATGAGAAGGGAACCTATGTCTAGTGTGGCTACTATGACTATTATTTATTTTTACATTTTAAGATTTGTCCAGAGTAGAAATCCAGACTGGCTTAAGTTAACTATGCTGGGATCTTGTCAACAATTCCAGACAAATATACATTAGAAGTGAGTTCTTAGTTTCTTTAATAAAGATATTGAAAACAGCACTTTCATGAGAGGACTGCAATGCCTTTATATCCAAAGAAAAAGCCATAATTTAATTTGTTAAGCCTGTTAAATATTATTCTAGATATTCCCCTATTTAAATGCCAGCCACATTTTTAACACTTTCATATTGGTTTCAATGGGAGAAGATAACAAAAGTGATATTGTCAAAACCAAAAATACCTAATATTATACTATTTAGCTTTGAAAATTCTACATAATATGTGGGCTTTTTAAAAAATGTGAATACAGATATCTCAACTGTAATTCAAGCATTCTACAGACATTCTCCCTTTCACAATCTCCACAAAGTGTGTCGTAGGTGGAATAAATTGGCCACTGTATAACACTGGAAGACATTCAGAGATCTCTAGCAAAACAAACATTCAATCAAAAATGTCATGATTTCAGAAGCCCCTGTCTTTGCTGGTAATCCTTGTATTCGGAAGGAATATCTTCAATATATTTATTACCATGAAAGTTCATAGAGCTCATAATCTAAAGATTTTTTCATGTACTTTCCCTAGCTATACACTTTTCATTAAAATATCAAAATCTTAGCTTTTGGAGCCCATGTTCTAGAGAAAGGGGAAGTCAAATGCAGCAACAGACAGCAAATGGAAAGCCAATGAACTGATCTTGGTTGGTTATAACAAAACCATAGCAGTAGGATCTAATGAGTAATGTCACTCACAAAGCATCATGTATAAGGTTTGTTGGACTAAAATTAATGAAGTATCAACATTTACATTGGCTAAATAGGAGAGCAAGAAAAGATCATCCAGAAATTTATTTATTTTATTTACTATGCTTCTATACCGCCCCTCACAGCCCAAAATGACACACATAACATAATAAGCATAATGATGATGATGATGATTAAGATCTTCAAGATGGCGGCGGCTGTAGAGGTCCCTTCGGGTGAGCTCCAGCTTTGTCCGCCAGTTTCCTTGGATTCTGCCCTGGACGCGACTTGCTGCTCCCATGGACCCCTTCGGGGGGCATCCGTGCTAGATCAGTCGTCCCAGGAGATGATTTTTGGCAACCCACAGACCCCCAATAGCTTAATTTGGCTGGGAAAAGCAGAAACCCTGTGCCGGAGGTCCCTGAAGCTGCATGGATCAGTGGGTGGGCCGCCCTCTCTGAAGCCTGCATCAGGTGAGGACCATGCCGGGCAGCGGGAGCAACAAACTCGATGGTTCATTCGGCCGATAACACCTGCCTCCGCATGCTTCTTAAGAGCCTTCGGTAGGAGGGGTAGACCAAAATCCCCTCCTGCGTAATCCCCCCCTGGGGAAGCGGTGCCGGCAGCAGGCCCGGGTCATCAACCCGCGAACCCGAGAAGCAGCTCACCGGCACCACGGGGCCTACCCCCTGACCAGCCCGATCAGCCCGATTCCAACCGGCTTGCGGAGCTGATCGCAGAATATAACAAGCTAGCGACTCATATTGAGGACTTTAGGAGGAGATTTGGGGACCTATTAGAGGGAACGGGCATGCCGTGCCCCCATGTCCCTCAGGTTCCACTCCCGGACTGCAACCCCAACAATCGGTTCAGCCCCCAACAAGGACCTCAACAAGAACAAGAACCCCCCCTGGACCCAGACTTCACCTGGGACAACTCGTGGGATTTCCCCACCGAGAGCGTGGGGCCTGTCGCCCCCTTGGGCCCTTGGCACTTGACCTCCCGGGACAAAACACAAGGCAGCTGAGGTACAACAAGCTTTATTGATTATAGGTAGCAGGGTAAGTAAAGAGTCCAGGAAGCCTTCAGTATGCAGCCTCCGTTTAGCAGCAATTGCTGGAATCAGCAAGGCTTGAGAATCCGCAACAGCAGGATCTCAAGCGGAGGAAATTCAGGAACAAATGCAGGATGCGATAGATAGTCTCTGAGCCCCCAACCAGCGCAAGAAGGCTGGGCGGCTTGAGGTACTGCAGGCAAGTTCAATGCGGGAGTATCACAGCTCCTCCGCGGGGTTCGGCGATGAGCAGGAACAAGGCTTGATGCTGGAACGAGGCAGCCGAGAGAGGCTGGCTGGCAGGACCTTGGTAGCTGGCCGAACGGCCCGGTTCACATTAGCATCATGGCAATAGCGGTCGTTGGTACGAGATACTGGTGTGCAGGAGCTCACAGCTTTTATAGGATTTCTCTCTATAGAACCTGGTGCGTTGAACATCAAAATGGGTGATGGATGGGCCTCGGGTTGTTTTGAGAACCTCAGTCCTGAAGAATGCGGCGCCTCGTTAGTGCGCGCCACCTGGGCTAGGGAGTTGCGCTTGGTGCTCCAAGTACCCGCTTCTGCTATCAGCCTGGTGGGCCTAGCCTGGCCTTGACATGCCTTTTCTATAGCATCTTCCCTGGGAGGCACATGGGAACAGCAAAGAGGCCCACGGCAGGGCCTGGGAGTTAACCCAGCTGTGCTGGAAAGTTTCTGGGAGCCAGGCGGGCTAAAGGCAGACCCTAGCAAAAACGCCGCCTGAAGCCCTTGGGGTGCGACAGGGCCAGACAAAGAGAGGCGAGCCCTCAGCCTCAGCCCTGAAGACGGACTAACCATCTCCGCCGGAAATCCCTCAGGGACGGCTGAGTCACTGAGGTCAGCGGATCAGGCACAGCGTCCTGACCAACCAACCCACCGACCAGAAACCCATTACCTGCCCCCTGCTGAGGAGATAGCCAGAGACCCGCTGACGAGCCTGTAGGGCCCACTACCTTGGGGCGATCCTGCGGCGGCTGACCTGGACATTTTGGCCGTCCTGGCTCTCCCCCGGAACCCCCGCGCCCGTCGGCGCCGCGCTGCGAGAAGCTGGGGGAGCCAGCTGGAGTGGCCCAGCATGGCGGCTGACCTTGAAGACGCCCTCCTGCTCCATATGCCTGGCCCCGAAGAAGAAGCAGGACCTGGAAGCGATCGCCTATCGGAAGTCCCGCCCTTGGAGGACCCCGCCCCCGATGAGGACCATGTGCGTGGACCCGGAAGAGGAACGGGACCCGGAAGTGGCCTCCTGCCAGAAGTCCCACCCTTGGAGGACCTGGAGGACCTGGCTTCCAACGTGGACCCTCCCCGGAAGCAACAAAGTCTGCGAAAGAGGAGGCAGCAATGCAGGAGGCGAAAGAACAGGATTGAGAACAGGACTGAACTTGCAGCTGGGATGGCTCCCTCTTGCGGAGGTCGAGCCCCCAGAACCGGGTCTCCCACCGCTCCGTTGACGATGGGGCGACCTTCATCGGAGGCGGTAAGGCCCCAGAAGTTCCTCCAATTCAGGACTCTTCAGACCTCTCCAGAGAGGGGGACTCCCAGAGCCCCTGGAACTAGGAGGGAGAGGTCCGCAAGGACCGGCCTTGAGGCATCCAGGAGGTTCCCTGCCAGGACCTTCTGGAATGCCAACTTTAAACACAGTGTCCCCATTGGCGAATCCCCAAACCAGGAGATCTGACATCATGGTGACGGGGAGATCGGACCCACAGGCCTGTGGTGACCATCTCCCAATGGATCTGGGGACTCTAAGGACATTGCTGGACTTGTGGGACCCTCCTAGGCTCCCCTCGTTCGATGGTCGAGCCACCGCTGGCTAGTCCCTGGACAGCTCATTGACCCATGTGGTCATGAGCCCTGGCTTCCCCTCCCCTGCCTTAGATGTAGTACCTCCCTCTTGTGCTGTATTGTCTTGTTCGTGTACTATGTATTCTATGTTCAAACTGTAAACTGCTCCGAGCCTTCGGGGAGTGGCGGTATAGGAAGTTTGAATAATAATAATAATAATAATAATTAACAATGGTTGTATTCAGTATCAAGATTTCCAAAGTAATGGCCCTTGAAGCAACCTTTCTCAATCCAAATGAAGCTCTCCTCTGTAGTCAATATAATAAACGAAACACCCTACAATTATTTTAAGTATAGATTAATTTGTTTTACTATTTTACGACCTTTCATGATATTATCTGTTTTTATATTGTTTGTATCGAATTGTGCCGCTTTGTAAACTGCCAGGGCTGAGAATGGCGGTATAGAAATGTAGTAAATAAATAAATAAATAAATTCTGAAATCTCATTGTGAGGTAGCGGTAGAACAGGGCCCACCCCAGACCCATGTATTCAAATACTTCATGTACACTTTATGTACACATAACATCATAATTGCAATGCTATGAATTGAATATCAGTATGATCCTGGCCACCCTGCACCAGGTATTATACCATTGTTTGCCTGGCATTTAAAAAGAACCTAACTGTCATTTCCACTCCCATCAATGAGCAATCCCTATTGCATCAGCAAAACTGTTGTAATTCCCCTTTGTATTGGAGATCAGTTTTGTAAGGGGTTGATGGAAATGGCAGCCAGCTGCTTTATGAGAGAGAAGGGAACAGACACCAATAACTCGCAGTGGCTACTTCCCAGTATATATATAAAATAAAATAGAAATATATAGTGATAATGAATATTATAATTAGTATAATTATAATTATTACACTGCCTTTCAACTTAATTTTATTTGGCTTACAAAATTAGAAAACTAATCAATAATATACAAAGAGAGCACGCATCCAGATAAAACCATGTGTGTGCATGGAGGGGGTGGAGGAATGCCTACATTTTCTTTCTTGGTGAGTGGGTGAGACCTATTTGGGATGTAAAGAAGCACTGCCAATTGGAGTATGGTAAGATAGTAATTTACTTCCTTGTACGTGGGCAACCAACAGGTATGCACTCTAGCAAGAGGTAAAGAAAAATGGATCTGATGTTGTTGGCATTCTTGTTCTAATAATACATTATTGTTATTTGTTAACAGCTCTGAGAAGTCCTATTTTGGAGGGGGAAATGCAAGATATTATAATTTTTAAAAATAGTAACTGATTATGGCAATTAACTACTTCAGAATCATTGGCATTATAACTGCAATGAATTGCATCTGGAAAATAGTATATTGGGCTTTACATCTAACTTGGTGCTATTTACACCAATGGGCAGGGGTTATGCAGTGTCTCCATTTTGTAGTTGTACCTAAAATGCCCAGGAGTGCACCTGGGACCTTTTCCATGCAAGACCTGTGCTTTCTCACTATGCTCAGGGCCCTTCCTTGATGATGCTGATTAATACAGTAGGGAACAAGCTATGTATGGGTCGACATATTAAAAAGATAAAGATTAGACTGCATTAATAGAAGACAGAAAGAGATGTCATTTTTCTGCCTGCTCCCCTCCAAGTAGCTGGGCCCATGCTTCTTTCTCCATGTATGTTCTGCCTCAGTACTATATTTGTCATACAGAGCCTTCCTACTCACCCATCTGGCTTATAGAAACTGTTTCCAAATTTGTCGTCCTTTATGTTCCAAAAGCCTATTTGACTTGAGATGTTTCCATAAAGAGGCATAAAACCCTGGCAGAGTTTGATATACAGAACTGACATCCCGTCTGTGTGGCATGCTGTTTTCCAATCAGGAAAAGCAACACCAACCTACCGTGACTGCTGTTCCGTTCTTCTGACTAGGTGCACCCCAGTTACCTATATGGACACCTGTAACACAGCTGCACAGCCAGAATGCAAAGAAGTGCTGTGGTTAATTGTAGCCTTTAGATAATGAAATCCATGCCAATGGTTTCTCAAGTGAGAATAGCCTATTTACCCTGGCTGTTCCCGAGGCTTGCGGGGGCAGATGTTCTGACCTCCCACACAAAACAGGCTGTGGTGGAAGTCTGCGCGCTGATCCCTGTGTGTAGCCCTGTTGTCAAGAAGTGATTGAATCAGAGCATATCTTTGAGCACACCAACCAAGCTCCATCTGCTTCCTTTTGTAATCTATACTTGGAGCATATCATGTGTCATGAAAACACACTAATGGGCTTAGTCATCTCCTACCAAGGAACCTATACAAGGTGATAGATGGGCCAGGAAATCCCATAAGCCTGTCTTCCTTCATTTTTCAATAACTCGGGAAGGCAGAAGCTAACTAACATTTTTGCTGTTCATTGGGGACTTCAGGAAGTTGCTTTTTTAGACCACAGTTTCCAAAAGCTTCTAGACAGCAGGGCCACCCATTGTGCCGAGTTAGGGATTCTGATATTTTGGGAGTGGATGATTGCAAATTCAGGTATTTGGGGAGTTGAAACTTTCATTCTTTTGGCACCACAGATATTGAAGTCTAGGTATTGGATCCAGTACATACCTTCAATAAAATGTGTCTATTTATTTTGCAGAGATCCTTTCTTCTCCCTGTACTGCAGCCTTTGTGTGGCATTGAAGGGCTGAGTCCAAGGGGGAGGTAAACCTGTTCCATTTACATATATCTTAATCTGGATTTTGTCTTCTAGTTTTACAACATCCTTCTTGGTCACTTTGCCTCACCTCACTTAGTCTCCCTGCACATGGTTTTCTTCTCTGATAGGGAACACAATGAGAAAATGTGTGCTGAAACTGAAACAAATGTCATCTGTATCTTCCAGAAGTCTCCATAAATGAGAAGCTTGAGTAAAAGCTATACTAAAAATGAGAAGCTATAATACAAGCTTCACCTGGAAGCATTGATTGCTTTCTGAGGTCATTCAACCAGACACACACACTGAACCCCATGGTTCACCCTCTAGCATAGATATAGGCCCATTCCACACAGCTGTATAAAATCCACATTGGACTGGATTCTATGGGAGTGTGGACTCTGATCATCCAGTTAAAAGAAGATATTGTGGATTATCTCTACCTTGATAGTCTGCGTTATATGGCTGTGTGGAAGGGCCCATAGTGAATCAATTAGAAATGATTAGGTCAACACTCATTCATTTCATTGATTCAACGTATTTGCTCTCATTGGCACTAACAGCTGGATTTGGGCCAATGAAAGCTTCAAATCCCTTGGTGGATTCCTTGTTCTGTTTCTGGCATACACACAACAGCCCAGTGATTTTGGAAAGACATATTCCAGAGATAGATTAGAGTCTCGCAGATCAGCATAAATCTCGCTCAACTCTGTGAAAATTAAGGGCCTGAGATAATAATACACTTTATTTATATTCCGCTCTTCTCACCCCAAAGGGGACTCAGAGCGGATTACATTACACATACGGCAGACAATCCCTGCCGGTTGACATACAATTACAATACAACAAGTATTGTTGTGCCATCTTTTTCTCCTCAGGCACCCCAAAGTCCAAACAAGCACTTTCGAAACTAGCTAGAAAGGCTTTTACACAATCCTTTCATGAATAACAGGGAAAATGCTTCATATGAGAGGACAGTAACCCACTTTGGCCATGATCTGGGCTGGATGCACTTTCCCTGTCTCTCATTCATAATTCTAGCATCCGTTCCTCATGCCGCATCCTCTCAGCCTCAAGAGCTATTCTTTTCTCTTCTTTCTCAGCTTCAACCAACATTCTCAATAAATCTTCAAAACTTAGTTCCCAAAAGATCTTCCTCACACTATCAGCTTCCCTGATTAGCTGTGAGTTTCCACTAACTAGAATGTTTAGCTGCCTGAAGTTCCTCAGGCCATCCAAACACACTAACAAATCCTTCTCTAACGGTCCCCCTGTTAGCTTTCAGTCCCTGAGCCAACCTCCTATCTCTAGACCAAGAGATTTCAAGGCTTCCTGACTGACTACTACTGGTCAGCACTAAAAGGCTCCAAAACTCTGTCAGCTTCGCCAGTCTTTCCCCTCTGACACTAAGATCTGTCAGTTTCCCTGACCCTTAGCTCAGATAAATCACTCGATGCTTCTGCTACAGAGCACAGACTGCTTCAGACCCCCTGCTTTCAGTAAACACTTTCCCCTCCTAACCAGTTCAGCTCATCCCCTCAGCTTTCTAGCCAATCCCAGGGCAATACTGTTTCCAACCAGGGGAGTTCCAAACCACTCCCCCTCTCTAACAATTCCTTCCCATAATGGCTGCCCTGTGGACACTCCCTCTCAAGATGGATGCCAAACTGTTTACATAGGCTGACCTCACAGGCTTCGGCCTAGCCAACTGAGGTGAGTCCTTACAATCCCACTACCACAATTCACACACATCTATTATATAAAGGGGTTCCCGTCATGGAACGACCATCCCAAACAGAGAAACCTTACAACGCAGAAACACCAAACTTGCCAACAGAAATAGGCCTCAAGCAAGGTACGTTTGTAGCAAAGAAACTTCCCCCCCAAAACCAAAAAGCCCCCAAAACAACGAGTAAAAAAAACTACATTTCCCAGCATCATCCGCGGCTGCCAGCGAATGCCATTGGCCGACATCGGCCCACACAAAATGGCAACGCTGGCCAGAGCCATCCAAGGCTAGGATAGAATGCTGAGAGATTTAATTTGTCAGTTGGTGTTTGAGGGTTAAACTGTCAAAACCAACTCTATGAGGGAGCAATTCTCCAGCACTTCCTCCCCACCCAACACAACACAACTTCCAATCACAACCCATCCCACCAACCTTACGGGACCCCCGTACACACAACACCTACCACCACCACAAACAAAAACCATTCCTTCCTTCCACACAGACAGAAACTGACCCAAAAGACAAGCCATGCCTTCTAAAAATAACTGCATCGGATGACACACTCTCAACGCTACATACATCAAACAAAAAAGCGCAGAACAAACGCCAGAACAGAAACACACTGCGCAGCAGAGACACAGACAACAGGTCACTGCACGACGCACAGCTGAGAACCAAATGCAAAGAACTGCACGACAAGAAGAAGTGCGCAGCCAGGAACAACAAAGACGCAGAAATGCAACACAACAGCAGCGTGCAAGGAGCACAGAAACACGACGTCGCAACACAGAAAACAAACTTCAAAAACACCACAACCAATTCCACCGCCTAGCCTTCAGATACAACGCTGCAGAAGACTACAGCATGGCGCCAGAGGCTGACATTGGCACCCTAACACACATCTGCACACTCTGCAAAGCCCTGAAATACCCAGCAGAAACACCGGGAATGTGCTGCCTAGCCGGTAAAGTCTCTCTACCACCACTTGCCACTCCTCCACAACCACTACAGACTTTGCTGAGTGGAGACACTCCAGAATCAAAACACTTCCTCCGCTATATAAGACAATACAACTCATGCTTCCAGATGACATCATTTGGAGCACACATAGAGAGTGCGCAATTCATGCCTACATGACCCCACCAAGACCGTAAGTAACATCATTTCCAACCCTTACATACTCAGACTTTCTCACATCTCCTAAATAGGGCACAGCAACGCATGCCGGGTACAGCTAGTTAGTTATATTCTTACTTGTTTCATTCATTGACATCATTTCCCCTATATTGAGATTCAAGATATTTTACAAAATATTAAAACTAGAACAAATTAAAATCAGACAATAACACTAGTAAAGATATACATGCATGCAAATACACACAACGAACATTGGCTGTCAGTCTGCATCATGTAGTTAGCTACTCAACCATTTTAGTTGCATGGCTAAGTAGTGTCTTTCAGACCAACTCACTCAGTCCTCACCTACACATGCAGCTGTTGTGAGAGACAGCAATCTGTTCCCCCATCAGTTGAGAAGCAGCTGACTGACATTTCCACCTCTTCTATGAGCAATCTCCAGTGTGACAGCCAGAAGCAAGATAATTGCTGCAATTCCTCCTCACATGAAAGGGGAAATTGGTGGTGGGTGAGAACATCACTCTGCTACTTTCTGATCAACAAGAGATTTCAAGGCAAATCATATAAATAATTACAACTGAATCCAGACATCACAGAAGAACTGGAGTAAGGAAATGGATTGGTCTGGACCAGAGTTTTTCAAACTGGACTTTTGTACTTCAGCTCCACAGTTGGTAAGTTGGCTGGGATTTCTGGGAGCTGAAGTCCAAAACACCTGGAGAAGCACAATTTGAGAAACACTAGTCTGGATGAAAGTGTGTAGAATGAAGTTATGGAGCTTCTTAAACTGTAGGGTCGTGACCCCTTAGCTCAATGTTAGGATCACAAGCACTGGGCAACAGTAAAAGGTTACTAACACAATTCAAAGTCTACCACACCAAATATCAATGCAGTTAATATTTTTATTCATGGTACTTGGCCATTGGGGGCAAGTAAAAGGTAAAAGTTTTCCCGTGACATTAAGTCCAGTCATGTCCGACTCTGGGGGTTGGTGCTCATCTCCATTTGTAAGCTGAAGAGCCGGCATTGTCCATAGACACCTCCAAGGTCATGTGGCTGGCATGACGGCATGGAGTGCCATTACCTTCCTGCTGGAGCGGTACCTATTGATCTACTCGCATTTGCATGTTTTCAAACTGCTAGGTTGGCGAAAGCTGGGGCTAACAATGGGAGCTCCCCGGATTTGAACCTATGACCTTTCAGTTAGCAAATTTAGCAGCTCAGCTGTTTAAACCACTGTACCACTGGGGGCTCCCTTGGGGGCAGGAGAATAATTTAAAACAAAACGCTAAAATTGATGTTGAGGGGACTGGACAAGAAATTCAGAATACATGGCCATCTAATGAAGAAGTCTCTTGTTAAGTCCCAGCTTTCCCCATTACTGTGTCACACAATGTCAACCATGCAAAAATGTCAGAAGGTTTTTGGGGAGAGGTTGATTAATTAAACTGATTAATATGTTCTTGACTTACTGCATATCCACATCATCTCCAAATAGCTCAAGGTGATATACCTGACTCTCCCCCTGCTTTACCTTTAAAACAACTCCATAAGTTAGGTCAGGAAGTGATAGAGGGACAGTCCTAGGATCATCCAGTAAATTTCATGGCCCAGGGGAAACTTGAATCATGATCTCCCAAATCCCAATCCAGTACTCTAACGACTATACCACATTTCCTCTCACTACACCAATAGGCAGCATTCGCCTGATGTAGGAAATATACCTGAAAGTGCAATGCTTCCATTAACTTGCTCTAGAGTAGTAATTTTTGATGTCAAATTGGGTAAGGGGTTTTCAGGGCACAATTGTTAACATACAGAAATGAAAGACAATGAAGTGAACTCCTGCCAGCTGCAACGCAAGACATGGCTCGAAATGGATAGATATTAGCTATACAGCATTTGCCATCTTTTATCCCTTGAGTCCACCTTGTAATAGCGCCAGTATCCATGTGCAACAGATATGGTTGTGCACTGAGCTGGAAGATAATAAATAGCTCTGAGATTATGATTTACAGAAAGGGTGTTTGGAACTTCTTGAACCAGTAGGGAAAGAAAATGGTGCTGGTACAAGCTGTCAACCTCGCAATTGTTTGCTTCCTGCATCTCTCCAGAGGGCAATTTCTCCCAAGATGAAGTTTGTTTCTTGTCTCATCATCTGGAAATACTCAAATTGGTGGAACCATGGTTAATTATCAAAATGGCTGATCCGCACGTTCTTTGCTGTCAGATCCCCCCTCCCCGCACCTTATTGCTGTTTTCCTCTGTAAGGATTTCTTTTTCTCTCTCCCCCATGCAATGAAATAACTCACATTAATGCAGACAGCAAATACAATACTTCAGTGATTATTTCCAGTTGTTTTAAGGGGTAGCTTATTTAAAATGCATTACTTTCTGCATCTACATGTGTGTGCTTTTGTATTGTATGTGTACGTGCAAAAGTGGGGGATGGAGTGAGAGTGACTTTTCTCCAAAGATTCTGAATAAATTCTGTTGAAAGAGGGAAAGAAAGAAAAAGAAAGAAATCATAGCCAAGCCAGCTATATATTTTGACATTAAAGCTACAATGATACACACTAGGCATGGTTTAGAATCCAAAAATGGTGATTCTTAAATCAAATGGGGGTTGATTAGTAAAAGAAAGACTTACAAAAAAATTCCCCAAAATTTCTGAAATGTAACTTAAGTACTAACGAAATTCGTTAGTAATTGTATGCCAGAGCATGCGCATTCCAGATGGTTTTGTTTACAACTCCCAGAAATCCTAACAGCTNGTAAATTGGCTGGGATTTCTGGGAGTTGTAGGCCAAAACTTGAATAAACCACACTGAATTCTAGATGGGACTCTCCAAATAGGAAGGAGGGAGGGAAGGAGGAAGGGAGGGAGGGAGGGGGTTTCTATTCTTGGAAGCAGCAAAAGAAAAGGAGGAGGAGCCCCCCTCGCTCCTCGCTGCCTCTCTCTCACCCCGATCCTGAGGGAGCGAGGGCCCAAGTTTGCCCAGGCTGAGAGGAAAAGGAAGAGGCCTGAGGCTGTGAGGAATGGTGGGAGTTGAAGTCCAAAACACGTACCTGGAGGGCTGAAGCTGGCCCCTGCGATGGGGCATGGCAGAGCAACGGGGAAGAGAAGCATCTGAGAGAGCGCAGGAAGAGAGAGGAGGAGAAGCGCGCGCGCGCGTGTGTGTGAAGCTGGCCCCTGCGATGGGGCATGGCAGCAGAGCAATGGGGAAGAGAAGGAGGGGGGGAAAGCCTGGAGAGAGAGGAGGAGAAGCGCGCGTGTGTGTGTGAAGCTGGCCCCTGCGATGGGGCATGGCAGCAGAGCAACGGGGAAGAGAAGGAGGGGGGAGCCTGGAGGACTACACTTTCCAGAATGCATTGCCTACCTAGCAGCAGCGTCACTTCCAGTTCCCCATAGAAATGCGGGAAAAAGAAGAAGCTGAATGAAGGCGGGAAGGAAATGAGGGGGAGAAGACAGGGAGAAGTGAGTACGTAGTACAATAATTAATTAATTAATAATTAAGAATTTCTTACGATCATAACGCAAATTGTTGGCCTCAAGGACCGTAAAAGGAAGTCTACTTCCGGGATCGCGGCAACGATATGTAAAACCTCAAAAGTCCCATTACATACGAATCTCTTACGAATCCTTTTAATTTCCGTTTCATTTTTCTCATGCCTAATACACACATTTGCTTAGAATAACTGTTTCTGTGAGAGCTTGTGTTATATAGTGTTTTGCAAGTAGGACTAGGGATTTGAAAGACCAGAGTTAGAATCCCATAAAAGCCCACTGGGTGGCCTTGGAGAAGTCACATTCTCTCAGATTAGGATGCGGAACAGTGACATCCAACTACAGGAAAGGAGATTCCACCTGAACATGAGGAAGAACTTCCTAACTGTGAGAGATGTTCAGAAGTGAAACTTTCTGCCCCGGAGTGTGGTGGAGGCTCCTTATTTGGAAGCTTTTAAACAGAGGCTGGATGGTCATCTGTCAGGGGTGCCTTGAATGCAATTTTCCTGCTTCTTGGCAGGAGGTTGGACTGAATGACCCATGAGATCTCTTCCAACTCAATGAGTCTATGATTCTTTGACTCTGAGAAAAGCAATGGCAAACTTCCTCTAAGGAAATCTTGATTTTAAAAAGTCATGGGTTGATTTTGGGTCTCCAGAAGTCGGAACATATTTCAAGGCACACAGCAACAAAGTATGTCCACTGGGCTTCTTTTTGAATAAGCATGAATAAAGCTATGCTGTAGGGTTCATCCGTAAATTCTTTAAACCTCCCTTCTGATGTACCACCTGCACAATTTTGTGGTTGTGATGTTCCCCATAATAATTTTTTCTTGCACAGTGATGTTAAAAAGCATATATCCAGTAAAATACAAAGAACCACAAGCTTGGAAATATGATTCATCTTCAAACTGAAGTATATGATCCCTACAGACTACACCGCAGGGGTGGGCAATTACCAGCCCTCCAGGTGTTTTGGACTTCAACTCCCAGAAATCCTAGCCAGTTTACCAGCTCTTAGGATTTCTGGGAGTTGAAGTCCAAAACACCTGGAGGGCCAGTAATTGCCCACCTCTGGACTAGAGGGAGCCAACTTTTTAACCAGAATTTTGCACTTTTGCCAAAGCATTGTAACATGGCCTACAATAGGTTTCAAGCTAGGAAGCTAGTCCCGCCGCCATGCTCGTGTTTGGGGCACGGGCGAGCGGGGGGGCGGCGACGAAAGCCGCGTGAGTCTCCCTAGCGGCGGGACTTCCAGCGGCGCCTTCTCCTTCTCGCCGGTTCCGCCCCCTCCCTTCACTCCCAGCCTCTACATTCTAACAACATGATTGGTTGCCACTAAGGGACATTGCCACTGACAGACAATTTGCATAAATGACTGTGATAGGCCAGCAAAACAGAATGCAACTGAATGCTTGCGAGCAGTGCATATAGCCACTGATTGGCAACAGTTGACAGTTTTTTTCCATTGACAGTTGACAGGTTTTTTTCAGTTGGCAATGGAATGTTCATTTTCTGAGAGGATTTCACTACAGGCACTACAGGCATTACAAGCTCGGCCCAAAAATAGACATACATCCTTCCAGCCAAAAATGAAAACACCACTTTTCCCAACAGGCCTCAGCCTGAATTGACAGTAAGGCTTCCTAGGCCCCAGCCTGCATTGACAGTACGGCTTCCTAGGCCCCAGCCTGCACTGTAACTACTCCAACTGTGTTTTAACGATGTTTTATTGTGTATTTTTATCTTGTATTTTATATTGCATTTTAAAGTGTATTTGTCTACTGTATGTTGTTCTGCTTTCTGGCTGTAAGCCGCCCCGAGCCTATTTGGGAGTGGCGGCATAAAAGCCGAGTAAATAAAATAAAAAATAAATAAAATAAATTGACAGTACGGCTTCCTAGGCCTCAGCCTGCATTGACAGTATGGCTTCCTATGCCTCAGCCTCAACTGACAGTAAGGTTTCCTAGGCCTCAGCCTCAATTGACAGTAAGGCTTCCTAGGCCTCAGTCTAAACTGACAGTATGACTTCCTAGGCCTCAGCCTAAATTGACAGTAAGGCTTCCTAGGCCTCAGCCTAAATTGACATTAAGACTCCCTAGGCCTCAGCCTAAATTGACAGTAAGGCTTCCTAGGCTTCAGCCTGAATTGACAGTAAGGGTTCCTACGCCTCAGCCTGAATGGACAGTACGGCTTCCTAGGCCTCAGCCTGAATTGACAGTAAGGCTTCCTAGGCCTCAGCCTGCATTGACAGTAAGGCTTCCTATGCCTCAGCCTCAACTGACAGTAAGGCTTCCTAGGCCTCAGCCTCAATTGACAGTAAGGCTTCCTAGGCCTCAGCCTGCATTGACAGTAAGGCTTCCTAGGCCTCAGCCTGCATTGACAGTAAGGCTTCCTAGGCCTCAGCCTCAACTGACAGTAAGGCTTCCTAGGCCTCAGCCCATTTCAAATATCCCGGGCACCGCCGGGTCCCAAAGCTAGTACTATAATATAGTTCTAGGCACCACAACTCAAGAAAGACTCAAGAAAGATATTGACAAGCTGGAACATGTCCACTGAAGGATGATTAAAATAATAAAAGATCTGAAAACCATGCCCTAAGCAAAGTATTTTAGGGAGCTAGGTCATCATCATCGTCATCATCATCACCATCACCATCAGAAATTCCTTGTGACTGAGTAAGATTGCTTTCCAAATGTAGGCTCTTGGTAGTGGGTCTGTAGGTGACTGTAGAGACATATTCTTTACCTGCATATTCTTTCGCAGTGAGGACATCGATTTTCAGGTGAAAGGCGGTCCTGGTCAGGGTTGACTTGCCGTGCCTTCCTCTTGGCACGTTTCTCCCTTTTGACCTCCCTTCATGCCTCTTCCTGGGTTTGTTTAGTCTCAAGAAGAGCAGGTTCTGAGGTGACATTGAAACATGGCTATTTGAAAGCAGACTAGGGACTAGAACATGGACATGGGAAAAGGAATTCCATCTAAATGTTAGGAATAACTTCCTAATGGTAAATGCTGTTCAACAGTGGAATACACTGCCTTGGATATAATGAAGCCTCTTTCTTTTAAACAGAGATTGGCTGACCATCTGTCCAGAGCGCTTTGATCATGCATTCCTGTATGGCAGGGATTTGGATTGGATAGCCCTTCTGGTATCTTCTTACTGCATGTTTCTATGATTCTAAGAAATGGGTCAAACTCAAATGAAACATTAGCTCTAAGATAAGTTCTCTTATATTATCTCTGATTAGCCATATGAGTCTTGATACAGGCTGGGAGCAAGGAAACAAAGGAAGCAAGCAAACAAGCATGGAAGAAAATGGCATGTAAATGTGTTCCACTTTTAGCTTTGGGAGGATGGGAGCATGTGCTTTAGAAAGCCCAGAGCGAATACCAGTCACAAAAACAGAATATCTAATGGCAAAGAATTTGGAGGCTGCAGAAATTCACCCAAGAAGAGATATGACAGCTCCAAAACTAGTTCCCAAGGAGTCATGGTAGACTAATGTCTTCGGATAACTAGCTCCACCATCTGTACAATTCTTGGAACATTTTAGATGGGTGCTTGACATTTACCTTGAATTAGTAGAATATTTGGATGCTTCTGCAATGAAGAGCTTCTAATGATGTTAGTAAAACAATGTTGCTCAACGAGTTTCTTCTGTTATGAGTAACAACTTAGAAGAGGCTGGAATGAATGCATTCTTGCAACTCCTGGAGCCCCGTCCATTGTTGCATTTTTATTTTCAAAAAAGTGGAGGAGAATCACATCCCCTGAAGTCTACAGAGGATGTGAATTTCCACTAAAACAAATTGTATCCCACAACCCCACCCCCAACAAACTTTCCCAGTCCCTTCGTTCCTCAGGGGAGGCCCTCCTTTTGCCCCCTCCATTATCACAGACTCAACTTGTGGGAACGAGGGAGAGAGCCTTCTCCTCTGTGGCCCCCCGACTTGAACGCATTGCCTAGCGAGATTAGGTTAGCCCCCACCCTGGAAACTTTTAAGAAGAACCTCAAGATGTGGCTTTACAGTTGCGCTTTTGGAGAATGATCTCACATATCCCTTGTCATTCTCCCCTAAAATGGGTGTCCTCACATTGCATTGCCTTTGAACCTCCCTATAAATATACATATTTTTAATCTTATCTCATCCTTTGTTTTTTATCACTGTATTTTGCACATGTGGTCCACTCTTTTTGTTTTATTTGATTGTTTTATTCTACTTGAAATGTTGTTTTATGTTTTTATGTTATTGTATTGATATATATTTCTGGGCTTGGCCGCCCCGAGTCCCTTTCGGGGAGATGGTGGTGGGGTACAAATAAGGATTATTATTATTATTATTATCCCTTTAGACCAGTGGTTCCCAAACCTTTTTGGCCTACCACCCCCTTTCCATTAAAAAATGTACTCACCGCCCCCTTATAACTTTTTAAAAAAAATTTAATAGCAATTAAACCGATAGATATATGTATTAATACAGTGGTTCTCAACCTTTCTAATGCCATGACCGCTACATACGGTTCCTCATGTTGTGGTGACCCCCAACCATATTTTCATAAATAATTTTGCTACTCTTACGAATTCTAATCCAAATATCTAATATGCAGGTCAAAGCGAAGTGGGTGGGGCCAAAGAAGAGGTCCGTGTGACCCCTCCTAAATTGCTAATTGTTCACCGACCCCCAAATTCCCCTGAGCCTTCCACCGCCCTCTTGGATTGCCTCACCACCCACCAGGGGGTGGTACCGCCCACTTTGGGAATCAGTGCTTTAGACCATAAATCAATATTTGATAAACTGAAAGGACCTTCTGTTCCAGTTTTGCAATAATTTGACATAAGGATGTTTTGTGGCGACGCATGTCTTTTATGGAGGGGCATAATTGTTCAACAATGGATTGACAGCTGTTTCTATCCTTATTTCCCTCATCTCTCTTTACTTTTCTATCAGGCATGGGCAAACCGTGGCCCTCCATGCTTTTTTTTTTGAACTTCAACTCCCACAATTCCTTACAGCTAGTAAGTTGGCTATGATTTCTGGAATTGGAGTCCAAAACACCTGGAGAGCCAAAGTTTGCCTATGCCTGGACTACATCCTAATTGGATCAGGCAATTGGTTTGCTTGTTCTCTTTTTAAAAATAGTCATGCTTTGATAACTGCATACTGTTCAGTCAGGCAATAGCCTCCATGATCCAGCTTTTTTATTCGCATTGTTTCCGTCTCATTCACCACTTCACCTGCATGCTTGTGGTGGGGTTTCGTTCCATGAAAAGATGGTCTTGGGAGCTGCCAATGGAGTGAAGAGATACCCACAGCAACAAGAAGAGAGGGAAGAGGTGGAAGAGGAAGCCCACTGAATGGTGCCTAATTGTGGTTGACCATTGCTGTTGTCAATGGTCAACTGAATAGCTAAGTACTAGATATACTCGAGTATAAGCCTAGTTTTTCGGCCCCTTTTTAAGGCTGAAAAAGTCCCCCTCAGCTTATACTCGAGTCAAGGTTATTTTATTTATTATTTTACTCTATTATAATTTTTATTACATTTTTATTTTATTCTAATTCTAATTATTATTATTACATTTATCATTTTATTCTATTATTATAATTACATTTATTATTTTACTTCATAATTATTGTTATTGCTACATTTATTATTTTACTCTATTATTACTGTTATGATTACATTTCCAATACTCTATTATTATTACATTTATTATTTTACTCTATTATTATTGGAAGGATACATAAGCACATTTACATTGAAGAAGGTTAGAATAATGGTTTAATCAGAGATGGACAGTTGGACGGAGAGATAGCACAGCGGTAACAGCAGCTGTGCTGGCAATCTGAAGGTTTCTTGTTTGAATCCCGGGCTGGTCTGGATGCCCAGCTGTGAGCCCTGTCCACTGTTCACCCAACAGTTCGAAAACAGCTAAGCTGTAATTAGATAAAACTGGGAACCGCCTAGCAGGGGAAGGATTATTTCAAAGAAGGACTTACAACGCCTAAAGTAAGATCGGCTGTCGGAAGGTGGAATGCAGAAAACAGAGGCTCTCCGTCATGAGGATGAAGCAACAACACCCCCTTGTGATGCAATGATGCAATCACACCCTGTGACGCAGCCTAAGAAAAATCCTTCTAAAATTGTACTTGTTATATGTTGTATATAGTTGTATGTGGAACCGGCAGGGACTGTCTGCCGTATGTATGATGTAATCTGCTCTGAGTCCCCTTCGGGGTGAGAAGAATGGAATATAAATAAAGTGTATTATTATTATTATTATCTTAAATTACCATTGTATGTAAATATTCAAAAACATTTAACCTATAAATTCCTCAATTAATGTAACTTTATCAGTACCTATTTTTATTTTGAAATTTACCAGTAGCTGCTGCATTTCCCACCCTTGGCTTATACTCGAGTCAAATCTGTTTTCCCAGTTTTTTTGTAGTAAAATTAGCTGCCTTGGCTTGTATTTGGGTCAGCTCATATCTTTCACAATGCAGGGTCTCGGCCCAGCCCCTTAATCACACACACAGAGACGTTAATCAGCTAACTATTTATTGAATAATAAAAAACAGGTGAAAACGTAAATTGTCCATAAAAGTATCAAAAGTTCAGTCAAAATGGTAAAGAGTTCTGAAGTAAATCCCAAGGCAAAGAGCTTGGCAAAAGTTTCCGCAAAAGCAATGCGGATCAAAAACAGACTTGGTCCGTGGCAATTCAAACAAGGCAAAGTTCAAGGAATCAAAGGCCCAAGAAACTTCTTGGTCAACACGGGCCCAGTCCTGGCTCTGTGGATCTTCACTCGCTTCACTCCCTTCAAATCAGAAGTGGCCGAGCAACTGAGGATCTGTTCCCACGGATCCTATACTTAATTCCCTTGGTGAGACCTACGGCGCTCTAGGCTTCTGCGCCAATCTGTGCTACGGGACCCAACGCTCCTTTGGCACTCTAGGCTTTGGTGCCATTCCCTCCTACTGGACTCGATGCTCCGTCTCCTATCAAAGCTCCTTCCTTGCCTCCCACCACCTGGGTCGCTATCTTCGTGAGAGCCGGGCTCCCTTTCAGCTTCCATGGGCTCATCCCCCGCGATCTCCCTGACCCTTTCTTGCGAACCGAAACCACCTGGTCTCTCATACTGATTATCTGAATCAGCACCATCAGTGTCGGCCTGACTTTCCCAGCTTTCATACCCATCGGGCCAGCCATCATCCCATTCCAAACTCTCCGTGGGAGATGAAGGCCCAGCTGCCTCATCATCCCCTTCATCTGCCTCCCCATCAGCCCCAATTGGCCCTAATGCAAGCGGGACCCCCGGGGCAGCCCCCTGCCCCCCAGGCACGAATGAGAATGGGGTTGCTACAATATCTGAGTATATACAGTATTTATTTGTCAAATATTGTTACTCTTGACCTTTTTTTTTGGACTTGTTGGACTCAATTCTCCTTCTCTTTTTTAATGACTTTATTGAGATTTTGCATACAAATATTTAAAAAGGGAAAAACGAGAAAGGGGAGAGGTAGGGATTGGGACAGATATATGTGCATGTGTGGGGAGGGAGGGGTAAAGAGGAGGTGCGGAGGAAGAGGAAGGAGAGATTAGGGAAGCAATTAGGAGAGGAGGAGGGTAGGAGCAAAAATAAAAACGAAAAATGAAAAGAAAAAAACCCAAAATATATAAAAACTAATTCTTCTTTGCTTTCAATACCTTTCTTACCCCTTTGTTGTTTGATCCAGCAGTTAATCTGTTGTTTGTCAACTTGTTTCTTTGTTTTTGCTTTGTTTATCTGATTCTGTCCATTGCTCACCTCATCCTGCCCAACATATTCTCTCCTTCAGGCCATCATCCAAGGCCCTTCTCAAAGTGCCTCTACCACATGAGACACAGTGGGTAGCAGGACCATACCAAAATACAAAGGGTCATATTTCAGAAATTGTACTCCCCTCAAAGTCAACTTGGGGGATGGATAGAGATGTGAGACAAAATTATTTGAAGGTAAAGAGAATCAAAGTGATTATAACCATAAAAATAATTGCTGTGGGTCCACTGATTATAGTAGGCAGCTGTTGAATGTATAAACAAAGGCATTTTGCATATATACTTTTAAAGAGGGGTCATATCACTCCTTCAACAGTTCCTTTTACTCCTGAGATGAACCATTAGTTAATTGGCCTCCAAAGAAAGGGCAGCAAGTGAGCCACACTTGTTAATGATATAAAAGCACAGTGTGACATGCCTATTTTTAAACTTGAACTACTAAGAAAAATGTGGCTTTATGTTTGGATTTCTTTCATTTAAAACAAAAAGGTCTCGTACCAACCTGTAAAATATTGTTTCTTCAAAATCAACTCAAAGTGTTTTAATGTTGCCATTGCACTCTCTCTCAGTCTCTCCTTCCCTTTTTTGCGGGGGGGGGTGTTAGTGGTGGTGGAAAAAGAATTGAAGATTAACTCTGAAATCTTCAATCTAATCTGAAGTATGTGTCAATGTGCTGAGAAATTAGTGAAATGCTTTCAACAAATGGCATTTGGGGAGGGACCATTACATGAATTTCTCTCACTCAGTGATATTATTATAATTTCAGGACTGAATTATTATTTCCTAGCCAACCATAGCAGGTGGGTTGGAACGAGTTTAAATAAGGGCAACAAACCATAAAAGGTCTGGAGAACAAAATATATGAGAAAAGGCTGGAGTTAGCCAGGTTCATCTTGGTAAAGAGAAAACTGAGGAATGACATGATCACACACTTTAAATACCCCAAGGGCTGGTGCTGCCAAAAGAAATGGAAGGGGACAACTTGTTGTAATGCTTAGGTCTAATGGTTTTAAGTGATAGGAGGACAAATTTCAATTGAAAATTAGAAAGAACTTCATGACATTGAGAGCTGCTTAACAAGGGAACCAATTGCCTAGTTGGAGGCCTCCCTCTCTGGTTGTCTTCAAAAAGGTGCTGGACAGGTATCTGGTGGAGATGCTTTAGCTGGAGATTTTGCATTGAGCAAGAAAACAGATCATCCTATGATGGTATGATGCCACATGAAAACTCACTCTTCAAGTTTCCCGTGTGTCCTACTTCTCAATAACCAAGACACTTAGACTGAGGGTGTGAGGACTCACTCATTCTGTGCTAGGCCGAGACCACCATAGTAGTTTGGCGTCCATGGTTAAACAGGATAGCCTGGAAAGGGGGAGTGGCTTGGATCCTTCTCTGGGAGGGGGAGAGAGAGCTGCCTGAGATTGGCTCAGAGCTGAGGGGAGGAGCCGAGCTGCTTAGGAGGGAAAGAGTGTAGCTTATTTAGCAGTCTCTTATCAGAACTCAGAGAGAGAGGAGTCTCTGGACAGAGCTGAGAGTGAGTGGTCAGAGAGAGAGAGACAGTTGTCTTGAAAGCTGACTGGAAAAGTGCTGTGGGATAGCTGATAGGCAGTCAGTCACAGGCTTTTTGGGGATCTCTAGGGTTAGAGATCAGCTCACTTCTCTGAGGAAGCCAGCTACAGGATAACTCTAGGGAAGAGAGTTAGTAGCTAGGGTGCTTCTAGAAAGACTGAGTGTTAGCTCAGGGAGTTACTAGTTTAGCTAGTGGACAACTACTCACTACTAGTCAGCGGCATTAGAGCGAGGAAGGTTAGATAGACAACTTTAGAACTGTCCAGTGTTGTAACTAAGATCTAAGAAAGTAATCTATAGTAACCAACACGCTCTAATACATTTATATTAACCATTACGCTATTGTGCCTCACTTGAAAACCATTACGCTCTGTGCCTTTCAAAAGCCTGTTAAGTTAATAAAAGTTTGTTTGTTAACTCTTAAGAAAAGCCTCCATTGTGCCTCTTTACACCAGAGTGTGCCAGTTCCCGCCTTCCCACTGTTCCAGTCAAGGGGGAAAGAATTTACCTCAGAATCCCCTCCCTGTGTGTTTTAGAAAGGAGCCTAGCTGAAATATTATTTTAAAAGAAAATCCTAAAATGTACCTTTAGGTTGGTGGTAGCGTTCCTAATAAGTTTAAGCCCAAGTCATCACAGAGGGCTTGTCTATATGAATAAAAAAATGTGGACTCACTTCAAATCCAGCCTGGCAAGTTCTGGTGCGTATTCTGTCTTTTCTGCCCTTACCCCAACTTTGCCCTGCTATAGGCAAAGTCAGGAAATAATTGGAGTTTGCAGGAAATCCAAAGTATCTGTAGGCTCCATGGCAGTCTGGACAGTTATGAGCATTTGGTTATTGCATTCATGTCTTCTGGCATTGAATTGGGGCACCCCTATGACTAGAAAGAAGGAGCGCATCACTCTATTCCTGACTCAATAGTTATGTGGGTTCTCAGCTATTACATCAGCAAATGTAACTGGTGTGCCCCCAAAAACACACATTGCCAAATAATGCACTGAAGCAGTTACCAGATTATCACAGATCCAGGGTGAAATTGGCTCTATAAAATGCAAAGTGCATTGTAGGCTCCAGATTGGGGGCGGGGGGTGGCTGCCAGAAAGCAACCCAAGGACATGGTTGGGCAGCAGACCCCTGGGAGGCACAACCTCAGCTTCTATCACCTTCCCTTTATTTGTTTTTTTGCTAAATGATTTTATTGATGAAAACAGACAAGACATACCAACAACATTTGACACACAGACAAAAATACGAAGAAAACAAATAAAATACTTACATGGTAGGGGAGACCTTGGAAGGTCACCTTCCCCCTATTTTTCACCACATACGCCTCTGAAATCCTAGTGTGCATCTTTATTATTTATTTCAAATATTTGTACCCTGCCCTTCTCTATCCCCGAAGAGGGACTAATCTTTCCCTGGAAATGGGGGGAAAGATCCCCAGAGAGCAGTTTGAAACCAGATTCTGTGGTGAATTGTCAATCTAAACACTCATACAGCGAAACCGGTTCCAAGTTGCATTACGGTGTGAGTGTAGATGTGTTCATGGTAAGTTCTATGGCTCGCAAGGAGTAGCAACAGTAAAATGGAGAATGAAATCTGGTCCCAGTGGGCCAATGCAGACCTGAACTGGCTAGACTGACTGGTTTGGCCCAGTGCATGTGGCTGCCACCAGTTATTCCAGAACCAGTCTCTTATGGCAATGTAGACTCATATAATCCAGTTCAAAACAGATGATCTGGATTATCTGCTTTGATAATTCAAATTCTATGGCAGTGTAGAAGGGGCGTTATGACTTCATCAGATGGGCAAGGTTGTCTGGTCTTAGACTCTTGTTCTTCAGTTGAGGCATGGAGCCTGCTGGCTCCCATCACACATCGTCGATCTACTTCCAGCGGATTCCTTGCCTAAATCCAAGTGTGATAAGGGGCCACTTTGGCAATGTAGGAGCCTTTCTGTATTTCATAGGAAACAATGAGGAGAAACCAGGCAGCGATGCTTCCCCCCAGTTGGATGGGGTGAGGGGCAATGTGGGTGATGCGGGGTACAGGGTATAGGGCAACAGGTTCTTCATGCCCTATGTCGGGCCTTGCTGGATTCACCACAATCCATGGTGAATCCTGACCTCAATGTGATAAAGTCCTTAGGTATGTATCTCTCCTAACCCAGCCCAATTGTCCTACCTGACATCAGCTGTTGTGAGCAATGGGGATTTGTTCTGTTGGTGGGGAGGCAGCAGACTGATGTTTCTGCACTCCTCGTATGAGCAACATCAAGTGCAAGAGCAGAACATTATTGAATATATGGGGATTATAAATACAAATCAGTTATGAATGCATAATGCTAAATTACATATTTGTAGCTGCAGTTGTAAATTCCAGCTATTGTTTGTATTGACAATGTAAAGTCCCAGTGAGTCTTGTTAGTATAACATTTAATGAAGAAGAACAGGATATAATGAAATAAAATGAGAAGATGAATTAATTCTTTAAAAGGTTATCAAGGGTCTAAGCCTGAATTAACAATTCTACAAAGACTTGCATCAATGTTTATAAGCAATTAGCAGATGGTTGTTAAAATGAAGAGGTTGCATCTAAAGAGATTCCCTACTAAATGAGAAGATGCAGGCAATATTTGTATTAAATTGGCAAAAATTATGCATCATGACCAGATTACAGATTGTTGGTCATGTAGCATTATGATTAGCCATTTTCAAGAGCAACTGGTTGATTATTCTCCCAGGCCCCTTCTACACTGTCATAGAATCCAAATTATCAAAGCGGACAATCCACATTATCCACTTTGAGCTGGATTATATGAATCTACACTGCCATATAATCAGTTCAAGGCAGATAACATTGATTTTATATGGCTGTGTAGGCCTCTTCATTGCCATATAAAATCCAGATTATCTGCTTTGAACTGGATCATATGATAGTGTAGACCAGGGTGCTCACACTTTTTCAGCATGCGAGCTACTTATAAAACAACCATGTCCCAAAGATCTACCTACCCACTACTCCAAGAGCCATAAAAGCAAAATGTTAGGAAATTTATTTCAGTGAGAGCCATATAATACATTTTAAGACTGAATTCAACTAAATGTGAGTATAATAAGCCCCTGAATTTAGTCATAATAAGCATTCCTCACAAATGGCATGGGAGCCATACATACTGTGCCAGATATTGGAAGAGAAGAGAAATCCCGATCTGCCTGGGATCTACCAGGAGGAAACGCCACTTCAAGATCTACCAGGACACCCTTTGAGAAGAAGTGAACCAGAAAAAGACTCCAGACACGATCTACCTAATTTCTTTGAGTGAAGTCAACCTGTTTGTATGGTTTGTTTTTAAACTATGGATTACAGGGCAGTGTAGATCCACCCTATCTGTGAGGATGAAGGTTCTTTTTAACTCAATAAACTTCATTTAAAAAAGCCTGGCCAAAATGGCATGGGCTTCTGTGCCTGCGATGGCTGGGACAGTCATTCAGACACCCTTTGAGATTTCACGATCTAGATTCCTTGTCAAACACCAGTGTAGACCACTATATTATGTTGGCTCTTCAGACCTTGGTTTTTCAGATTCCTTGTCAAACAACACTTCTCTCTCTTGGCCCAACATAACCCTCTTATTATATCCTTCCACATCTGATTTTAGACTTTTAAAAAGAAATACAGATTTGATATCATAGACATGTGAGCTTAGAATTTAAAATGTGAACCAACCCAACAAGGCAAAATAAGTCAAATGTAGTTTACAGGGCTTTGGTGACCATGACTTGAGATATGACATTCACCAATTGGTTGTGATTCAGTCTTGATTCTTTTACCCAATGAAAGTGAGAATGCCAATTCCATGACTGCATTTTGATGCATTGCTAGACCAGCTATGTGAATGTAGTGTTGACCTAGAAAAACACCTTGTCTTGAGATGGGAGTCATTTTGGCCGCAGTGATGACTTAATGTTCATATCTACGCAGGACTAATCTCATCTACAAATGCTGTGAAGCATTTTTCTCCTAAATAATACCACAAAATTTTGCCAGAACAAGTAACAGTCCCAACTAGTGCATTGTTCTTAGTTATAGGAGCAGTGCTTACACTTGATTTAGTGCTGGAATTTGGAGGGGGAAAAAGGCTCTTGGGCTGTTGTAGGTTTTTCGGGCTCTTGTCAAACTCCAGCCGAGTTCAGTTCTCTTAATAACATGAAATAAGGGTTTAATTAATGGTATATTTTGCAAAAGCACCGTTTCATCACTGTTTGCTGGGAAGACAGAGGCATGGGCTGGAAACAATCATTTTAATTAATCCTGCAAATGGGAGCGTTTGGTGCAAGGTCAGAGAATAATAGATGAAGGTGTGAATCAGCAGGATGCAGCAGCAGTGAGAGTGATCATTTGAATAAAAGCAGTTGTGTTATTTTCCCCTTTTGGTCTGTGGGCTGTTCAGTGTTCTGGATGAATATAACACAATCAGTCTGTTCTCTGGTGTATATCCACTTCCTGCTGACTCAGGGCAACCTGCATCTTCTGCCATTTATTAAAATGAAACATTCGTATTAAAAATGTTGGGGCATGTTTTTTGATGTTGTGATTTCCCAGCGATGACCAGCTCAGTGGCAATAATGACATTATTAAAACGGCAGTTTTGTTGAAGACAAATGGTTAGCTCCTGGGTGTTGCAAAGTGAGCACAAACCAACTCGTCATCTTTATGACATGAATGCTGTATAGAGCTGAATGATCGCTATGCCTCACTGGCATCTGTTGGAAGGCTTTTGGAGAGAGTGGTGGGCAGGATTCTACTAGGCGCCAGTCCATTTTCATGCCCATGAAATGAATACAACTTTGGTATTAGGCAGGACTAGTTTCTAATCTCTGATGGTCTTTGAGGAATACAGGGGCAGCAGGTCCTTTTTTCATCTTTATCTTGAACGACCCTTTTGTCTTATACCCACATATCTTTCCCTTCATTTACCATGACCCCTTCCAACTTTAATTATGACTTTGATAATCTACAAACCATACTTGTTATCAAGTACATTCCATTATACAAGTCAAAAGCAACATGATATCATGACACCTGGATTTCTACACTACCATATAATCCAGGCTATCAAGCAGATAATCTGGATTTTATATGGCAGTGTAGAAGGGGCCTGGATTAAAAGAGTCTACACTGCCATATAATCCAGTTCAAATCAGGTAATCTGGATTTTATATGGCAGTGTAGAAGGGGTGACAATGCTACACAATACAATAAACCAGGTGTGTTACTAAATAGTAGTATATCATGTTAAATATAGGTCATACATACGGTTTGTAGATATCGCAATATATATTTATCCATAGCATTAGAGAAAATCTGATATATATCCAATGAAGACAGCACTATATATATCGCTATTTAGTCCCATATAATGTCCGCAAATCAGACCCAGATGAAGGTAAACAATGTCCCAAAGTTCTCTTCTCGACGCTGATGGTCAGACACAGGGGATAAGTCCGCGGGATGCATGTGGGGTTCTCGAATGGGAGACGTATGACCACAAACACAACACGAAATCCTGGTGAAGGAGTGTAAAAACTCAATTGGGGAAATCCCCATGATGTAGTGGCCGCGATATCGGAGCATCCGCCTGCCATCGGCTCTTGTTTTGTATTTACCTACACCAAGAAGAGACGCAGACCTCACTGTCTCCACTGACGTCCTGGGGATTTCCCCATTGGAGTTTTTACACTCCTTCACCAGGATTTCGTGTTGTGTTTGTGGTCATACCCCTCCAATTCGAGAACCCCACACCCATCCCGCAGACTTATCCCCTGTGTCTGACCATCAGCGTCGAGAAGAGAACTTTGGGACATTGTTTACCTTCATCCGGGTCTGAAAGCAACATGATATCATGATAAATAGCGATATATATAGCGCTGTCTTCATTGGATATATATTGGATTTTCTCGAATGCTATGGATAAAAATATATTGCAATATCTACAAACCGTATGTATGACCTATACTTAACATGATATACTACTATTTAGTAACACACCTGGTCCATTGTATTGTGTAGCGTTACCGCTGTTGTCACTGGTTTGTTTACCAGCCCGCTCATGTGTTTACATTAGTGTAGAAGGGGCCTCAGCGCCCATCCTCACTGTAGAATTAATGACGTTTGACACCACTTTAACTACCATGGCTCAATGTATGGTATCCTGGGAGTTGTAGTTTGGTGAGACACCAGTATTTTTGGCAGAGGAGGCTTAGACCTTGTAAAACTATTATTCCCATGATTCCATAGCAAACTCTTCTGTCTCTCTGAACCCCAGCTGCATATTCTCCTTCTCCTTGTTTCGTATTGGTTTATGAGACCTTGCTTTTCCTTCTCACACCTATATACAGACACAAATTTTCACAGATATTTTCTGATGTCCACATATATTTACGCATTTTGGCGAATAATCCATTTGATCTCATTGTCAAGAGTGCATATAAATAATATGAATTTTAGGTTTTATCCATTTCACTGGGAATGTGGTGCAGCTGGCTGGGAGTCAGCTGCATAAGATCTGTACTGACCAGAAGGTCATGAGTTCAAGGCCTGCCCGGGTCGGGGTGAGCTCTTGACCAATTGTGTAGCTTGTTGTCTGTCTATATAAGTTGTATGTCTATGGCATTGAATGTTTGCCTGTATGTGTGCATTGTGATCCGCCTTGAGTCCCCTGCAAGGTGAGAAGGGTGGAAAATAAATGATGTAAATAAATAAATAAATAAATAAATAAATTTGAAGTTTAGGTATTTCTTGTGCACATTTGAAATTGCTCATAGATCATACAAACGTGTGAATTCTGGAGATGAAGCACATTTCATCCTGTAACAAGTCTTGAGCTATGCAAAAAATGTCTCTTTTCATTATGAATGGTGAATCTAACAAAATTCTTCTCCATCTCAAGTCCGACTCCACTGACCTGTTGCCATCAGCATCACTAGGAAACCTGAATTTAAGAGGCAATGTGTAAGATTTTATTGACAATTGAAGAATTATGGACATTCTATTGTTTTGCAGAAGAGGTGAGCAACCATTTTTCTCCTGCAAGTCACAAACTATAAAGTGTCAGCAGGAGTATAGCTACTGGGGAGAGCAAAATGAAGTTCTTGTCCCTTAAATAAGAATGCAGCTCTTTGAAATAAATTTCTCTTTCAGTTCCCAAATGTCTAGCATTTCACTGAAAATTGTTGACAGCTAGCTCTGTTTTAAAATTTTCATGTTTAAATTCCTGTAATTTCTTTGCTTGTCTCTTTTCTTTAGATGTTCGACAGAAGTTTTAAGTTACCACAATGCTAAAAATGGAGGGTTCTGAAGGGAAATGTCATTTTTACAACAGGAACATTTTAAAAGCACTCATCCACTCCCAATAGCCATACTGTTGTGATTGAGCCTCCAGCTGCTACTGATAGTAGTGATTCAGAAGACTCTGATGGCTCAGCATCTGGGGAGAGTATGAAACTGGGTGGGGCTGTTTGTAACAGGAGTACTGGTGTTTGCAGAAAGAGGCTTACTCATGAGTCAAGTGAGTCAAGTGAAGAGGATCACTTGCAACTCAAGAGAGTCAAGCAAATAATTACAGCACCCATAGACTCTGAGACATTTGAGGGATTCTCTGGGAATGATGGGAGTCAGAGTACAGAGGACATTTCTACTGAAATGGATTGGACTCAAGTAAGAGAAATTCAGAGAGCTTGTGAGGAGCCCACAAGTTCAGACACCTGGGTAGGATTCACTGATGATCAGGATTGGCCCTCAGAGTCCCCAGACAATGGGGGGGGGGGGAGTTCTAAGTCTTAACCACAGGTGGAAATCTTGGAGGGTCAGTCAAAGGGCAGCAGCTGCTGGGAGATTAACACCTGAGGATGATGATAGGGCATTGACCTCATCAAGTGGATCTGACTTGTAGTGAGCTTAAAAGGTGGGCATTTTGGACTAACCTCTGTGGCTAGCAAGGAGTTGCCTTTGGATCCTAGGACTCTTGCATCTTGTATCCTGTCACCTTGCATCTTGAAGCCTTGTTTCCAGACTGATTCTGCTGCTTCCTGTGGTGGGGTTTGAACTCCACTGGATTGCTCCTCAGTTGGACTGTGGGTTGTGTCTTAGTTTCTATGTCTATCTCCTCTCCTTGACCTGGCTTCTGGATTACGTCTCTCCTACACCCCTTTGGATACCTTCTTGGACAACACTTTGATGACTTCAATGCTGATGACCTTGGATTGAATCTGACGACGACATCTTCTCTGCTGCCCTCAGCGTGCCCTCTGTTTGTTTTACTTTGATTTTGCTAAAGGGTTTTTGGCGTTTTGAATGCAGGCTTTTTTCCCCTGTTTGTTTTCATGCCGGTTAAGGCTTCCTTTTGTTAACATTTTCACTGACCATTAAGTGCTTTTGTTTTGCAAATACTTATCTTCAGAGACTCTGTGAATATTAAAACAAACTATTTACACTTCAATTGGGTTTGGCTCTCTGAACTGGCGTCTGCTGCGACACATACCCTTGTCAGACACAACCTACTGATGGGATGGCCATAGTTAGTGATGAACATTCTCTCCCTCCTTTCCACATACACGGAGTACCTTATCACAAAGGAAAATAAGTCACCTCTGACACGCTTTGTATACTAGTCCCTATGGATATGATCACATGGCATATTGCCTTTTCCATTTGCAACCCATAGGGACTCATATGCAAAGTGTAGGCATCCAGTAGTTTTGGAAAGATGGGTAGAAAAGTATCTTCACTCATCTTTATTTCTGACACATCACAGGTGCAGCTTTTTCTGTGTGCTTCTACTTCTAGGAAGATGGGTGACAGCAGATCACTTGGTGGCAGAAAATTGGACGAGGGGGACTGAATGAGACACCAGAATGAGATTGTTTGGCAGAAATCAGGCGAAACTTGAATTGTACCATTTTTGTGCTGGTTCCTATGGTCCTACAATTCCTCAACTCCTCAATTCCCATGATCGGTAGCTTCTTTGTTTGTGGGGAGTCTGAGACTTGCAATCCAAAAAACCCCAATCTATAATGTTTCCAAGATCTGTTTGGACTCCATTGTCAGAGACAAGGGGCCAATTATTATTATTATACCTCAAACTTCTATACCGCCACTCCCCGAAGGCTCAGAGCGGTTTACAGCTTGAATTATAACATAGTAACAAGAAACACACATTACAGAAAACAGTAGGGGTTAACACATAATAAGGGAGAGAAACATAAGGTCAACACACTATAGAGGCAGTTGTCTGCCAACAGAGGGGTGCGACTTCCCACTCCCAGAGTATGGCCCGAGCGTCACATGGGGGTTTTCTGGCGCTGGGGGTTCATCACTTGCTCTAGTCACCGGAGGCGAACAGTTCGTGCCAGGGGAAGTGATGGTATCGGCTTCCCCGGCAGTGTTATAATTAAATGGAAGGTCAGTCACCCTAGGTGGAATCAGTGTTACATCACCCTTTGTGGGTTCGACCAGGCCACCCCTTAGACTCCTCTGGAAGTTGGAAGAAGTGGCTGATCTCGAGGAGATATAGTCCGCTCCCCAGAAGGTCCTGGGCCTATACTTCCTCCGCCTCTTTAGGGGTCTAGGTGGATTGAGAACATGGTCAGTCACTGCGGCCCGGGGATCAGCTGGTGAGCCAGTTCCAGCCGCCTCCTTCCTTCTCTCATTGAATGTAGAAACCTCAATGGCTGCTAGGGAAATCTCACATTTGGTAGCATGAATGGGAATGAGTTATAGTCTTATATACTACCCCTCTCTAGCATGTAAGAAGAATGAAAAAAAATTGCCAGTTATGTGAATTTCTCTTTTTGTACAGGATTTGCAGTGCCAGTTTTATGCTCTAAGTTAAGCACGGTTGTTAGTAGATAAGGTAAGTATCAATCCTACTGTATTTTCCAAGTGAAACAAAACTGAAATGAGCCTGAAAACTCAAACAGTACTGAAATTAGGTTGGGTTGAAAGCAGTGTTGGGACTTGGTAGATACTTCAGCCAAAGTTATTATCTGGTTGCCTTCCTGCTCAGTTTTACAACTTATTCCAACTCTGTGTTTCATTTGGTAAATACAGTAGGGTTGACATATCAGTCATACCTAATAGCAATACTAGGATGAAAGTTTGTTGTCTTCTTGAGGCGAAAAGAATAGAATGTCCTTTAAATAGGTTATATGCAGTCCTTCTGGCAGCCTGGCATTCTCTGGACATCCTGCTGCTTACAGCTTCACAACTATTTCTTGATAACTTGTAGAGGCCGACTTTGTGAAAATATGGCACCATCGAGCTACCATTATAGCTATTGAGACATTAATGCAATGCTGGCAGGCCATGTCAGCTACAGGCAATTGGAATAAAGCTTATAATTATGAAAAGAGCCTATTAAAATGTGCAGACTAAAACGTGCACCCCACAAAGCTCTTTATTTCATTATGTGTTCTCTATTCTTTCTTTTTTTAAAAAAAAAACAACTTAGTTCACCACCCCCCCTGCTCTCTCAACCACATATGAAATGGATCATTCCAAAATGACATGGAAGAAAAATCAGCAACAGTTATCTTTGTAGAAGCACAACATTAAGTTGCAAGAAATTTATTTATGTATTATAATATGTATTTATTTACATGTATAGTCCCTGTTTGTGTGTGTGTGTGTGTGTGTGTGTATATATATATATATATATATATATATATACAGTATATATATATATCTGTGTATGTATTTGTGTTTGTATGTTTTTCATACATACAGATAGATAGATAGATAGATAGATAGATAGATAGATATACACACACACACACACACACACACAGTATATATTAGGCATGGTTTAGAACCCAAAAATAGCAAATCGAAAATCTAATGGGGGGGGGGGATTTTTTAAAATTAGTAATAGGAAGACTTACAAAAAAATTTCCAAAAAGTTCTCAAATTTAACTCATTGTATGCCAGAGCATGCGCATTCCAGATGGTTTTGGCCTACAACTCCCAGAAATCCTAACAGCTGGTAAATTGGCTGGGATTTCTGGGAGTTGTAGGCCAAAACTTGAATAAATCACACTGAATTCTAGATGGGACTCTCCAAATAGGAAGGAGGGAGGGAGGGGGGGGTATTCTATTCTTGGAAGCAGCAAAAGAAAAGGAGGAGGAGCCCCCCCCCCTCGCTCCTCGCTGCCTCTCTCTCACCCCGATCCCGAGGGAGCGAGGGCCCAAGTTTGCCCAGGCTGGTCATATACCTACATTCTATGCACATGCAATAATACAGCAGTAATAACAATGGGTATAAGAAGAGGTAAAATTCAAACCGAAGTATTCTGACTGGTCCCTGCCTCATGCGGTGCAAACGGGCTCTTCTCTGTGAGCCCGGGAAATTAGCCTGGGAAAAGACAGCGTTTTCTGCTTGGGTGCACACACATACATATTCTTTGGGGGGGATTTGCTGCAGAATCCCGGCCTCATAGAGAAGATTCTGCTGCAAATCCCCCTCCCAAGAATATGTATGTGTGTGCTCCCAAGCAGAAAACGCTGGCTTTCCCGGGCTAATTTCCGAGCCCGTTGCACCGCATGAGGAGAGACCAGTCAGAATACTTCGGTTTGAATTTTACCTCTTCTTATACCCATTGTTAATACTGCTGTATTATTGCATGTGCATGGAATGTAGGTATGACCAGTTGGATTACTTATAATATTAGGCAGTGGCACTTACAGTAGCATTCATTGTATTATACATTAGGTTGGTTTCTCACCCCAATACTCTTTGATGCCTTAGATCCTGGCTGGCAGGCAGGAGAGGCAGGAAGCCTGGAAAAATGTAAACAGAGGTTTACTCAGAAGTAAATCCACAAATGAGGGCCCTTCATCCAAAGTGCCTCCTTTGCAGATTTACTTCTGAGTAATCCCTCTGTTTACATTTTTTCCAGGCTTCCTTCCAGCCGAGCGAAGGAGCGAGTTTAGGGCTTGCCTTGCCATAATATTGGCAAGGGAGGCGGGAGGGTGGTGAGAGAGAAAGGAGGTGCCCCCTTATGCCCCCCAAGACCTAATAACGACACTTAAGAAAATCCTGACCCCGGGTTCGAAAAAAATTAAGTCCACTTCCTGGTTGGCGTTCCAGGTGCGGAAAAGCTCGATAGTAGCATTTCTTACTAATTTCTTACTAAACGATTCATTTTCATAACTTTTTTCTCATGCCTAGTATATATATATATATACTGTATATATACACATACACACACACACACACACACACATCTTAGTAACAGATAAGATACGGAATATGCCATATAGGCTGTATTCACACTGCAGAATTATAGCATTTTAATGCCACATTAACTGCCACAGCTCAATGATATGGAGTTCTGCAGTTTTGTGAGACAGAATCATAGAATTGCAGAATTGGAAAAGACCACAAGGGCCATCCAATCCAACCTCTTGCCATGCAAGCAAATCACACACACGCACACGCACACACGGGCGCGCACCCCAACAGATGTCTCTGCTTAAAAACCTCCAGAGAAGGAGACTCCTCCACACTCTAGGCAGCATATTCCACTGCAGAGCAGCTCTTACCATCAGGAATTTTTCCTAATGTTTGGATAGAATCTTTTTTTCTTGCAATTTGAATATGACTGAAGTAGATGCACCACTGATGTGGCTGAATATGATTGTCTTCCACAGGTAGAGGTAGGATTTTTATGCCAAAATCAACAACCATTGGAAAGTGAGAAAGTGGTATTGCTGTTTTTCTTGTTTTTCGGCCTCCTCCACTGTTTTGGGTAACCTTCTAACTTCCCAGAGCAGATTTTCAGAAGACATGAGGGACTGCTAGATGGAAAATCAATAAAAACTGCTTACGCTCAGAGGATCAGTGAAGTCTGCCAGAATAAATGGGTCAGGAACCTTTCCATCCATAGAAGAAAAAAACCGAATATACAATACAGAGTGCACTCCAGTTTCAATGCAAGATAATGAACCTACAGTAAGATCCTCATAACCACAGAACCCACATCTACCTACCCTCACCCCCCCAAAAATGGGGAAAACGTTCTCTAGGAATTTTCTAGGTCCTCCAGGTGATTTTATTATATGCTTCCCCCAGATGTTAGAATAGCGTTACCTTGGAGGACCTAGCATATTTTTAGGAATTTCTGGGTCTATTGTGATATGCAAGGTAATTAAATGTAATTTAAAGTAACTGCAGTCTTGGCGTAATATATCCCACGTGGATACAGGGGTCTTATTCTATTTGGGAGAGAGATTTCTTGATAGCACCTTCAAAGTTCAAACAGGACTAAAACATGTGATGGATTCACAATATTGCCTGACATGAAGGCAAAGGAGCAGAGGCTAAGTTGTAATGCCATTCCATTATATATGTATAAATGATATTAGAAGTTAGCCTCCATTCCTTTGACCTTCGTTTTTGAAGAACCAATACAATGCAGCTCATTTTTATTGCTCTGTGTCTATGAAAGTCTGTATGGAGAAAGGCAAATTCCAAGAGCACAGTCAGACCGAATTCTCATGTCCCATTCTTTCAGAAGCTCTAGAAAGTAACCAGTTAATGAGACTGTGCCGATTTCAGTTTGACCTTTTGAATGTAGCTTTACTTACTTCAAAGTGGCAGAGGAACTGAGATTTGCTTTCATAATAGGTTTTTAGAAAATAATGATGCTGAAACTGAATGTAAACATATCATTTTGAGTGTGTGTGTGTGTGTGTGTGTGTGTAGGGGTATTTGTTGTTTGGAAAACATTTTAAAAAAACGAAACAGATAGATATTGAACAAGTGATCACTGCCTACCAGTAGCAAACCGTTTTAGCTTCATCTGACTTTTTGAATACAAGACATGCCCTCAGGCCCATTGAAATTCAGCAGTATTTCATCACATCTTCATAAAAAATAGTCATACGGATACAGAGAAAAGAATCACCAAGGGTCGGAAAGAGGTAGGAGTGTGTATTACAAAAGCAGACATATATAAGTATAAGCACCTTCAGTCTATAAACTGTATAAGCACCTTTAGTTTATAAACTGGCAATAAATGCAGTTGACATGTTGCAGCGATAACAAAGGAATCTTGAGAAAGGACAACATTAGCCAGGAAATAATAGGTAATCATAACCCTTCTTTACTCCACCCCCCACCCTTAATGTGCAGGCCCAGATTAACACATTTTTTGCGCCCTAGGCCACACTTTGAAATTACGCCCCCTTTAAGCCAACCTCCCGCCACCTCCAAGGTCCCCATTCCCACCGGCTGGAAAGCTCCACTGTGCTCTGAAGGTCTCCTTGGGAGTCGGGGGGCTTGGGGAGAGCGCAGTGGGTGCAAACTCGCTCCAAAGGCGTGCACGAGAGAGAGAGAGAGAGAGAGAGAGAGAGCACAAGAGAGAGAGCATGCGCAAGAGAGAGAGAGTGAGAGAGCGTGCGCGCGAGAGAGAGCATGTGTGTGTGTGAGAGAGATGGAGGGGACGGAGCAGAGACTTTGACGGGAGAAGGAGTAAGGAGGGGCATGAGATAGGGGGAAAGAGGGGCACAGACCAGTTTTTTTTGGTCCGTGATCTGCACCCCCCCCCCCCGGCTTGAGCCCCTAGGCCAGGACCTCGTTGCCCTTATGGCTAATCCGGGCATGTTCATGTGAGGTGGCTCATGCATTCTAGATTTCATTATTTTTGTCCAATATCTTAACAACTGTGAGAACTTTAAACCATTAAATATATTTCTCTTTTTCCTCCTTACTTTGTTAGATGGAAAAAGGATTTGCCAAAAAGCAAAAAGATCAGATCTGCAATAGTGTTTGTGATCTGATCCTTTACATGACTTCTGAATTCCCTTTTCATTAAGGTCAAGTGGGTGGGTGTTAAATCATCATCCAGATGTTGTTCAACTTCAGCACACAGCAGCCCTGTCTTGAATAGCCAATGGGGAAGAATCTTATGGGAATTGCAATCTAACAATATCTGGAGAACTCACACATCCACTTAGTTCCTCCAACATTTCACAGTTTGCATATGGAAAATGTTGGAGGATATAGTGATTTACTTTGCAGTTACTGTATTTTTACTTTCAGGAATAAGAGAGATTATGGGATAGTCAACTTCATGGACCAAAACAACCTGTCTGGCCTCAGCTTTGAAATGATGGTAGAGAATCATTAACCACTCTGCCACAGGGAGAGAAATATCTTGTGATGGCTTTGGCTATTGCCCTGATATTTATTTCGCAGTGCTTTAGTCATGGGGACTGGGAAATGCAGGATACTAGATTACATAGATCTAACTGTACAAAGCTCACCTGAAGTTCACCTGCTCAGCTACCATCTACTTTTACTGCCATTTTTCCATGTATCACTCTATGGACCTTTCACCAATACTGGTAAAACAAAGGGCATGTTTCTGAGTACATTGTGGTTTGTTGAGGTGCTTAAATGTCTCTGTTATATAGCTTTGTGCCCTTTACCTGAACAACAAGAAACAAGCCTTATACTTGAGAATTATGGTATCTGTGACATCACAACAATGTGCCATCCATTGTCGTAATTCAATGTGTCACTCTCAATGGCCTTTCCCCATACAGACTGGCACTACAATATCACAAAATGTGGCAACATTGGCAACTGGCCTAGATTATCTGTCCGAACATATCTCCTGCTATGAACCATCATTAAGCTTAAGATCGTCAGAAGAGGCCCTGCTCTCACAAACGCGGTTGGTGGGAATGAGAGACAGGGCCTTCTGGGCAGTGGCCCCCCATCTGTGGTACTCTCTTCCCAAGGACATCAGGTTGGCCCCCTCCCTCCTGTCCTTTAGAAGACAACTGGAGACCTGGCTCTGTGGCCAGGTGTTTGATTAGAGACCAGCAGCAATAGGAAAAGGAAATTTGGGTTTTGTGACATGGATTCTCCTGGCTTGGTTTGGTTTTACTGGCATGTTAATTCATTGTTAAATTTACTGATGATGACGTACAATGTTTTAAAATGATTTTTTGTGAATTGTAATTTTATGGTATTTATGTTGTTAGCATCTTCTGATGCTTATGTGAGGCCGTTCTGAGTCCCCCTTGTGGGGAGAAGGGCGGGATAGAAATATACGAAATAAATAAATAAACTGTTACAAACCAGCAGCAATGGAAATAACAGTGTGTGCTTTTAGCAGATGTAGATGTACTCAGTGTCGTGTGATTCAAATTGTTGTTGTAATTGTGTAATAAATTACAATTCTGACAGCACGTGCACATTAGAAAGTTCAAAAGGAAAATCAGAATAGAAATTTAGCCCTGTAGGTATATCAAGTAGAGGTCATCTACACCAGGGCAGTTTAATCTGCTGTAAATCTTCCCTGAAGCAGTTTTGGATCCAGAACATATTCCAGTTACCCAAACTGCCCCAAAGCCCTAGTATACTCCAGAGTTTCAAGTAAACCCAGAATATTCCCCGATTCTGACTAAAGTGGGGCAAAATTGGAGGATAGCTGAAAAACCTGGGATACTTCCCACAAGTCTCATGAAAACTGCAAGTAGACCATTCAAAAAGTCTGGGTTTTTGGATTAGTGTCAACAAGCCTGTAAATTAGGCTTATGAAAAATGTTCTTGTGGTTATATCTGACTACAGATGTTTTACAATTTTTTGTGCTAAAACACTAAAATGTATATACTCAATTTTGTTGTCACCTCCTCTGATTGTGTCACCCAGTTCACACCCCTTGCAGTGATGCCACCGCTAAGTATTTCACTTAACTATATATTCCAGGTTTCTGAAGGATAAAACGTGAAAGCTATCATGCTATAAAACTGCTAAACTTTGTGATATAGATTCACTCTAGATCTGCTTTTCTATTTAATGACTGTGCTGAGAAAAATAGCATCGGCTTTATGTTCTGTCTGCACCCTTGATATTTGTATCTTTAGAATTATTCATTAAATGATGTAGGTGAGCAGACTTTACAGCATACATTGTTGAACGACTACAGTAATGTGCTTTTGTAAATGTGTTTTAAGAGAAAATTTGAGGCAGCTCATGAAAGACATCATGTAGTTAGGAACAACAGGAGCTTTTTTTTTTACAATGCATGCAAATGTTCACCTAGACTTTGACTCCTTTAGCATAGTGCTTGCATATTCCACTTCTGAGACACTGCTAGGAAGCAGCCAGTTCTCTTTAACCCTCAAATAGCCAAATGGTTTTGCATTAACTTTATTGCAAATTTAAGCTTCATTTTCTGCACAGCAGATATCCTCAGGCTGGTTTGCCAAGCTACCATTCAGTATAAATTCAAAAGTAACTTGAAAAATAACATTGTACAGCCAGTTCAGTCATATCTCAAATAATGAAATAGATTCAGTTCATTCAAACAAAATTTTCATGAAATCCGAATCAGAATATAATGGCAATATTTAAGTATATTCAGTAAGCTGATGGGCCTATAATTACTAGGATCTTTTCCACATCCTTTTATATGTATTGGGACCACAATGGCCACTTTCCACCCCTCTGGGATATTAGTGTGTTATTGATGTGGTTGCAGAGACTTGCGATCAGCGGGGCCCACCATTCTATCTCCTCCTTGAACAACTCACTCGGGAGGAAATCCTCACCCGGGGCTTTGTTGGCTCTTAGATTATTGATAATACTCTTTATTTCTGAGGTCGTAATTGGCGGCCACCCGGGGAGGACTTCTATTGTGCCCGTTTCACCCACTTGGGAGGGAGTCTTAATTGTGGGAGGAGCAAAAAGTTGGGTGAAGTACTGTTCCCAATTGTCTGCTGGAATTTGAGTGTCCACTATTGATTTCCTCTCTCGTAATATGTTGGAGACTGAGTTCCAAAAAATAGTTGCATTATTTCCCTTTGCTGCTATTTCCAGATCTCGCCAAACCGAGGCTGCATATATTCTTTCTTTCTCCTTTATAACTGTTTTGTATTTCCTCCTTAAACTCAGCATTAAACTCTGATCTTCAGCTGACCCTGTCTTTCTCGCTTTCCTGAGACAGAGTCTCAGTGCCTTCCTATTTGATCGCATTCCTCATCAAACCAACCTTCGCCCTTCTTCTTCGAGGTGGCTTTTTAATCGGTCATCGTTAGGTGATTTTTTAAACGAGCACAGATATTGTCATAAGCTTGTGCTACCTCTACCCAGTCTGATTGGGGTGCTAGTATAATTGACGCCCAGGACAAACATTCATTTGTGTTGAGAACTCTACTTATTTCACCCATGTCTGCCTTGTTCCATCTAATATGCCTGCGGATTTGGGGCTCTATGTACTCTACTTCATTAGCCAACCTGCTACAGGCTGGATTAAGTCTATAAAATAATAGGCCCAGGTCAAAGCCCTTTGGACCACTGTAAAGATCTAGAGATCAAATAAAACCAGGAAACCCCAGATAATGAATCTCCAACATGACTGTGTAATTCACCAGGGGTGTGCATGAAGAACCAGGCTCTGTGATGTAATTTGGGGCAAGAATCCCATTAGTACTCCTTGGTCAGTATTTATAGTATATGGTAATGAGAGTTCTATGAAGTTAGAGAATATTTCTCTCCTGCATTAGTACCAGATTGTGGATGAACTCTGGCAGCAGGGAAGCCATCTCAATTGATCTTTGATTTGAACTGGATTATATAAATCTACACTTCCATATAATCCAATTCAAGGCAGGTGATCTAGGATCAGAAACTGAATTATATGGCAGTGTAGATGGGGCCTGAGTGATTTGTCATTTGAGTTAGGTTTCTTGTGAGTTTTAATCTCATTTTTTAATTTGTTTTTTCCCTTTAATAGTCTAGTTCAGTGGTTTTCAACCTATGGGTCCCCAGATGTTTTGGCCTTCAACTCTCAGAAATCCTAACAACTGGCAAACTGGCTGTGATTTCTGAGAGTGGTACAGTAGCATTCAAAACATCTACCCCAATACTCTTTGATGCCTTAGATCCTGGCAGAGGTTTAGCACAGTGGTTAGAACAACCGCTGCTAAAGATCTTATCAACCGAATGTTAGAGATTCGAGACCCTGGGCTGGTTTGAGCAGCCAGCTGTCAGCCCTGCCTCTGCTTACCTAAGCAGTCAAAAACAGCCTAAGCTGTAAGTAGAGAATTTAGAAACCGCTTTGCGGTGGAGGACTTTTATGATGCCAATAAATAAGGAAGACCAATTGCCGGAAAGGTGGAAGGTCCTAACGGGTTGGCAAGCTCTTCGTCATAGGAGGATGAAGCAACAGCACCCCCTGTGGTGCGATGGAGCAACAGCACCCAGTGATACAACTGAAAGAACCTGGAAGAACCTGGCTCAACTGGAAAAGAACCTCCTAATATATATGTTGTATGTGATGTATGTCAAATATAAAAACAGCAGGGATTGTCTGCTTGCATGTGTACTGTAATCCGCTCTGAGTCCTCTTTGGGGTGAGAAGGGCGGAATATACAGTAAATAAAGTGTATTATTATTATTATTATTATTAAGGATCCTCAAGTTGTGAACCACTGCCCTAGTTGAAACCTAGGGCACTTCCAGACAGCACCAAATCATGGGCAACAGGGGCAAAAAATCCTGGGACCTTAGAAGAGGTCCACATACAGAAATGTTGGTCCCTGGATTTCTGACTCTGTTGTCCAGACTTGATGCCTTGTTTCAAGATTTAGAGGCTTCCATGATGGCCACTGTGGGACTTCCGCCAGAATCTTCCCAAGATGTGAATATGTGGAGAATCACTGCAGTGAATCACTGCGAAAGTTCAGTTCTTTTTCCTGGCCAGAGAAACTGTGTCTTTCAGTCATTTCATGAAGTATCTGCCACACAAATTAAAGTTTAAGGGGTAGGGCCCTTTCCGCCCAAGTCAGCACTGCACACTCAAACAGGAATACACACTTTCAAGCCAGGAACAGAATTTTGTCATTATTGGCACTTTTTAGGGCCTGGCTGTCTGGCCATCTGTCCAGACAGGTTGTGTACTTGTGGCATCAAACAGGATGCTGTTCCTGGGTTATGCATGGCTGTTCCTGATTGCTCTCCTTGGGGAAAGATGTGAAATACTGACCAGGGAGGCACAACTTTGTCCTGGGGCAGAGAAAATGTGCCCTCCACATGTTTCTGGCAAACAAACAAAGTTTTTGACTTCTACTCAAGTTTCACCTTCTTTTTTGGAACCAACCAATCAGTAGCAAACATTTAAAATCAAGGAACAAACCCAGATAAAAATATCCTGTAAGTTCTGATTGTATGGACATACATATGTGGCTCAAAACCACACCTGGAAATCTTGTGTTTTTTGCCTTTTGTAGCTATTGCCTCTGCATTTATAGGGAATGGCATCTGGCCTCCTTACGGTTTCCAGTGGAAGCTCGTGGGATAAAGGTACAGTCTGGGTGGGCCTCTAGCTGGCTTTTTAGATTAATTGATGCACCTACGCACATCCTAGGTAGAAAAATGTGTTCTCTTCCCCTTGCATCAGTTGTTGCTATTATACACTAAATGAATTGCAGGCAGCCTTACCCAGCGCAGAAAAGTCAGAAATTTGTAGGTGAGGAATAGGTTGGAGTAACTATCCACCATACAGCATTAGAAATATATTGCTACTTATTAAAATGAGCAGATACACTCAACCAAGAGTAGTAGAGAATAGTAGCTACACAAACACAAAGAACCAATTGGAAAGTCCAAATAATCATATATAGTATGTCATATACAGAGAACATTCGAGAGACACATCACAAGATCAGTGGCCTCAATATGGAAAGCGGAATACACATAATATAAATATAGTCCGATACATACGGAGCATTAGCGCGTACCGCTAGCCGGCCCGATACCTGGAATACAACGCGATGGAGTTCGAATGGATACGAGGGGAAGAGCAAAGGGTCCCGAAATGCTGGTGCATGGTTCCCGTAGTAATCCACAATGAGTTCCCTTTCCCGAAGTCAATCCACAGCAACGCCCGCAGCTATGCGCTCAGAAGCGTGCTATTTGTAATCCATGTGGTGGGTGCGGAGCCAGGGCGAATCACCGGGTGTAGTGCTCCCGAAGATGAAAGAGGGATGCTGGGCATGATTATTTGGACTTTCCCATTGGTTCTTTGTGTTTGTGTACTTATTAAAATGAAGCATATTCCAATCTTGCTCTGGTAGAGGCAAAAAAAATCAAACCAGCCTCATAGAGTAGGAAGAAAGGGTGAAGGCAGAACCAGCCTTCGACATTCCCAATCATCTGAGCTTTAAACAGGCAACTCTTGCAGAAATGGAATGGGGAAGGATACAAGCTTAAGAGGGTTATTTTACATGCCACCCAAAATAACTTAACAGAGGGATAGTTAGCAGAATTTTGTGTGTGTGTGTGTGTGTGTGTGTGTGTGAAAAACTGCCCTCTCTTTGAGACATAGCTGACTCATGTTTTACAGGAACAGTACCACTACAAAAGATATATGACATTATTTGCCAAGGCTGAACAGGCAAGATTGCCCTTTAAAATGTTGATTGATAATGATGAAACAAGGAAGTTTTCAAGTGCCTGGCACAATAGTTCCTTGAACTACCCATCTGTAATTGAGCTTCTTTAATCTCCTTTAGGATCTGCAGTGTCTCCAAATTTTATTTGGATTAAATCAAATAGTTATAGCTATTTCTGTTTTCCCAAAATATAGAAAAGGGACAAGACAAGATTCCTGAATCTTGATGTGAATTTGTTGGCTGAATCAGAATAGATTGGGTTTGATTCAATCAATACTGACCAGATTAAATCCAGGTCTGAATTGCCAAATCAAATTCCAAACCAAATCAGGTGACTGATGGAAAGTTCTTTGAACACTGTTGTGGTCCATACACACAACAGCAAACTCTACTGGGCAGTGCAGCCAGGCAAACTTGGTATGTCACATCAGAACTGAGGGAGAGGGGAAGGGAGGAGGCGTTCTTTGCATTTCCTTTAAATCCAGGAGCCACGTGGCCTCTGTTCAAGAGTCTAAGCTCAGGATCTTCAAAGTGTCTCCCTCCTCACCCTCAGTGTCTGTTTTGTGAAGTTAAGAGAGAGAGAGAGAGAGAGAGAGAGAGAGAGAGAGAGAGAGAGAGAGAGAGAGAGAACAAAAGTTTAAAAACTCCCTAAAAACAATAGATGTATGAATCTTTCTGAAAATTGGGAGGAATGATGCCCTGGTTATGTTGTATCATTGTAGAGATTCTGAAAAATATTTTAAATTCTGGAATAAAGATTTAAGGAACTTTATCTGGAAAGGCAAAAAATCAAGAATAAATTGTATTAGTATGACTGATAAAAAGCAAAGAGGGGGGTTTGGAACACCAGACCTGAAACTATATTACGAGGCATGTGCAATTGAATGGCTAGTAGAATGGACTAAGTTGGATAATAAAAAGCTTCTTTCTCTTGAAGGTCATGAATTGCGAGTGGGCTGACACGGATACTTGTGGTACAATAAAGTTAAGGTAGAAAACAAATTTAATGAACATATTATTAGAAGACCTCTATTGAAAGTTTGGTTACAATATAAAGAACGATTGTTTGGAAAAACTCCAGGTTGGATATCGCCACAAGAGGCTTTCCATAGAAGAGAATACGGAAAAGCTAACTGGTTGAGGTACGACACTCTATTGAAAATTACAGACAATGGTTTAATTCTGAAAGACATGATTGAACTGAGAGAATTAGATAATACAATTGATTGGCTATAATATTTTCAAATACATGAGATATACAAAAAGGATAAAATTTGAGGGGGTTGCATAATGGACAACTTTTGGCAGGACCTGACCAAAAAAAAGAAGAATATCATGTCTGTATGATAAATTACTTGAGTGGCAAACTGAAGAGGAAACAATAAAGGTATGCATGATTAAATGGGCCCAGGATATAGGCCATACAATCCCTTTAAAAGCATGGGAGACTTTCTGGAAGAAACATCTTAATTATACTTATGCATACGAATTAAAAGAAAATAGTCTGAAAATTTTCCACAGGTGGTACCTCACACCAGATAAAATAGCTAAGTTTAATAAAAATTATAGCAACAAGTGCTGGAAAAGCAAGAAAGAGATAATACATACGTGGTGGGAATGTAGGAAGGTTAAGGAATATTGGAGATCTATTCATAAGGAAATCCAAGAAGCCCTGGTAATCAAATTTCAAATGAAACCGGAATATCTTTTATTAGGGTTAGTAGATTTTGAATTGGATGGAAACACAGAGAAATTATTTGTTTATTGTATTTCTGCGGCCAGGATAGTCTTGGCAAGAAGGTGGAAGGAAGAAGATATCCCCAAGATTGAAGAGTGGAAATTGAAGCTGTTGGATATTATGAATATGGATCGCCTGACACAAGCTTTAAATCAAGACATTAAACCGAAAAATACAGACTGGTCACTGATTATAGATTATCTAAAGAAAGACAATGTAGAATGCACGACTACCTGATGATAATATTTAATCAAGATATAGATATTAGAAGTTCGGTAATACTAAAGTGTATAGATGAATAGAAAAAGGAGGGTGTAAGGGAAAGGAAGTACTCTAGATGAATATTTTAGTATGTATGTTATTGTATTGTTTGTTTTTGTATAACTGGAATCAGAATGATGTTGCAAGCATGATTTGTATGTTATATGTTGGATTTGTTTTTAATCAATTGAAAATCAATAAAATATTTGAACATGAGAAATCCATGTAGGTTGTTTTTTTGTGGGTTTTTTTTTTGGAAAAATGTTGTTTATAAAAACTTCACAAATTTCCTTAAAATCAGTGGATGAGTAAAGCTTTCTGAACCTTGGAGGACTTACAGTGGTAAATGTGTTCTATAACTGTAACAAGATTCATCCCAATAGTCCTAAAAATGAGGGAGTGAGGAGCCCCAGAAGTGGCATGAATGGGCTAATAACCAAAGGAAAAACTAATGAGTTTTTCAGAACATTATATCAGGTCTCACATGGACCCCTTCCAATTTTTCAAAACACTTTAGAATCAAAATGAGGGGTCACCCAAATTTCATAAATACAAACTATGTGGATTTTTGGCATCACACACATCTCTACTGAACATATATATGGTTGTGTTTATTTAGAAGTAGGCATGTAGCCGGGGGAGGGCTTGAGGGGCTCAGCCCCCCCCCCCCTCAAATTCTCAGGGTGGTCCACGAGAAGGCCTTACTGGTACATTATTTAAACTGTTATGTGTATTCATATTATGATCTGATCACCATGCTCAATATAACCCATATGCATGGGGGTATTGGGAAATAGATACAAAGGGCTTGCTAGGGTAGATCCTCTCTCACTCAGACTCAGCCCCCCGGAATCAAAATACTGGCTACACTACTGTTTAGAAGCATTACTGTTTTATCAGATTGATAAATCCTTTTCTTCCTTTGCCCTGTGTTTTTTACAAAAATATATACTTCTACTGAACCGCTTGATCTTGTAAAATTGATCACAATGAGCCAAACCATTCCCTAGACATAGGCACAGAGATACCTTTAAGATAGTAACTATATTTTAGAAATATTATGTGTTACAGACATAATTGACAATTCTTTATTTTTTTGAAATAGTGGGAGAACATGGGTATCAGGGCCTTAGCCAGGATTTTGATTCGGGGGGATCAGATCATGATATGAATAAACATAACAGTTTAAATAATGTACTAGTAAGGCCTTTTCGCGGACCACCCTGAGAATTTGGGGGGGGGGGGGGCTGAAGCCCCCTTAGCCCCCCCTGGCTACATGCCTGATGGGTATACAGTACATTCCTTTTTCAGATCTTTACATTAAGCAAAGAGAGAGAGAGAGAGAGAAGAGAGAGAAAGATTGAAATTCTTCGTGTACAGTATATAGAAAGGTGGCATGCTGCTAGATTCTTCATTTCTTCAAATGTATGGCTTTGCGAAAAATCAACAGGTCCCATTGTAAAATAACTTTGTTGGGCTAACAGTCTAGATTCAAAACACTTCAAACAAGAGAGTAAGTGAGAAAAATCAGAATTGCAAAAGAAATCCCAATCCACACAGATAAACTCTCTTAACTGCTCTAGTGTGCTCAAGCTATTTTTCCCCTTTCTAATTGTGTATCATACTAACACTCACTTTTTAGTATTTGTACTTAAAAACCTAAGAAGTTGGGGGACTTGCTCCCTAAAGGAAGTCCCATTAGAGCTCCTATGCTGAGATGAAGGGTTGTTGATTAAAGACTTTGGCCAAAACATTCCAGCTCTAGTGAATGCCTTGCAGCCTCAGACCTTCTTCAAACAGCCCAACTACAAGCAAACCAATAAGTCTCTCCTTCTTATTCTTCAAAAAGGGCCTCCCATGTTTCCACAGCTTCTGTCTGAATAACCTCTGTACTTTTCACAGTACTAAGCATCAGGAATCCTTTTTGGCCATTCTTCCTCCTCCTGTTATTAAAACACTGACAGTACATTGCCATCAGGGCATCTTTTTCATAGCCTGGGAAAGCCACTGCATTGGACTACAATTCCCAGATATCATGGCCAATGAGCATGCAAGCTGAGGAGCTTTTTTGGCCTTTTCTCAAACAGCCAGGTCTTGACTTTCTTGCGAAATGTCAGGAGGGAGGGGGCCGATCTGATGTCTCTAGGGAGGGCGTTCCAAAGCCAAGGAGCCATCACTGAAAAGGCCCTGTCTCTTGTCCCCGCCAATCGCGCCTGCGAAGAAGGCGGGACCAAGAGCAGGGCCTCTCCAGATGATCTTAAACATCTCGATGGTTCATAGGGAGAGATGCGTTCAAACAGGTAAGTTGGAGCAAAACTCTTTTGGGCTTTAAAGGCTAAAGCCAGCACATTGAATTGTGCCCGGTAGCAAACTGGCAGCCAGTGCAGCTGGCACCACAGGGGAGTTGTACGCTCTCTGAATGCCGCTCCTGTTATCAACCTGGCTGATGTCCATTGGTCTAGCTGCAGCTTCCGAACAGTCTTCAAAGGCAACCCCACATAGAGAGCATTGCAGTAATCTATACAGGATGTAACCAGAGCATGGACCACTGTGGTTGTAACCCTATGCCCTGTTTGGCCTTTCGACTGACCAGGAGTGCCTCTGTCTTGTCTGGATTCAATTCCAATTTGTTCGCCCTCATCCAGTCCGACACAGCAGCCAAACACCGGTTCAGGACCTGAACAGCGTCCTTAGTAGTAGGTGGGAAGGAGTGACAGAGTTGGACATCATCTGCGTACAGATGACACCGCACTCCGAAACTCCAGGTGACCTCCCCCGGTGGCTTCATGTAGATGGTAAACAACATGGGAGGTAGTATTGAACCCTGAGGAACCCCACAAGACAATGGTTGTCGGGTTGAACAGGTGTCTCCCAATAACACCTTCTGAGATCGGCCCTCCAGAAAGGACCGAAGCCACTGCAAGACAGTGCCTCCAAGCCCCATCTCTGTGATACATCCCAGAAGGATACCATGGTCCAGCAGAACCAATGGCAAATAATTTTAATGGAAACAAGATATATTACAGTGAAAGCATGGTAAACTGGCCAAGTGAAATGTTTGCTGGTACCTTCTTGTCAGGAGCCCCTGGTGGCGCAATGGATTAAACCCTTGCACTGGCAGGACCAAAGACCGACAGGTCAGAGGTTCAAATTTGGGGAGAGCACAGATGAGCTCCCTCTGTCAGCTCCAGCACCCCATGTGGCGACATTTGAGAAGCCTCCCACAAGGATGGTAAAACATCAAAAAACATCCAGGCATCCCCTTGGGAAAAGTCCTTGCAGATGGCCAATTCTCTCACACCAGAAATGACTTGCAGTTTCTCAAGTTGCTCCTGACAGGGAAAAAAACCCTTGTTGTCTAGGTAGGTACTAACTCTTGAAGAGCACTTCAAAGGCTTCTTCTCCTTTGTTCTATGGGTTAACCAGGGTTAGGTTTGGATAGTTTTTCAAAGAGAATACTGTATTCTGATAATTCTTCCAATATTGGCTATAGAACAATTGGTATTCACATCAGGACATGCTAACTGCATTGAGATCAAGTTCAAAATGTCTGGACACAGATACGTCTAGATCAGACCTGGGCATTTCACGGCCCGCTGGTTGCATGCAGCCTGCCAGCCGATCCTGACTGGCCTGCGTAAGGGCCCTGGCAGGCAGGCAGGCACGCAAAGCAGAGCGGCCAACGGAGCGGCCAACGGAGGGGAAGAAGAAGTTTCCTTCCACCTCACACACTCCCCCCCTCCCTTCTCCTTCGGCAGCCAGCCGGGTCTGTATGACTTCTTTGCGCTGCCGGCACTCCAGTGCTTCCTGGAGCAGCAGCAGGAGTGAAGGCTGGAGGCGGGGGCGAGCCACGGAGGGGCGGAGCCTGCGGAGGAAGGAGGAAGAGCTGAGCCTTCATGATTCGCACCCACCTCCAGCCTTTGCTCGTGCTGCTGCTCCAGGAAGCGCCGGAGCACCGGCAGCGCAAAGAAGTCATACAGGCCCAGCTGGCTGCCGAAGGAGAAGGGAGGTGGGAGCTGTTCCTCTGCTCAGCTGGAGCTTCTAATACTCGGATAAGGTCGAATACTAAAATTCAGAACAACACAATAACAGAGTGTACACTTCCCTCCTCTTGTGCAAAAAGGAATGTAAATATGTGAGCTGAAGTCTTGTGCCAGTTCAAACTTATTATTAGAAACTATGCATTTATATTTTAACTAACCAACTGCCTTGGTCAGACCACACCTGGAATACTATGTCCAGTTCTGGGCACTGCAAATTAAGGGCGATGTTCACAAGCTGGGATGTGTCCAGAGAAGGGAGACTAAAATGATCAGGGGTCTGGACAACAAGCCCTATGTGGAGCGGCTTAAAGAGCTGGGCATGTTTAGCCTGCAGAAGAGAAGGCTGAGAGGAGACATGGTGAGGGCCATGTATAAATATGTCAAGGGAAATCATAGGGAAGAGGGAGCAGGCTTGTTTTCTGCTGCCCTGGAATCTAGGACGCAGAACAATGGCTTCAAACTACAAGAAAGGAGATTCCATCTGAATATCAGGAAAAACTTCCTGACTGTGAGAGCCGTTCAGCAGTGGAACTCTCTGCCACAGAGTGTGGTGGAGGTTCCTTCTTTGGGGGCTTTTAAACAGAGGCTGGATGGCCATCTGTCAGGGGTGCTTCACATCTCCACCTCTGACAGTCAACCTGACTTTGATGCACTTGTTAAAGACCAACAGAGACACAAATGATACAAATGTTCACATTTTGTTAACCATTGATTTGTAATGAATGTCATTTTTCCTATGACAACCTCTCTTTTTCATTGCTCATAACATATACTCTTATCAGTCTTATTAATATATCAAAAATGCGATGTAGTGCCTTTTTATTATTATTAAAGAAATTCAATTGATATTTTGTAGAATGTAGTTCAGCCTTTAGGTGCGGCCTTCCATAATATTTTTTGACTCTCGTGTGACCCTTTGGAAAAAATAATTACCCCACCCTGGAGTTAGTTGTTAGAGAAAGATGCTGAATTTGGAGAATTTGCAAAGGATGGGAAATTCTGCTTCTTTTAGTTCGTTTTGATTCCGATTGTCTGCCCAGGATGACAAAGGGAGTCGGTGTCATTTTAAGCTTTGCATCAGCTACAAAATGTCTAGGGTAAAAGTTGAGTGTTGGGTTAGCAGCTGTTCTTTTCTTTTCAGGCTCAAGGTATTTTGTGTTCCATATTATCTCCCTTTTAATTCTATTGCAGAATATCCTTGACTTCACACAACAGAGTTTTTTCTTCATTATAGCAGTAGACCTGAGTGAGCAGAGCAGTGTTGGGAGCATAATAGTGGTTGAAAGAATATTTGACAATATTTGAACGGTGGGTGGAAAATTGATTTGCCAAATCTCCTGGAAGAAAATACTGGGTTAACACAAATTTGCAGCTCAGAACTTGCTCTGTGCAACAAAAGAGGTGTTGATTTTTGTGTGCAGATAACAGCATTTTCTGTATAGAAAACAAGTGCCTTGCCCAAAATGAGAATGTTTCTGCACAGGAAAAAATACACCTGTGTTTCTTACAAAGTCCTGACTGATGAATACACTTCACATAGCAGCGAACAAAAGGGCAATATGATTAAGCATTTCCTATAAGAATTGGATTTCTGAAGATTTACATCCTTGAATCACCGCTTTCCATCACTGCCTGAGGAGGCCCTTCAAAGGCCAAGCTTCCCCAGTGCCAGCAGAGAGGGAAGTCTGTCACATTCAACACACACACACACACTGCACACATCCTACAGAAACAAAGGATTGTTCCCTAATTTCTTAATTTCAATGCACAAATAGCTTTGTATCAGTTGAAAGGGAATCTCTAAAACTGTAGAAGACCAAGATTGTAAACACAACAAATGTTCTGATGGAAATGTTGGTGACTTTTCTTTTTCATTGAACTTTCCTTCTGGCAAAAATACATGCTTTTGCTCAATGCAGATTTTTTCGAGCTAGACTAATAGCAAAGTGATTAGGCTTTATAGGGGTTGGGGAAAAGAATTCATATTCACTTTGACTGAAAAGAGAGACTTCAGAATCTACATTATTCACAGTTGATTAGACTAAGAAAAGCATTTCTCAGACATTTCTGAGTGCGACATATTGCGAACTCTATTCTACTGCCAGGCTCCAAATGGCAATTAACCGTCTTAAGCTGCATATGAAACCCAATATGAACCACAGTTACAAGAGCATTGTGTGTGAATCAAATTATGCTATCTTGAGTTTGAAAAAAATTAGAAATAATTGCCAATAAGTATTCATGTATGGCCCAGTTTTTTGAAACAAGTTATTGTAATTACTACTCGTGTCAGGAGTACGTGTGGCTGATTTTATGAGATCTGATGCATTTTAAGAGGCTGCCTGAAGAGTTACTGGTTTACTTTGGAGGAAAAGAGAGTTCATAGATTCATATTCAAGTGTGTGTTTGTGTGTATGTAAACTCAAAGGTCAAATAGTATAAACATTTCTACCATTAGAAATAAAGTATGAAAATATAGGTGACAATATAATGGTCGGACCCAAGAGAAATGCAACAAATAGATAAAATAAGAGAATATGTTAATGCAATGTTATTGTTCAGCAGAATGCATTGATAGATATTTCTTGGTAGAGTGGTAGAATTCAATGTAACAAAGAGGGAAGACAATCTCTTATCTCACTGCAGCGTCCTCTCTGTTGTGGAAAAACAGTTTTGGAAGCCTTAGGAAAACCCCAAAGAGGAAAGAGGAAGGAAGTACTATTTGATTTAACTCTATATTATCATTGCCTAGAACAGTGATTTTCAACCTTTTTTGAGCCGCGGCACATTTTTTACATTTACAAAATCCTGGGGCACACCACCAACCAAAATGACACAAAATGACACTATAACACAATAATACATATAGTTAATATGTTTTAAAATGTATTTATACACTCAGTGTGAAACCTGGGCCTGTCACAATGAACACAAAATAGATATCCTGGCAGGAATGGTAGAAAGACACACAGCTTGGAGATGGCGTTTAAGCTTGCTTGGCACCATGGCGCTATTGGACAGCTTCTCACCACACACCAAGCACAGCGGAGTCAGTGCCGTCGCATCCCCAGTGAAAGTGAATCCAAATGAAAGATAGCTTTCGCTGTATTGCCTCGAGCTCACCGTCTTTTCTTTTTTCTTTTGTCCACCACTCATATTAGGGCCTTCATCTGTGTAATAATTTTGTCCAAGGCCTTGTTCGGCATTTGCATTTTCCCTTCTCAAAAACTTCTCCATCACTGTCACTCGCTTGTCTTGCTGTGATCCCAAATTGCCACTGTCACTTGACGCACAGCTGCAGCACTAACTCTAACTTTGTTTACTTAGCCGCGTCTGAGTGATTCCAAGATGACGTGGCCATAGCACTCTGGCATCACTTCTTAGGTGACGCGGGAGTGCTATGGTTTCATTTCTTAAAGGGACAGATGCGTCTTATGGTTTACATATGAATGAAGTTCAAAAATAATTTCCCACGGCACACCTGATGATCTCTTATGGAACACTAGTGTTCCGTGGCACACTGGTTGAAAATCACTGGCCTAGAACCCTGATGACATTTTATACATGGTATATATTTTTGGGCCATTGGGTAGCATCCATATTCAGGTTACAGTTGTATAAGTGAAGTTTAACCATTGCAAATACAGTGGCGTATTTGTGGGTGGTGCATAAATGTTTGTCTTTGCATTCAGGGTTGCATAGAATGAATACAGCATCCAGATCAATAGAAATAATAGTAACACTCTATTCCACTATGGTAAGAGCTCACCTGAAATACTGTGTACAGTTTTAGGCACCATGTGGCCTAAGCAAGATGACTAAATGATGGTAGTGGATTCTCCATCTTTGAGGTCTTTAAGAAGAAGTTGAATGGGTATCTCTCAGGATTGCTTTAGCTGTCAATTCCTGAAGATAATTCCTAATCAGCCACTCACTTAATTATCTTTCACCTTTCCTCCTCTGTTGTAATAATATGGAACAAAATAGGTAAAGTAAGTGTTCACATGAGGTCCAAGGCTGTTTTTGTGCCCCTGTTACCAGTGGTGAGGGTGTGTTAAAGTAGTTTGGTAGGAGCTAATTTATGACTGTGGCAATAGTATCTTGAAAGTCAGTACATTAGTCAATATGGGATAGATTCACATCAGTAACTTTAGGTTATTAATCCATAACTGCAATATGGGGTGGCAGTCATACCATTTTGCATTATATTCAAGGGAACCATTGTGAGGAACCTAAGCCTATGTTTCAGGTCCTGTACAGGCCAGGATTACCCATAAGGTCGCCCCAGGCCATGGCCTTGGGGTGCAAGCCGGGGGGGGGGCATAGATCACGGACTAAAAATAAATATGTTGAAACAAATAAAAACGCACATGGAGATGAGGAAGGAAGGATATCGGAGGTCCTCCTTTTTGGCGCCGCCCTTGCCCCTTCCTGAATACCAGCTCCTGCCTCTGCTATTGTTGCGCAAACGGCATATGTGCAGGGGCTCTCGACACTGGTGTCGACGTCGACATGAGGAACAATTAACTCCCTCGATGCCGACAGCATCCACTTGCTGGCTCCAGTGCAAGTACAGGAAACTCCATTGCGCAATCTGCGCATGCCCTAACACCATGAAAGCTGGTATTCCTGCTCCAACACAAGGAGGAGACTCCTCCTTACTGGAGAGAGAAGTGCAACTGCCGGCTACAGCACAGGCGCAAACCCCAGTACAGGAGAGACAAGCCCAATGCGACAAGCCCTGGTATCGGGGAGAAGCATGGCATCGGTACAGCTGCTGACTACAACGCATGCATAATCCCCGATACCGGGTAGGAACCAAGTGCCTCAAGCCCCGGCATCGAGGAGGAGGCTCCTCCCTCCATGCCTGCATCCATAGTGCCCGCCGAGAGGGAAACTCCTGTGGGGCCACACCGGGAGAGCTGGATGCGGGGCCCTAAGGGGGATGAGCAGATGAAAGGATGTTGAGGGGGGTGCGGGGTGCGGTAGAGGTTGGCTTGAAGGGGGTGTAATTCCAAAGGTGTTAATCTGGGCCTGGTCCTGTATGATTATGCTTTGAAGTGTTTTTATGTTTGAGAGTACTTACATCCAAATATCTTACAGTTCAGCATAAACAGAAAACTACAAACATTTAGATTTGGGTTTTTTTTCAAAGGGTGAAAAATGGATAAAGGAGCAGCTTGGGTTGACAAAAGGCCAACTCATATTTTGGCTTATTAAAACCATGATGGGTCAGTGGCTAATAAACATCTTCCGTAAATGTGCATGTGTTTGTAGAACCATGGGAGCATTATGGAGTATATTTATTTACAATATACGTATGCATGCTTATCAGGGCATAAGTCCTACTACATGCAGTTTACTCCTGTGCGTTGTACAACAGACAGTTTTTCTCGGCATTACTTCGCGAACGAAGATTCTTAGGAAGGACTCATCCCACGCTTTTTACACGTGCGTTGATGACTAAAAAGGCCAATCTGAGATAGGCAAGTTCGGTTGCAGAAAGCACAGCAGAAAGTCTCCTTGGGTGATGTTGTTTCCAAGTTGCGGTTCTTTCTGCGTTGTCGTTTCTCTTCGAGATCCATTCGGCGTGTCTTCTCAAAAGAGGCCACAGCATTGTGGATAGTACATCTCCATGCCTCCCGTTGTGAGGCCAGTGTGGACCGTTGTTGGTGATCAATCTGGCCGAGCCTGAGATGTTGTTTCAGGGGGTCCTTATATCTCTTTTTGGGGGCGCCTCTCTTGCGCTGACCCGTGGCGAGTTCACCATAGAGTAGTTTCTTTGGGAGGCAGTGGTCCTCCATCCTAGAGACGTGCCCTGCCAGCGCAGCTGTGTTCTCAATAGACAGTACAATGACAGTATTTGCCATCATGTGTGCAATAAAAGTTTTAAAGCTGCAAAGATATAGACCTATCATCACTATCAGGGAAAAGGAGGTCTTTGCCTCAGGCACTGATTTTCAGATATCATAAAAGAGAAACTTCATGTGCCAAAATAATTTGGCTGCCTTTGGATGCCATGTTCTTTAACTTGGAGCAGGGAGAGTACAGTTTGATGTTCTGCCTCTGGCAGCATAATACCTTGAACCAGCCCTACAACCATGTTACTGGTAAGGAATTATGTATGAGATTATTCACAGTTATATTTTAGAGCTATAGAAGAAAGGAAGGAAGGAAGGAAGGAAGGAAGGAAGGAAGGAAGGAAGGAAGGAAGGAAGGAAGGAAGGAGGAAGAATTGAGTTCAGGGAGATGAATTCACAACGTATTAAATAAAGAATTTAGAAAATACACTATTTTGCTCATGAAGTCTCTTTGGTCTTTCCTCTGCTGGACTCGGTTATTGCCTTCCTGTTAAAAAGACACTATATCTGCCCTCTAGTAATTGTTAATATTGTATCTTTCATCCCTGTTCCCTGAAGTAGCATGTTTATTTTTTAATATACAGCTTCCAATACTTTGAAAATGTCAGTCTCCATGAACATATTACAAAATGTCTGCAAACATTTGTATTTCCAGCAAAGGCTGCATCTCAAATGTTTTATTTCCCTTGCATGAGATAAATTAACAGTTTGCTTGTTTTCTGCTTTACAGTTGAAGAGCCCTTGGTATACAAAGCAACCATAAAGATGTCTGAAAGAGAAGAATAGAATTATAGTTGCAAAAAAAGAATAAAAAATGAATCTCTGAAGAAGAAAAGCAAGGGGAAGAGACAAATGTTCTAATCTTACCTTCATCATAATCTTATTAGCATTTCTCAGGGAGAGAAGTTCAAGTATCAGTCTATATTCTTATGAAGCTGTCTCATAAATGTGTCAAGTGCAGAGTATAGTTATTTTAATAGTCTGTGTTGGTGGGCCATCCTGGATTTAATTAAGAGACAACTAGTGTATGAAATATGGCATGAAAGGACCAGACTAAATGGAGAAATGGTTTATTGCAGCTCCAAATTAGGGGGCACAGACTTAATGATGATCTGGTCTCAGAAATCCTACTTAAACTTAATTAATACCGATGGTAGCAGACCTGCCAAGGGAGGAGCAAAAGATAGAGGCACACAGGAGAAATTAATGGCTTAAGCTAGCATGTGATTTTTATCAAGAGATCTGCATGAGTTCAAACAGCACTCTGTTATTTATGGAAAGAAATCTTACGGCGTTCCTGCTCTGCTTCCAGCATTGAAGTCAAATTCATTATGTGCCATTTAGGCTGCTTTATTGAGGCCTGTCACATTGTACTGCAGGGTGTGGTTAAAACAGAGCTAAGTTAAGTTCTCTCACTGCCTCAGTCTTATAGACTGCATCTCCTAGAAGCTTTTCACCAGTTTAGTGCTCATCAATACTTGCTAGGCAATTGTTAGAACTGCAGTCCAAAAACACTGAGAGCTAGAGGCTTCCATGTCAACAGAATGGTGAATTACCTTCAGGTTTTAGTTTTAACAGAGATATTTAATTTTTAATTTTTATTTATTTATTTGGAGTATCTGTATCCCATCCTTCTCAACCCTCGAAGGGGGTGGGGGCGCAGGACGGCTTACAATTGGCAGTCATTAGATGCAGACAAAGAAACAGAACACAACTAGGCATGAGAAAAAAGTTATGAAAATGAAATGATTCGTAAGAAATTCGTAAGAAATGCTACTTTTGAGTATTTCCGCACCTGGAACGCCAACCAGGAAGTGGACTTTCTTTATAGCACTTCGGGGGCCTGTATTTTCTTAAGTGTCGTTATTAGGTCGTAAGGGGGGGGGGCATCCTCCTTCTCTCTCACCGCCCTCCCGCCTCCCTTGCCAATAAGTATTATGGCAAGGCAAGCCCTAAACTTCGCTCCTTCTTTCGGCTGGAAGCCGGAAAAATGTAAACAGAGAGGATTACTCAAGTAAATCTGCAAAGGAGGGCACTTTGGATGAAGTGCCCTCCTGGATTTACTTCTGGTAATCCTCTCTGTTTACATTTTTTCCAGGCTTCCCTGCCTCTCCTGCCTGCCAGGATCTAAAGCATCAAAGAGTATTGGGGTGAGAAACCAACCTAATGTATAATAGAATGAATGCTACTGTAAGTGCCTAATATTATAAGTAATCCAACTGGTCATACCTACATTCCATGCACATGCAATAATACAGCAGTAATAACAATAACAAGAGGTAAAATTCAAACCGAAGTATTCTGACTGGTCCCTGCCTCATGCGGTGCAAACGGGCTCTTCTCTATTAGCCGGGAAAAGCCAGCGTTTTCTGCTTAGTGCACACACATACATATTCTTGGGGAGGGATTTGCTGCAGAATCCGGGCTCATAGAGAAGATTCTGCAGCAAATCCCCCAAAGAATATGTATGTGTGTGCACCCAAGCAGAAAACACTGGCTTTTCCCGGGCTCACAGAGAAGAGCCCATTTGCACCGCATGAGGAGGACCAGTCAGAATACTTCGGTTGAATTTTTACCTCTTCTTATACCATTGTTATTACTGCTGTATTATTGCATGTGCATGGAATGTAGGTATATGACCAGCCTGGGCAAACTTGGGCCCTCGCTCCCTCGGGATCGGGGTGAGAGAGAGGCAGCGAGGAGCGAGGGGGCTCCTCCTCCTTTTCTTTTGCTGCTTCCAAGAATAGAATACCCGCTCACTCCCTCCTTCCCTCCCTCCTTCCTATTTGGAGAGTCCCCTCTAGCATTCAGTGTGAGTTATTCAAGTTTTGGCCTACTACTCCCAGAAATCCCAGCCAATGTACCAGCTGTTAGGATTTCTGGGAGTTGTGGCAAACTCATCTGGAATGCGCATGCTCTGGCATACGAACTACTAACAATTTCGTTAGTAATTAAGTTACATTTAGAAATTTTTGGGAAAATTTTTGTAAGTCTTTCTTTTATTAATCAAAAATTAAATCCCCCCCCCCCCATTTGATTTTAGAATCGCCATTTTTGGGTTCGAAACCATGCCTAAACACAACAATTAACATGAACAAATCAACAACTATAAAAATACATTAAAAAGGCAATAAAATATATTTAAATATTGGCTCTTAAAATATTAACACAACCAAGTCTGAATCCACAAATCTAAATCATAGCCCATAGTTGTTGCACCTCAGAACGCAGCCAGCCCCCCCTTAGATCACACACACCAGGCAGATGCAATAAATGTTTTTATTTAGAATAAATTATAGTCCAAAGACGTAGAAATAAAGCAATCAAAGTAAATCCAAAAATAGTCCAATAAAGTTCTCGAGCTGTGAGCCCAATTGTCTTAAATCCCAATGGAACAAAAGTACTTGAACACGGTAACCCGCTTCGGCGGTCAACGTGAAACTTGAGACAAACCGCTCCGGCGGTTAACGTGAACTGGAGGCAAACCACTCCGGCTGTTCCGTGAACTTGGAGACTTGAACTGGAGTTCTTTCCAAACTAAACGTAGCTTCAGGTCTGCCTAAAATCACCCGAGCACAATCTAATAAAGGGAATTACTTTCTATGTGCCCAGCGCACCCCCTTTCTCAGGCTCCTATCTTTCCGAGAGGATCGGATACTGGCCCTCCTGTCAAATTCCATCTCATTAGCGGCCCCAGGTGCAGTACTATCATCCTGAGAAACCGAATCCTCCCATTCCCCAGAATGCTCATCTGGCAAGGGAGTAAAGAAACTCCCGTGAGAATCAAGGTCACTAAGCCTCTCACTGTCCAGTTCAGAACTGACTTCCATGGAGTCATCAATATTCTCATTTGCAGTATCATATCCCTGTAGCCAGCCATCATCCCCTTGATCTGGGGCAGCTGGGACCCCAGGAGTTTGTCTCTGACCACTAGGATGGAACACCACATTAGGCTGGGACACCACACTAGTTCCAATCCAAGGTCTCTTAATTAACAATTCTCACGAGTCGTTGAAATAATATAATATATTTTTATTATATATTTATTGAGATTTTAAAATACATTATAGTAGGGGATTAGGAAAAAAAGAGGAGTGAGGAAGGGTGGGATTGGGGGGGGGGTTTAAAAACAAGAGTGAGGGGGTAAGAGGATAAAAAGACTTCCCAATATCATCCCAAGGATTGAAGTCCAATATTTCAGTACATGTTGTCTAATAATAATCAGTTTGAAAATTTACAAAGTCATTTCTTCACACATCGTCTAAGTCAATAATCATTTTTGTTCCTTTATTTTGTAGAAATTCTTTAAAGTCCGACCAATCTGTCTTCTTCTTGTTGTCGTTTATCTTTTGTGAGAGGCAATCCATTTGGATGACATCAAAAACTTTTATAATCCATACTTCTGTATTTGGAACAGTGTTTTGTTTCCATCTTTTAGCTAGGTTCAATCTGGCACTAATACTCAGAAAAACAACATTTTATCTTGATTTTCACTCAGTTTTGACAATAATATAATATATTGTATGTATATATATATATATATATTGTAAGCCGCTCTGAGTCCCCTTCGGGGTGAAAAGGGCAGCATAGAAATGTCATAAATAAATTAATGAATAAATTGCACTTGTTGCTCAGCCAAGTGCCCGAATGCTTGGTCCCAAAGCCAAGACTTGAGTTTCTTCCTGAAGGAGATGAGAGAAGAAGTTATCTTAATTTTACTGGGGAGTGCATTCCACAGACGCCCGGGGGGGAGGGGGCACCACCAAGAAGGGCTTGTCTCTCTTCCCTGCCAATCTCGCATGGGAGGACTATCCAAAGTATTAGATCTACTTGGATTCTGGTTTCCACACCTTGGATAGGTCCTTGATAGTCTGGACTAACATCCTGAGTGGATTCATTGCCCACTGCCAGTGATTGCTAGTAACTTCCACATGGATGTATTCCAAATGATGGTCTCTGCTGAAAACATGTACCGTATTTTTCGCACCATAAGACGCAGTTTTTTTCCTCCCAAAGTAGGAGGAAAAATCAGCTGCGTCTTATGGAGCGAAGAGGGGAGGCGATGAAAGCCTTCCCTTGGCCGCCTCCTCCTTGGTCCGGCCTCCTCCTCCGCCTCCTCTGCCTCCGTCACCGCCCGCCGCCCGCCCCCCGCCTCCGCCGCTTACCGCCGCTTTTTGCCGCTTTCCGCCGCCGCCGCTTTCCGCCGCCTCCGCCACTTACCGCCGCCTCCCTCGCCGCCGCCGCGCATGCGCAGTAGGTCCCAAGCGCATCTGGCGCGTCTGACGTCTGACGCAGGTGCGCCAGGCGTGCCTGCGTCAGCGCGCCAGCGTCAGACGTCAGACGCGCCAGATGCGCTTGGGACCTACTGCGCATGCGGCGGCGGCGGGAGGCGGCGGAAGCGGCGAGGCTGGGCGGAGGCGGCCTCCGCGCTCGCGGCTTTCCGCCGCTTTCCGCCGCTTTCCGCTTTTCGCCGCTTTCCGCGCTTTCGCGCTTTCCGCGCTTTCGCCCGCTTTCCGCCGCTTTCCACCGCTTTCCGCCGCTTTCCGCCGCTTTCCGCCGCTTTCCGCCGCTTTCCGCCGCTTTCCGCCGCTTTCCGCCGCTTTCCGCCGCTTTCCGCCGCCTCCGCCGCTTACCGCCGCCTCCCTCGCGCCGCCAGCGCATGCAGTAGGTCCCAAGCGCGCCTGACGCGTCTGACATCTGACGCTGGCGCTGACGCAGGCACACCTGGCGCACCTGCGTCAGACGTCAGAGACGCGCCAGATGCGCTTGGGACCTACTATGCGCGGCGGTGGCGAGGAGGCGGCGGTAAGTGGCGGAGGCGGCGGTAAGCGGCGGAAAGCGGCAGAGGCGGCAGAGGCGGCGGAGGCGGCGGTAAGCGGCAGAGGCGGGGGGGGCGGCGGGCGGCGGGCGGTGACGGAGGCAGAGGAGGCGGAGGAGGCGGGACCGAGGAGGAGGCGGCCAAGGGAAAGGCTTAGGGATGCGGAGGGCGCCGAGGAGGGTCCACCCTTCCAGAAGAAAATTGGAAAAAAAATATTTTGGGCCAAAAGTGGGCCCCGGCGCTTGAAGCACTTTTTGGCCCAAAATATTTTTTTCCAATTTTCTTCTTCTAAAATCTAGGTGCGTCTTATCATCCGGTGCGCCTTATGGTGCGAAAAATACGGTATATGTTGGGTTTTTTAATTTAAAAAGTCCCAGTATTTCTGTGCAGAAAACTACTTTGCCACTTAGCGATGGCACTGCAATATATTGCACTTCTTCAACAATTTCATCAGCTACAAAAATGAGCAAAAGGAACAGACTTATATTGCAACAGTAAAATAGAGTTTTATCCAACAAGAGAACAAAAAAAGCATCTGATTTGGGGTGAGCCTGCCCTCAATCCTTTTAAGCACCCCATCCCTTCACCAAAAGCTGCTCCTATGGCTTAATCTTGGGACAGAATAATATGGTGCAGAGGTCTGGGGTAGGTAGCATAAGCAAATAGCACACACCATAACATATATGAAAAGAAGCATTTCCCACTGAAGTAATTTCCCGCTGAGTAATAATATGCTTGTGACCCCTATCCTTTCTTCTTCCCACAAGCACAATTGTCCCCACATCCATCTTTTTTGTCTCCTGGAACTGAAAACAGCTATAGTCTTCTCAGAGAACTTGTGAGAGGTCTTTGGTCTTCCCTAACAGTAATCTACAATGCTGGAAGACATTGCGTTACCCCCTTGTATAGAGCTGTCTATGTGTGGCATAACATCCTGGGGATGGGAGAAATTTTGAAGTCTGTTCCCCACCTCAGCAATTTATAGCAACATTGTCGTGACAGAAGCCACTTCCAACTTAGCAATTCTATTTAAAATTGCAGGGGAGGGAAGTATTTCTGCAACCATGGCAGAAATTTGCACTAGGATTTTGGAGAATATTTTGAGTATAATGTGTGCATATATGTGGTGTGAGCTCTTCCTATGATGCACATCAATTTCTGGCCGGGCTTTGTACTGAAAGAGGAGAGGAAACAGTGCACGCCACCAAGGCGGCAACACAGGAGCCTTCCCATGTTTCCTTCCCAGCAATGGGGAGAAGCTGGGCAGCAATGCTTCCCTCGGGATGCGGGGCATGGTAAGGTTGGCCATGAGGGGCGTGGAGTGATGGGTTCAAAAGGCCCCTTCTACATTGGTCATTTAATGCGGTTTCAAACTGGTATTGAAGAAAGTGGTTTCACCGTGCAGATGATTACACACAAAATCCTGGAACCAGTTTGAGGCCTGGATTACACAAACCACAGAGCACTGGTGCACATTAGGGACTTTATTTCACATGCCGTTGTAATTGCTTGTAGTCTGGATACCACAGTTTGAAGCGAGCTTCAATTCACATTAAATGGTCAGTGTAGATCAGGGGTGCTCACACTTTTTCAGCATGCGAGCTACTTATAAAACAACCAAGTCAAAATGGCCTACCTACCCATTACTCAGAGAGCCATAAAAGCAAAATATTTGGAAATTTATTTCAGTGAGAGTCATATAATATATTTTAAGACTGAATTCAACTAAATGTGAGTAGAATAAGCCCCTGAATTTAGTCATAATAATAATTATGATAATATTCATTCAGCCTCTGCTACTACTAATAATAATAGTAGTAGGAACAACAACAACAACAACAACAACAATAGGTTCCTAGAGTAGAAGGAGACCTCAAAGGGCCATCCAGTCCAACCTCCTTCTGCCATAAGGGAAAAACACAATCAAAGCATTCCCCACAGATGGCCATTCAGCCTCTGATAGTAGTAGTAGTAGTAGTAATAATAATAACAACAACAATGGGTTCCTAGAATAGGAGGAGACCTCCAAGGGCCATCCAGTCCAACCTCCTTCTGCACCTGGGCGGCGGCGGGAGCCTGCGGAGCGGGACTGGGCCTTCCTCCCGCCCTGCCCTATGCGATCTACTAGTAGATTGCGATCTACCTAATGAACACCCCTGGTGTAGATGATAGGGTCCATGTTTGGAACTACAGGTGTTTCTTTTCCCCACATCCAGATTTTTTTGAATGTTGGTAAGTTTAAGTAAACAAAAATTCTCATCCAATCCTACTTTGCTTATGTTTATCAGTTTTCACATTGACTTATAAGTCACTATGTTCCCAGCAAATAAACAGAATGCGGAGCAGGCCTCACTTTGATTATAATATGGATTCTAAGAATAGAAACCTTGAGATGTCTACAAAGCAGGAAGGAATGAACACTGACAGAGAGACTTATGTGTATGCCTGTTTCTTTTTACTCTCCATATTCTGCCTCTAGTTTTAGGAAGACAAAAGCACAAACAGTGGGTATGAATCTCCATAATGCTTTCAGATCTGCCAAAGCCCTTGGTCTTTGCCTGGACCTCCATGGGACTTCTTCTAAGCACAAACTTCAGAGGCCAACGTTCTTTTGAGATTAATATGCCTCAGAAGCAGTTGAAACACTGAAATCTTTGAATGCTGTTGTGGCTCATATACATTTCAAACCAAACTAAAATAAAAGAAACCCACATGTTGGAAGCCCTGGTCTAGTGGCTATTAAATTAACAGGAAATCTTCTTTAAGGGCTCAATCCTACAGGAGGTAGGCACCCCGTTGGATTGTGCTTTGCTTTGGGCCTGCGAAGTATACAGATTTAATAATAAAAAAGCTGATTCAGTCCTCAGTTGCACATTCCTGCTTGATATTGCTATGTTTTGTTCTTTGATGCCACTGTGACTTTTGAAAGACAGCCCATTTTGACAGCCATCTCATCAGCATTACTTGCTCCCTGGGCCATTGAGTGTTAGACTAGGGAACTTACCTAATGGTTTCACCATTCATTGTAGTGAATCCATGGGGTCCCATCTGGGGAGGGGCGTAGGGAACCCATTGCCTCACATCGCCTGACTTACCTGGGATCCTATTCCATGCAGGGAAGACAACATGGGAAGCCTACAGGAAACCGCTAAGGCAGTAATGTAAGAATAAAGTTCAACTAGACCAGGGCTGTCCAACTTCTACCAACCCTGGGGCCTGATTACCGGACACTGATCAACTGGGGGGCCTAAGGGTCCGCCCCTCCCCGGCTCCGCCCCCTCCCTGGCTCCGCCCGCTGTATATATTCACAAACTCATATTCCCCTTTATTTCTAATGAAATACATTTGTTATTATTATTATTCCATTCCTGCCACATGTATGTATTCACAAACTCATATTCCCCTTTATTTCTAATAAAATACATTTGTTATTCCTATTATTCCATTCCTGCCACATGTATATATTCACAAACTCATATTCCCCTTTATTTCTAATAAAATACATTTGTTATTACTATTATTCCATTCCTGCCACATGTATATATTCACAAACTCATATTCCCCTTTATTTCTAATAAAATACATTTGTTATTACTATTATTCCATTCCTGCCACATGTATATATTCACAAACTCATAGTCCCCTTTATTTCTAATAAAATACATTTGTTATTACTATTATTCCATTCCTGCCACATGTATATATTCACAAACTCATATTCCCCTTATTTCTAATAAAATATATTTTGTTATTACTATTATTCCATTCCTGCCATATATAGATAGATCACAGATTAGGAAAAGGCATACAGTGCATTTTGGAAGGCTTCACAAAAAGAGTCTGGAGCAACAAGCACCTGAGGTAAAGCACCAAAATCAGTGTGTACAGAGCTATCATATCATACAGTTTGTCTACAATCAAAGAGCATTCTAAACCCCACCAATGATGGAATTAACCAATCTTGGCACACAGAACTCCCATGACCAACAGGAAATACTGGAAGGCTTTGGTGGGCATTGACCTTGAGTTGTGGAGTTGTAGTTCACCTCCATCCAGAGAGCACTCTGGACTCAATGTTGGATCAGGACCAAACTTGGCATGAATACTCAATATGCCCAAAAGTGAACACAGATGGAGTTTGGGGAAAATAAACAGGAGCCGGAGGGAAGCCGAGAGCATGGTTTGCGGCTCCCGGGCTTGGTGGAGCCGCGGGCCGGGAGGCTCCCTGCAAGCAAACGGAGGGATGCCTCTCGGGGCCTGGCTGCTTCCAAACCCGGGGTTTTGGAAGCAGCCAGCCCCTGAGATTTCCTCCTTTCTCCAAGTCCCTTCCCAAGCGAGAGAGAGACTGGGGAAAGGGAGGAGATGCCTCTCGGGGCCTGGCTGCTTCCAAACCCCAGGAGAAGGAAGGAAGGAAGGAGTGGAAGAGAAGGATGGAAGGGAATGGAGGGAGGAAAGGGAGGAGGGAAAGTGAGAAGGAAGAAAAGATAAAAGGGTGGCAGGAAAGAAAGAAAGGAAGGAAGGTAAAAGAGAGAGGGGCAAGGAGGGAGGGAGAACAGTTGAAAGGGTGGGTGGGTGGAAGGAAAGAAGGTGAAAGAGAGGGACGGAGGAAAGAAGGAAAGAGTGGAAGGAAAGGGAGGGGGGAGTAGAAAGAGGGAGAGGGAAGTGGGGGGGGAGAAGGCCGGGTGATGGAGGCGAGTGCGCTGAGGGCCTGAGCGCCTCCAAGCGCACGGAGCAGCAGCAGGAGGAAGCGAGCGAGAGGAGAAAGAGAGAGAGGGAAGGTGCAGGGAAGGAAGAAGGATGAAAGGGTGGAATTGAAGGAGGGAGGGAGAAGAAATGTGCTCACCTTAGCGCTGCATGCTTCCTTGCAATAACTCCTCCCTGGGAAGGGAGGGAGGATGAGAAGGAGGAAGGAGCTCTGCCGAGCCATGCGGCCAGGTCGCTCTTCCTGTTTGCTGCCAAGGGGCGGGGCCGAGACGTCTCCCTCCCATTGGCCCCTCCCTCAGGAGAAGAGGAGGCGACCAATAGAAAGCCAAGGAGGCGGGACCAAAAAATAATAATAATAAATAATATTTTTAATTGAAAAAAATATTTTTAAAAATATATTATTTATTGCAGGAGGGTAAGGGGCCGTAGCCAAGGGGCTGGGGGGCCGTGTACGGCCCCAGGGCCGCCTGTTGGACAGCCCTGAACTAGACTGAGTATCACACAGCAATGATGCTTTAAGAGGAATTCTATTCCTAGAATTGGTTCAATGTCGATATTCTTCATCAAGATATAAAAGAAAATACCAGAAAGACGTTCTACTCACTGAGGATACTGTAATCATTTACTTCCATCAACATAAATTCAAACCATGATTTATACAGTTCCACAGCAACGGATTGTTGCAAAAAGTAGATATATATTATAATCCGGGATATATATATATCCTGTTGCTCTGTGCTCAAATCATATACATTGCTGTAGTCCATCAGCATGGGTTAGGAAATGCTCAACACAGTGATTTGTAAAGTTCCACCGCAACGGATTGTTGCGTAACATAAATATTAATTATAATCCGGGATATATACATCCAATCTCTTTGTGGTAGATTCCTGGGTTCCGTTTGTTCATAAGGATGTCCTTGAAGTCATGGACATGAAGAATATTAAATTGAAATGAAAATAATATAGTATCTTGCATTAGTATGCTGGAAACGCCATCCTTAAAGCAAATAATCCGCTTGGGGTTCTCTGTGAATTGGAGTTAGTAAAGAGGCCTCCCATGTTGCCCATTTCATCATGTGTCATGTAATGGACTCCTTCTCAAAGGGGGAGAACAAGTTGCATATGACAGACAAAATAGCCCATCTGAAGAGGTAATAGGACATTGGGAAACCAGGTTCAAATCACTGCTTGGCTAGGGAAACCCACTGGGTGATTTTGGTCAAGGCACACTCTCTCAGCCCCAGAGGAAGGCAAAGGCAAACTTCCTCTCAACAAATTCTGCTGTGAAAACCTTGGTATAGGGCTGTCAAAAATAAAAAATGTAGGCAACGAATTATTTGGGGGAGGGGGCATATTTTTGAGAATGCCCAATTATACATTGTTGGCAGTAGAGGAGTACTTTAGAAAAAAATAAATAATTTTATTTCAACAGGTGGGCAGTACTACCTCTGGTTGCTTCTGGCTTCTGGTCTCCCATCCTCCTTGTCTCATTTCTACATGTGGTCTTCCAAGGGTATTCTGGTGGAAAATGGCAGTCATATGCACACACATACAAATATACCAACAAAAACATCAGTGGAAGCTACTATTCTACTCCACTATAAAAATGCTATGGAACAATATTGTGTCATGAGAATTCCGGGGGGGGGAGGAGCACAGTTGTTGCCAAAAGTAATATATTTTTCCTACATGGAAGGCATCTTAAAATCAACTGAAAACTAGTAGTGCCACGGTCTGTTGGAAGCACCCCACCTGATTTTGCATAAAACATATTTCATTAAAAAATCTTTAATTCTGAAATTTCTATCAGAATTTTTAAAAAGCCTTTGCCTGCTGGAGGAACAGTATGGAGAGGGACTAGGAATTGATTTCCACATAGATATGGGCACAAATTTCTTCTACATTCAATGAATAAACTACTGTATCTAATAACACTCTCTGCACATCATAATAATCTACCAAGGGAATAAATTAAAGATTCTGTTTTCCTCAGTTTTTGTGTGTTGTTTTGCTTCTGTTTTTTTTAGAAGGGAAAGGAGAAACCTCTTTTTCAACAGTGGAGTCATTAGTTTGTTCCACACTTGTAAAGTTTTTGTGTTATGTCAAGTGGATTCAGATTGTCATCCTTTCACAGCTCAGAAGAAAAATGGAAAAACTCTTGCTTTTCACAATTTTTCCTCATCAGCAAAATGTGCCTTTTGTTGGTTGTTTTAAGCACATTTAATAAAACGTATAACACTAGGGAATGGGACAACTATTGCCTTCCTGGTTGCACCAACTACCTAGCTCTGTATTTTATTTTGCATTTCTGTACAAAATTGTGGTGCCATTCTATAGAGAAATCCCAACATTAAATCCTTAGGAAGCAGATTTCAGTAATCAGGAGTTTTGCACAAATCACATTTCTAGTTTAGGGAAATTATGGAAGTGCATATGCATAGGAGTGCATATGCAGGAAAAATTGGCATCTCAATGTCACACTGGAGCTGAGATCCCTTGAGAGCTGAAAAATGTTTGCAGTACTGTCTTCATACTGAGATGATTACATTGGAGAAAAATTGCAGAAGTGAGATTCTTTCACTTCCCTGCAACTTGAATTTCTCACGAAGTCCCAAAATGGCAGAACCTAGACAGACCAACACTTCCATGAGCCCTTTGTAAGTAATGCCGCTTATGCATCCCATGTGAAAAAACTGCACACTAATAATTCTGGATCACTTTTAGCATCAAGTTTCAAAGGGATTTTAAAACCCGAGGTGCTACTTCAGTAGCAGGTATCAATTCAATAGCCTAAGAGATCAAAGTTACATGATATTGTGACTTGAAAATATACACATATAATTAAAACCCGGAAGTACCATCCGATTCTTGTGTATCTCCATGTAATTCAGGTGTCACCCAGGTGTTACTGGGTGACACATGTTCAGCTCCACGGCCATTGTCTTGTGGAGTCCCTCAGGGTTCAGTATTGTCTCCCATGTTATTTAACATCTACATGAAACCGCTGGGAGAGGTCATTCAGAGTAAGGTGTTATCTGTACGCAGATGACATCCAGATCTGTCACTCCTTCCCACCTGTCACTAAGGAGGCTGTCCAGACTTTGAATCAGTGCTTGACCACTGTGTCGGACTGGATGAGGGCTAGCAAATTGAAACTTAATCCAGACAAGACAGAGGTCCTCCTGGTCAGCTGAAAGGCCGAACAGGGCATAGGGTTACAGCCTGTGTTGTACGGGATTACACTCCCCCTGAAGATGCAGATTCGCAGCTTGGGAGTGATCCTGGATTAATCGCTGAGCCTGGAACCCCAGGTCTCGGCGGTGGCCAGGGGAGCTTTTGCACAGTTAAGACTTGTGCGCCAACTGCACCCATACCTTGGGAAGTCTGATCTGGCTATGGTGGTCCACGCTCTGGTCACATCCTGAATAGATTACTGCAACGCACACTACGTGGGGCTGTCTTTGAAAACAATTCGGAAATTACAACTAGTCCAATGGGCAGCAGACAGAATACTAACTGGAGCTACATACAGGGAGCATACCACCCCCCTGTTGTGTCAGCTCCACTGGCTGCCTGTCCACTTCCAAGCTCAATTCAAAGTGCTGGTTTTGACCATTAAAGCTCTATACGGTTCTGGCCCAGCTTACTTGTCTGAACACATCAGCCTCTACATCCCACCTCGTAATTTAAGATAATCCGGGCAGACCCTGCTCTCGCTCCCGCCGACTTCTCAAACGTGGTTGGTGGGGACGATAGAGAGGGCCTTCTCGGTGGTGGCTCCCCGTCTGTGGAACACGCTTCCAAGCAGCATACAATCAACTCCATCCCTCCTGGCATTCAAGAAAAAAGTGAAATCTTGGCTGTGGGACCAGGCGTTTGCACATTAGCACAATGCAGCATTTGGACTGGATTGGTAATGGATTGGTAATGGCAAGTGGATGGCTATGGCTCAATGCTCCTGTTATGGACGGAACGCTGTTTTTAACTTAAGTGAATGGGTATGTTGTGTTAATGTTAATTGTATTTTAATGTATTTTAACTGCTGAATGTTTTGGTTTTATATTGTATTTTATCATGTTTGGCATCTAATTGTGCCTTTTGTTAGGCCGCTCTGAGTGCCGTCCCCCCCCCACCCCCCAGGGGGTTGAGAAGAGCGGGGTAGAAATGCTGGAAATAAATAAATAATAAATAAATAATTCCTTCCTGTTTCCAAATGCTGGCATTGCATGTCATCATGGAAAGTATACATTAGAATGACCAGTTATGCAGGGGGCCACTACCATGCCTTATGTCTCTCAAAGACATATGTCTTCTTTTTTCAAAATTTTCTGATGATCTTTTGGGTGTGTGTGTCATATTTTGAGATATGTGCAAGGAAACTTAGTAATTTGGGGTGAGGGAGCACTTACTTTTTCATTGACTTCAATTATCTCAGAGGTAAAATAAAATCACATACACACACACACACACACACACACACACAGTTTTTAGAGATCTGAGAGCTTGAAGTTAATTCAAGAACTGTACTTTGCCAACCCTGGCATACAAAGAACACATACGGCACATGGACTGCACTTTGCCCATCCTGGCATACAGGGATTCTGTGATGATTTGAGATCATTCGGTTCCTGGTTCTGAGAACCATCAGCCCTCATTCATAGTAGTTTCAATCCAGGAGATAGTTATATACTGGATAGCATATACAGTCAGCCGTCCAGATTCTCTAGAGTTAGGGGTGCAGGACCTCTGCAAAAATGGGAAAAAATCTTCAAATAAAAAAGTTAAAATCTGAGAGAACACCTGAAATGTGTACTTTGTTGAGGTATCAGCCCTCTTTGGCAGAAAAGACTGAAGATCTTGTAAAACTACAACTCCCATAATTCCTTTGCATTGAGCCATGGAGGTTAAAGTGATGTCAAACTGCACTGGTTATACAGTGCAGATACACCCACACTATTAGCCCCCAAACTCTGTGATAGGATCACCTTACGATCACCAGAAGTTGGAAATGACCCGAAGGCACACAACATCAACCACAAAATGTATATTCATAGGTGTAGATTTGGGACTTCATCATACTCTTGTGTTTCCAGCGTTTCTAAACACTTAAAACCCAGAGCCACGCAGAGCCTATCAGATGATGTTTCATAGTTCAGTGGGTTCCCTGTGTGACTCCATTTCTGAAGTGTATGGAAACACAAGGTTTTTAAAGATGAGGAGGAATTGACTCCAAAGGTGTCCACATAGAAATGGGTAAAAATAGCTAAATTGAAGTGTGATGGTAAGTGTTCTATTTCTCAATCTTTAAACAGTTTTGTGACATGTTTGTGTGGGTGGTTTTGATGTGCCCCTTGATGCTGTAATTTCTGCCATTTTTCCATGGATGGTGAAAAAAAGACCAGTAATTATTTTTAATTTGTGAGCATTTTCATATTTTCATAGCTGAAACTGCAATTTTGAAAATACGTCAATTATCTACAGTATATTGAAAGGTTCCTTTTTCACAGGCATGGTCAGTGTTTTTTTTGCTAGTTAAGTTATAAAAATTAAGGTTGGCGTGTGATATGGAGTGATAAATCTTTTTTTTTCTTATATCGCTGTCTCTCTTTCAATTTAGCATTAAGACAACAGAATAAATAAAAAATTGAAAGGGAAAGAAGTAGAAGGTGCTGTGGCAATGTGGTGAAAATGAAATAAATAATGGGTTGAGGTGAGTTTTCTGGGCTGTATGGCCATGTTCCAGAAGCATTCTCTCCTGATGTGCCTGCTCAGTGTAATGACTCCTCAAAGGTCGGTAGGGATCACACTCAGACGTCGTTCTGGTCCAACACGATTTTATTGAAGGTACACCACCTGTAAAGCTAAAGCGCCGGCCCGCCACCCAAACACACCTTATATACCCCGGTAGCCCCTCCCCTACACCATGCAATGTCCAAGCAGGGTGTCATCATGCTCCGATGAATCAGCAATCCCAGTAGTCCATAGGGGCATGACCCCAGGGTCACATGAGTGACGTCACGAGTCCAAATGTCCAATGTCCATGCCAGGAGGAGTTACCTCACTTCCCTCTCTGGCACCTGGAAGTTACTCCACTCCCAGGCTGATTCAGCAGTTCCAAGCACACATGGCCAAGGTCACTCCAGGAACTGGGCCAAAGGTCGCTGCAGCCTCATGACAGGTTGGGAACATGATCTCCCTCAAAGCTCAAGTTCCCCATACCTGACATAATGGTCTCCTCCACCTCGTCCTCCTCCCCCTGAGGGAAATAAAACATCATTCAATCCCGTGGAGGAAATGGGCTTACATATTTCTTTAGAAAACTGCAATGAAAAGTTGGGTGCACTTTCCCTAAACTCTTGGGCAACAGGAGGGTATATGACACCTTATTCACAACTCTGTCAACCTTAAAAGGCCCTATAAATTTTGGACTTAATTTCTTTGACTTGTACCCTAACTTTAAATTCTCTGTGGACAGCCACACCAAATCCCCTCTGCATACTCCCTCCTTCTTGCCGCTTGTGATCTCCAAACAGCTTATAGGAGCGCTGTGCTTTTCTCAACGCCTCTGTAACTTCTTTCCACATTCCTTCAGCTCGCACTCTCCACTCCCCCTTGCTCTCTCCCCCTTCTATCTCCACCAGCTGCGGCAAAGGGGCCACCTCCTGCCCATAAACAATCTCAAAGGGTGATTTCCCGGTGGAAGAATGAATGGAACTGTTGTAAGCTACCTCAGCATAAGGAAGGAGATCAGACCAATTACTTTGTTCCTGATTACTGAAAATCCTTAAATAGGTCCCCAAAGATTTCTGCACTCTCTCCGCAGTCCCATTACAGCAGGGATGATAACCAGACGTCAGTTTCCTTTGAGCCCCTAGCTCCTCCAAAAACCTGCCCCAAAACCTGGCCGTAAACTGGACACCTCTATCACTCAACACCTGTTCTGGGCAACCATGCAACCTATAAACATGCTGTATATACAATTCAGCCAATCGTTCAGCCGATGGCAACCCTCTCAACGGAATAAAATGAGCCTGTTTAGAAAACATGTCTATAACAGTCCAAATATACCGATATCCCCTGCTAGACGGCAATTCCCCAACAAAATCGGTACTAACATGCGTCCATGGCCTTATTGGATCCGCAACCACTTGTATCAACCCCTGCGGCCGGGCAGCGGGAACTTTATTCCTAGCACACACTTCACAACTTACTACATGGTGCCGGATTTCCACCTTCATACCTGGCCACCAGTACTTCTTCTTAATAGCCAACATGGTCTTAGTGACCCCCCAATGTCCAGCAGTCTTATAATCATGATGCATCTCCAACACCTTCCTCCTCAACTTCTGAGGCACATACACCTTACCTCCTACCATCCACAACCCTCTCAATTTCACACACTCTTTCTCATGTTCCTTCAACCACAAATCTCCTGCATATCCTTCTTGTAATTCTAAACTCCACTCATCTACTACTTCCTCTTCCTTTTTAATTTCCAATCCCTTCTGAGACCGGGTCTGCACTGCACAACTCCACTGTTCTTTGGAAAAAACCTCTCCTTCTTTGTGCAGGCCACCTGTCCCTACACTTGGATATCTGGATAAAGCATCTGCCACTATATTTTCCTTCCCCTTGATATGCTGCAACTTGAAATTGAATCTATTGAAAAATTGCGACCACCTTACCAGCTTTGGGGACAACTTCTGAGGGTTACGTAAATAACCCAAATTCTGATGATCCGTCATAACTACAAATGGGAACGCTGCTCCTTCCAAAAACTGACGCCAGGTCACCAACGCAGTCTTCACTGCAAATGCCTCCTTCTCCCATACAGGCCATTTACGTTCATGCTCCCCAAACTTTTTCGAAAAATAAGCACAAGGTCGCAATTTCCCCTGACCATCCTCCTGCAACAGTGCACCCCCATAAGCCCAAGCGGAGGCGTCACACTGAACCACAAAAGGTTGATTCACATCCGGATGAAGCAATAAAGGGCCCTCAGTAAAAGCCCTCTTCAATCTAACAAACGCTTTCTGACAATCTGGAGTCCAGTCTAATACCGCACCTGGTGACTTGACCTTTCTGGACTCCCCTTTACCCTTCGTCCTCAACAGCTCAGTAAGCGGGAGGGTTATCACAGCAAACCCCGGAATAAAAGTCCGGTAAAATTGGCTAGCCCTAGAAAAGCCTGTAACTGCCGGCGTGTGCGCGGAGCCTCCCAGCTCAACACGTCCTCCACCTTAGCCGGATCCATAGCAACCCCACTCTCACCAATCCTGTATCCTAAAAATCAATCTGATTTTTACTAAACTCGCATTTACTCAACTTTGCGAATAAACTCGCTTGCCTCAACCGTTCCAACACCTCGCGCACTAACTTTACATGCTCCTCTCGCGTACTGGTCGCTATCACAATGTCGTCTAAATAAACGAACACCCCCTATACAAAAAGGGGTGTAACACCTCGTTGATTAACTGCATAAACAGGCCTGGAGACCCTGCTAAACCGAATGGCATTACGAGCCATTCGAATAATCCGAGAGGGCACGAGAACGCTGTCTTCCATTGGTCACTTTCTTTCACACGAATCATATGGAATGCGTCAATCAAATCCAGTTTTGTAAAAAACTTACAACCTCCCAACAGGCCCAACAGATCCTTAATCAACGGTAAGGGGTAACAGTTTGTCGTACTAATGGCATTTAAACCCCTATAATCAATGCACAATCTCAGTTTCCCATCCTTCTTTCCCTAAACAACACTGGTGCAGCCAAAGGGGATTCTGATCGTCTGATAAACCCTTTCTTCAAATAATCATCAATTTGTTCTCTTAATGCGACCTTTTCTTTGACTGTCATCGCATAGATTTTTGGCTTGGGTAAAACCGCCCCCTCTTTCACTTCTATGCTGCATTGCACGTTCCTAACAGGTGGAAGCTTTTGGGCTAATTTAGGGTTAAACACGTCAGCGTAGTCCCAATATTCTTGGGGTATTCCTCTCACTTCTTTGCTGACACCCTTCTCAACATTAGGGGCACATTGAACCGTCCCTGCCTTCCAGTCAATCTTGGGGTTCACCTTTTCTAACCAGGGCATACCCAACACCACCTCATGCCCTTTTATGGGAGCCATAACAAAATTAATTTCTCCTTCCCATGGCCCCACCCGTCCAGTCAACCCCTTCGTCCCCACAGAGAAAGGACCCCCTTCAATCATTGTCCCATCTAACTGTTTGAAGGTGACTGGAACTTCAAGGGTTTTGTCTCCCCACCCAACTCTTCTACTAACTGTGGAGACATGATATTTTCTGAGCATCCACAATCTACTAAAGCTTCCTTTTTTACAACAAGATCCCCCTTAACCAATCCCAACACACATTGAATATTATTTCTCACCCCAACTTTAGAGCTTTCAACATTGTCCATCACTGCAGCCTTAGCGGCAGCCACTCACTGCCGGCTTCTGGGGGCATTGATAAGCATAATGTCCGGACTGGTTACAAGTATAGCAGCGGACTCGACTCAAGGGGGTTTTCTTGCTGCTACTGGGACGACTGTCGCCAACCCGCTTAGCTTCGGCACCTTTAGGTCTGCTTTCACTCCAGGCACGACCCATGCCTCGCGTCCTCATCGGTTGGGTACGCCGCCTCTGCACCTGGGCCAAGATCCCTTCGACATTGCCAGCTAGTTGAATCCAACTGTCGATGTCCCCCGGGTCATCGCGGTGAAGACTCCACTCCAGGATCTCCTTGCGCAATCCATCTTTAAACAGCTCCAGCAGGGTTGCTTGCGACCACTCCGCTACTTTCCCGGCGAGACCCATAAATTCTTCGGCATATTCAGTTACCGATCTGACACCTTGGGTCAAGCACCTTAACGCCTCCTTCGCTTTGATCCTTTCCAAAGGATCTCGAAATCTGTTCTTGATAGCTAGCAAGAACCTCCTCACTGACCCCAGGCAGGGATCTCTTCGATCGTGGCACTGTACATACCACTCGGCAGCTCGACCTTTAAACACAGCCCCAATAGCTCTAACTTGGCTGCTTTCACTGGGGTACAAATGTCCATAATCCTCCATATGGTCTTGTACTGCTGCGACAAAGAACGCCACTTTGGATGCCTCTCCTTCAAACTCCACCCGCAATGGCTCTTTTTTCATCCGGCTTCCAAACTCTTGAGAAGTCATTCTCGGGCCAGGCAAACTTCTCGGCATAGTAATACCTCTTCCCAACCCTGCTGGTTGGTCTCCGGGACTCCTCTGGCAATCCTCTCCCATCATCCTCACTCTTGACGGAGATCTAGGACAATCCGGGATTGGACTCTCTCGACTGGCTTTGATTCCTCACTCCCGAGGAGATCTAGGACGCTCATTGAAAGCCCCGTCCATCCAGGAGTAATAGGTAAAGTCTCCACCTCCCGGGGCCCGCCACATCGACTCTCTCTGGTCCCTCTCATCCCATCTCTGGGTCAACCGGCTTACCATCTGCTCCATTGCCTCCACTTTGCAGCTCAGCACTCCAATCTCAGATGGTGACTCCGGTTCGGTGGTCTCACTACCACCTCCTGTTGCCAGGTTCAACAGCTCTCTCTGAGACCGCTTCTCACGATCTTCCTGGATCCCTTCCAGACGAGCGCCTCTGCACTCCACCGCCTGGTCTTCCACGCGAGCCTCTCGGTACTCCGCCGCTCGGATAGCACCCCTGCGCCCTTCCGATTGCTGAGCCTCACTCCTCTCCTTAGCTCGACTCGCCATCATCTCATCCACACGAGTTTGCCACAGCCGCTCTCCTTCACGGAGTCTCTTCTCCTGGGCTGTCCACTCTCGGGATCCATCTGGACTTCCCACCTGGTCAAGAGTGGTCCACTCCCACTCTTGGGTTCTCCGGATTTCTTCATTATCGTCCAAAATCCAGCTGTCCAGATACTTCTCCTCGTTCCACGCCAACCTCGCCATTGCTGGGATAGTCAGCCCGGGGCTTTAGCTTCTGTAATGACTCCTCAAAGGTCGGTAGGGATCACACTCAGACGTCGTTCTGGTCCAACACGATTTTATTGAAGGTACACCACCTGTAAAGCTAAAGCGCCGGCCCGCCACCCAAACACACCTTATATACCCCGGTAGCCCCTCCCCTACACCATGCAATGTCCAAGCAGGGTGTCATCATGCTCCGATGAATCAGCAATCCCAGTAGTCCATAGGGGCATGACCCCAGGGTCACATGAGTGACGTCACGAGTCCAAATGTCCAATGTCCATGCCAGGAGGAGTTACCTCACTTCCCTCTCTGGCACCTGGAAGTTACTCCACTCCCAGGCTGATTCAGCAGTTCCAAGCACACATGGCCAAGGTCACTCCAGGAACTGGGCCAAAGGTCGCTGCAGCCTCATGACAGGTTGGGAACATGATCTCCCTCAAAGCTCAAGTTCCCCATACCTGACACTTGGATTTCATTCTGTGATGCAACTGTATATACGTCTGATGAATGTGTACCTCGTAGTGATGTGCCTCGCCCTGATGAAGTGCCTTTAGGAACGAAAACGGCCATAAACTCCAGGTGCCTCTAAGCACAGAGAAGCCGGCGGCACGAACCTGGCCCCTCCTGGAGCCAGCGCATGGATCTCTAACCACTACCTGGATTTACAATATTTTCTGACCCCCTTTTTTGAAATATTTCTTGAAGAATCCTTTTGAATTTACTCAGCAGGTCTCAGCTCCCACCCACGACCATGTGGGATCGGATCGAACCACAGCTTACACAGGAAACCCCTAAGGCAGTAACATAAGAATAAAGTTCAACTAGAATGAGTATCACACAGCAATGATGCTTTTAAGAGGAATTCTATTCCTAGAATTGGTTCAATGTCGATATTCTTCATCAAGATATAAAAGAAAATACCAGAAAGACGTTCTACTCACTGAGGATACTGTAATCATTTACTTCCATCAACATAAATTCAAACCATGATTTATACAGTTCCACCGCAATTGATTGTTGCAAAAGATATATTATAATCTGGGATATATATATCCTGTTGCTCTGTGGTCAAATCATATATATTTGCTGTAGTCCATCAGCATGGGTTAGGAAATGCTCAACGCAATGATTTGTAAAGTTCCACTGCAACGGATTGTTGTGTAACATAAATATCAATTATAATCTGGGATATATACATCCAGTCTCTTTGTGGTAGATTCCTGGGTTCCGTTTGTTCATAAGGATATCCTTGAAGTCATGGACGTGAAGAATATCAAATTGAAATGAAAATAATATAGTATCTTGCATTAGTATCCTGGAAATGCCATCATGAAAGCAAATAATCCGCTTGGGGTTCTCTGTGAATTGGAGTTAGTAAAGAGGCCTCCCATGTTGCCCATTTCATCATGTGTCATGTAATGGACTCCTTCTCAAAAGGGGAGAACAAGTTGCATATGACAGACAAAATAGCCCATCTGAAGAGGTAATAGACATTGGGAAACCAGGTTCAAATCACTGCTTGGCTAGGGAAACCCACTGGGTGATTTTGGTCAAGGCACACTCTCAGCCCCAGAGGAAGGCAAAGGCAAACTTCTCTCAACAAATCCTGCCAGAAAACCTTGGTATAGGGCTGTCAAAATCAAAAATGTAGGCAACGAATTATTTGGGGGCATATTTTGAGAATGCCCAATTATACATTGTTGGCAGTAGAGGAGTACTTTAGAAAAAAATAATTTTATTTCAACAGGTGGGCAGTACTACCTCTGGTTGCTTCTGGCTTCTGGTCTCCCATCCTCCTTGTCTCATTTCTACATGTGGTCTTCCAAGGGTATTCTGGTGAAAATGGCAGTCATATGCACACATACAAATATACCAACAAAAACATCAGTGGAAGCTACTATTCTACTCCACTATAAAAATGCTATGGAACAATATTGTGTCATGAGAATTCCGGGAGGAGCACAGTTGTTGCCAAAAGTAATATATTTTTCCTACATGGAAGGCATCTTAAAATCAACTGAAAACTAGTAGTGCCACGGTCTGTTGGAAGCACCCACCTGATTTTTGCATAAAACATATTTCATTAAAAAATTTTAATTCTGAAATTTCTATCAGAGTTTTTAAAAGCCTTTGCCTGCTGGAGGAACAGTATGGAGAGGACTAGAATTGATTTCCACATTGATATGGGCACAAATTTCTTCTTACATTCAATGAATAAACTACTGTATCTAATAACACTCTCTGCACATCATAATAATCTACCAAGGGAATAAATTAAAGATTCTGTTTTCCCCGCCAGTTTTTGTGTGTTGTTCTGCTTCTGTTTTTTTTTAGAAGGAAAAGGAGAAACCTCTTTTCAACAGTGGAGTCATTAGTTTGTTCCACACTTGTAAAGTTTTGTGTTATGTCAAGTGGATTCAGATTGTCATCCTTTCACAGCTCAGAAGAAAATGGAAAACTCTGCTTTTCACATTTTTCTTCATCAGCAAAATGTGCCTTTTGTTGGTTGTTTTAAGCACATTTAATAAAACGTATAACACTGGGGAATGTGACAACTATTGCTTTCCTGGTTGCACCAACTACCTAGCTCTGTATTTTATTTTGCATTTCTGTACAAAATTGTGGTGCCATTCTATAGAGAAATCCCAACATTAAATCCTTAGGAAGCAGATTTCAGTAATCAGGGGTTTTGCACAAATCACATTTCTAGTTTAGGAAATTATGGAAGTGCATATGCATAGGAGTGCATATGCAGGAAAAATTGGCATCTCAATGTCACACTGGAGCTGAGATCCCTTGAGAGCTGAAAAATGTTTGCAGTACTGTCTTCATACTGAGATGATTACATTGGAGAAAAATTGCAGAAGTGAGATTCTTTCACTTCCTGCAACTTGAATGTCTCACGAAGTCCCAAAATGGCAGAACCTAGACAGACCAACACTTCCATGAGCCCTTTGTAAGTAATGCCGCTTATGCATCCCATGTGAAAAAACTGCACACTAATAATTCTGGATCACTTTTAGCATCAAGTTTCAAAGGGATTTTAAAACCCAAGGTGCTACTTCAGTAGCAGGTATCAATTCAATAGCCTAAGAGATCAAAGCTACATGATATTGTGACTTGAAAATATACACATATAATTAAAACCCGGAAGTACCATCCGATTCTTGTGTATCTCCATAATTCAGGTGTCACCCAGGTGTTACTGGGTGACACATGTTCAGCTCCACGGCCATTGTCTTGTGGAGTCCCTCAGGGTTCAGTATTGTCTCCGATGTTATTTAACATCTACATGAAACCGCTGGGAGAGGTCATTCAGAGTAAGGTGTTATCTGTACGCAGATGACATCCAGATCTGTCACTCCTTCCCACCTGTCACTAAGGAGGCTGTCCAGACTTTGAATCAGTGCTTGGCCGCGGTGTCGGACTGGATGAGGGCTAGCAAATTGAAACTTAATCCAGACAAGACAGAGGTCCTCCTGGTCAGCTGAAAGGCCGAACAGGGCATAGGGTTACAGCCTGTGTGGTACGGGATTACACTCCCTCTGAAGATGCAGATTCGCAGCTTGGGAGTGATCCTGGATTAATCCCTGAGCCTGGAACCCCAGGTCTCGGGCGGTGGCCAGGGGAGCTTTTGCACAGTTAAGACTTGTGCGCCAACTGCACCCATACCTTGGGAAGTCTGATCTGGCTATGGTGGTCCACGCTCTGGTCACATCCTGAATAGATTACTGCAATGCACACTACGTGGGGCTGTCTTTGAAAACAATTCGGAAATTACAACTAGTCCAATGGGCAGCAGACAGATTACTAACTGGAGCTACATACAGGGAGCATACCACCCCCCTGTTGTGTCAGCTCCACTGGCTGCCTGTCCACTTCCAAGCTCAATTCAAAGTGCTGGTTTTGACCTTTAAAGCTCTATACGGTTCTGGCCCAGCTTACTTGTCTGAACACATCAGCCTCTACGTCCCACCTCGTAATTTAAGATAATCCGGCAGACCCTGCTCTCGCCCCGCCGACTTCTCAAACGTGGTTGGTGGGGACGATAGAGAGGGCCTTCTCGGTGGTGGCTCCCCGTCTGTGGAACACGCTTCCAAGCAGCATACAATCAACTCCATCCCTCCTGGCATTCAAGAAAAGAGTGAAATCTTGGCTGTGGGACCAGGCGTTTGCACATTAGCACAATGCAGCATTTGGACTGGATTGGTAATGGATTGGTAATGGCAAGTGGATGGCTATGGCTCAATGCTCCTGTTATGGACGGAACGCTGTTTTTAACTTTAGTGAATGGGTATGTTGTGTTAATGTTAATTGTATTTTAATGTATTTTAACTGCTGAATGTTTTGGTTTTATATTGTATTTTATCATGTTTGGCATCTAATTGTGCCTTTTGTTAGGCCGCTCTGAGTGCCGTCCCCACCCCACCCCCCAGGGGGTTGAGAAGAGCGGGGTAGAAATGCTGGAAATAAATAAATAATAAATAAATAATTCCTTCCTGTTTCCAAATGCTGGCATTGCATGTTGTGACGACTTGGTCACTGGTTCTGGAGATTATTAATTAAAATAAAACTCCCGGTAGTACTGCCACCAACCTAATTATTATAAATCAGGATTTTAAAGTAAATAAGATGTTTAAATGGTAGATCTGTTGACCGAGCCACCCAAAACCAACCACACTGTGAGGAACTAAAAGATGAGGAGATAGAGGCTTTTTAAAGTTAACAATAAAACAGATTTTATTAATTAACAAACGACTAGCAAAGAGGCACTGATCACAACGGTTCTACAGAGAGGCCACAATATTGTATGGTTACTGATGGTACTAATAAGCTGAAGCGTGCGGTTACAGATAATAAACTGCTAAGCGTGTGGTTACAGATAGTACTTCCAAAATGCTTAGATCTTAACAATACTTTAGTCAGTACTGAGTCTTGACTAAAATACAAGCCTGTCACCCTATTGTCTGAAAATAGGAGTGAACAGCTGGTTCCTAACAGGATCTTCTAAACACAAGAAGTCCCTCTGAGTCTTCCCTGCCTGAGTCAGCCTGCTGCTGACTCTCCAGCCACAGAACCCACCTTTCCCTCTTTACACTGAGGAGACAAGGTGTTTAGTCTGATTCTGCAAAGTCAGCCCTAATGGCTCTAACCTAACTATCAGTGTCACCCCACACCCTGGTTGTGTCACTATAGTATATGACTGGGCAGTTCCAGGCTTGGAAGTCCTGAGGCTTGGAGGATATTGTCACTCCAACCTCAAACCACACCAGCAAGAGCTAAGATCTGTCTCAATCAAAGCTCTGCCCAAGACTGAGAATCTTTCTGCCAAGATCCCTCCTTTAGTCAGCTCTGCTCCACCCCTCTGGCACTCAGCCAATCACAGGGCACTCCTATCTCTGAGCAGGATTGACTCTAAGGCCACGCCCCCTCTCTGGCTATGACCCCTCCTTCTGGCTGTTAGCTGCAAATCCCTTTGCCAAAATGGATGCCAGCTTTCTTCCAGCAGAAAGGAAAAACCTCAAAGCAGGCTTTCCACCCACTTAGGACAGGTGAGTCCTTACACATGTCATCATGGAAAGTATACATCAGGATGACCAGTTATGCAGGGGGCCACTACCATGCCTTATGTGTCTCAAAGACATATGTCTTCTTTTTTCAAAATTTTCTGATGATCTTTGAGTGTGTGTGTCATATTTTGAGATATGTGCAAGGAAAATTATTAATTTGGGGTGAGGGAGCACTTACTTTTACATTGACTTCAATTATCTCAGAGGAAAAATAAAATCACATACATACACACACACACACACACACACAGTTTTTAGAGATCTGAGAGCTTGAAGTTAATTCAAGAACAGTACTTTGCCAACCCTGGCATACAAAGAACACATACGGCACATGGGCTGCACTTTGCCCATCCTGGCATACAGGGATTCTGTGATGATTTGAGATTATTCGGTTCCTGGTTCTGAGAACCATCAGCCCTCATTCATAGTAGTTTCAATCCAGGAGATAGTTATATACTGGATAGCATATACAGTCAGCCGTCCAGATTCTCTAGAGTTAGGGGTGCAGGACCTCTGCAAAAATGGGAAAAAATCTTCAAATAAAAAAGTTAAAATCTGAGAGAACACCTGAAATGTGTAGTTTGTTGAGGTATCAGCCCTCTTTGGCAGAAAAGACTGAAGATCTTGTAAAACTACAACTCCCATAATTCCTTTGCATTGAGTCATGGAGGTTAAAGTGATGTCAAACTGCACTGGTTATACAGTGCAGATACACCCACACTATTAGCCCCCAAACTCTGTGATAGGATCACCTTACGATCACCAGAAGTTGGAAATGACCCGAAGGCACACAACATCAACCACAAAATGTATATTCATAGGTGTAGATTTGGGACTTCATCATACTCTTGTGTTTCCAGCGTTTCTAAACACTTAAAACCCAGAGCCACGCAGAGCCTATCAGATGATGTTTCATAGTTCAGTGGGTTCCCTGTGTGACTCCATTTCTGAAGTGTATGGAAACACAAGGTTTTTAAAGATGAGGGGGAATTGACTCCAAAGGTGTCCACATAGAAATGGGTAAAAATAGCTAAATTGAAGTGTGATGGTAAGTGTTCTATTTCTCAATCTTTAAACAGTTTTGTGACATGTTTGTGTGGGTAGTTTTGATGTGCCCCTTGATGCTGTAATTTCTGCCATTTTTCCATGGATGGTGAAAAAAAGACCAGCAATTATTTTTAATTTGTGAGCGTTTTCATATTTTCATAGCTGAAACTGCAATTTTGAAAATACGTCAATTATCTACAGTATATTGAAGGGTTTCTTTTTCACAAGCATGGTTAGTGGTTTTTTTGCTAGTTAAGTTATAAAAATTAAGGTTGGTGTGTGATATGGAGTGATAAATCTTTTTTTCTTATATCGCTGTCTCTCTTTCAATTTAGCATTAAGACAACAGAATAAATAAAAAATTGAAAGGGAAAGACGTAGAAGGTGCTGTGGCAATGTGGTGAAAATGAAATAAATAATGGGTTGAGGTGAGTTTTCTGGGCTGTATGGCCATGTTCCAGAAGCATTCTCTCCTGATGTGCCTGCTCAGTTTGTTCTTTAAGTGCTCATTGTTGAAGATCATCTTTGAGGTCTTTATTCTCCCTTCTTCTTATGAATATTCTTAGTCTGGATAACCTTTCAGGCAAAGGGCGTCTCTGAAAGCTGTCTAACCAGATGAATATCTGTAGCCAACCTTTCAACTTCCCAAAGTGTAGATCTGAGATGGCTCTTTCCATTTAAGCTCCAATGCTTGTAACTATCTGTTACATTTAAGGGACATTGCAAACAACAAAAGAGGGTGGGGTGGGGGCTTACTGAGCAAAGACAAAACAACAAGAAGGACCAGAGAACTGGAGCAGCAGGGAATAGCTAGGGAACCAACAAGTAATGAACCCAGCCATTTGGATTTCATTCTGTGATGCAACTGTATATACATCTGATGAATGTGTACCTCGTAGCGATGTGCCTCGCCCTGATGAAGTGCCTTTAGGAACGAAAACGGCCATAAACTGCAGGTGCCTCTAAGCACAGAGAAGCCGTCGGCACGAGCCTGGCCCCTCCCGGAGCCAGCGCGTGGATCTCTAACCACTACCTGGATTTACAATATTTTCTGACCCCCTTTTTTGAAATATTTCTTGAAGAATCCTCTTGAATTTACTCAGCAGGTCTCAGCTCCCACCCACGACCATGTGGGATCGGATCGAACCACAGCTTACCTGCGAATGAATTGGATTATAATTTCAACTTGCCTGACACGTTCACCACGCCATGGATTTATCATTTTTGGGAATCATTTCCACAAGGACTTCTGAGATATACCCCAGCGGTTTGCAGCTCCCACCCACGAACACACGGGATTGAATTGTATCTCCGCGTTATACCGGATTTTAGTGCCAGCTTGCTGCATATACCAATCACATCACGGTGTAACTCTCCACCTGTTATTAACAGCTTCCAGACCTTCGGGATCAGTCCGTTGAGAACGCCCTCTGACTCCAGCACATTAACTGTTATGTTAATTGTTGATTTACTCGAATGTCTCCAGGTAATGTATATTTTCCTCTGTTCTTTGGCGAGCCTACCTGTCTATGCAATTGATTACTATTGCATGTAATAACACTTATGCAATTGATATTGGTGAATTATCTTTATTACTTGTTGGTTCCCTAGCTATTCCCTGCTGCTCCAGTTCTCTGGTCCTTCTTGTTGTTTTGACATTTAAGAGACATGACATAAGACACATGTCTGTACATTAATCTGATGCAAGAATGTGCATCCAAAGCTCTGCATAACTGCTAAAAGGAAGAGCTCTTCACATATATCCTTTGACCTTGTCACACAGCTGCTGAAGCTGCTCTGCTTCATCGACAATGACATGGTGGGGAGGGAGCATGGAGCATGTGTAGAGCACATGTGGAGCATGCAGCTTCCCTCCATGGATTCCAATGGCAACATGGGAAGCCTCCTGTCTTGCCATGGTAGTGGCATGCACCAGCTCCACTCTCCACCTACAAAGCCGCGATGGCATTGTTTGATGGGAGCCAGCAGGCTCTATGGGTGACCTGGGCTAAACCAGCACATACTGCCAATTTTAGCCCGATGTGAAGAGGTCACTTGTGTCTAATCAAGGTTTTCTCCCATTCCCTGAAATGAATGAGCAACCTAGTAGCATTTTCCCTATGTGCAAGAACTTAAGGACCTCAGCTGTGAACCTGTGAAACATTCCTTGGAAACTATTCTTTTGACACATTTGTCTATTAAGACTTTAACTGTATGTCGTTGTCAAAAGTGTGGTCACACCTTAACTCCTATTCCCACGTTATAAAAGGAAAGCAATTAATTAACCTGTCTAAATATGAACACTATACTAACATTCAAATTGGGTAGAAGGTGTAAATCACTTCGCTAATTTAATTAAGACATATCCACATTGTTTTCAGAAGAAGTGATGAAGTCTATGAGGGAAGACAGAAAGATTCCCAGTTTAATGCCATTCCGAGGAAGTGGATTTTTCAAACAAAGCACAATTGTTTTTAGGTTTAAGTTTTTGGTTTTAAGCAGAAGAAGAAAAGTAATAGCTAAAGTATTTACTTCTGTCTACCATTCATAAATTGAATTGCTAGAGTTCGATTGCCTTGACAAAGAGCTGTTCAGCAAACTCTGCCTTGGAGTGTGGTGGGAACTCGGCAGCTTTTAAACAGAGACTGGATGGCCATCTATCCAGGGTGCTTTGATTGTGCTTTTCCTGCAAGACAGGAGGTTGCACTAAATGGCCCATGTGATCTCTTCCAACTCTATTATTCTATGATTGGAGCCCTAACCTGGAAGGGACTTGTCCAGATATCATCTTGTCCAGATGTCATCTCAGTGCAGAATACAGCTACAGTATTCCTATCATCTGTAATAGGGATTCTGCCACCTCATACCCTGCATATTGAACCCAAGAGTTAAAATGTATTAAAAATTGTAAGCCTGTATAACATAAAGGGAAATATTGAGGTTAAATGTACAGACTTGAAATCGATTTCCAGGCACTTAGCCAGCTAAAGCAAAATATAAATAAGAAATGAGAAAGCTTCACCAATGCCCTCTTGGGGAGGAGGGAACCAAAAGGAAAAAGGATTGTTATTCTTGAGAGAACTGAAATATCCGATCATAAATGTTCAGAAATAACTTCCAAATATGATAAATCTCATACCATACGTGAGTGGGAGGAAATCCCAGCAATTTCAACTTCCTGAATTTGGCTGTTTCGTGGCCATGCACACTCATTGGAAGGGAAAATGTAAACAAGGACCCTTTCACGTTATATAGCTATACCAAGGTACTATACATTAACCACCACAATATGCTCCTCACAAGAGCCATGACAGGTGCTGATAACTGCTGGATATACCACAGATTAATCCAATCCACAGTGGCCATCAAGAATGCCCCCAAATGCAGACTCTATGGAAGAAAGGTAAGGTGTAAAATGAACACTCAAGCCCTTCAAGATCCCCCCCAAATGAGCCCTTCTCCAGACAAAACTCTAGGATCATCTACCATAAAACATCCTGAAAAAGTTGAGGAGCATTGGAATAAACTAAACAATTCCATCATCACAGCCTGTGAAGAAACCATTGGATATCAAACTAAGAAACATCAAGACTGGTTTGATGAAAATGATAATGAGATCCAACAGTTAATTGATAAGATAAGGAAAGCCTTCCAAATAAAGCAGAGAGACACCAACTGCACTGCTAAGAAAAAGATCTATGCCAGTGCAAAAGCTGAGGTCTAAAGAAGGACCAGAATACTCCAAAACAGCTGGTGGACAAAAATACTGAAGAAATCCAACACTTTGCAGATACCTATGATGCTCATGGATTTGTTAATGCCACAAAGGTAATCTATGGACTAAGAAGTCATGGCATACACTCTCTATGCTCTTCAGAAACCAAACTTGATTGTAGCATTGGTATTACATTATTTTTCCACATAATCACCATTCAGTTCAATACATTTTGTCATCCATGGGATGGGTTTTTGGTGCCTGTGTCATAGAAGTTTCCCTCTACCTTTTTCAGCCAGTTTGTCATTTTGATTTTCACCTTGTCGTCATTGGAAAAGTGTTTTCCACCAATGAGTTCTTCAATTTAGTGAACAGATTATAGTCACTGGGTGCAAGATCAGGGCTGTGAGAGGGGTGGCTTAAAACATCCCAACCAAATGAAGCCAACAACTTTGGTTGCATGAGTTGTGTGCGGACACACATTGTCATGAAGGAGACAGACTCCCACTGTCAACATCCCATGACCTTTGTTTTGGATGGCTCTGTGAAGTTTCTTCATGCTCTCACAATATACTCCATACCCATTTTGTCATAAGCTGTCTTGACATTATGTCCTCTCCATAAACTGAAACAATTTTGCGATGAATTGCAGCGGTGTTCATGCCCTTAGCATTTAAGTAGTGCAGTGTTTCCCAACCAGCGTACCATGAGTGATCATCAGGTGTGCCGTGGGAAATTGGAACCTCCAATACCCTTTCTTCTCCCTCCTGCCGAACACTGCGTGTTAACTAAATCCCAGAAACTGTAACTCCCAAATGTCAAGGTCTATTTTCCCCAAACTCCATCTGTGTTCACATTTGGGCATATTGAGTATTCATGCCAAGTTTGGTCCTGATCCAACATTGTTTGAGTCCACAGTGCTCTCTGGATATAGGTGAACTACAACTCCAAAACTCAAGGTCAATGCCCACCAAACTCTAATAGTATTTTCTCTTGGTTATGGGAGTTCTGTGTGGGAAGTTTGATTCCATTCCATCATTGGTGGAGTTCAGAATGCTCTTTGATTGCAGGTGAACTATAACTCCCAGCTGTTAAGCAAGACCTTCGTGTGTGTCTTTCTGCCATTCCTGCCAGGATATCTATGTTGTGTTCATTGAAACAGGCCCAGGTTTCACACTGACTGTATAAATACATTTTAAAACATATTAACTATATGTATTACTGTGTTAGAGTGTCATTTTGTGTCATTTTGGTTGGTGGTGTGCCCCAGGATTTTGTAAATGTAAAAAATGTGCCGCGGCTCAAAAAAGGTTGGGAGAAACTGAAGTAGTGTATTACAGTGCAAACTTTGCACTTGGAAAGAAACAGAATGAGGAAGCTCATCTCTAACCTTCACCACAACAGCAGTTTATAAATCTATTATCATCTCAACCATGTCATATGCCTGTGAAATGTGGACTGTCTACATACGTCACACACAACTCCTGGAATGATTCCATCAGTGTTGCCTTAAAAAAAACCCCTACAAATCTCTTGGGAAGACAGGCAGACAAATGTCAGAATACTGGAAGAAGCAAAGACCACCAGTACTGAATTTATGAGCTTCTACTGCCAGCTTTACTGGATTGGCCACGATGTCCGAATGTCCGATCACCATCTCCCAAAGCAGCTACTCTACTCCCAACTCAAGAATGGGAAAATGAAAAGTTGGGAAAAGAGATTTAAAGATGGAATCATTTAATTGGAAGGGATTAAAAAATCTAACAGAGAATCCACAAACTTCCAAGGGAGTTTATTCTAGTGCCACACAGCTTTTATCATTGGGGCTTTTTATCATATTTACCTAAAATCTATTGTGTATGCAAGCGTGACACACCTCGCGCCAAGAACAATAATGCAGACACAATTGGTTGGATGAAAATGGCCACAACTCATTTATTGAAAACAGGAACCAAAGGGTTGGCAGCCACGCATGGGTACTGGATCAAGGTCGAACAGCCCCCGCGAATGTCCAAAGGCGTTTGCAAGCCTGGGGTGCGAGTGGCCCAATGCCTGTCCACGGAAACTCGGCACCCCAGGGGGCCTGGGCGTTATCCCCCTAACAACCAAGGGGCGATAAGCCAACCTGAACCAGGGGCCATGCCACACGCCAAACACGGAGTTGCGACAAAGAGCATAATAACACATAACCAAAACAACTGCAACAAAGAAACTGGATAAATGAACAAAATGTACACAATGAAGAATGTAATAAGTAGGGAGGGTGGGAGAAAAAACAGTAACTGGCCCCTGCATGCTGCAAGGGACGTCCTGGGCAGCCTTAAATAAGCTGCCCGGGCAGAAGTAGAGGGCCGGCTGGCTGCTGAGAGGGGGCGGGGTGGAGCCAACCCCCTCATTAGCCGGCCGGCATTGGTGGTGGGAAGCCTTCCCGCCACCTAGAGGCTTCTGGGGAGAAGAAGCCCCCTCTAGGCCAAACAAGATGGCGCGAGGGCAACGCTGCCCTGCAACCCGCTTGGCCAGTAAGTCGGCCAAGCCCATTAATTCCCAATCCCACCTCCATTGGTTCTAGTTTTGGCCTTTGAAGCGGTAGAGAATATATCAATTCCACTTCCTGCGTCACACCTGCAAACACAACATCAGGCAGGTTCAGATGACTCAGACAAAGAAAATAAATGAATGTGTGTAGGTGAGGGATTATTTGAGAGAGAGAAATGCCACAAACAAGGCAAATATTCATCCCCAAATCCTCAAATTTCTAACTTTTTCATGTGCATACATTTTGCTTTTACTGAACTAATACATCAAGATGACTATGATAGAGTACAGTGTTTATAGATCTCTTGAAGGCTTTTTTTTTAAAAAAAGATCCTACTTCTCACATTGTCAAGGATGAAGGAGATTTGTCTGAGTCAGAGTTGAGGTTGAGACTAAGAGAGATTCACAGTCAGAAAGAAAAGTCCTCTTTTGGGCATCACTGAAGTTGTTTGACTGCCTGAGGTGAAAGACAAGGTGGTGCTCCTTTCTCATTCATCATACAGAATTCCACAATTAGCACAAGACTTTTTGATGCTGCTACTCTAAGGCAATCGAGGTGAATACTACTCTAAGCCAATGAAATTATTTTAGCACATGAGACAAAGCATCTCACATGCACATTGGTGGCATGTGCCTGAGCAGGAAAGATGGCTTATCCTGCTGCTGTGTGATGAGAAGCTGCCACCTAGCACAGACTGCAGGTTGCTGGTACTCAAAGGCCTCTTCTGGCAGTAAATATGCAATACAATTACCATATATACTTATGTATAAGTTGACCTCATATATAACTGGAGGAAAGTTTTGGCACCACGGTTATGGATTTTGATATGACTTGCGGATAAGGTCATTCTGCTGAGAGGGAAATTGTCTTTTTAGGGACGTGCCATCTCTGGCCACCGTCACTGCTTTTTTCTCACCCAGATATTCAAAAACATTGGAGGCAGTGTCACAGAAGACAAAATAAAGAGGATATGTGCTATTTTCTGTGTTGGACTAAAGTCTCAACTTTTACCACTGCTCAGAGCATGTTCCCTTTGTAATTAGTTATGGGATAGTACATACATTGACTCCTGGATATGTTTTATTTCAGTTTTTTATTAAAGATTTCTAGACTTAAACATGAATATATGGAGTAAGTTAACAACATGATCTGGCTACGGTTGTCCACGCTCTGGTCACATCCTGTATAGATTACGGTAATGCGCTCTACATGGGGCTGCCTCTGAAGACAGCAGTTCGGAAATTGCAACTAGTCCAACGGGCGGCAGCCAGACTACTAACTGGAGCTACAAACAGGGAGCATACCCCCCCCCCCCAGTTGTGTCAGCTCCACTGGCTGCCTGTCCACTTCCAAGCTCAATTCAAAGTGCTGGTTTTGACCTTTAAAGCTCTATACGGTTCTGGCGCAGCTTGCTTGTCCGAACGCATCAGCCTCTTCATCCCACCTCGTAATTTAAGATAGTCCGGGGAGGCCCTGCTCTCGCTCCCGCCAACTTCTCAAATGCGGTTGGTGGGGACGAGAGATAGGGCTCCTCATCTGTGGAATGCGCTTCCTAGCGACATGCGATCAACCCCATCCTTCCTAGCATTTAGGAAAAAAGTGAAATCTTGGCTGTGGGACCAGGCACTTGCACATTAGCACAATGCAGCACTTTGGATTGGATTTGTAAAGGCAAGTTGATGGATATGGCTCAATGCTCTTGTTATGGTCGGAACGCTGTTTTTAACTCAAGTGAATGTGTATGATATGTTAATGTTAATTGTATTTTAATGTATTTTAATGCTGAATGTTTTAGGTTTTATATTGTATTTATATTGTTTCGGCATCAAATTTTTGCCTTTTGTTAGGCCGCTCTGAGTCCCCCCTCGGGGGTTGAGAAGAGAGGAGTAGAAATGATGTAAATAAATAAATAAATAAATTATCTTTTATCACACAGAATCCAATGCTTAGGACAAATGCCTCATATGGCCTAATGATGAGGCCAGCTCTGAAAAAGCCATCTAGATTTGTTTTGGAAACCTACTTCTGCACTCATGATGGGTCATTTTCCTTTTTAGGTACATCTGAGATACCAGAATACCAGGGTATGTCATGCATCACATACTGTTCTCTCATCCAATAAGGAAGAGCAGCTAAGAAGCACAAGAGGGACAGTTAAGAGACTACCATTCCCCAATATCTGCTGCTTGAGATGACCACCTCACTCTGTCTAATGTTGGGCCCAGCTTTCCCATCTTTCACAGTTTCTTATTCCTTTTACTGGAGCATCCCAGGTTGGAATTAGTAGTGAAAGAGTACATCCCCTTCTCTTTTTAAGATAAAAGTGATAGTTTTTAAACAGTGAGGATCCTAAAGTTTTCTTGGACCATCCAGAATCCCTCACCCTCATTATTCTTATGTCATAATGACAGAATATTTTGGCATATGTACAGAATTTTCCCAAAGGCTGACATTCAACGCGTCTCAAAAACAATGTAATGGTTCTCTCAGATGGCTGCTAGTTTGTGCTCATTAGTAATGAAGTGTATGCAGTACCCCAAAGTGTGAGAGCTGGAGAATTTTGCAAAGCTTCCAGCTTTCCTGTCAGCCAATTTGTGGGAAGTCCTAAATATAGCCCAAAATGAAATCAGTTCTTCCACAAGGCAGAATAATACATGATCTCTTCTATAGCATTTCCTTGGCTGGCTGATATTCACAACTTTGCAAGTATAACATTGCTTTTTTTAGCTTTTTATGTTGCATTTTCAAGGTCGGGTGTTGTTGATTTCCTTAGGAGGTTGTACAATGTAGAAAAGTACACAAACTACCAGCAGATGACCAGATTCTGCAGGACACTATTTTGAAATATATATTTTGGATTAAAAAAAATATGGTTAAGTCAGATCATGAAGGGAATTTAGTCTAGAGTACAGCCTTATGTTTAGAAGAAAATGTTTCTTTTCCAATTTCTTTGTGGAAAAGAAACATTTAAATGTGTTTAATATGTATTATGAATAGATCAAAAATAAATTTAATGGCACCGCATGCACTCTATCCTTGCTACCTTCTTCTGTTTCTTTTCCAACTCTTCCTCTTATTCATATTTATATTTATAGTCAACTTTCCAGCCCAAAATGGAACTCAAGGCACCTGACAAACTTGTTAAAACTAAAATATAAGACAAAAAGGAAAAAAGAAAAGGTGATCATTGATCTGCCCAATCATTTTGGAAAAAAGCAAGAGGAACTCAGACTTACAGGGAGACTCAGAATGATAAACCATCCTAAATATCTCTGAAGCTAATACACATAGCCTGTTTGCTTTTCCCTGATGGGAAACAGCACTTTATATTTTGTATTCTCCTCTTCTTATTATTATTTACACATTCAGTATGCACCTAGGGCATGCTACGTACGTACATGTGTCTGCTCATAACCACTCTCCCAACTCTGAAACGATTGTTTTTGCAACTGATTTTCAGGCTGACCACCATTATAATCTTTGCAAATGTTTATTTGATGTCTCAAGGAGAGTTCCAAACATAGTAGAAAAAATATATTTATGGGGAAGTTATACCTGTTCAGTATCTATATACGTACCCTACAATTGTTAAAAAGACAGGAGTCCTATGGGGAGGAAAGGTTATTAAGAAACATGGTTGAACGTGTGCACAGAATAGTTTGATGGCAGATTATCCCTCCCTACATTGCATGAAAGCAATGTAAGGAAATAGAAAATACTGTATCTGATCTATAAAGCACTTAAAAGGCATGAGTCTAAGTGAAATATTATTATTATTAATAATAATAATACACTTTATTTATATTCCACTTTTCTCACCCCGAAGGGGACTCAGTGCGGAATACATTACACATAGAGCAGACGGTCCCTGCCGGATTGACATACGATTACAATACAGTTGTGCAGACAAACAGACAAACAGGTGCAGGCACTTGTACAATTAGAAGGATCTTTCCATCTGGCTACATTCTGAAGGGTGCAGTCGCTCCATTACGTCACAAGGGGATGCTGTTGATTCATCCTCAGACGAGAGCCTGGTTCCGCATTCCACTTCGGCAGCCAATCTTCCTTATCTGTTGTTATTTGTTATAAGTCCTTAAAAATCCTTCCCCGCTGCGCGATACCTATTTTATCTACTCACAGCTGGCTTTGTTTTCGATCTGCTAGGTAAACAGTGGACAGGGGTCACAGCTGGGTGTCCAAACCAGCCCGGGAATCGAACTTGCAACCTTCAGATTGCAACACAGCTGTTGTTACCACTGTGCTATCTCTCCGGCCCTCCAGCTCTCACTTGGTGTGAGAAGGACGATAATTTACATAGTAAGTAATAGGGCTGGATATCTCCGGTTTTAAATTCTTTGAAATCAGTTTAATTTTGTATATAAAATTAATTTCATAGTTTTTTGACCCTCGAGGCCTAACCCGGAAGTGTAATTTCTATACCAAACCCGGGGTCACCATTTTTTGTAAAGGTCACGTTATTAGGTCATTTTTCCCCGCCTTATTTGCGCGGAACAAATAATGTAATAATAACAAAATTCGTTATTAATTACGTTTCAATTACAAAAATTATTTTAAAATTTTCGGATTAATTTCTATAAAGAACCAACAACGGAACCCCCCCCCCCCCCCCAAGTTTAGAATCAATTTTTTCATGGATCAACCACCCCTAGTAAGTAATGAATTGCATAATACTGTAAGTAATTTGCCTACAGTTCATATTTGACTACTGGATTTGGAAAACTAGAATATGGCAACCCTAAGCAAGCAACTACCCCATAGAATTAATGCAGTTTAACACACCATTAACTGCCATGGTTCAGTGTTATGGGATCATGGGATTTGTGGTTTGTTGTGGCATCAGAGCTCTCTGGCATGGAACAGCGAAGCACAAAGCTACAACTCCCATAATACCATAGCACTGAGCCAGGGCAGTTAAAGTAGTGTCAAGCTGCATTAGTTCGAAACCAGCTCAGCTGTGATTAGATAAAACTGGGAACCGCCTAGCGGGGAAGAATTTTTCAAAGAAGGACTTACAATGGCTGTCGAAAGGTGGAATGCGGAAAACAGAGGCTCTCAGTCATGAGGATGAAGTAACAGCACCCACTTGTGGCGTAATGACGTAATGGAACAACCGCACCCTGTGACGCACCCTGTGACGCAGCCTGAAGAAAAATCCTTCTAAAATTGTACTTGTCATATGTTATATGTTGTATGTAATTGTATGTGGATCTGGCAGGGACGGTCTGCCGTATGTGTGATGTAATCCACTCTGGGTCCCCTTCGGGATGAGAAGAGCGGAATATAAATAAAATGTATTATTATTAATTCTACAGTGTAGATCAGGGGTTGACAATTACTGGCCCTCCAGGTGTTTTGGACTTCAACTCCCAGAAATCCTAACAGCTGGTAAACTGGCTAGGATTTCTGGGAGTTGAAGTCCAAAACACCTGGAAGGTCGGTAATTGCCCATCCCTGGTTTAGATGCACTCTAAGAGAGGAAAGAGGAATTGTTAGTGCTTGGTAAGTCTGAGGAAGCAAGCTGGCAAAAAGAAAAGTCATGTGAGCATGGAAAGGCAGAAACAGAACAGAGAGAAAGAAAAAGAGTGGCATAATATAATGTAGTTAGTAGTTTGAATGTTGAACTACAGATCTGGAGAACATGGTTCAAATCCCCACTCAGCCATGAAAAGCCACTGGATGACAAAAAGGCCTGGTGAAACATTTCATCCAAAGCACCTGAACATAAGGACTTTGAGAAATCCTAAACCTATAAATGAATCAAAGGCAGTACCCTAAAGGATAATGCAAAGCTTAGCAATCCGTATTGGCACAATGACTGCTATATAGGAAGATCTGTCTTGTCGAGATGAAAGACACCGCCTGCTTGTTACAATTCTGCTGTAGGTTGCTACAAAAAGAAATACTGTTTCCATTAAAATAGCACTAGTGTTCTTTTCTGAATATATCCCTACCTCGACAGCTACTGAGCTGCTAAACAATGAGATGATAGTGGTGATGATGATGGTGATACTCGGTCCTGTCTGAGTGACAGCCTTCGTGTTTCTGTAAGACAGATGTGAGCTCCTAAGGTACTCTATGGTCAAAACTAATCATGTTTAAAAGGGCTGTAGTGCTTCATGCTGGCCTTTTATCCACATTCTACCAGTGTGAAACAAAAGGTCTCCTCCCCTTTTCTCTTTTGGTTTCTGATTAGTTTACAACCCTGTGGTTCCAGCTGTTTTCTTCTGAAACTCTAAAAACCCGATCACTAGGGAGTTCTGTGTAATTGCCCATAATATGCACCACATTATCCATTTCAGGAACTCAGCTGAAAGACAGCAGCAATAAGGGGTTTTCTAAAGGCAGTCTGGTTTGTACTAATGGCCCTAACAGGAAGGAAATGCAATTTGAAAGAAGCTGATGCCTATGTTCTACTGCTGAATATAATATTTGATTTAATTATTAACTGCCAGTGATGGAGAGGCAGACCTGGCTTTAGTTTCTTCATTCTACCGTTGATAACCCCAACTAACCCTTCAAATGTTTTGGGTTGGTAGGGATGGAAGGTTTATAATACCTGAAACTTAGCTGGCTCGGACAAAGACAGCATTGATTGCAAATTCCTAGTGAGTCATGCCAGCCTTCTCATCCAATGTCTTCTAAATGCATTTGAATACATGCTAAAACAGTGGATGTGGCTCTTAACATGCTAATACAGTGGATGTGGCTCTTAATGAGGCATGCTGCATTATCACAGGCTGCCTGCGCCCTACATTGCTGGGGAAAATTATACCGTTTAGTCGATATTGCACCACCTGACATCCACCAGGAACTAGCAGCCAATAACAAAAGGACCAAGGCAGTGACATCTCTGGCCCATCCCCTGTTCAGATATAAGCCAGCACGCCAATGCCTTAAATCAGTGATTTTCAACCTTTTTTGAGCCGCGGCACAGTTTTTACATTTACAAAATCCTGGGGCACACCACCAACCAAAATGACACTAAATGACACTATGTCATTTTACTAACTGTCACCCTCCCCCCTTGTAACGCCGCTGCTTCCGCCCCCCCCCCCCGAGGCCCACGCTCAGGAGGCCCATCACCATCCCGCGGGGGAGGGCTGTGCTGAGTGGCGGAAGCACACACGGGCTCAGCTGAGCAAGACAAATTGGAATTGAGCACACGGGGTGGCTCCGAGCCTCAGAACAAACTGCGGCGGAGGCTCGCAGCTGTCACCATCCCCAGCTCTCCTTCCCGAAGGGGTTCAGCCTCCCCAGGAGTGCCTCCCCCCCCCCGCGTACCTTTGGCTTCCCTTCTGTCGCCTTGGGGCCAGATCAGGAAGGAACCAAGCTGGGCTGTGGAGCTGCACCTCCCGGCCTCTGCTCTGCGAACCCAGAGCCCAACCAGGAGAGGCCAGGAGATGAGGGGTTGCTCCCTTTCCCCGGCATGGAGGAGCTGCCGCTAGAGGGCAGAAAGCCTCACCTTGAGCCTCCGGGAGCAGGGTCAGAAGGGGGCAGCTCCCACTGACTCCTCCCTCTCCTCCTCCTTGCTGCCGTAGGGGAGGAGAGCAGAAGAGCAGCCAGGAAGTAGGAGGAGCCGCAGCCCGGCCAGGTAGCCCTTGGCACGCAGAGGAAGGGAAGGAAGGAAGGGGAAAAGAGAGAGAGGAGGGAGGGAGGAAAGTTCTGGATGCCGAGGGCTCTCCCTGACTGCAGCCAGGCTGGCTGGCATTGCTGCTTCGGGCAGGAAAGCCTCATTTCACTGCCTGAAGTTTCTTGCTATGCTCTCTCTCTCTCTCTCTCTCTCTCTCTCTCTCTCTCTCTGTAATTTCCCATGGCACACCTGATGATCTCTCACGGCACACTAGTGTGCCATGGCACACTGGTTGGGAAACACTGCCTTAAATCAAGTAATCATTTTCTAAGATCTACAGAGATACTCACAGAAACACCTCAGCAAGCGAGAGTCCAAAAGTGGCAGGCTAAAACCCAGCACCTCAATCCATAGCTGATACCAAATGAGAGACTTCTTTCTGGGCACACAGAAAACTGGGCAACTTGGATAATGCTGAACAGACTGCGCTCTGGCACCACGAGATGCAGAGCCAACTTTAAGAAATGGGACCACAAAGTGGAGTCCATGACATGTGAATGGGGAGAAGAGCAAATCACAGACCACCTATTACAATGCAGTCTGAGCCTTGCCTCATGCACAATGGAGGACTTTCTTATAGCAACCAAGTGGCCAGCTACTGGTCAAAGGACATTTAATAGAATGCCAAATTTTTTAACTTTGTGTTTTCTCAAATACATTGGTTTGCTCCTGATATGATAAATAAATTTGAATACAACTCTTACCATCCATAGCCAGAACAACCCTTGTTATTATTACTGTTTTCTCTATTTAACTGTCCTGACACACATCTCCAAGACCCATCATAAGGCATCAGGTTGGGGAAGACTATCCTATGCTATGACACAGCCTACCTGACAGGCGTCATCTCAAAGAAAAATATATCTACTTATGCTTTTTTAAAAAACTTATTTGCATGTCTTGCCTTGATGCTGCGGGTAAGAGCTTATTGCAGTCTAAGGTATTCCTTTATAAAATGTTCATTGTAAGTAGTGAACATGTGGAATATACGTACTACTATCTTTAATGAAGAATAAAGTAAAAAAAGTAAAGGAGCAAGGGAATAAAAATAAAGCCAGGGCAAGTAGACCAGAATAAGTAGGCGGCGGAAATGGCATGGGAGCCATACACACCGTGTATGGCTCCCATATGGGCCATAGCGATGCTGGTCACGCCGTCAGGCCATCAGGGGAAGAACATCTGATGAAACTGTCTGTGATGTCCCTTCAAATAAGTGCCAGTGTTGTTAACATGATTGCTATCCAACTTAGAAAATGCATGTGATTGTCACATCCAACAGAGCAAGGATTGCAATTGCCCATTGTGAAGCCTCCAGCTCAGTTCATTTTAGCTTTTAGCAAGGTTATGAACTTCAGCCTGACTTTATCTTTACAGTGGAATTTTCCCCCTAGAGTATATGCATATTACACATAGGTAAAAGTTTCCCCTTGACATTAACTCTAGTCGAGTCTGGCTCTGGGGGTTGGTGCTCATCTCTATTTCTAAGCCGAAGAGCTGGCATTGTCTGTAGATACCTCCTAGGTCATGTGACCAGCATGTCTGCATGGAGCATTGTTACCTTCCCGCCAAAGCAGTACCTATTGATCTACTTACAGAACTACTAAGTTGATAGAAGCTGGGGCTAACAATGGGAGCTCACCCCACGCTTGATGCTCAGGTGTCGGCAGTGGCTAGGAGGACCTTCTCACAGTTAAAGCTTGTGCACCAGCTGTCACCATATTTTATTTATTTATTTATTTCATTTATAACCCGCCCTTCTCTACCCCCGAAGGGGGACTTAGGGCGGCTAACAAAAGCCAACGATTCAATGCCACATTCACAGGAACAAAAAACAACATATCAAAAGGCAGATTAAAACAGTTACATATCAAAATACCCACATAATCCCCGTTCCACATTCATAGACTGTCCAAGCCAGTCCGTAGTCCGTCAACACAACCCTATCATACTCAAATTGTCCATCCGCTGCTCCACATCAACCAAATGCCTGGTCCCAAAGCCACGTCTTTAGCTTTTTTCTAAAGGAAAGGAGAGAAGTAATTATACAAAGAAAGAAGAAAAAGATTTTACAGAACAAAGAAAAATGGGAATTAGATTAAAGAACAAATTAAAATACCTTGGAGTAATAATAACAAAAGATTTAAAAGAAATGGAAGAGGTAAATGTAGTAGCATTGAGAAAAGAGGTTCAAAAAAAATTAACAGAGTACGACAGTATACATCTATCTTGGTTTGGAAAGATAGCATTAGTAAAAATGAAAATACTCCAAAAGATAAACTTCGTATTTAGAATGCTGCCACTTCAAATTACAGAGGAAGAACTAAACAGATGGCAACAAATGATAAATAAATATTGCAATGGTAGTAAAAGAAATAGACTAAACAAACAGTTATGGTATAAATCGCAAAAGAAGGAGGTTTAGCACTCCTAACATTAAAAAAATATTATGAAGCGAGTAGATTGAGACTGGTTATAGAAGGAATGATTAAAAAGATGGGGTAGAATGGCTAAGAAATTACTCAGGAAAAGTGGAAGAAGAAATATGGAATATATTTTTTAAACAATTCACGAGGAAAGAAATTAGGGAAATTAGAAATCCAATGTTGAGTAATATATTAGAAGTATGGAATAAATACAGGAGAATGTTAATAACGGATAGATCAGTAATAACCCCAATTGTAATGGAAAAGAAATTTCCAAAGAATTTAAAACAAATAATGGATAAAAAGTTAAGGGAATTTTTTTAGATAAAATGGGGATTGGATAAAAGTAGGAACGAAGAAGGAAATGATTATGGAAGAATTTAGAGAAATAAAATTGACATGGTTCCATTGTATACAATTAGAACAATGGTTTAAAAATTGGCTAAAAACAATAAAAAGGAAGTAAGGTTAACCAATTTGAACAAATAATACAAAATGGGAGGGATGTAGAAGAGCACGAAAACTTGAAAGGAATAACTAGTAAAATATATAAGATAATAATTGAAATAAAGGAAGGAAAACAAAACATAACACCCTTAAGGAGATCTGGGAAGAAGACTTAGGGATAAAATAAAGGAAACAGAGTGGCAACAATTGTGGAGACAAAGACATCTTAAAAATTTATCAATAAGGATTAAAGAAAATTATTATAAATTAATATAGAAATGGTACCTTACACCAGTAAGAATGGCAAATATAAATAAAAACTACTCGAACAACTGTTGGAGAGGATGCCAAGAAACAGGAACCTACATACATATGTGGTGGCAATGTAAATATGTAAGCAAATTTTGGGCGAAAGTATTTAAAGAAATAGAAGATATAATGAATATTAAAATAGAAAGAAGTCCTAGTATAGCTTTATTATCATTATATAATAGTATACAATTGGGAAAAAAAGGATAAAGATGCGATAACAAACCTATTAACAATAGCAAGACTGCTTATAGCAAGGAATTGGAAAAAAGAAATAAATATACAAATAGAGGAATGGTACAAGGAAGTATGGAAACTGGCAATAAATGACAAGTTAACATGTATATGAGGTATGGAGAAAATTTATTGAAAAAGGAGTAGAAAAGGAAGAAGGAAGGTTACCTCCACAAGAAGAAATGAAATTTTGGACGAATGATCTGTAAAAGCAATGGCTTGGGGAGGGGGGAGGGGAGCACAGCGGTGAGGGATACAAAAATGTATAAGAGAAACATAATGGCAGATGCTAAAGATTGAAGTATTGTACCTAGAAATGAATAACATGAATCTGCTGTAAATAGACATTGTATAATATTGTGTTGATAATGATAAAACAATAAAAATATTTTTTTTAAAAAAAAAGGAAAGGAGAGAAGAAGTTGATCTTATTTCGCTAGGGAGCGAGTTCCACAGGCGAGGGGCCACTACCATACCTTGAGAAGTCTGACTTGACTATAGTGGTCCACTCCTTAGTTACCTCAAGATTGGATTACTGTAATGCACTCTATGTGGGGCTGCCCTTGAAGATGGTTCGGAAACTACAGTTGGTGCAAAGGTCAGTAGCCAGATTGCTAACTGGAGCAAGTTACAGGGAGCGGTCAACCCCCGGTTCAAACAGTTTCACTGGCTGCTGATAAGTTTCTGGTCCCAATTCAAGGTGCAGGTTATCGCCTATAAAGCTCTAAATGGTTCAGGACCTACCTATCTTCATGACTGAATCTTCCCCTACGAGACCACACAGTCTTTACGGTCTTCTGGGGAGGCTCTTCTCTCATTTCCACCCCTGTCTCAGGCACGGATGGTGGGGATGAGAGAAAGGGCATTATCGGTGGTGGCCCCTCGACTCTGGAACTCCCTCCCCAGGGAGATCAGGCTAGCACCCTTCCTATTTATGTTTCGTAAGGAACTAAAGATGTGGATGTTCCGTTGTGCATTCGATTGACACATTCTGATTACTGCACTTTAAGTTAAAATGACCCTGTCACAATTGCGCTACTCCTATATTGCTATATGTTCTATCCACCTTATTGACCAGCCTATTCTTTACTTGTTTGCATACCAGCCCCCCCCCCCCCAGACTTGAAGTATTTCTGGTTGTTGCTTATGATGCTTGTTTTATTATTGTTTATGATGCTATATTGATATTGTTTTAATATTTTATTTGCTATGTTTTAAATGTATGTTGCTCAGGCTTGGCCCCATGTAAGCCGCCCCGAGTCCCTTCGGGGTGATGAAGGCGGGGTATAAAAATAAAGTTCTTTTTCTTCTTCTTCACCCCATGGATTTGAACTGCCAACCTTCCAGTCAGTAAGTTCTGCAGCTACGCCACTGAAGCCCTATAGTACATGGCATCTATAGTGGTCTATCTATAAATATCTATTATATTACACATAGATAATAGATATTTATGGTTTTATGGGTTTAATTGCTAATTGATTGCAGTTTTTATATGGTTATTGTATTAATTGTTTTGGATTGTATTTTATCTTTGGACATTGATTGCCATATGTAAACCGCCTCAAGTTGCCTTTGGGCTGAGAGGGGCGGTATAGAAATCTAGTAAATAAAATAAATAAATAATATTTCATAGATAGACCACTATAGTTGCCATGGCTCCAGTCTACAGAATCTTGGGATTTTAGTTTGGGACAGTCCTATACTCACAAATTAAGTAGGCCTGATTTGGACTCCCTAAGCCACCTCTGTTTGGGCACAGTTTGATGCCTCTGGGCAAGGGGCCCTAAGGGACACCACCCTCTTCCATGTGAGGCCCGCAGTTTGGCATAAGCTGCCAGATCCCCAGCTTCAAGATACAGGCCCGGATTACCCATAAGGCCATGGCCTAGGGTGGCAGCCATGGGGGGGGGCAGGTCCGAACCCCCCAAAATAAAAAAAAATATTTTTTTAAAAAAAAGTTTGATCTTTGGGCGTGCCTGCGCACGGAGCGCCATAGGCCCTAGGGCCTCTGACGTGGCTTCCCGCCGCCCCCTCCTCGCTTGTGCCGGCCCCGCCCCTCCTTCCTTCAGTGAAGTAAGGAGGGGCGGGGCTGACGCCAACGCGAGTGAGGAGGAGGCGGAGGGAAGTCCCGTCACCCCCTCCTCGCCGCTCGCGTTAGCCCTGCCCCTCCTTCTCTCAGTGAGGAGCAAGGAGGACCCCCCTGCAAGCACCCCCCACAAGCGGCCCTGCCCCCGCAAGCGGCCCCACCCCCCTGGGGCGGGGGCGGCGCTTCCAGAGTGTGGCCTAGGGCGCCACAAACAGTTAATCCAGGCCTGTCAAGATAGGTGTGCATATCATGGCTTTCACCTGTTATGACAAAGGGGATATACCACTCCTGTTATATACAATCTACCTCTGTCTGCATCCCATGTTTATTTATTTAAAAAAATTAATATTCACATCCCCTCCCCCAATGGTTTTTAATTGTCTGTTATCGCTTATGTTTTAGTTTTATTGATGGCATTGTTTTATAATTGCTGTTATGTTGTTATTATATGTTGTGGGGTATAAATGAAGATAATAATAATAATTGACAGCAATATTATGTCCTCAGACTGCATGAGGCCAGAGAGTGTGAGTTGGTTGTCAAGACACTTATAGCCAGTTCTGTTTAGAAACTGCTTGAGCTGTTTTCGCAGAGCCTAACTTTGGGGGGGCACCCAAGTTATTTTGGCACATGAGGCAGGAAATCCCACTAGCAGTTTCACTGGTAGTAGAAAAATGGATTTTAAAAATACGGTAACCAATAATAACTAACATTATGCTGGTTTTTTGGTTGTTTTTTGGGGAGTTTTTTGTACAACACCCAACTTCTGCTGTCTAGGTTGGCTACCTCCCTGTACCTAAGGCAAGGCATTCAGGAAAACAGGAGAGGAAGCTTCCTTTTCATACCGTGCTTTGTATCTCCCAGTGGGGGATTGTGGCAGCTTTTTTGGGGGCCACAGACTCAGATTACCTACAAAGCCAGCATTTTGAGACGTGAATAGGCCTGATTTGTTGTTGAATGCCTACTCTCTTTCTACTTTCTCTAACATAGAAACCAGAGCATTGTGATGTAATAGCTTTCTTTCTTCCTTGCATGTTAAGACCTGATCACCATATGCAGCATACTGGGGTGATATGAGTGAAGGGAACCACTTCACAGTGCCAATGAAAAACAGAAAAGCAAGACCAAGACGAAACTCTTTTCTACAAGTTTTACAGTTATGTTCGCTTTTACTTGTAGGACGGAATGCCATCTGTTCAGCAGGAGTAAGCATTCAAAAATTGCCCTCTGAGCAGAATGTGAGGTACATTGCATTCTACACCTTACTCAGTCCAATCTTATTCTCTTTCATTTGTAGATCCAAGTTACTTGCTGTGAAATTGTCTAACCTAGTGATTCCCAACCTTCTTTTTTGACCAGGGACCACTTTGACCAGGGACCACTCTCCAACATGAGTACCAAAGGGGTTATGAATCACTTTTTGATCAACTTTAGATTTGGTTTGGTTATTTGGGGTGTTAATTCAGAAAATTGCATTGGATAGGCTACATCAGCTCTAGTTTCTGATACAGAACTTATGCCATCCAGTTGTCACCATCTGCTCGCCCACGGAAAACCATGTTTAATAATCTAGAGCTGATGTGGTCTATCAAAGGGGGCAGGATTGGTCAGCAACAGGGAAGGAGTGGAAGGTGGCTCAAAAGAAGGGGAAATAAAATCGAATAAAACAAATAAAGAGGAAAAAGGCTCGCAGACCAGGTTTTCATCCACATGGGCCACTGGTGGTCTGGAGCCCACAGATTAAGAACCACTGGTCTAACCAATATGGATGTTTGAAAAACTGGCCAATTTCTTCATTGTCTTCCAATGATCCATATTGTTATGTGCCTGTGAAAACATTATCTAAAGCAGTGTTTCCCAACCAGTGTGCCGCGGCACATTAGTGTGCCGTTAGCAATCATCAGGTGTGCCGTGGGAAATTGGAACCTCCAATACCCTTTCTTCCCCCTCCTGCCGAACACTTTTTTCTTCTCCACTCAGGCTCCCTTTCTTCCCAGCCCCGCTCTTCTCGCTTTGCCTACACTGCTGCCATTTTGTTCAGGAGGGGAAGGGGGAGGGAGGAAGACGTGGGGTGAGTCTGCGCAGTAGCACCTGCACGGGTCACGTCTTCCTCCCTTCCCCCTCCCCTCCTGAAGAAGGGAGCCCGAGTGGAGAAGAAAAAGTAAGTGTTCGGCAGGAGGGGGAAGAAAGGGCACGAAGGGGAAGGGGGAGGAAGAGGTCTCTGTCGAAAGCTGGCATGGGCAAACTTGGACCTTCCAGGTGGACTCCAACTCCCACCATTCCTAGCAGCCTCAGGCCCTTTTCCTTTTCCCCCCTCAGCCACTTAAGCAGGAAAGGGCCTCAGGCTGTTAGGAATGGTGGGAATTGAAGTCCAAAGCACCCTGAGGGCCGAAGTTTTCCCATGCCTGTTTTAAGGACCCTGAAGTGGTGAACCTCCTTCCAACATTGTGATTCTGGATAGAAAACAAACAACAACATAACATAACATTGTTTGAGTCCACAATGCTCTCTGGGTGTAGGTGAACTACAACTTCCAAACTCAAGGTCAATTCCCAAGCAAACCCTTTAAGTACTTTCTGTTGGTAATGGGAGTTCAATATGCCAAGTTTGGTTCAATTCCATTGTTGCAAGAGTTCAGGATGTTCTTTGATTGTGTGTTAACTATAAATTGAACAAGACCTTTGTGTGTGTCTTTCTGCCATTCCTGCCAGGATATCTATGTTGTGTTCATCGAAACAGGCCCAAGTTTCACACTGAGTGTATAAATACATTTAAAACTATATTAACTATATGTATTACTGTATTAGAGTGTCATTTTGTATCATTTTGGTTGGTGATATGCCCCAGGATTTTGTAAATGTAAATAATGTGCCGTGGCTCAAAAAAGGTTGAAAAACACTGATCTAAAGGAATGTATTTTTTATGCATAGATCCCCCCCAAAACACACACACACACACACACACACACCTTTCTTTTTCTAGCCCTGGTGATGAAATCCCCTCCATCTCCACTGGAAAAAAAGGAACCCAGATCAAGCATGGAAACCAAGCTTTGTGTGTTTGAGGTCAAAGAGTGCAAATTTTAATTCAAATGGAAAACAGGAGTTTAACACCACTAGTAAACAGAATAATTGAGCTATGTAATTTTCGTTGTGTACTTTGTTTCTGTCTGTAAAGATTATTATCTTTGACATGAGGCTGGACAGACCCAGGAATGGAGCTGAAATTAAACAAAGGCTACAATGTCTGGAATGCATCCAAACTGTTATCTGTTGTTAGCCAAAGTGGCTTCCACATCATTATTTGATCCATAATTTCTCCCGTTCCATTGCACACATGCTTCTGCACCTGGCACACGCACAGAATCAGCTTAGTGGGATGTATTTTCCTCTATGGTTTCCAAAAGGTTTGTTTATTTTTATCATGAGTCAAATAGAAGGCAACAAAAGTGTCCTGGAAGTTCACTGCCACCATTTAAGTGCCTAATTGGCTTAGACAGATTAAGAGGAAAATAAGAGAGCTATTGACAGCGAATTTCCTCTCTTGGGGTAAGAATCAGAAATGTACAGTCATTTCCCCTCCATTTCCCCCCTCCCTCCACCACATCAAATGGCAGGCTGTATTTATTACAGCGTGATCCATCTCAGGCTTGATATTAAATTGGAATCTTTTGTTAGCAGCATTCTGGGTTGTATATGGTATGTAGGTATTTTTATCTTGAAATTAAATATGTATGTGATATAGATAGATATGCAACATATTCGGCTCATATGTGCAGCAAACCCTCTAAGGGGAAGTCCCTATGTGTGCATAGTTATGGGTGGATAGTCACATGCAGAGCTTCAGAAATGGCCATGCTGCCTGAAAAATTATGTGAGTTGTCCTCTAGAAATTAACTTTTTGATGCCCTGATCACATTACATACCTTTCAGGCATTACATTAAGCATGTGAGTATCAGGAGGAAGCTCGCAGGCACAACTACACCACAGAATTGGTTTCGATTTTGTTTTACTCTCTAATTATTCCTTGAACACATAGAATGTTAATAAGTGGATACCCCCATCCTGGATGGAGCAAGTTCTTTCTGCTTACACCAAATGTTAGCTGTGCACAGCAGGAATTGGTCAGCCTTTATGGCGATCACAAAAAACTTCTCACCAGAGCTCATATTTTGTGCTGGCTAAGTACAGGAAAGGGAGCAGATGTCTATCCCTGAGCTAGAAGTTTACTTTGTCCTTGGTACGAGGGTTGAATGAAAAGTAATGCCTCCACCTTCGTTACTTGGGTTCGGATGGGAATATTTTAATAAATCAAATGCAGAAATAATCCTTAGAATGTGCTCTTTAACTACCACTGTTCACTTTTCCACATAATCAAAAAGTGTTCGGCAGGAGGGGGAAGAAAGGGTATTGGAGGTTCCAATTTCCCACGGCACACCTGATGTTTGCTCATGGCACACTAATGTGCCACGGCACACTGGTTGGGAAACACTGTTCTATACTATTGCTAACCAGAAGAAAAACAATACTTTTACCATTTGGAATGTCTTTTCAGCAGGTGGATAAGCATGCATTTGTGCCAGTAAAATAGACTCACACAAATGAGCCTTTTCTCTATGTCTGTTGAAAAACACCAAGAGTGGGAGAGCTCCCACTCTTTCTTTCTCTCCCTGAATGCCATGCACACACACTATGTACAGCAAGTATTAATGGCATTAGGTAGACCTCACTTAGCCTGCTGGGGGTGTCCTCTGATGTCATTACAAGAGGGAATGAATTTTCCCCAGTGCTGACTGTCAGCAAGGCAGCTGTGGATTTCCTTAAAGTAATAGAAGACTGAAAATAGAAAGAATATTGATCGAGGGTCTCTTGCCTATAACTGAAAAGCAAAAAAAAGGCCAGCAGGTAGAATTCGAGAGTAGTTTGTAAAAGAAAGGAGGAGGAGGAAGAATACTGAAGTAACTCCTATACAGGGTTTCAGATAAAAGTCAGTGATAATAGACTCCATTGGAACATAGCTTTCCACATAGAAGTGCATATTTTGGGGAAAATAATGACTACATTTTTTTTAAAGCACACAGCCAAATCCATAATCCATAATTTTCACCCTCCAGTCTTTCCTCTGGGAATTTTTTCACTTCAAAAAAACTCCTTGTTTGAACATTTCTCTAGGTAAAAATCTCTCTGCAGATGAAAAGCTACCTGGAGGAGATGTGTGTATCAGAAATTTTCACCATGAAATATATGTTTTTCACATGGAGAGCAAGGGGGAGATGGTGATGTGGAGGTTCCCTTCTCCAACAATATTTGTCCCTATTAGCATTCTGAAATCATCTGATGGTTGGTTCATATTTGTTCTTTCTCTCTATCCTCCACCACCACACACACACAAGTTTGTCCATGCTAACAGTGGGTGGATGGAAGCTTGGGTGGGGTGAGCATAGCACCTCATAATAACTATGATTCAAACATATAACATTCTTGATAAGTCATTTGGAATGCAGATCTTTTTTGTGCCTAAGGGCTTTAATTCAATGCAAAAAAAACCCCTCACCTTTTTTTGATGCACAGATTCCTAGAAAATTGGGTCTGTGGCTCTTCCTCCAGGGCATGAGGGGGGGCTTGCGGGGTTTTCAGTCCCCCCCCCCGAAATTTTCAGGGTGGTCCACAAGAAGGCCTTACTGGTACATTAAACTGTTATGTGTATTCATATCATGATCTGATCACCATGTTCAATATATCCCATATGCATGGTGGTATTGGGATAACAATACAAAAGGTTTGCTAGGGTAGATCCTCTCTCACTGAGATTCAGCCCCCCCCCCCGAATCAAACCCCCCCCATCAAAATCCTGGCTAAGGCCCTGCTCCAGGGTGGCACTGCTGTGGAGCTGGGGGTGAGGAGAGTTAGTAGTGGGTAAAACAAGTAGATAACAATGAAGGGAGTGCTGTAGCCAGAGGGAAGAGTTTACGGGTTCAACGCCCTCACCCCAAAATGTGTCAGGTTAAAGAAAAACCTGGTTTACTTATGAACTTTAACTGGTTCATGAGTAAACCAGTTTTTTTAACCTGATACATTTGGGGTGGAGGGTGTTAAACTCATACACACACACACACACACACACACACACACACACCATTACGGGCCTGAATGATGTTGATTGGTTCCTTACACTTAAAGCAGAAATATTCATATGAATGATGATGAAAAAATGTGAAGCAGCCTTGGTCATGTGGCCGAAAATAATGCAAGAATTCGAGATGGAGATACCCTTGTACACTAAAGTATGATTGCCAGTGAAAATGAATGGCTGGTTATGCTAATGTCACCACGATGTGTGTGGCATCACTGTGAGGTCACTGTGGATTGAAAAATGGGATGCAAAACAGAATGTTTTTCATCAGTATAGATGAGCCCCTCCTCTCCGTTGGCACCCCCTTGTTGTGGGGGAGAGGCTTGCATACCCTAATGAAGTTGTGAGCTATGCTGGCGGTGACATAATAGCCATTGGTAAGGCCTCCCATGTCAGACAGGTCATAACCGAGAGAGAGAGAGAGAGAGAGAGAGAGAGAGAGAGAGAGAGAGAGAGTTAGTTTGTTTCTTGGGAAAAAAGTTTTATCAACTGCAGGGAAGAAATATTCCTCGACTCCTTTTTTATGCCTTATCCTGTCGTAGTACAGAGACCAAGTAAAGCCGAGCCTAGATGTAAATGGGGTAACAAAAAGTTTATTAGACAATAAATGGAAAGGGGACGAACAAAAAATCAGCCAACTTGGCTAAAAACCCTCAAAAACCCCAGGAAACAAAAAAAAAAACACTGAAGAAAGATGCAAAACAAACTCAGGACGTCCTTCTGCGAAGTCCAATGTGGGAAGATCCAGAAGCATAGTCGTAAACTGGTCCGAAGGTTGTGGGCAGGAAAATGATGGAGGAAAATGAGGAGACAGTCCAAGAATCACCAGGAGAGCAGATTAAGTTGGTCCAGAATGCTGCTGCTCGACTTCTGGCGGGAGCATCGGTCCGAGAGCATATAACACCCATCTTGCAGCAACTGCACTGGCTATCAATAGAGTACCAAATTGTTTTCAAGGTATTGACTTTCAAGGCCTTGTATGGCTTAGGGCCAGTGTACCTGAGGGACCGTCTCACCCCATATGTTCCCCCGAGATCACTACGTTCAGAAGAACAAAACCTCCTGTTAGTCCCATCAATCCACTCCTGTCGGCTATCATCAACGAGATTGAGAGCCTTCTATGTGGCTGCACCATCCCTTTGGAACTCCATGCCGGATGAGGTTCGCGCCATCACTGAATTAGCCCTGTTTCAGAGAGCTTGTAAGACTTTCTTGTTCAAACAAGCTTTTAACCTCACCGGGCCATGAAGTCAGACATAAGTTTAGAATTAATCTGTGATTATTGTAGATGCTTGTATTTAGGGGTAGTTGTATTTCTATGTTTTTTTAAATCCTTTTTATGTTTTTAGTAGGATGTATTAGACTGTATTTTGATATTGTATGTGAACTATGTAAACCGCCCCGAGCCTGCCGGAAGGAGCGGTATATAAAAATGAATAATAAATAAATAAATAATGGGGGTGAGACAACAGGAAGTGAGAGAAATCTCAGAAGGGAAATTCACTCCTGAAAGAGTTATCATGGGGAAGTAGTCTACACTGAAGCTTCCTCGCCAATCCTTGTTTGCACAAGCCAATTTTTCAAAATCCAATTATCACAAGGACAAAAAGCGAGGGAAACTCTTCTGAACAGGGGCACAGACAAGAAAACAAATACCACAAGGGTGTTACCCCTTCCCTATGTGATCCAAAGCTCAAATGAATATATATTTGGCTAGAGTTAAACTTTAAAAATGTAGCTGTTCTGACTTACATGCAAATGCAGCTTAGGAACAAACCTATAGAACCTATCTTGTCCTTAACTTGGGGACTTCCTGTAACTGAAAGACAGCTACGGGGGTGGGAAGGTCAGACAAGACTTTATCTTTCCCCATTGTCCTGAAGCAAAATGTCTTTTCATATTCCTACACTCTAGTTACCTTAACTTCTGAGTGCTTACTGCACGAGTGACCTTTACAAGATTACTGTTTATTCTTTCTTGGTGTGTGGCAGAGTAAGAGAAAAGAATATTCCAATTTATTTCAAAGGTTACCTATCAAAACTGAATATTCAATACCAGTGCATTATCATATTGCATAGATTTTACATAAAAGATTAGACCCTCTGCACTGGATGTCCTTGTGCTACTTTGATTTTCTATTCTCAGATCAGATGTAGCTGAATGATTTCTTTATTTTGATGTGGCTTCATATAAACTCTGACTTACAGTGACCCCATCCTAGGGTTTCCTGACAAGTTTTATTCAAAAGAGGTTTGTCAATGTCTTCCTCTATGGCTCAGAGAGTATGACTTGTCCATGTTCAGGAAAAACAAGTAACGTGAAATTTTCAGTCATTGTACATTAGGCTTGTCTCCAAGATCATATTCAGTCTCATTAAAGTGGAGTGAAAGGATCATGTATCAAAGCCCTACCACTTATTAAAAATAAAAAAGATTGATCAAATAATTTATATCACCACACTGTGTTATATGTATAGTCTGACGTCCAAAACACATGGAAAACTAGAGTTTGAGAAACACTGGACTAAATACAAATTTGCAAAGGGATCTTGAAATGCTTTTGGAACTGAAAGAAGCCGGTAGCAAAAGTCTATGTAAGCCTATGCTACTATCTTTTTTTCTCAGTTAATCTCAAGGGTGCCCTAAGAGCCATTAACATTATGATCCAGACGATTAGAACATGGTTTTGAATTCTACTTTAATATTAATTGCCACTGATAGATATTATTATTATGTTTAATATATGTTTATATATGCTTTTATCTCCATGCTTTAATATTAATTGTCACTGATAGATATTATTATTATTATTATGTTTAATATATTTTTATACCATGCTTTTTCCTCTCCAAAAGGACAGAGGCGGCACTGGAAGCCTTGGTGAATGATCTACAAAGAAAGCTAGATTGGGGAGTGTGTCCGTAACAGACTCGAGCCCTTGACCCCTTGGGACAGGGTGGACCTCTCTATTTCATCCCACTGCTGCCACCAAAAAAAGGACCAGTGCCCTGCTTTATAAACTTTGAGAGGAATTTCTATTAACCAACTTGTGCCCTATTAAAAGTTCTTCTTTAAGGTAATGCTGCCACCAACCTTGTTCACTAAACAAGGATTTTCAAATTGTAAGATAAGTGCTTTTACCCAAATCCATTTCTGGCTCCTAGGCAAATATCTAGGAGCCAGAAATGCTGAGGTAAAATATATCTTTAGACTGCTGGACTGAATAAAGGACATCTTGTGAGAAAAAGGGACACGAGAGGCTGGACTTTTAAAGTGAACAGAATAAAATTTATTGTTCAAACTTCTTTCTCAGAAAGGCACAAAAGCGTATTGGTTACTTGAGAATGCAGGCACATAAATGGTTTCAATAACAAAGTTATTTAAATCTTAGATGGTAAATCTTCCTTTAAATATCAAGCAGGTTTTACTATTTCAATGTTGCTGCTTTGAAATGGTTCATATACTTCAAGGTACAGATTAGTTTAGGGCCAAATCAAACCTGACCTTTCCTCACACTAACCCAATCTGTTTAGCTGTGAGAAGTTACCACTAACTCTCAGTTAGCACCCCTGAAATTCCCTTTCAGGTTTTACCCAGACTAATCTAACCTACTCTCCCCTGAGTATCTGGCTAGATTCTTCAGTTTGTTCCCTAGTTCCCTTACAGCAGAAAACTAGCTGTGAAGGACTCTTCCCTGTCTATCAAACAGGGTAAAGAAATCCCTCATCCCCTTTCTCATTCAGAGAGCATTCCCGGCTCTGACTGTCTTGTCAGAAGCCCCAAACTGTTCTAATCATACTTTGGCAAGATTTTCCCTCCATTCTGCCTGACTCCTCCCCTCTTCTGATTCGACCAATCATTGGGAGTTCTCCTGTTACCAGCCCCAGAGTGTACTCTAACCACTCCCCTTGGCTCAGGATTACCTTCCCAACATGGCCACCGATCTCAACTCCACTCCCAAAATGAAGTCCAGGCCTCCCTGAGGCCTACTTTCCTCAGGTTTCTAATCCAGCCTACCCAACTAGAGTAAGGATTCCTTACAGTGTCCCTTCTTGTTCTCCTGGATCTCTCAGAGGTTTTTGATACCATGGATCATGGTATCCGTCTGGACTGTCTTTCTGGGATGGGCATGGGGGCACTGTTCTGCAATGGCTCTGGTCCTTTCTTGGACCCAGAAGGTGGAGCTAGGGGACTCTTGTTCAACTCCCTGGCCAGTGGCGTGTGGGGTCCTTAAGGGTTCAATTGTACTGTTTAACATTTATGTGCAAGCGCTGGGAAAGATCATCCAGAATTTTGGAGTTCAGTGTCAAATTTCTGTAGATGACACCCAACTTTATTACTTCTTTCCACCAAGTGCCAAGGATGCAATCCTGCCACTAAACCAGTGCCTGCCATCAGTAATGGACTGGATGAGGGCTAATAAGTTGAAATTAAATCCAGACAAGACAGAGGTACTCCTGGTCAGTCAAAGGTGGACCAGGGTGTGGACTTACAGCCTGTGTTGGATGGGGTCACACTCCCCTTGAAGACACAGGTTTGCAGTGTGGGGGTGATCCTGAACTCATTGTTGACCCTGGAACCTCAAATGCCAATAGTTGGTAGGAGCACCTTCGCACAATTAAAACTTCTGCACCAGCTGTGTCCGTACCTTTAATCACCAGATCTGACCATGGTAGTGCACACGTTAGTTACATCCTGCCTAGCACTACTCAACACTCTGGGGCTGCCTTTGAAGCCAGTTATTAACTGGAGCCCCGTACAGGGAAATATCCATTCCCATGTTGTGGCAGCCCCACTGGCTGCTGGTCTGCTTCTGGGCTAAATACAAAGTGCTAGTCATTACCTTTAAAGCTCTAAATAGCTCAGGTCCAATCTCATCTCCTCCTATAAACTATATATTGACTAATCACATCTCCTATAAACCACTGGGTCAGCGAAGGAGATCCTGTTCTTGGTCCCACCCACATCTCAATCATGGCTGATGGGAACGAGAGGGAGGGCCTTCTCCATGATTGCGCCCCACCTCTGGACCTCCCTCCCTAAAGAAATAAAGACCCTTCCTTCTCTCCTTCGAAAGAACAACTGAAAAGTTACTTTTGTTCATTAGCATATGGAGAGGAAGAGGATTATATGATGAGAGACCAGTACTAGACCTCTGAAAACTATAATTGTATTTGAGCTTAACATCACTGGCCACATAAGCAACTCATATATCTTAGTGAACCTCTGTTGGCTTCTGTAAATTAACACTGATGTTAAATGTTTAGGTTTTCTGTTCTATATAAATTTTTGATAGTTTACATTTTATTTATAGATATCACGTTATAAATTGTTTTCATATGTGGGGGTATTTTCAATTATTATGTTTGTATTTGTTGTTGTATTGAGGCATTGAATGTTTGCCTTTTTTTGTTTGTTGGAATCCGCCTTGAGTACCATCAGGGAGATAGAGCAGAATATAAATAAAGTCTCTTCATCATCATCATCATCATCATCAAAGTGGCTTATACAAAAACATTTCCATTTATGGCAGTGCTCCTGTGTTTATAATTATGCAATGTTTTGCATGATATTATTTAGTGTATACGATACTGGATGGTGAGTTTGATTTACAAGTAGATGGATAGCTAGGTAAGCCTTTCCTCAAGACACCCAATGGCATTTATCTATGCTCAAAGTTGGTTTGCCTTCTTTCAACTAAATTTTAATGCCATCAAGTTGTGCCCTTCTGAAATTGTAGCTCCCTAGATGGACTACAGTACTTCCTTCAAGCCCTGAAGGATATATGATATATTATTATCCTGTTGCTAAGCTACATATATCTTACAACTGTCTTTTTTTTTTCATGACTGGGTGTCTTCTGAGTCAAATCAAGGGATTCTAACTGCAAAGATCATTTGTTGCTGAGAGAGACTGCACATAGTAGTATGCATCTAGAGTAAAATGTTAGCTTCTCTCAGGGGTACATTGGTCTGAAATGTACAAGAAGAATGAAAACAAAACCATAGTTCTAAAACCAGACAGACCTACCCCCTGTTTCACAGAAACAGCAGCACAAATTATATTTTGCCAGTGGATATAGAGCAAAGCATTGGTGGGAACCCCCAAAGTTGGACACCTTCATCTCCAGTGTTATGATATATTTTTGGTATGAGCTATTTATACCTAGAGTGACTTCTGGAGAAGCTTATAGATTAATAAAAAATAAAGACCAGTCTTTCCCTGAGGTTAAAGCTGTGATAGAAACTGCTTGGAGAGGGAGGGAAGGATGGAGAGAGAAAGAGGGAGAGAGAGAGCAAAAGCACCAAAAATAGCTGATCTCTCAAGTGAGCTGAAGTGAGCTGCTCTTTATCTCTTCTTCTTGTTGAGTTTGATGGAATAGCTGCTGGACCACAGTTGGAAGGCAGACAATGAATGTGCTTCTCTGGGGACTGGAATGTGCCTGTTTTCTTTCTCTAGCTCTACTGCAACTTTATCAAGAGCACTGCAGGAATGGCCAATAGTAGAACTCCTTTGAGATGTTTTGTCCTACAACTCCCAATAGATCAAGCCTGCATAGTCATGAGGGATTGTGGGAGTTGACAATCTGGAGGGACAATGTTGTCTAGTAGGCATGGGTAGGTTCAGTTGGAATCTTCGTAATTCAGAATAAATTCAGATCAAATGCCTTTTTAAAGTGATTTTGACACGATTTGGGAACTCGGAAATATGCTTGCCATTTCAAAGCTTTTTCCGCCATTTCTCTTATGAATCAATAAGTGAGTTGGAAATTATTTAGATTTTCAAACCAGTGTGGATGGATTCCCTTCTTTCCTTCCCCTCCCACGTCAGTCCCGGACGAGAGCCCTGTTTAACCCAGTTTGGACGGCTTTCCTTCGGTTTCCTTTCTCTCCCACATCATCCTGGGCAAGAGCCCTGTTTAACCCAGTTTGGATGGCTTTCCTTTGATTTCCTTTCTCTCCCACATCAGTCCCGGCCGAGAGCCCTGTTTAACCCAGTTTGGACGGTTTTCCTTCGATTTCCTTTCTCTCCCACATCAGTCCTGGGCGAGAGCCCTGTTTAACCCAGTTTGGACGGCTTTCCTTCGATTTCCTTTCTCTCCCACATCAGTCCTGGGCGAGAGCCCTGTTTAACCCAGTTTGGACGGCTTTCCTTCGGTTTCCTTTCTCTCCCACATCAGTCCTGGGCGAGAGCCCTGTTTAACCCAGTTTGGATGGTTTTCCTTCGGTTTCCTTTCTCTCCCACATCAGTCCTGGGCGAGAGCCCTGTTTAACCCAGTTTGGATGGCTTTCCTTCAGTTTCCTTTTTCTCCTGCATCAGTCCCAGGTGAGAGCTGCTTTTTAACCGAGTTGGGATGGATTTCCTTCAGTTTCCTTTCTCTCCCACGTCTGTCCCATGTGATAGCCACTGTTTAACTGAGTTGGGATGGCTTTCCTTCAGTTTCCTTTCTCTCCCGTGTTAGTCTTGGGCGAGAGCCCTGTTTAACTCAGTTTTGATGGCTTTCCTTCAGTTTCCTTTTTCTCCTGCATCAGTCCTGGGTGAGAGCTGCTTTTTAACCGAGTTGGGATGGCTTTCTTTCAGTTTCCTTTCTCTCCCACATCAGTCCTGGGCGAGAGCCCTGTTTAACCCAGTTTGGATGGCTTTCCTTCGGTTTCCTTTCTCTCCCACATCAGTCCTGGGTGAGAGCCCTGTTTAACCCAGTTTGGATGGCTTTCCTTCGGTTTCCTTTCTCTCCCTTGCCGGTCCCGTCTGATAGCCACTGTTTAACTGAGTTGGGATGGCTTTCCTTCAGTTTCCTTTCTCTCCCATGTTAGTCTTGGGCGAGAGCCCTGTTTAACACAGTTTTGATGGCTTTCCTTCAGTTTCCTTTTTCTCCTGCATCAGTCCCGGGTGAGAGCTGCTTTTTAACCGAGTTGGGATGGCTTTCCTTCAGTTTCCTTTCTCTCCCATGTCAGTCCCGGGCGAGAGCCACTGTTTAACCCAGTTGGGATGGCTTTCCTTCGGTTTCCTTTCTCTCCCACATCAGTCCTGGCAAGAGCCACTGTTTAACCCAGTTTGGATGGCTTTCCTTCGGTTTCCTTCCTCTCCCACATCAGTCCCGGGCAAGAGCCGCTGTTTAACCCAGTTTGGATGGCTTTCCTTCGGTTTCCTTCCTCTCCCATGTCAGTCCTGGGCGAGAGCCGCTGTTTAATCCAGTTTGGATGGCTTTTCTTCGGTTTCCTTTCTCTCCCATGTCAGTCCCAGGTGAGAGGCGGCGTTTAAGAGGTGACTTGATCGAAGTGTATAAAATCATGCATGGGATAGAAAAGGTGAATAAAGAAAAAATATTTTCTTTGTCACAAAACACTAGGACTAGAGGGCACTCCCTGAAGCTCCAAGGTAGGAAAATTAGGACTAATAAAGGGAAATATTTCTTCACCCAGAGGGTCATTGGGTTATGGAATTTACTTCCAGAAGAGGTTGTGACAGCTGTCAGCCTGAACAACTTCAAGGCAGGATTAGACAGATTCATGGATACCAAGTGTATCAGTAGTTACTGAAAAGGACATTCAAGTGCCACCTCGGAGTTGGTTGAGGTAGGCAGGATTTTCCTGGGTACTGGTTGTGGGGGGTCGGGAGCAGGTCAGGGTTTTGCCCTCCCTTCTGCTCGAGATCCCCGTGTACAACTGGTGGGCCACTGTGTGATACAGAATGCTGGACTTGATGGGCTGAGGTCTGATTCAGCATGGCTCTTGTTATGTTCTTATGTTCTTAGAGCCGCTGTTTAACCCAGTTTGGATGGCGTTCCTTCATTTTCCTTTCTCTCCCACATCAGTCCCAGGCAAGAGAAGCAGTTTAACCCAGTATGAATAGATTTCTTCCCTTTGCTTCCCACCCTCCCGTTCCTGGAATTAAAAAAACTACTTTCAAAGTAAAGACCACACAATGAAACAGGAAATAATACTTTTAAAACATTAACGAAGGATTTGGAAGTCTTGGAAGTTTTGAAAATATTTGAACTTTTTTTCTGTGAAAATTGGAATTGACTTTAGATCCGAACCACCACCGCCCCCTACATCTGACATGAGTTTTGAACCATTTTTAAAAATCAAACAAGCCTATTGTCTAGCCCTGGTTTAAGTCTTAAGGGTGGATTTAAGAAGCATGAGATTATTTCCCATTCAAAGGATCCTCACCCTCACTGTAGCATAGTGTTTATAATCTGAGGCTTAAATCCTTTGTACATTTATCTGGCTGAAAATAAATTGATCATAATGGGTTTAACTTCACAAGAATGCTGTGTTAACTCTGCATCTCAACCATTGTAGTTGCTACCTCCTTACCAGATGTTTGTGGGGCCTGAGAGCAGACCCTGTATATACAAAGTCATCTTCTTTCATTTCTTTCTTGAAACTTTACACACATCTCATCTTCCGCCATTTTCACTTACAACCTTGTCCATCTATTTCAGTGTATTACCACTCTCATTGTTTTGTTCATGTTTTGTCCCCTTCCTCCTTTGTCACTATGTTTAAAACCTATTGTTTCTTCTTTCTAGATCAGGGGTGGGCAATTACCGGCCCTCCGGGTGTTTTGGACTTCAACTCCCAGAAATCCTAGCCAGTTTACCAGCTCTTAGGATTTCTGGGAGTTGAAGTGCAAAACACCTGAGGGCCAGTAATTGCCCACCCCTGTTCTAGATCAGTGTTTCCCAACCTTTAATTGCCCACCCCTGTTCTAGATCAGTGTTTCACAACCTTTTTTGAGCCGCGGCACAATCTGGGGGCACACCACCAACCAAAATGACACTCTAACACTGTAAAGAACGGCTGGGGGTTGGTGGCCTGCTGGGAGCAGCTGCTGGGAGTGCCGAAGCCGGGGAGGGGGCGGATCCAGGCTGCACCATGCCCCGCCCACTACCCCCAGCTTCACCTCTCCCAGCAGCTGCTCCAGCCTTGAGGGGGCAGTGCCAAGCCAGCGGTCGCAGAGCCAGCACAATGTTGGCTTGGCACTGTCCCCTCAAGGCTGTTTTGATTTGATTTGATTTGGTCCTGATCCAACATTGTTTCAGTCCACAGTGCTCTCTGGATATAGGTGAACTACAACTCCAAAACCCAAGGTCAATGCCTACCAAACTCTTATAGTATTTTCTCTTGGTTATGGGAGTTCTGTGTGGGAAGTTTGTGTCTTTCTGCCATTCCTGCCAGGATATCTATGTTGTGTTCATTGAAACAAGCCCAGGTTTCACACTGAGTGTATAAATACATTTAAAAACATATTAGCTATATGTATTACTGTGTTTAGAGTATCATTTTGTGACATTTTGGTTGGTGGTGTGCCCCAGGATTTTGTAAATGTAAAAAATGTGCCGCGGCTCAAAAAAGGTTGAAAAACACTGGCATAGTCCATGCTTTACCTCTTGCTCAAAAAGGCAGATGTCCCTCCATGATTCTCATCCCAAATTTTTCTCAAGAAAGAGAAAGAAGAAACATCCAGCTCCATTGTGTCCTGTTGCCTTGTTCTCCACCTTTCAGATCTTTAGCTTGCAGCGTCTTTCCTCTTTCTTCTTGCTGCCATCCTAGAGGAGAGAGGATCTTTTTTTGTTTCTTTGCCTCGTGGTGGACAATAATCTTGCCACAAGCAGAGAGATTCATGTTGCTTTTAAGGGACCATCATCAATTCACTGTCAGCGGCATTTCACATCAGCTTCATGAGGCAGGCAACTGAGGGATTTTGTATTTCGTTAGCCTCTTCTATGATGTATCTGTGAAATAAACCACTATTGCACACAAAACACAGAACTTTTTTTGTAATTATAAAAGGTATTGCTTTATTGGAGCTTGTCTGAGACTTGTTTTTGAAATGTCATTGTCTACATAAAGAAAAGACAGAGCAAATCTTCTGTGAAAGCGTCTTGAGGGGTGGAGGAAGGCACATAGTATGCTTGTTTTGCTTTGGATTCAGACAACCCAGAAACTCCAACTGGATTTCCCATTCTGAATATTTTAAAACAGAATTTGAGGAGGTTAAACACTACTTGGAGGGCTGTGCTGTCTGAACAGTGCAATGGGGAAAAAAGCTGATGTTTGTCTCTCAAACAGATTGCTTCCGCTATTGATACTGAGAGTGTATGCAGATCTAATTTCAGAATGACTGGCATAATGAGAGAAGAAGAGGTGGGGGGGGGGGGATTGTTGATATTAGATTTAGTCCAGCTGGGAAGGTTTTTGTCCAAACCACACTGAAATAAACAAGATTTGTGAAGGAGAAAAATCAGAGCATGCTCTTTTCTCAAAACCAGACCCCACTCATTTCTATGGGGCTGATTTTGGATCTCTCCCTCCTCTGCGTTTCATTCCAAGACGGCACAACAGAGAACTCACCATAACACAATCATTTAGGCTATTCCCACTGGAAAGAATGTCAGTTCTAAGCTTGTAATATAGTCTAGTCTACCATTTTAATGCTTTGGGTTTTTTTAAGGAGAACTTTTAATAAAACAAACAGAAAAAAACAAGATAAGAATGTGTGAGAGTAAGTACATATCAGTATGTGCCCCCCCTTCCCCCCAATAACTGGTAGCATAACTTTACCCAATTAAAGTCATTTTCAGCTTATCAGATATAGCCAATTAGGAATGTTAAACTTATTTTAAAAGAAAGACACTGACAGTGTCTAATTATACACATATATGTTTGGGAGCAAATTAGTTGCTTTGAGAGCCATTGGGTGCGTTGGGTTTGCGGTCCTTATACAACACTTCCATCTAGTGGATATGACTGGAACGATGGGCTGTGTTGGAAGGCAAAGCAGAAGGCTGGAATTACACCAGGTAGTATAAATAATAAATATGGGTTTTGAGGGATAGCAGGGGAGCCCATTCCACAAAACAAAATATTTTTAAAATAATGATTTGGGATGCTGAGCGCCATTATACCTTTTAGCAAGACTTTGAAATTGGTTCCTTCTGAAACTGACGGGATGTTTCAGGAACAAGGAGGCTTGGGGAGGAACAGCCAGGCATTGTGCCAAGCAGCTTGTAAGCCCTTGATTCCAAATAAATGAGGGCTCAGCTTCAATCATTCCCTCCCACCCTTTCCCGGTGTGCTGTGGATTTTTTTCCCCTTGTGGAAATGGCATTATTTAGACGCTGACAATGGCATCCATTTTCTGCATTCCTGCTGTTAGTTTGGGCTGTTGGCTCTGACACTAATTCGAAATGGATGATGGCTGGGAAAGCTTGGCAGGAAAAGAGAACTGGGTTCCTAGAGAATGTCAGCCAGCTTCTTTGTGCTACTCAACCACATCCCATAGCTAGTCTCCTCTCTCTAATTATTTCCCATCCCACCCATGTGTTTAAGAATGATTCTGTTACACAGCACATGTGTGCATGGTCAATCTTTGGGTGACAACTCAAGAGGAACTGGCATGGCTCTTTGCCCTGTGGCTAACATATATCCCACTAGGCAGTATATACTCTGACATGAGCCAGATCCAGACAGGCCTTTATCCCAGTAGAATCCACATTTAAAGATTGTGGATTTTCCTGGGGGCCTGTCCAGACCCACTACAGAAAGTGCATGTTTTCTGGGATGGGTGTCCAGACGTTCTCTCAGGACTAGGCCAAGAGAATGTCTGGAGGCCCTACCCCCCCCCCCCAAGCCCTCAGACCCCTTAGAGAAGTAATGAAAACTTATGTGGCCTCCATTACAAGCCTCAGTCGGATAGCCTGGCATGTAGAAATGACACGCTAGGAGAATTGGGGGGGGGAGGGGGAGTGATTTTCCGGCTGAGCTTGTAATATTATTTATTTATTTATTTCCAACATTTCTACTCCACTCTTCTCAACCCCCGAGGGGGAACTCAGAGCGACCTAACAAAAGGCACAATTCGATGCCAGCATAATAAAATACAATATAAAATCAAAAACATATAGCATTAAAATACATTAAAATACAATTAACATTAGCACATCATACACATTCTCTTAAGTTAAAAACAGTATTTCACCCATAGCAGGAGCATCGAGCCATACACATCCAGACCAAAGTGCTGCATTGTGCTAATGTGCAAACGCCTGGTCCCACAGCCAGGATTTCACTTTTTTCCTGAATGCCAGGAGGGATGGGGTTGATCGTGTGTCACTTGGAAGTGCGTTCCACAGAAGGGGAGCCACCACGGAGAAGGCCCTTTCTCTTGTCCCCCCCAACCGCGTTTGAGAAGTTGGCGGGAGCGAGAGCAGGGCCTCCCTGGATGATCCTTAATTACGAGGTGGGACATAGAGGCTGATGTGTTCGGACGAGTAAGCTGGGCCAGAACCGTAATAGAGGCTATATAAGTTTTTATTACTTTTCTAAGGAAAGTGGGGTGGGTATTTAGCCTGGTAAACTCTGGGAATACTATCTGGACTGCAGTATTTTGCAGTCCACAACCAGAAATAGTGGATTTATCCCATGCCTTACAACAGGGCTGTCCAACTTCTAACCGGCCAAGGGCCAGAATTGAGGTCACTGATGACCTGGGGGGCCATTCGGCCCCCCCCAGGCCCCACCCCAGGCCCCTCCCTCAGCCCCGCCCCCAGCCCCCTCCTAAACTGTCATTCTCCCTCCTCCTCCTCTTTCCCCGGCGCCGCGGCGCATGGGACACCAGCGGCGCCGGGGAGGAGGAGGAGGCCCACCTCTCGCACCCTCCCGCCCTTCCCGGCGCAGCCGGTGTCCCGTCTTGGCGCCGGAAAAAAGGAGGAGGAGGGAGAATTCTCCTCCTCCTCTTTCCTAGAGCTGCGGCGCACGGGACAGCAGCGATGCCGGGGGAAGGGGAGGAGGAGGAGGGAGAACTCTCCCTCCTCCTCTTTCCCTGGCGCCGCTACTGTCCCGTGCGCCGCAGCGCTGGTGGAAGAGGAGGAGGAGAGACTCTCCCTCCTCCTCCTCTTTCCCCGCCCGCGCCCTTTCCTGGATCCCGGGCGCCAGCGCGGGGAAAGAGAGGAGGATGAAGGAGAAGGCAGTCAGCTGATTACCTTCTCCTTCGTCCTCCTCTTTCCCCCAGCGCCGATGCCCGGGATTTGGGCAAGGGCGTGGGCGGGGGAAAGAGGAGGAGGAGGAGGAGGAGGGGAGTTCTCCCTCCGCCTCCTCTTCCACCGGCGCTGCAATGCACGGGACAGCCGCGGCGCCCGGGAAAGAGGAGGAGGAGGGGGAGGAGGGGAGGAGGGAGAATTCAGGGAGGGGGCGGGGCAGGGAGGAGGAGCTGGCTCACTTCCTCCTCCCTGCCCCGCCCCCCCTGCCATTTTTTAAAAAAATTAGAAGTTTTTTTAAAAAAAAATTAAAAATGGCGGCCGGGGGCATAGCGGGGGCCGTGTCCAACAGACTGGGGGGTCGTGTACGGCCCCGGGGCCGCCAGTTGGACAGCCCTGCCTTACAAGAAGGCATGGAATAAATCCACTATCAAATTAATTTGCTACAAACCAGGATTGTCTGGACAGCTCCTCCTTTATTGCGGTAGATACCATAATAAATGTCCTGTCTGGATGGGCCCTAGGATGCTACTTTAAAAACCACCTGATAGTGAGTCTAATCCTTTGCTTCACCTTGAGTGACCATGTCTCAAAAATAGGAGTGGCCCAAGACATTTCTTAACAAAGAAAAAAGTGGCATGCAGTTCCTCTCACACATACATTTTATACATAAACTAATCAGTGGAATTCGACTATACAACTTGTAGTAAAGCTTTCAGCAATACAATCAGTGGAATCTCACTGCACTAGCACTACAAAGACCATAGGCCAGTTTAAGGGGCATAGGAAAGACCATATACCATATGCAAGCACTCTCTTTCAAGAGAGGGAAATAGTCATAGAACATTGGATGTATTTTTGTTGCACCACTGCTCCTGCCACCTATAATCTGCTCTCTTAGATCAATGTTTCTCAAACTGTGCTCCTACAGGTGTTTTGGGCCCTTTCTACACCACCATATAATCAAGTGTGTACAAAACTATCATACTGTCTGTTCTCCTATATGGGTCTGAAACATGGGTCACCTATTGCCAACACCTACAACTCCTCAAATGCTTTCATCAGCGCTGTCTTCGCACAATCCTAAATATACACTGGACTGACTATGTGATGAATGTTGCTGTCCTTGAGCAGGCAAGGATCACCAGCATTGAGGCCATGCTATTGAGAACGCAGCTGTGCAAGGCATGTCTCTAGGATGGAGGACCACCACCTCCTAAAGGTCCTCTATTGTGAACTCGCCACAGGTCAGCACAAGAGAGGCACCCCCAAAAAGAGATATAAGGACTCCCTGAAACAACATCTCAGGCTCGGCCAGATTGATCACCAACAATGGTCCACCCTGGCCTCACATCAGGAGGCATGGAGACGCACTTCCACAATGCTGTGGCCTCTTTTAAGAAGAGTCTCAAAGAGAAACGACAACGCAGAAAGAACCGCAACTTAGAAACAACATCACCCAAGGAGACTTTCTGCTGTGCTTTCTGCAACCGAACTTGCCTATCTCATATTGGCCTTTTTAGTCATCAACACGCTTGTAGAAAGCATGGGACAAGTCCTTCCTGGATCTTCGTTCGTGAAGAAAAGCCAAGAGAAGATAATCAAGATTATCATAGCAGATAATCAATATCATCTGCTTTATTTATTTCAGAATTTTACCCCGCTCTTCTCAACCCCCGAGGGGGGACTCAGAGCAGCTTACAGTAAGGCGCAATTCAATGCCCACACAGTAACAATATAAGACCCCAGAACCCTTCAACAATTAAAATACATTAAAATACATTAAAATACAATTACCTAAACATCATGCGCATTCATTCCAGATTAAAACAATGTTCTGTCCATAAAAGCATTGGCCCTATTCATCCACTTTCCATTAAAATCCCATCTAAAGTGCTGCCTTGTGCTGGTGTGCAAACGCCTGGTCCCACAGCCAGGATTTTACTTTTTTCCTGAATGCCAGGAAGGATGAGGTGGATCGTACATTGATAGGGAGCGCATTTCACAGGCGGGGAGCCACCACCAAGAAGGCCCTATCCCTCGTTCCCACCAGCCACATTTGAGAAGTAGGCGGGAGCAAGAGCAGGGCCTCCCCGGATGATCTTAGATTACGAGGTGGGATGTAGCGGCTGAAGCGTTCGGACAAGTAAGCTGGGCCAGAACCATATAGAGCTTTAAAGGTCAAAACCAGCACTTTGAATTGAGCTCGGAATTGGACAGGATTATTGAACTGGATTATATGAGTCTACACTGCCATGTGATCCAGTTGAAGCAGATGATCTGGATTTCATATGGCAGTGTAATAGGGGTCTTGCACTTCAGCTCCCAGAAATCCCAGCTTTCTTAACAGCTGTGAGGAATTGTGGGAGTTGAAATCCAAAACATCTGAGGAGCAGAGTTTGAGAAACTCTGTTTTAGGCCCCTTCTACAATGACAGATAAAATCCAGATTATCTGCTTTCAACTGGATTATATGGCAGTGTAGAAGGTGCCTCGGATGGCCCCTTCTGCTTTCAACTGTAATCCAGTTGAAAGCAGATAATGTGGATCATCTGCTTTGATAACCAGGATTATACAGCAGTGTAGAAGAGGCCTCAGATGGTTGACTCACTCTGCCCAATGGTGGGACCAACCCTTGTTAGAAAGCCTGGTTCCTTGTAAATTTAAGGAAGCTGGAGCTGAAGCCAAATGCATGTGAAGACTGTCCTCATCCCACAAGCTTTGAACTCTCCCTGCTTTCCTAACCAAATGTTGTGATATCTGAAGTCTGTGAAGGCAGCCACAGGCAAGGATCTCTGCCTTTGGACAGCCTGATATTACTGTATTGCTATGACTCCACACTCCATATACATGGAGTGGGTAATGATTACTCATTCATTTACTCATTCATTTCAGACATGCAAAGAAAAATGAATAAGGCACTACTGGTAATTTTGAGTTTTAGAGCTGTCAGAGCTATTCTTCAGGAAAAGAGACAGAAGAACCTTTTATTGCATAGCCACTTCATTTTCATAAGATATACATTAATCCGTATGCTTCTACTGCACCAGCACCATTCATATTATGCCAAACCTGCATGGGAAATGATCATTTCTTCTACAAACATCACTAATCTTTTCTGTCTTCAAAAGGCTTCCAGTTGTAGATCAAATCTTCCTGTCTATGTTTTCTGCAATCCACCTATAATTTCTCCACTATATAGCAGTGTTAAGTTTTTTTCCAATATAAGCTACTAAAAGGTTTTTCCATCTTAAACTATAATGTTCAAAGTATTTTCCATGAGGACATAAGAATTTAGATTATAGGATAGGACTATTTGTCTTTCAGAGTGAGTATGGGAATAAAACTGTAACAACTTTAATATGGTGGCTGTCCTTACAGGATGTAGTCCATCTTTGTTCTTCCATATATTTTTTTGAAGAGACAGAAAACTCTAAAATTTAAAAAAAACTCTGAAATTATAACAAAAAATAAAGAACAAACACAGGGGAACTCCATACAAGAAACAATCAGGGACAGCTAATCACCTCTCAACAAAGGATTCCCCTAGGCTCTAACAAGCCACAGCTAAAAACTGCCAGGCCATCAAATGCTAATCAAGGAGGGCAATTGAAACATTCATGCCTATCTCCAACAGACATGAGTTCTTACTCCCACCCTGGACGTTCCGCACATATATAAAACCAATGTTGAACTTTTTCCAAATTTGCTATTTACATAATAAAATCAGGCATGGCAAAGATACGCATTAAATGTATCAACTACTTTCTCAGGCTGGTTCCACAAATGACTTTAACCAGCACCCAATCAGGTTTAAGAAACTCGATTGGGAGCAGGTTAAAGTCCACACACGCTTTCCCCAAACCCGCACTTTCGGGGGGGGGGGGTGTCTAGATGCCAAGCCAGAACTTCTCGCAGGGCACCATGACACCAACCAAAAACTCGCAGAAAAGACTTTAAAAGTTTTTTTAAAAAAATACTCACCCAGCCACCATTACCCTGCTTCTGGGCCTCTCCTGGCGTGTGTAGAAATGACATGCCAGGAGAAGTGGGGAGCAGGAAAATTGCTCCTGGTGTGTTGTGCCCCCCCCCCCCCGGTCCATCATTTCTACATCCCAGGAGATGTCCGGTAGCACAGTAATACTGACTGGGTAAGTAATTTTTTATGTTTTAAGGGGATTGGGGAATGGGGTTAAAGCTCTTTGAGTTTTCTGGGCTGATGGAGCCCAGAAAATGCAAAAGGGTTGTGCGGATTGCCCCCTCAGAAGTCCCAGGGGCCATACTGACTTAGACCTGGATCTTTCAGGAAGACCCAGGTCTAATCCAGTACCTAATAAATTCATGACAAAGCAAGGTTTTCCTGCTTTGTACCAAATTAATTTGTTTTTACCTGATGCATCATTTGGTGTGGTGTTTCAGCCTGGTGCTCATGTGCATGCTAGGGATGATGGGAATGTTTCTGAAAAAGCTGATGATGGAATTGTTCCTGCCAATGCTGATGATGGGATGCTTAGTGAGAATTCTGAGATGCAAAGTGACCTTTCAGATGAGGCTTGCTTTCCTGGGAACAGTTCCCTTCCCAGGGCCTCAGTAGATGAGAATTCTTGTGTTCAGGACTCTGAAGGCCTTGATGTTGATAACGGGGCACTTGGGAATTTTAACGAGCTTACATTTAACCACCGAGATAGCATTCGGCAATCTAGGCAGGCTGCCAGCCTGCGACGTAGCAGTCGGTTTGCAAAACGAAACTGATTGCTCTTTTTATTAGATGGCTAGAGAATTTGTCTTCAGTTTCCAGGCTTCGTTTAGAATACCATGCCAGATCTTGTCTTGTTTCCAAGCTCCTGATTGCCTAGGCCTTTGTGCACGTTTTGCTCCATAGCTGCCTTGTATTATCCCTGGGATTTTCATCAAGCATTTTACCTTTGCCTTTGGATTTTGGGACTATTTGAACTGTGTGTTTTACCTTGGATATATTCTACTATTGATCTTCTTTTAACCCTTTTGTTGGGCACTATATTTGTTTCAATAAAAACCTATTTATTCAGAGACTGTCTGTTGTGTGTGTGACTAGGTGGGGTGCTCCTTGTCCGAAGTGCAACATTTGGAATCCTTCGGTAAAAGTCCTAGAGGGCCCATATTTTGTGTGCTGTTTGGATGCACCCGCAGTCAGTCTCTCCTCCATTCCCAGTGAAGATCAAACGTATTCAGTGCAGACAATAGCAAGAAAGCTAGAAGAACCAGGTACAAAGCAATATCTAACAACAGATGAAAATCAGATTTCATAATGGTGGAAAGATGTTCCCCATCCCACCGCATTCTTCAAATGCAAGAAACACTTTCCTCTTTTTGTTTATGTGTCTGTCATAATCTTCACTTTACAACAGAATGTCAGGGTAAAGCACAAGGGGGGGGGGACCACAAAACCCAAAATAAAATTGTAACAATTGCACTTGCCATGGCAACACTTTAGATTTGTTATAAAAGTTTGATCCTGTACAGATAGTACAATTTGTACTTGTTTACCACGTAGATGCAGTGCTCACTCTGAAGAACACTTTAGCCTATCCCGTAAAGAATTTAGAAAAGATGTAATTTGTCACACAGATACTCAACAACTATATAAACAGAAATTGATAGTTTGTCAGAGTTATTTTCCAGAAAATTAGGCTCCCGGTTTACAATAGTTGGTTGTAACAATAGTTTAGAATAGAGAGAGGCATCAGAAAGGGTCTCAGTTATATTCTCTCTCCACAAACCACAGATGTAGTTAGCTCTAACACCAACTGGTGCTATCAGATCTTAATCAAAATGTCACATTCTTCTTTAAGGTGCTGGATTTGTCTTCACTCTTTATTCAAATACTTCTGTTGTATTTTACATATAACATTGGATTGCGCAAAATCCTACAAGGGACATGTGACTATAATATTGTAGTTAGATTTTGGGAGTATCTTTGATGCATAATCAATGCAGTTTGATACCACTGTAACTACCACATCACAATGCTATGGAATAATGGGAGCTGTAGTTACAAGGTATTTAGTTTCTTACACAAGTAGTGCTCACACATCACCAAACAAGAAATTGTTCCCAGAGACTGCAGCAAACTAATGGAATCATCCACTGAGTTATTTGGAGGACACCAGCAAATCTCAGCAAAAAGATGTTTTTGGTCTGGTTATGGGGATATAGCCAGACTATTCTCTGATCTCTACCCCACTCTCTACTGGGAGTAACACAGTGCCATAGTGAGTCTTGGAGATAGAATAATAGAGTTAGAAGAGATCGTGTGGGCCATCCAGTCCAACTCCCTGCCAAGAAGCAGGAAAATCACATTCAAAGCACCCAACATGGTGATGGGGAGCCATAGTAGAGTACTTTATGTGGAACTGTTACACCGCACTTGACCATGAAGGATCTTGGTTGTGGCTTGCTGGACTGCAACTCTCACTCTCTTGGGCATTGGCTGCAGAAAGAGAAGCTGTAATGCATCTTTTCAAAATCACACATTCACACCCCTAAGACATTATCACATGAGCTAAACAGAGCAAAAATCTGCATTGTGCACTGCAGCAACGCTTCCCTTATCACACATGAGAAGCATCTGGCTTTGCCATTCTGGCTTCAGAGGGACAGGGCAGGCTCGCGTGTTGGGAGGGTAAATCTGTCACCAGTGATGTGTGATGGGCAGCATGCCCATCTGTCAGTGGACTGGCAGAGAAGCATTTTAGGATGCTTTCCAAGTCCCGTCTGATGAGGTCCTTAATCTATGAAAGTTTATGGTACCCATTTCATTTTCCCACTCTGTAAGGTGCTACATCACTGATTCTCAAAGTGGGTGGTACCACCCACTGGTGGGCAGTGAGGCAATCCAAGGGGTGGTGGGAGGCTCAGGGGAATTTGGGGGGCGGTGAACGATTGGTCATTTTGGGGTCACGCAGCCCTCTTCTTTGGCCCCACCCCCTTTGCTTTGACCCCCCACATGCAGTGCAGTGCGAAGGCTGTAGTGTCCTCCAGCAGAGTCTCCCCGCCACCTCGGAAGAAAGCGCAGCCTTCCCCGGCGGAGGCCATTTATTCCAAACCTCTCCAATATTTTCTGTTGGTCATGGGGGTTCTGTGTGCCAAGTTTGGCTCAATTACATTGTTGGTGGAGTTCAAAAGGCTCTTTGATTGTAGGTAAACCATTAATCCAGTAACTACAACTCCCAAATGAAAGTTTTCTCAAAACTCTATCAGTGTTCAAATTTGTGCATATTGAGTATTCATGCCAAGTTTCATCCAAATCCATAGTTGCTTGGGTTCATAGTGCTCTCCAAATGTAGGTGAACTACATCTTCCCTAAATCACTGCCAATTTCTAAACCCATCCAGTATTTTCTGTTGGTCATGTAGGTTCTCTGTGCCAAGTTTGGTCCAGTTCTGTAATTTGTGGGGGTCTCAGTGGTCTGTGGAAGTCAGAGCTTAATCGATTGAAGGTACAGCAAATCCCATCATCCGTTGTTCATTCTCCCCCAAATATATTGTTTTTGTGATTAATCACAATGCTTTAATTATGTTCCATTTGTAACAATAAAAATACATCCTGCATATTAGATATTTGCATTAGAATTTGTAGGAGTAGCAAAATTATTTATGAAGTAGCAACAAAAATATGGTTGGGGGTCACCACAACATGAGGAACCTTATTTAGGGGTCACAGCATTAGAAAGGTTGAGAACCACTGCATTAATACACATATCTTTCTGTTTAATTGCTATTAATTTTTTTAAAAAAAATAAATGATTTCTAGGGGGGCGGTGAGTAAATTTTTTTCTGGAAAGGGGGCAGTAGACCAAACATGTTTGGGAACCACTGTGCTACATGATCCATGTGCATAATAACATATAGATCAGGGGTGCTCATTAGGTCGATCGCAAGCTACTAATCGATCTTCGGCCCTCTTCCAGGTGGTCTTCGGGCCTCACCAGCCGGATGGGGCGCTCCTGCTATGCGTGCGCACGCCCCGCACGCATGCGCACTTCTGCCACTGGCCTCCACTCCCGCGGTGCTTTTTCTGCCCGCGGGACATTGCAGGAAGGAGAAAGTGCGAGGCGGAGCCTTTGAAGGCTCTGCCTAGTGCTCCCTCGCCCTCTGCAATGCCCCGCAGGAGGTGCTGGCAGTGGGAACGAGGAAGCGCGAGGCCAAGCCTTTGAAGTCTCCACCTCGCTCTCCCCCGCTCCCACTGCTGGCTCCTCCTGCGGGGCATTGCAGAGGGTGAGGGAGTGCTAGGCAGAGCCTTCGAAGTCTCTGGCTCACGTTCCCTCGCTCCCTGCAATGCCCCGCAGGAGGGGCGGCGGCGCGTGGGAGGAGTGGTGTCGGATGGTGCGCGCGCATGCAAGGCGCGCACGCACAAGGTAGATCTTTTTCACTTTTTTTAAAAAAAGTAGCTTGCATGCTTAAAAAGTGTGGATGGATACCAAGTGTATCGGTAGTTACTGAAAAGGACATTCAAGTGCCACCTCGGAGTTGGTTGAGGTAGGCAGCATTTACCTGGGTACTGGTTGTGGTGGGTCGGGAGCAGGTCAGGGTTTTGCCCTCCCTTCTGCTCGAGATCCCCGTGTACAACTGGTGGGCCACTGTGTGATACAGAATGCTGGACTAGATGGGCTGAGGTCTGATTCAGCATGGCTCTTCTTATGTTCTTATGTTCTTAGTGTGAGCACCCCTGATATAGATGGTTATATATTGTCCACCTGAAATTGAAGTGACTAATTTTTATCCCAAGTATGCATGTACATAGTTCTAAAGCTTGAAAAAATGAAGGGGAAATACAGAATGGAGAAGTAAAAACTGGCTGGGTAACAGTCTTTTCTTTCCCTCAGTTGGCACCTTTAGGGCAATTGTTTGGTTTCTTGTAAGCAGAATTCCTCTCAGCATTAGACAACCTTGGCTGCACTTCCCTGCAGGTACCCAGGCATAACTCTGTGCTGGATTGAATTCTATTTTCTTTAGAATCCATGGCTTCCTCGAGTGGCACAGCTGTGATTTTATTATTGCTTTGTGGTGTTTTAATATTCATTTGAATATTATTGCACATTAGAATCTCTATTATAACTGTTACTAAGGACATGGGCTCCTAGAAGTATCATTTATTTTATCAGATCACAGCTGCAACATAGCAAAAAAGCCTTGGGCGGCATCAGTGGGAAAGCTGAGGGAATCGGCATCTTGTGTTTTTCTGAAGAGAGAAAAAAATTGAAGAGAAAACTAATCTTTAAAAAGAATGGGAAAAAAATGTATTTGCAAGCATTTCAACACAGCTATAAACACCCTTGGGTTTGTTTCGCTGCATCTGGCTTGCTCTCTCTTGTTTATTTTTAATTGCTGAAGGGTTTTCCACATTTGTTAGAGGAAACAAAGAATGTGGGTACAATTTTCAACAATGCTTCAAGACGGTCTTCAGTTTTATAGATTATGAAAAAGAGTAGCTCTGCCCAAACAAAGGGAACTTTTAAAAAGATGTTGAAAATTTGATTTTCTTTGTTCAGATCTGGAGCAGACACGTTTTTCAGAGCTGTATATAATTCTGGCAAATCTCTTATCCTAAAAAGAATAATGTCGAGTTTGAAAAATCATGAATAAAAGCAATTCAAAATTACTGTGGAGCTGGAATGAAAGTTTTGTTTTAACTAGACAAAGCAAAGGTCTAACATGATAATACCCAATTTTGCACACATTCCTGCTTTTTCAGTATGTTGGGAAAAAACATGCCTGCTTCAGTGGAAATTTAAATATGCTTCTATTGTGAAGATCAAGATCTTTGGTAAGAGCAGAAGGTCTTTAACATCTTTCCATGTAACAATATCAATCAACTGCAGGAAAACCCAGAAGAGAAAATCTGCACTAGCTGTTTTGTCAGTCAGATAATACAGCATTAGAAAAGACATGGTATGCGACTCTGTGTGTTTTACTGTGTGTGAGAGAAAATTCCTATTCTGAACATGTGGTCACTGAATTCCACCAAAGGGTTAAGTAAGTGGTGATGTGGAACAGTGGGAAAAATGTGACTGGCTAAAGAAGCTGAGGGCAGTTCCAGACAGGGGAAATGTCCGGTCCTTCTAGGGCAGGGGTGGGCAATTATTTTTTCCAAGGGGCCACACGAGAGCCAAAAAATATTATGGAGGGCTGCACCTAAAGGCTGAACTACATTCTAATCTACATAATTTATTTATTTATTTACTATATATTACACATCATTAATATTAACATATTAATATATCAAGAAATATTCATATATTATTAGTATTAATATCATAATTATTATATTATAGTATATATATAGACATGATAATATATTGAAATTATAATATAATATAACATTATATTATTATATTATTATATTATTATATTATTATTATAAAATTATTATAAAATAATAATAAAAACCACTAAAGTAAAATAAAATGAAATTCAAGAAGACAAGGTGCGAACCAAGATAGAGGCTGACATCCTCAAGAGAGGAAGGATCTCAAGATGGAATGGCCCAATGGACCCAGCCCAGAGGATGACAAAGTGGACACAGCCGCCACCGCAGCAGAGCAGAGCAGCAGATGATTGGAGGCTGCAGGCCTCCGCCCGCTCTCGCCCCAAGCCATTCCCCAGCTGATCACCCTGCCATGGAGTGCCTGCCATCCCAGCTTTGGAGTGCCTGCCATCTCGGGTCGCCAGGGCGATCAGCTGCCGGAGGTCGCCGACTGCTCCCGCTGCAGGCCCGGGTCGCCTCCCGGGATGGCAGGCACTCCAAAGCCACCGTTCCTCCGATTGTTCTCCAGAGCGGTGGGCTGTCTGCTGACGTAGGCCCCAGAGCCCGCTATGGGATGGCGGCGGCGGCACCCCTTCCTCTTGGCCCCACCCCCAACGCCCTTCTCCCCGGGCCGGACATAATCGGCTGCCGGGCCACATCTGGGCCCTTGGGCTGTAGGTTGCCCAAGTCTGTTCTAGGGGCTTTTGTCCCCACTCCGGTAAAAAAAACCCTACACTTTCCTTGGCCGTGTCCATATGCCCTGCCAGACCTTCCTGCAGGGCACTTGGACACAAAAGAAGATCCCTCAGGAAAACCTTTTAAAAAAGTAATTACTCTGAGAGCATTTCCCTGCTGCTGGCCCTCTTCTGGCATGTAGAAATGATAGGTGGGGGCTCCAGGAGCCCAAAAAATCTGAGACATCTGTGTGGATTGGGACCAGAAGCTGCATGACATGATTCTCAGGCCCAATCCATACAGCGGCCACACTTGGAAAGACCTGGGTCTTCTGAATACCAGCAGAGCATACATTAACAATCCAAGGTCAAGCCAATAGTCCAACAGAGATGCAAACATTAAAAGAATAATACAAGAGAGAATCCAAATGTCATTTCCAAGGTCATAACCTATTATTAGAGTACAAAGTTGAAACAGAGTCTGTAAGCTGAAATCCAAGATAGTGCCATGCCCCAGCCTGACTCCATAGCCAGGGCAGACAGAAGCCATGTTAAATCCAAGTTACCAGCCAGGCCTGAGAGAGAACCATTGCAGAGGCCTCTCAGTCGGCCAGTGGTCAAGGCCAAGCGCAGCCTTCTTTCCTCTCAGCCTGATAAGGAGCGCTGGGAAAGCGAAGCCTTGCTTTCTCCCTCTCCTCCAGGTGCAACCACTAACGAGCTGACATATTTGCCTTCTTCGGGAGGCTTGGGAAAGGGAGGCCCACAAACTGTTCCTGGGAAAGAGTTACGACGCAGTCAGGGTCTCCAAGACCAAAACAGTGGGGGACCTATTTAAGTTGGTTCCCGTTGGCGCTCCGCATCTCGTGCCAACGTACAGCTTTCTTGCCAAGCTCCACGGAATCTAAGACCAGGACAAGGCCGCCAAGCCTCCAAGTCACCATACTCAAATATCCAGCCAAGCCATTGTTACCAAGGACTTATCCCGGATTTTAGCCTATTGGGGCCTCAAGACTGTTTCTTCATTTATTTGGATCTTTGGACTCTCTCAGAACGATTGCCTTGCAATACTTGGATGCTAGGAGCATCAGAGGACTATATTTTTACCTCCTTCCTTTTCTCTTACTTATTCTAAATAAAGCATTTAATCACGGCTGCTTCGTGGTGGTTTACTGAGGCATCCTCTAGGTCTAGGTTGCAACAGATAGGTCCAGAGTTCAGGAAAGATGAGATAGCAAGAATTCAATGTTGTAGTTTCTAAATCTTACGTCGCAGCCAGCAACTGGGTACCAGTCTTCAGTCCTTTAAATCCTAAATTCACAGGTGTTATCTGTTGCTAGCTGTCTTCTTAGATAATCTCAATGATCTGTGCAGGCCCGGATTATCCATAAGGCCTAGGGGCCCCGTCGAGAGGGAGCGCCACATCTGGACACCCTCCCCCCAAGTAAAAAAAGTCAATCTTCGGTCACTTCTGCGCCTGCGCGCGGTGCACCATCCACGCCCGCCCCACGCCCCCCTTGCTCTGCTGCACTCACTCCTCCTCAAGGCTGGAGAAGCTGTGGGACAGCTGAAGCTGGGAAGAGGGGAGGGGCATGGCACAGCCTGGCTACGCCCCCTCCCCAGGGCTTCATCTGTCCCACAGCTTCTGCAGCCTTGAGGGAGCACTGCCAAGGATTTCTACTAGAGGCCTGCTTCCATTTGCATTCTTCTGGGATTAAAAAGACATGCCTGTCTGAGGAGACAATGTTAATTAGGGCAGCATGGAACTTTCCTAATCTATCCCACCCGCAGCCACCAAATATAACGAGAGACAACTTGATTGTATTATGCCATTAGGCTATTATTCGTTATGCTTTTGTGTTGTTACAGATGCTATTACTCCGTGTGCACTTAATAATGTGACTGCATATCTCCGCATATCTTATATGGATGTGGCTTGATATAACAATAGATGGGCCTTGAAAAAGACGCAACCTGAGTTGAAACGGGTGATGGATCCGGTATGATTTAGTCCTCGTTGGCAACACCAACTTACTGTTGTTGGGTCATTTTGGATTATTTGCATTATAGCCAAGGATTTACCTCAACTTTGGAGCATATACACATCGATAGTATTGAGGCTACCATCCATTGAAGCTCACCTACGTACACGAGCACCCGAACTGTATATCTTTATGAACTGCACGCTATCAGGAAACATCTTGAATATAGGGATTTGGGACCCTGTTTATTACCATAGTTCTTTGGACTGGAAATTGCAAGTATTGGAACTGTACATTTAATGTATTATATCAATTTGTTGTCTGAATTGAAGACTATATATATCTGATAGACCTCTGCACCTAGGGGGTTAATTTTCTGATCGCAGTGTTCTCATATACATACCATGTATTGAATATAATTTTATAACATGATTTATAGGAACAAGTGTTCTTTCTTTGTTTGAGGATTTCCTCTCTGCCTAGCTCCCCTCATTTCCCTCCAAGCTTACTCCTAGGCACGTCCCCTTCAGGAAATGAGATCCAAGATGGATGCCCCCAGGCACCCTTCTAAAATGGCTGCCGAACATCCTGGGCTTACTTTTCCAGGCTTTACCAAGCCTAACAGATAGGGAATTCATCACAACATGCCTGCCTGAGGAACTCTTTGACTTTTTTAAAGGATGTTTTCATTCTATAGAAATTGTTTCATATAAAATTGAAGAAAAATGTAAAGTAGCACTGAAGGTAAGGCATTTCAGAGCTGCCCTGACCTGCATTGTTTGGTGCTATGCTACAACAGCTCTTGGATCTCTCTGTGTCGCTTTTCCTTGGGGTTTGGTATTTTCTTTTACATTTTTTATTTAATTTCATTACATGCTCTCTACTGTGAAAATGCAAAATGGGAAGAAATGTTTACACATCCAAATGTAAGCTTTGTTTCTTTGTAATCCCAACATGAAATGTCAGTATCTGCATCTCAGTTTTGGGGTTGTTCCAAATTGTGGGAGTTACATTACAAAACAATTGCAAATAGTTTTGCAATTTTGGCACAGATTTCAAGTTGATTCTAAGTTGTGGGGTTTCATAGTAATCTAAGCACCGGGAAGTGGCGCAGCTGGCTAAGTGCCAGCTGCATAAGATCTCTCTGACCTGTAGGTCATGAGTTCGAGGCCTGCCCAGGTCGGGGTGGGTGCCCGACCTTAAAGTGTAGCCTGCTGCCGACCTTTGCAGCCCGAAAGACAGTTCATTTGTCAAGCAGGAGATAAAGTGGGGAGGCCAATTTTGACTGATTTATGAGGCCATTAAAGAACTCCAGGAATCGCTGAAAGGAATGTGGAAGAACAACAAGGGAAGCTGGAGAATGCTGAGAGAGATGAGGAGTGCATCAGCTCCCCTGGTGGCCAGAGGTTTGCCAGAAGTTTGCCTCTTTGTTCATCTTTGTTTGTCTGTCTTCGTCAATATGTATATGTGTTGAACTGCAGGGACTGTCTGCAAAGTATATGTGCTGTAATCCACTCTTAGTCCCCTTCGGGGTGAGAAGAGCGGAATATAAATAGAGTAAATAAATAAAATAAAATAGGTCTCCAGTGCTGCATCAAAGGTCAAGCAGAAGCCTATTTTTAGAATGATAAGTTGTCTGAGAACATCTCCAAAAGCAGCAGAATGAAAAAGTGGCAAAGAGAATGACAGAATATGTCTTGGGGTAAAGAACCTCTGCAGGAGTTGATGAAAGCCTATGGAAGGAAACAGTCAGAACTGTGGATAATAGGACATTGCAGTAGGAGGTGGTAATGTTATCTAGATGACACATTGATGAAAAGAGACTAGGAAACAATGTTGCTTTAATACCACTCATTTGAAACTCAGACTGCACAGCTGTTTCAGGCAAAACTATGGAGATAAATTCTGAAGCAAGCGTTGGCTGTGGTAGATTTCTAATAACACACATACAACCAGAAATCTTCTGCACAAAATGATCACTGAGGTGCCTTTGGAATAATCAAACAGGATGTATAAAGGGGAAAAAAGCAACCGTCCTAGCTTAACTAGTTTTGTAGAAAGAAAGAACTGTCTGTCAATAATAACTGCTAAATACAAAACCATAAGGAATAAAAAAATTTAAAAATTTTTTTTTATTTACTTTATTTATATTCCGCTCTTCTCACCTCGAAGGGGACTCAGAGCAGATTACAGAACACATACTTGCAGACAATCCCTGCAGTCCAACATATGACATGTAAACATGTGACATTTATCACAGTACAGTACAGTACATACATTTTTACATTTATACATATATGGAAAACATAGGCAAACTTTCTGGCCACCAGGGGGAGCTGACACACTCCTCATCTCTCTCAGCATTTCCTTCCAGCATCCCTTTGTTGTTCCTTCCACATTCCTCAGCGATTCTTTATGACCTCATAAATCAGTCAAAGTTTTGCCTCCCCACTTTAATGTGGTACCTTTATCTCCTACTTGACAAATGTAACTGTCTTTCGGGCTGCAAAGGTCAGCAGCAGGCTACATTTAAGGTCGAGAACCCACCTCGACCTGGGTAGGCCTTGAACTCATGACCTACTGGTCAGAGAGATCTTATACAGCTGCGCCACATTCCCGGCGCAGGTGTGATCAAGTGGTTACAGCAGGGTACAAAAATTGTAGCCTTCTGAATCCTGCTTGTATCTTGTTAGTTATATATGTGTGCTTTATAAATCCAAGTATTTAGCCTTTTGAACCCTGTCCCAAATCACTACACCCATTAAGTATGATACAACTGGAAAGGGCATCAACTCGACCATGGAGATGGCCAGTTGTTCCTGCTGTTTGTGTGTGAATGAAAGGCAGAGAAGAACAACATTGTCCCCCCCCCCCCCCTCTCTCTCTCACAAACACACACACACACATTTTTAACCTTGTTCTGCCAAGGTTCTGTCAGAAATATCTCTTTGGGGCTCCAAACCTTTTCAGCTGTAGCCTCACTGGAGTTACTAGGAGAGAGTGCAGCAAAACATGGGAAAGGGATGCACCCTTCAATTTTTAAACTTCTGTGATTGCCTGCCATGCTTTCCCTCAATTACTTCTTCTGCTGTTTCTATATGTATGTGTCTTGATGTAATCCAGTCAGAACTGTCTTGTTGTAACAGCCACGAGCCTTGTGGAGCGGCGGTCTAGCAAATTTGAACAATAAATAAATAAATAAAATAAAAACTGTCTCCCCTTCACTCTGCTGAACAACAGAGTGGAGTGTCCCTCACATAACCGGCTCTCATTCTCCAATAATATGTGCATGAGTGTGTATGGTAGCAACAATAACCAGTTTTTGTATGTTGAGGCCACTGCATGCAACAGGCTCCTATTGTGGGCAAAGTGCTCATTTTCCAGAGCTTCCCCCCAGGTATGAGCTCCAAGTGTGCATAGAATTGGTCCATGCTGTGTGCATTCTTATCTCAATATCTAGGATTTCTTTTTTTTAAAAAAAAAAATATTTTTATTGTTTTATCATTATCAACACAATATTATACAATGTCTATTTACAGCAGATTCATGTTATTCATTTCTAGGTACAATACTTCAATCTTTAGCATCTGCCATTATGTTTTTCTTATACATTTTTGTATCCCTCACCGCTGTGCTCCCTCCCCCTCCCCAAGCCATTGCTTTTACATATCATTCGTCCAAAATTTCATTTCTTCTTGTGGAGGTAACCTTCCTTCTTCCTTTTCTAATCCTTTTTCAATAAATTTTCTCCATACCTCATAAAAATCACTTTGTTTCCATATACCTCTTTTTACTTTTAATATACATGTTAACTTGTCATTTATTGCCAGTTTCCACACTTCCTTGTACCATTCCTCTATTTGTATATTTATTTCTTTTTCCAATTCCTTGCTATAAGCAGTCTTGCTATTGTTAATAGGTTTGTTATCGCATCTTTATCCTTTTTTTCCAATTGTATACTATTATATAATGATAATAAAGCTATACTAGGACTTCTTTCTATTTTAATATTCATTATATCTTCTATTTCTTTAAATACTTTCGCCCAAAATTTGCTTACATATTTACATTGCCACCACATATGTATGTATGTTCCTGTTTCTTGGCATCCTCTCCAACAGTTTTTCGAGTAGTTTTTATTTATATTTGCCATTCTTACTGGTGTAAGGTACCATTTCCATATTAATTTATAATAATTTTCTTTAATCCTTATTGATAAATTTTTAAGATGTCTTTGTCTCCACAATTGTTGCCACTCTGTTTCCTTTATTTTTATCCCTAAGTCTTCTTCCCAGATCTCCTTAAGGGTGTTATTTTTTGTTTTTCCTTCCTTTATTTCAATTATTATCTTATATATTTTACTAGTTATTCCTTTCAAGTTTTCGTGCTCTTCTACATCCCTCCCATTTTGTATTATTTGTTCAAATTGGTTGACCTTACTTCCTTTTTTTATACAATGGAACCATGTCAATTTTATTTCTCTAAATTCTTCCATAATCATTTCCTTCTTCGTTCCTACTTTTATCCAATCCTCCATTTTATCTAAATTTTTCTTCCTGAACTTTTTATCCAGTATTTTTTTTAAATTCTTTTGAAATTTCTTTTCCATTACAATTAGGGTTATTACTGATCCATCCGTTATTAACATTCTCCTGTATTTATTCCACACTTCTAATATATTACTCAACATTGGATTTCTAATTTCCCTAATTTCTTTCCTCGTGAATTGTTTAAAAAATATATTCCATATTTCTTCTTCCACTTTTCCTGAGTAATTTCTTAGCCATTCTACCCCATCTTTTTTAAATCATCCCTTCTATAACCAGTCTCAATCTACTCGCTTCATAATATTTTTTTAATGTTAGGGAGTGCTAAACCTCCTTCTTTTGCGATTTATACCATAACTGTTTGTTTAGTCTATTTCTTTTACTACCATTGCAATATTTATTTATCATTTGTTGCCATCTGTTTAGTTCTTCCTCTGTAATTTGAAGTGGCAGCATTCTAAATATGAAGTTTATCTTTGGGAGTATTTTCATTTTTACTAATGCTATCTTTCCAAACCAAGATAGATGTATACTGTCGTACTCTGTTAATTTTTTTGAACCTCTTTTCTCAATGCTACTACATTTACCTCTTCCATTTCTTTTAAATCTTTTGTTATTATTACTCCAAGGTATTTTAATTTGTTCTTTAATCTAATTCCCATTTTTCTTTGTTCTGTAAAATCTTTTTCTTCTTTCTTTGTATAATTAAATAGCATCATTTCTGACTTATTCCAATTAACTTGTAGACCCGTTGATTCCCCAAATTTCTCTAGATGTTCCTTTACTTTATCCATTTTACCTACTATATTTTCAATAAATAACAATGTATCATCTGCAAATAGGCTCACCTTCTGCTTTTCCTTTATTCCTACCCCTTCTAAGTTTTTATCATTCCTAATGGCATTTGCAAATAGTTCTATCACCATCGCAAACAGAATTGGTGATAGAGGGCATCCTTGTCTTGTTCCCCTTGTCACTTTTATTTCTTTTGTCACCCCATCATTTATATTTACAACTGCTGAATTTCTTGAGTAATATTGTTCTAGGATTTCTATAGTAATGATGGTGGTATATTGTGGAAGATGAGATACAATAACCTACTCACAGTGGTAACTAATGGCTTATACATCAGTGGGGCAACAGATTAATTCACAGCTTTGTAGAGTCCACTTGTCCACTCTCCTTTTTGGGGTTTAAAATAGAAGCATTAATGAACTGCATTAATGAAATGTCCAAAATATGAAGGTTCAATGTGTTGTTGAAGGCTTTCATGGCCAAAATCACTTGGTTGCTGTGAATTTTCCAGGCTGTATGGCCATGTTCCAGAAGCATTCTCTCCTGACATTTCACCCACACCTCTGACAGGCGTCCGCGGAGGTTGTGAGGTCTCACAACCTCATGAGGGCAAAATGTCAGGAGAGAATGCTTCTGGAATGTGGCCATACAGCTTGGACAGTCACAGCAACCCAGATTCCAATGTTCAAATTAAGTACCATGGTATTGAAATAAGTATATACCCAGGAACAGCATGCAATATATAGGAAATCGTGGGACAAAAATATTTTATCAATTTGCAAAGAGCAATATTTAAGGCATAATGGGAAAATTATCAAGCAAGAACCAAGTGAAAACTATTCATGTTGAATCTTTCCCTTACATTTCACATTTTTACTCATATAGTTTGCTAAAAAAATACCTTTTAGTCAAAGGTAGGGTCAAAATGTTCTAGAAATGCTTAATCTATTTTTCCTTAAGATTTCAAAGAGCTTTATACCTCTGCAAATTACTCTTTGGTTGAAGATACTTTTTTCTTCAGCATAGCTTTAACTTACTCTAGCTTTATGGTCCCCTCTGACCTTTTCGAATCAGCTTTAGCCTGAACTATAAAGGAGCTATCCAAGGTGCTAAATCTATTTTAAGGGTAAGTTTCAGCACTAACTGAAGAGCTGAACCCTATTCTCAAAATAGCTACAACATGGTGAATAGCTAAGGTAGCTTCTTTAAAGTTAAGATTAATGACCTGAGTGAATTCACTAGCCATTCACATAGAAGTCCCCATCTCTCAGCAGCCATATTCTGTTGACATGTTGGGTAACTATACATTAAGGGACAGCTATTTTATAATTCATTATTTTCAACAAAGTAAAAAAAAGAGGAACATTTTTGCACTAGGCCTAAGGTCCCTTCTAAACTGCTATAAAATCAAGATTATCAAAGCAGATAATCTAAATTATTTGTTTTGAACTGGATTATATGAGTGTACACTGTTCAAAGTGACCTGGATTTTATATGGCAGTGTAGAAGGGACCTAAATTTGATGTAAGATGTCACTATCAACAGATTGATGATCATAGAATAAAGGTTTGGGTCTCATGTAAAATTGTGCCCCATTGCCCATAGCCAGCCTTATCCTTAACCTATTAGACCTACACTGACCTACATTCCCCTCAAACACAACTAAGAGGTTGGAAGTTGTTAAAATAGTTTATAACAAGTTATGATTGTAGTCATATATCAAGTTTAAATCAAAACAAAACCCTAAAGAAGAGAGAGCAACAAGGAATAAAATTAAATTGCCATATATTCAACTCAGCCTACACCAAGGGTTGCACCGGGAATGTGGCGCAGCTGGCTAAGTGTCAGCTGTATAAGATCTCTCTGACCAGTAGGTCATGAGTTCGAGGCCTGCCTTGGACGAGGTGGGTACTCGACCTTAAGTGTAGCCTGCTGTCTACCTTTGCAGCCTGAAAGACAGTTGCATCTGTCAAGTAGGTGATAAAGGTACCACATTAAATGGGGAGGCAAATTCTGACAGAATTATGAGGCCATTAAAATAACTCCAGGAAACGCTAAGGAATGCGGAAGGAACAACAAAGGATGCTGAGAGATGAGGAGTGCCAGCTCCCTGGTGGCCAGAGTTTGCCTTTGTTCATCTATATGTGTACTGTGTACTGTGTGTACTGTGTATAGTGTGTACTGTGTATAGTGTGTACTGTGTATGTGGAAAATGGCAGGGATTGTCTGCTAAGTATGTGTACCTGTAATCCGCTCTGAGTCCCCTTCGGGGTGAGAAGAGCGGAATATAAATAAAGTAAATAAATAATAATAATAAATAAGGGTTCTCAACCTGTGGGTCCCCAGATGTGTTGGCCTTCAACTCCCAGAAATCCTAACAGCTGGTAAACTGGCTAGGATTTCTGGGAGTTGTGGGCCAAAACACCAGGGGACCCACAGGTTGAGAACCACTGGCCTAAACAATTGTGTTCTACCTCAACCGGAGCAGGGCCAGATTAAGGGCTTCTGCCACCCTAGGCCACTCTCTAAATCCCGCCCCCTGGGGGCGGGGCTGTGGCCGCTTGAGGGGGCAGGGCCGGCATGAGGGAAAAGGAGCCGGGGGAAGCCTCGCCCCTGCTGTGCCGCCCCTAGGGCGACGTACATGCCTTCCCCCGCTGCCTCCCGTGCAAGCGAGGAGGCGGCGGGAGAAGGCACATTTGTCGCCCTAGGGGCAGCGGGGCGGCGGCGAGGCTTCTCCTGGCTCCTTCCCCGCCACCGCCGCGCTCGCACCGGCGCCCCTCCTCCCTTCACTGAAGGAGTGGTGCCCGCCTGCGCGAGCGGGGCCGCGGCAGGGGAAGCCGCGTGAGTCTCCCTAGGGGCAGCGGGACTTCCCCTCAACCCTTCCTTCAGGCCGGAAATGCCACCCCCCAAAATCTGCCGCCTGAAGCAATGGCCTCGGGTGGCCTTATGGGTAATCCGGGCCTGAACCGGAGAGATAGCACAGTGATAACAACAGCTGTGTTTGCAATCTGAAGGTTGCATGTTCAATTCCCGGGCTGGTCTGGACACCCAGCTGTGAGCCCTGTCCACTGTCCACCTAACAGTTTGAAAACAAGCCAGCAGTGAGTAGATGAATAGGAACTGCTCAGCAGGGAAGGACTTTGCAACACCTGAATAAAATAAGGAAGATCGGCTGCCAGGAGGTGGAATGCGGAACCATATTATTATTATTAAACATAGCAGTAGACAACAGTAGGGGGAAACTCATTTTAGTTATTTGCTTAAGTAACTACAGGAACCTTGTGTGATAAAATGTGTCATCACTCTCTTATCTGAGTGCTCCAGAAACTGACCACAAAAATAATAAATGCAATGTAATCACAATGTAAGATACAATATCTATATGAAGACTGAACTGTTCAGGGACTTTCTAACAGTAGGAAAACAATTGCTTGTTTGTATTATTTATTGCTTCATTTGAGAGGAAAATTTGTGTGTGTGTGGAAGGGGGGGGGATATCCTGACCATAACCCTGTAGAACTTCATGACCTCCAGTGGCGCAATACGTTAAACCTTTGTACTAGCTGAATTGCTGACCCGAAGACCTGAAGGTTAGCAGTTTAAATCTGCAAGACGGGGTGAGCTCCCATCTGTCAGCCCCAGCTTCCCATGTGGGGACATGAGAGAAGCCTCCCACAGGATGGTAATACATCCAAGTGTCCCCTGGGCAACGTCTTTGCAGATGGCCAATTCTCTCACACCAGAAGCGACTTGTAGTATATTCACAAGCCACTTCCGACATGATAAAAAAACGCATGGCTCACAACCACCTTGTAGGTACAGTAGAGTCTTGCTTATCCAACATAAACGGGATGGAAAAACATTGGATAAGCAAAAATGTTGAATAATAAGGAGGGATTAAGGAAAAGCCTATTAAACGACAAATTTCATTATGATTTTGCAAATTAAGCACCAGAATATCATGTTTTGCAACAAATTGACAGAAAAAGCAGTTCAATGCATGGTAACATTATTTTGTAATTACTGTATTTAAGAATTTAGCACCAAAACATCGCAATGTATTGAAACAGCTGTAGATCTGGGCGGGAGGCAGATTGTGTTGGATAATACAAAACGTTGGATGAGCAAAGGTTGATGTTTGAGACTCTACTATTCAATGATCTGTGCAGGCCCGGATTATCCATAAGGCCACACTAGGCCACGGCCTAGGGGCCCCGTCGAGAGGGAGCGCCAGATCCGGACACCCCCCCCCAAGTAAAAAAAGCCAAGCTTCGGTCACTTCTGCCCCTGCGCGCGGGGCACCATCCACCCCCGCCCCACGCCCCCTTGCTCTGCTGCACTCACTCCTCCTCAAGGCTGGAAGCTGTGGGACAGCTGAAGCTGGGAAGAGGGGAGGGGCATGGCACAGCCTGGCTACGCCCCCTCCCCACGGCTTCAGCTGTCCCACAGCTTCTGCAGCCTTGAGGGAGCACTGCCAAGGATTTCTACTAGAGGCCTGCTTCCATTTGCATTCTTCTGGGATTAAAAATTATTCGCTATGCTTTTGTGTTGTTACAGATGCTATTACTCCGTGTGTGCACTTAATAATGTGACTGCATATCTCCGCATATCTTATGGATGTGGCTTGATATAACAATAGATGGGCCTTGAAAAAGACGCAACCTGAGTCGAAACGGGTGATGGATCCGATATGATTTAGTCCTCGTCGGCAACACCATCTTACCGTTGTTGGGTCATTTCGGATTATTTGCATTATAGCCAAGGATTTACCTCAACTTTGGAGCATATACACATCGATAGTATTGAGGCTACCATCCATTGAAGCTCACCTATGTACACGAGCACCGAACTGTATATCTTTATGAACTGCACGCTATCAGGAAACATCTTGAATATAGGGATTTGGGACCCTGTTTATTACCGTAGTTCTTTGGACTGGAAATTGCAAGTATTGGAACTGTACATTTAATGTATTATATCAATTTGTTATTTGAATTGAAGACTATATATATCTGATAGACCTCTGCACCTAGGGGGTTAATTTTCTGATCGCAGTGTTCTCATATACATACCATGTATTGAATATAATTTTATAACGTGATTTATTGGAACAAGTGTTCTTTCTTTGTTTGAGGATTTCCTCTCTGCCTAGCTCCCCTCATTTCCCTATTTAATTTCATTACATGCTCTCTACTGTGAAAATGCAAAAATGGGAAGAAATGTTTACACATCCAAATGTAAGCTTTGTTTCTTTGTAATCCCAACATGAAATGTCAGTATCTGCATCTCAGTTTTGGGGTTGTTCCAAATTGTGGGAGTTACATTACAAAACAATTGCAAATAGTTTTGCAATTTTGGCACAGATTTCAAGTTGATTCTAAGTTGTGGGGTTTCATAGTAATCTAAGCACCGGGAAGTGGCGCAGCTGGCTAAGTGTCAGCTGCATAAGATCTTTCTGACCTGTAGGTCGTGAGTTTGAGGCCTGCCCAGGTCGGGGTGGGTGCCCGACCTTAAGTGTAGCCTGCTGCCGACCTTTGCAGCCCGAAAGACAGTTCATTTGTCAAGCAGGAGATAAAGGTACCACATTAAGTGGGGAGGCCAATTTTGACTGATTTATGAGGCCATTAAAGAACTCCAGGAATCGCTGAAAGGAATGTGGAAGAACAACAAGGGAAGCTGGAGAATGCTGAGAGAGATGAGGAGTGCATCAGCTCCCCCTGGTGGCCAGAGGTTTGCCAGAAGTTTGCCTCTTTGTTCGTCTGTCTTCGTCAATATGTATATGTGTTGAACTGCAGGGACTGTCTGCAAAGTATATGTGCTGTAATCCGCTCTTAGTCCCCTTCGGGGTGAGAAGAGCGGAATATAAATAAAGTAAATAAATAAAATAAAATAGGTCTCCAGTGCTGCATCACAGGTCAAGCAGAAGCCCATTTTTAGAATGATAAGTTGTCTGAGAACATCTCCAAAAGCAGCAGAATGAAAAAGTGGCAAAGAGAATGACAGAATATGTCTTGGGGTAAAGAACCTCTGCAGGAGTTGATGAAAGCCTATGGAAGGAAACAGTCAGAACTGTGGATAATAGGACATTGCAGTAGGAGGTGGTAATGTTATCTAGATGACACATTGATGAAAAGAGACTAGGAAACAATGTTGCTTTAATACCACTCATTTGAAACTCAGACTGCACAGCTGTTTCAGGCAAAACTATGGAGATAAATTCTGAAGCAAGCGTTGGCTATGGTAGATTTCTAATAACACACATACAACGAGAAATCTTCTGCACAAAATGATCACTGAGGTGCCTTTGGAATAATCAAACAGGATGTATAAAGGGGGGGAAAGCAACCATCCTAGCTTAACTAGTTTTGTAGAAAGAAAGAACCGTCTGTCAATAATAACTGCTAAATACAAAACCATAAGGAATAAAATTAAAAAAATTATTTATTTTATTTACTTTATTTATATTCCACTCTTCTCACCTCGAAGGGGATTTAGAGCAGATTACAGAACACATACTTGCAAACAATCCCTGCAGTTCAACATATGACATGTAAACATGTGACATTTATCACAGTACAGTACAGTACAGTACATACATTTTTACATTTATACATATATGGACAAACAGAGGCAAACTTTCTGGCCACCAGGGGGAGCTGACACACTCCTCATCTCTCATAGCATTTCCTTCCAGCATCCCTTTGTTGTTCCTTCCACATTCCTCAGCGATTCTTTATGACCTCATAAATCAGTCAAAGTTTTGCCTCCCCACTTTAATGTGGTACCTTTATCTCCTACTTGACAAATGTAACTGTCTTTCGGGCTGCAAAGGTCAGCAGCAGGCTACATTTAAGGTCGAGAACCCACCTCGACTTGGGTAGGCCTTGAACTCATGACCTACTGGTCAGAGAGATCTTATGCAGCTGACACTTAGCCAGCTGTGCCACATTCCCGGCGCAGGTGTGATCAAGTGGTTACAGCAGGGTACAAAAATTGTAGCCTTCTGAATCCTGCTAGTATCTTGTTAGTTATATATGTGTGCTTTATAAATCCAAGTATTTAGCCTTTTGAACCCTGTCCCAAATCACTACACCCATTAAGTATGATACAACTCGAAAGGGCATCAACTCGACCATGGAGATGGCCAGTTGTTCCTGCTGTTTGTGTGCGAATGAAAGGCAGAGAAGAACAACATTGTCCTCTCTCTCTCTCTCTCTCTCTCTCTCTCTCTCTCTCTCTCTCTCACACACACACACACACACACACACACACATACACACACACACATTTTTAACCTTGTTCTGCCAAGGTTCTGTCAGAAATATCTCTTTGGGGCTCCAAACCTTTTCAGCTGTAGCCTCACTGGAGTTACTAGGAGAGAGTGCAGCAAAACATGGGAAAGGGATGCACCCTTCAATTTTTAAACTTCTGTGATTGTCTGCCATGCTTTCCCTCAATTACTTCTTCTGCTGTCTCTATATGTATGTGTCTTGATGTAATCCAGTCAGAACTGTCTTGTTGTAACAGCCACGAGCCTTGTGGAGCGGCGGTCTAGCAAATTTGAACAATAAATAAATAAATAAATAAATAACAGTCTCCCCTTCACTCTGCTGAACAACAGAGTGGAGTGTCCCTCACATAACCAGCTCTCAGTCTCCAATAATATGTGCATGAGTGTGTATGGTAGCAACAATACCCAGTTTTTGTATGTTGAGGCCACTGCATGCAACAGGCTCCTATTGTGGGCAAAGTGCTCATTTTCCAGAGCTTCCCCCCAGGTATGAGCTCCAAGTGTGCATAGAATTGGTCCATGCTGTGTGCATTCTTATCTCAATATCTAGGATTTCTATAGTAATGGTGGTGGTATATTGTGGAATATGAGATACAATAACCTACTCACAGTGGTAACTAATGGCTTATACATCAGTGGGGCAACAGATTAATTCACAGCTTTGTAGAGTCCACTTGTCCACTCTCCTTTTTGGGGTTTAAAATAGAAGCATTAATGAAATGTCCAAAATATGAAGGTTCAATGTGTTGTTGAAGGCTTTCATGGCCAAAATCACTTGTTTGCTGTGAGTTTTCCAGGCTATATGGGCATGTTCCAGAAGCATTCTCTCCTGACATTTCACCCACACCTCTGACAGGCATCCTTGGAGGTTGTGAGGTCTCACAACCTCTGAGGATGCCGACATGCATGAGGGCAAAATGTCAGGAGAGAATGCTTCTGGAACGTGGCCATACAGCTTGGACACTCACAGCAACCCAGATTCCAATGTTCAAATTAAGTACCATGGTATTGAAATAAGTATATACCCAGGAACAGCATGCAATATATAGGAAATCGTGGGACAAAAATATTTTATCAATTTGTAAAGAGCAATATTTAAGCCATAATGGGAAAATTATCAAGCAAGAACCAAGTGAAAACTATTCATGTTGAATCTTTCCCTTACATTTCACATTTTTACTCATATAGTTTCGTTTAAAAATACCTTTTAGTCAAAGGTAGGGTCAAAATGTTCTAGAAATGCTTAATCTATTTTTCCTTAAGATTTCAAAGAGGTTTATATCTCTGCAAATTACTCTTTGGTTGAAGATACTTTTTTCTTCAGCATAGCTTTAACTTACTCTAGCTTTATGGTCCCCCTCTGACCTTTTCGAATCAGCTTTAGCCTGAACTATAAAGGAGCTATCCAAGGTGCTAAATCTATTTTAAGGGTAAGTTTCAGCACTAACTGAAGAGCTGAACCCTATTCTCAAAATAGCTACAACATGGTGAATAGCTAAGGTAGCTTCTTTAAAGTTCAGATTAATGACCTGAGTGAATTCACTAGCCATTCACATAGAAGTCCCCATCTCTCAGCAGCCATATTCTGTTGACATGTTGGGTAACTATACATTAAGGGACAGCTATTTTATAATTCATTATTTTCAACAAAGTAAAAAAAGAGGAACATTTTTGCACTAGGCCTAAGGTCCCTTCTAAACTGCTATAAAATCAAGATTATCAAAGCAGATAATCTAAATTATTTGTTTTGAACTGGATTATATGAGTGTACACTGTTCAAAGTGACCTGGATTTTATATGGCAGTGTAGAAGGGACCTAAATTTGATGTAAGATGTCACTATCAACAGATTGATGATCATAGAATAAAGGTTTGGGTCTCATGTAAAATTGTGCCCCATTGCCCATAGCCAGCCTTATCCTTAACCTATTAGACCTACACTGACCTACATTCCCCTCAAACACAACTAAGAGGTTGGAAGTTGTTAAAATAGTTTATAACAAGTTATGATTGTAGTCATATATCAAGTTTAAATCAAAACAAAACCCTAAAGAAGAGAGAGCAACAAGGAATAAAATTAAATTGCCATATATTCAACTCAGCCTACACCAAGGGTTGCACCGGGAATGTGGCGCAGCTGGCTAAGTGTCAGCTGTATAAGATCTCTCTGACCAGTAGGTCATGAGTTCGAGGCCTGCCTTGGTCGAGGTGGGTACTCGACCTTAAGTGTAGCCTGCTGTCTACCTTTGCAGCCTGAAAGACAGTTGCATCTGTCAAGTAGGTGATAAAGGTACCACATTAAATGGGGAGGCAAATTCTGACAGAATTATGAGGCCATTAAAATAACTCCAGGAAACGCTAAGGAATGCGGAAGGAACAACAAAGGATGCTGAGAGATGAGGAGTGCGTCAGCTCCCCCTGGTGGCCAGAGTTTGCCTTTGTTCATCTATATGTGTGTACTGTGTACTGTGTGTACTGTGTATAGTGTGTACTGTGTATAGTGTGTACTGTGTATGTGGAAAATGGCAGGGATTGTCTGCTAAGCATGTGTACCTGTAATCCGCTTCGGGGTGAGAAGAGCGGAATATAAATAAAGTAAATAAATAATAATAATAAATAGGGTTCTCAACCTGTGGGTCCCCAGATGTTTTGGCCTTCAAGTCCCAGAAATCCTTACAGCTGGTAAACTGGTTGGTATTTCTGAGAGTTGTGGGCCAAAACACCAGGGGACCCACAGGCTGAGAACCACTGGCCTAAACAATTGTGTTCTACCTCAACCAGAGCAGGGCCAGATTAAGGGCTTCTGCCACCCTAGGCCACTCTCTAAATCCCGCCCCCTGGGGGCGGGGCTGTGGCCGCTTGAGGGGGCAGGGCCGGCATGAGGGAAAAGGAGCCGGGGGAAGCCTCGCCCCTGCTGTGCCGCCCCTAGGGCGACGTACATGCCTTCCCCCGCTGCCTCCCGTGCAAGCGAGGAGGCGGCGGGAGAAGGCACATTTGTCGCCCTAGGGGCAGCGGGGCGGCGGCGAGGCTTCTCCTGGCTCCTTCCCCGCCACCGCCGCGCTCGCACCGGCGCCCCTCCTCCCTTCACTGAAAGGAGTGGTGCCCGCCTGCGCGAGCGGGGCGGTGGCAGGGGAAGCCGTGTGAGTCTCCCTAGGGGCAGCGGGACTTCCCCTCAACCCTTCCTTCAGGCCCGGAAATGCCACCCCCAAAATCTGCCGCCTGAAGCAATGGCCTCGGGTGGCCTTATGGGTAATCCGGGCCTGAACCGAGAGATAGCACAGTGATAACAACAGCTGTGTTTGCAATCTGAAGGTTGCATGTTCAATTCCCGGGCTGGTCTGGGGCACCCAGCTGTGAGCCCTGTCCACTGTCCACCTAACAGTTTGAAAACAAGCCAGCAGTGAGTAGATGAATAGGAACTGCTCAGCAGGGAAGGACTTTGCAACACCTGAATAAAATAAGGAAGATCGGCTGCCAGGAGGTGGAATGCGGAACCATATTATTATTATTAAACATAGCAGTAGACAACAGTAGGGGGAAACTCATTTTAGTTATTTGCTTAAGTAACTACAGGAACCTTGTGTGATAAAATGTGTCATCACTCTCTTATCTGAGTGCTCCAGAAACTGACCACAAAAATAATAAATGCAATGTAATCACAATGTAAGATACAATATCTTTATGTGTGGGTGCATCCACACTGTTGAATGAATGCAGTTTGACTCCACTTCATATGTTATGGCTCAGTGCTATGGGATCAAGGGAGAGGTCATTTGATGGGCCACCAGCAAAGCCAAAGACCTTGTAAAACTACAACTCTCAGCTTCCTATAGCATTGAGCTATGACACTTAAAGTGATGTCAAATTGTATTAATTCTGCAGTGCAGAGTGAATCTGTCAGTGTTTCAAAGAATCATACCTTATATGAATAAAATCTATGCTGGGAATGAATTAATATCTACCTTGAAACACTACTGTGGGCAAAAAAGAGAGTCTCATTAACTTAAGACACACTTGAAAATTCTTAGAAATGGTCACATTCAGGAAAATGCTAAAATAATATTTCTTTAATATTGCGAAATCCTGAATGCAAAATCATAGAGAATCTTCTCTATTTAGTAGTTATTCTATGTAAGATGAGTGTGTAGTTGTTTTGTGCAAAAGTACTATTTTCTGTGCAGAAATAAAAATGCTCTTTCCAGTACAAAAAATATTGTTTTCTATGCAAAAAGGTGTGAATTTGGCACAAAGTCTCCAACTATAGTGTTTTGTATTCAACACACAACATTTTCTGTGCCAAAATGGTGTTTTCTGCACAAATGCACATTTTTCATAGAATAAGTCACAAACTGATAATGGTTCATGAAGACTGAACTTTTCAGGGACTTTCTAACAGTAGGAAAACAATTGCTTGTTTGTATTATTTATTGCTTCATTTGAGAGGAAAATTTGTGTGTGTGTGGAAGGGGGGGGGATATCCTGACCATAACCCTGTAGAACTTCATGACCTCCAGTGGCGCAATACGTTAAACCTTTGTACTAGCTGAATTGCTGACCCGAAGACCTGAAGGTTAGCAGTTTAAATCTGCAAGACGGGGTGAGCTCCCATCTGTCAGCCCCAGCTTCCCATGTGGGGACATGAGAGAAGCCTCCCACAGGATGGTAATACATCCAGGCGTCCCCTGGGCAACGTCTTTGCAGATGGCCAATTCTCTCACACCAGAAGCGACTTGCAGTATATTCACAAGCCACTTCCGACATGATAAAAAACGCATGGCTCACAACCACCTTGTAGGTACAGTAGAGTCTTGCTTATCCAACATAAACGGGATGGAAAAACATTGGATAAGCAAAAATGTTGAATAATAAGGAGGGATTAAGGAAAAGCCTATTAAACGACAAATTTCATTATGATTTTGCAAATTAAGCACCAGAATATCATGTTTTGCAACAAATTGACAGAAAAAGCAGTTCAATGCATGGTAACATTATTTTGTAATTACTGTATTTAAGAATTTAGCACCAAAACATCGCAATGTATTGAAACAGCTGTAGATCTGGGCGGGAGGTAGATTGTGTTGGATAATACAAAACGTTGGATGAGGGAAGGTTGGATAAGCGAGACTCTACTATAGTTAACATGTTTATTTTATTTTGGAGAGTATAGTGCACATTTTAGAGCAGTGTTTCTCAAGCTGTGCTCCTCCAGGTGCTTTGGACTTCAGCTCCCAGAAATCCCAGCCAGCTTACCAGCTGCTAGGAATTGAGGGAGCTGATGTCCAAAACTTCTGGAGGAGCACAGCTTGAAGAAAACCCAGAACATTATTCTTGTGATACTGACATTGGAATAACCAATTACCATGCTGTAAATTAAATTTGTGGAAAAAAGTAAGTCAGAAACTAAGAAATCAAGCCAGATAAAGGGACTCCTTGAAGATTAGTCAGGCTCTTCAAAGAACCATTTTGAAAGTGAACTAATGTCCAAACTGAGGGAATTCTATAGCCATTTGGAGTGGATCAAAAGTGAACAAGTGCTATTGCATTCAGGTGTGCAATCAAAAAACGGAACATGTATTGGTTTCTTTTTTAAGTACCTAAAGTTATTCGTTTAGTTACTCTGAAAAAATAGGAAAGTAGAGTTAAATGTTGAATTTAAATAATCACACAGAAGGGTCTAGATCAGGGGTGGGCAATTATTTTTCCCAAGGGGCCACACGAGAGCCAAAAAATATTATGGAGGGCTGCACCTAAAGGCTGAACTACATTCTACATAATATCAATTGAATTTCTTTAATAATGATACAAAAAAGGCACTACATTGCGTTTTTGATATATTAATAAGACTGATAAGAGTATATGTTATGAGCAATGAAAAAGAGAGGTTGTCATAGGAAAAATGACATTTATTCACTAAAATTTTACAAAACAATGGTTAACAAAATGTGAACATGTGTATCATTTGTGATTCATCATATCAGGGGTCAGGAACCTTTTTGACTCAGAGAGCCATAAAAGCAAAATATTTGGAAATTTATTTCAGTGAGAGCATTATAATAATGATGATGATAATATTCATTCAGCCTCTGCTAATAATAATAATAATAATAATAATAATAACAACAGGTTCCTAGAGAAGGAGGAGACCTCCAAGGGCCATCCAGTCCAACTTCCTTTTCCCATAAGCGAAAAACACAATCAAGGCACTCTGCACAGATGGCCACTCAGTCAATAATAATAATAATAATAACAACAGGTTCCTAGAGTAGGAGGAGACCTCCAAGTGTCATCCAGTTCAACCTCCTTCTGCCATAAGGGAAAAACACAAAGCATTCCTCACAGATGGCCATTCAACCATCTTGATCCGAACTTGGCACACTGAACTCTCATGAGACCAAAGTACTGAAAGGGTTTGCTGGGCATTTACCTTGAGTTTAGGAGTTGTAGTTCTCCTACATCCAGAGAGCACTGTGGACTCAAATAATTCTGGATCAGGGCCAAACTTGGCACAAATCCTCAATTTGCCCAAAGAGGCAGAAGAGAATAGAAGAGGAGGAAGACAAGGAAGGAATGGAAGCGTGCCCCCCCTCGTGCGCTCCAGCCTCAGCCCTGCCCCTTTCCCACTCTGGCCACGCCCCCTCTCCATTGCTGCACTCCAGCTCCTTCCCTCTTTTGTTCAGGTGGTGGAAGGGGGAAGGAATGAAAGGGGGAAAGAGAGAGGGAGGGAGGGAAGGAAACAGGAAGACAGGAAACAGAAGAAGGGAGAGAGCGCCAAGACAAGAGGGAGGGGGAGCGTGCGAGGAGAAAGTGAAGGGAGGAGGAGGAGGAGAAGGAGGAGGGGTGAAGGCTTGCTCTTGCTCCTGGCCACCTCTCCTTCTTCCCCCTCCCTTCCCTTCCCCTCTGCTTGCCTGCCTGCCTGCCTGCTTCTTCATGTTTGTAGCCACCCCAGTGGGAGTTCACCTCCCTCTCTTCAGGGCGAAGCCTTGAGGGAGCCAAGGGCCGGACAGCATCAGCTGCTGGGCCGGATCCAGCCTGTGGGCCATAGGTTCCCACCCCTGGACTGGATAATGCCTAGAGATGTGGATAAATGAAACCGTGGATATGGGGTTCATACTGTAGCTAAGGACCCATATACACCGCCATATACATAATCCAGTTTTTAAAACCGGATTATCTCTTTTTAACTCAATTGTATGGCAGTGTAATGTCATATAATCCAGTTCAAAGCAAATAATTTGTATTCATAAACTGTATTATATGGCAGTCTAGAGCCAGCCTTAGTTGAAATTCCACTACTAATGGATCACAAGATATATGATACTAATCTGGTATTCTGCAGGCAGATTGGGGTTTATGGCACATCCCAAAACCCATCACCCAATTTAGTGGCTGGATATAAAACATCAATAGGATTGCACTTCAGTTTAGCCTCCTCATCCACCCTTCCACACAGCCCTATATCACAGAACATCAAGGCAGAAAATCCCACAATATCTGCTTTGAAATGGGTTATCTGAGTCCACACTTCCATATATTCCAGTTCAAACAGATAATGTGAGATGTTCTGCCTTGATATTCTGGGATATAGGGCTGTGTTGAAGGGCCCTAAACTAAATGAACATTTAAAAAATCCATGAGGCCTCAAGCCGCCCCAACTTTGCCAGCCTTCAAGGGAAACTGAATTACAATCTGGGAACTTTTTTTAAAAAAAAGTTTCTAAAGATTTTGGATGTAGAAATGTGAGGTTTGTCTTCACTGCATAAACAAAACCAAGACTAAGCAGTGTTTTAGAATTCTATTTTCTTCCATTTGGGATGTAAAAGGGTACTTCTGACTTCCTAGATCTGACTTTCTCTCACATATACATTGTTAACTTCACATAAAGAATGATTCCTGCAAAGTTAAAAAATCAAATATGGTTAATGCAGAAGCCTACAGGATCAAAGAGGCAAGGGGAGTGTGATGCGGAAGATATCCATTTGCTGTCAAGTGATATTCTACAGACGAAATGCATTACTCTAGGATACAGGAGATCAGTAGAGCAGAAAAAGGCACAGTCTTCAGAGATAAGAATGGCAGAACAGCACAGTTAAAATGGAATAAATTCATTGCAGTATTTCTCAAACTTTTTCAAAAGATGGTCTCCATATAAATGTAGATATTCGAACCTGTTTGGGATGTGGTGTCACCTAGTGGCTGTCGGTGGCTCTTATGCCTGTGAAGCAATGAAACCTCTCTGGATTTTAGTCTGGGCTTTAATCTGAGACCCCTTCCACACATCTGAATAAAATCCCACATTATCTGCTTTGAACCGGAATATTTGGCAGTGTGGACTCAGATAACCCAATTCAAAGCCGATATTGTGGGATTTTCTGCCTTGATAGTCTGGGATATGGGGCTGTTTGGAAGGGCCCTGAGATACTGAACCCATTGGGGGGATAAAGTTCAGCACCTTCCATACTTTAAAGATGATCCTAAATTCCCGGAGGGGATTAACTGCCATATAATCCAGACTATCAAAGCAGATAATCCATATTATCTGCTTTGAACTGGATTATATGAGTCTACACTGTCATATAATCCAGTTCAAAGCAGATAGTATGGATTTATATGGCAGTGTAAAAGGGGCCTGGGGAGCCTACTGGTGTCAACTGCAGATGTCTTTCCATGAACAACTTACCACAATAATAATAATACACTTTATTTATATTCCGCTCTTCTCACCCCGAAGGGGACTCAGAGCGGATTACATCACATATACGGCAGACAATCCCTGCCGGAAGACGTACAGTTACAATACAACACATTCAATTTTTGAAGGATTTTCTTCTGGCTGTGTCACAGGGTGCGTCATTACATCACAAGGGGGTGCTGTTGCCTCATCCTCATGACGAAGGGCCTCTGTTCCTCTGTTCTGCATTCCACCTTCCGACAGCCGATCTTTATTTATTCAGGCGTTGTAAAGTCCTTACTGAAAAGAATCCTCCACCGCTTTAGGCGGTTCCCAGTTCATCTATTTACAGCTGGGCTGTTTTCGAACTGCTGGGTGAACAGTAGACAGGGCTCACAGCTGGTTGTCCAAGCCAGCTCAGGAATCGAACTTGCAACCTTCAGATTTCAAGTACAGCTGTTCTACCGCTGTGCTATCTCTCTGGTGCCCTCTCTCGCTGTGCTCTCTCTCTCATCTTCATGTTGCCGTTCCCCAAAATTCAAAGCTGTCTTGGAGTATGGGGTGTGAATGAAGGAGAGCGATACTAGAAGTGACAAGAGCAGAAAACTGCTTCTCAACTCTGATCTATTCAGATGATTGTTAGTAGAATAAAATCAGATACCCTGTAAACACAGCATTCAGCTCCCAGAGAATGACTAGCATATGTCCAATTTGGTAACCTATGTAATCTTGTGGTCTATAGTTTTCTAAGGTACTACTTAATCTTTCATAGATATATTAATTCTGTACTACAAAGGAGAAGTCCAGAGAACTTTATTATAAAATAAAACCCAAGAATTTCACAAGACAGAGCCATGGCAATTAATATGCTATCAAACAGTTATAATTATGAAAAGCAGATATTTCCTGGTGCATCAATGTATTGTTTAATACTAGAATCCTATGCAAGTTGTACCTAGGAATATGCTCCAATGAATACAATGTGACTTTGGCTGAAGCTGAACAGAACTGAACTGTAGAGGTGATCCCTTTAATACTAGCCTTGTGCAATTTGGTCAAAAGGCATGCTGTTTCAGGGTCCATTTTCGGCTAACCCTTCATTCTGTTTATCAGGAAGTTACTCAAATTGGGAGTATTCTAGTATTAAACAATATATTGTTTTCATTTGGCAAAGATTTGGCCCATTGGCTATAATGAGAAACTTTAAAAGCTCAGTTCTCAATCATTTTGAGGCCTATCTGCATGGAACCTACCTCAGTTGTAGACCCCATTTACAACTGCAGGCGTGCCAAATTTCAGAAAAATTCATCCATCTATTGATTTTTTAGAATTATTTAAAATTTTAAACATAACGTTTTTTAAAAATAAGACAAACTGTAAGAGAGTGTTCTGGGAATTGTAGCCGTGAGTTGTGCCCATTCTCAACTAATCAGAGCATGGACACAACCAGGCCTTTTGTTGGCTGAGAAACACACACACACACACACACACACACACACACAGAGAGAGAGACAGAGACAGAGACAGAGACAGAGACAGAGAGAGTTCAATTTCCATCATGCTCCAAGAGGAACTCAGAAACTTTCCAATGCCTGCCCCATGCAAGTGCTGCTGGGAAAGTAAGTTTCCAGCAGGGCCCTCTCTAGAGGAGGAGCCTAGGGAACTTTCCAAAAGAAATGGACACTTTGCCCCCGGGGACAGAGAATCTCATCTTTTCCAGGAGCTCCGCAACAGACCCCTGCCTCAAGTATATTGCAGACTTAACTCCATCTTCTACAGTAGCAGATAAATTGGGCTCTCTTGATTCATTTTGCCCAGATTTTAGGTTCCCTTCTCCTCATTCTGTCTTCAGGGAATTACATGAAATGGGCCACCAAGTATTACAAATTACTTTTGGTCAAACTGATCAGGGCCCAAGCCTATTTAATACATAATGTCTTCAACTGGATTTTGGTCTGTTAAGATTGCATATGTCTTATAACTTTTTCCTACACAGATTTTTCTCAGAAACAAGCACAGAGACTTCATTCCAGGGCTGGAGAGATAGCATAGCGGTAACAGCAGCTGTGCTAGCAATCTGAAGATTGCAAGTTTGAATCCCGGGCTGGTTTGGACACCCAGCTGTGAGCCCTGTCCACTGTTCACTCAACAGTTCGAAAACAGCTCAGCTGTGATTAGATAAAACTGGGAACCGCCTAGCGGGGAAGAATTTTTCAAAGAAGGACTTACAGCGCCTGTAAGATCGGCTGTCGGAAGGTGAAATGCGGAAAATCAGAGGCTCTCCGTCACGAGGATGAAGCAACAGCACCCCCTTGTGACATGATGACGGAATGACATAATGGAACAACCACACCTTGTGGCACACCCTATGACGCAGCCTGAAGAAAAAATCCTTCTAAAATTGTACTTGTCATATGTTTGTATGTTGTATGTAGTTGTATGTGGATCCGGCAGGGACTGTCTGCCGTATGTGTGATGTAATCCGCTCTGAGTCCCCTTCAGGGTGAGAAGAGTGGAATATAAATAAAGTGCGTGCGTGTGTGTGTGTGTGTGTATTCCTGGGAATGATTGCAGAGTAGACTAAAAAATGAGTAGTACTTAAGATCTTTACAAGTTTCTATTAAGTCTTGACAGCAAAACTACTGGGACCAGTTATTAGTTTAATGTCCAGAATTAATTACATCACAACTACAGAATCCAACATCTTCCTTCTGACCTACATATTTTTCTGTCAAAAGAGTCAGTAGCTTGTTGCTAAAACTTGTCTTATTTCATGGACTGCATCTCAATAGGAAGCATTAAAAGAAATACAGATGGGAATCTCACCTCAACTAACTTTTGATGGTGCTTTGTTATTGCTAAAAATGATCTCAGATTTTATAACCAAAGACAAAACATCAAAAGGTAAAGCTAAGAGAGAAAAATGATCTGAAAGAAATCCCTTGAATGCACACTACCTTCAGTCAGGTGTGGGAAATAACTTTCCAGAGGATATTTATCAATGGATTGACTTTTTGACCTTTTAGGAAAATGAGAATTTCTCTTTGGGGGGGGGGGGTAGATCCGGGGAATGTGTAGTGTTCCTCACTATTTGATATGCTAGTTTGGGGATTATAAGTGTCGCAGTGCAACAACATCCCTGCTCTAGAGAATGACCAACTGAAGTTAGTTTTGAGGACTAACATTTGAAGCAGTTGTTTATTGTTTGAAATCTAAACACTTCTGCAATATTGGTTAATAGGATTGGTTATCTTCTATTTAAATTTATTTGAAATTCGTTTTTTTCTTATTTAAAGTTATTTCATTACTTTACCGACCCTCAGGCCCTAACCCGGAAGTATAATTTCTTTACTGAACCTGGGATGGCAATTTTTCTTTAATTTTTGTAATAGATCGTATTTTCCCCTTCTCATCTCGCCAGCTCAGAGATTCTTCTAACAGAAATATTTATCTCCTCCAAAGTTGCTTTTCAGGGTCACTTACAGACATCAGAGTCCTTTTCCTGCCTTCTGTCAGCTCCCAGGAAAAAGGAAAAGCACGTGAAAGCTTTGCCGAAAACCGCAGACCCGAGCAATCGATTGCCAGAGAGAATGGATCGGATCCATTGCTCTGGCAATCCATTGCTCGGGTCTGCGGTTTTGGGCAAAGCTTTTGCGTGCTTTCCCTCTTTCCTGGGAGATGGCAGAAGGCAGGGACAAGACTCTGATGTCTGTAAGTGACCCTGAAAAGCAATTTTGGAGATGAATATTCCTGTTAGAAGAAGCACATACTGTATCTGTGCATTTCATTTGCATTAATTGATTATTTGTTGATATAGCTTGCTTCTATGATGTTATTAGTGATGTTTAGGACGGATCCAGGCTTGCCCTCCATTCTTCCCTCCCAGCTGAGGTTTCGAATAATAACGGTTATCTGTTATTAATAACTTTTTAATCACAAACTTTTTGGAATTTTTTTGGTAAGTATTTCAATTACTAATACAAAAATCCCCCCCCCCCATTAGTAGTTTAGAACCAATTTTTTATGAATCAACCAAACCTATTGGTTAACTACTGGTTAACTATATTGGTTAACCAATAATATTAACTATATTAACTAATATTGGTTAATTATTGATCATTTTTTGTTGGTCCATCTATCTGTTGTTTATTTAAAAAGCAATTGTCTTATTGAAATAGCTGTCCAACTATTTCCTACTTCAAACAGTCGGTGACTCCAGCAGCATTAATTCACATCAAATCTATTCATCCACAGCAAGCAATAATTTAGCACCATTTCACCCAAGCCTCCCAACAATAAAGATTTTCTTGTGGAGCATCTTTGGCATTTGGAACTATTAAAATAGTAGTCAGACAGAACAGGTCTGGTTTCTTCTTGCTCAGCATGCAGAAGGACAGAAGAAGATTCACTGCTTCTTTCCCCCTATTTGTTGAAGTCAGCAATGATATACGAGTGTGGTGGTTGAATCTGGAAGAATGGCTAGAAGTGTACAAATCATTCTCACTTGAAAAGAAATGTCAGGAGTGTGGCTTCTGTTTATGAGACCCTTCCATGTTGGCTGTTTTTTCAGAGCCAAGAATTAATTGGGAACCAAAAAGGTACAGTGTTTATGTGTAGCAGATCTGGGAGCCATCTCTAAATCAGTTTGGATCATCTCCCTGAGTTTCCAGCTTTTCCTTTGAAAGCAGATGGTACATTATTTTTATTTCCCTTCAGTAGTTTCTGTGAACAGCTAAGCTCATCAAACAAGAGGTTGCTTGAGTGTGATCAAAGGAATTGGTTTTCAAAAGATGAAAATGCAGTCTGGATGGGAAACCATGAATGAGCCTCTGTTGATCAGAAAAAAGTCAAATTGACTGTAGGAGTTGTTGATTCCTGCAAGGAACGCCTTCTTTCCTTTTATCTCCATGGTGCTGCTATGTGCTTGCTCATTGTCCAATAAAGACTGACTCCTTCTTTCAGTGAAAGAGACATGAATGTATCTCTGCAGCTTCCATGCTCATGTCTACTGTTGGAGATGTCTGTAAAACTGCTAGTTGCTATGGTGACTTTAAAACACCTGGCTTTCATGGATTAATTCATAGGCTCCTGTATAAACTAGCCTAAGTGATTTTCGTTTAAATGGGAGATCCTCCAATTGTCCCAATTTGGCAGTGAAAGTACTAATTCTTTTGCCATCATTCCACTTTTTCAACTGGTTTTTCAATGGGTGGATCTAGACAGCCCCTTTATTGCGGAAACTTCCGCAATAAAAAGGGGGCTGTCTGGATAACGTTCTGGACAAACCCTGGTTTGTGGCAAATTAATTTGATAGCGAGTTTATTCTGTGCCTTCTTGAAAGGCATGGGATAAATGAACTACTTCTGGTGTCTGGACTGCAGTCCAGACACCATTACCATAGTTTTCCTGGCTAAATTAGCCGAGAAAACTGTGGGAATCCCAAACCCCTCCCCAAAAGCCCTAGCCACCCCCCTTAAAAATAAAACTTCTTACTTAGCTTCTATTGGAGAGCTGAGGCAGCTCTCATTACACATAGAAATAACACAACAGAAGAACGGGGTGGGGAGAGGAGGAAAATCACTCCCCCCTTTTACTTCTGGCATGTCATTTTTATAACATTTCTATTACAATTAACAACAATATAAATGGTAGGTCATTCCAATTAAGGGGTAAGATCGTTTGCACAACCGCAAGGGTAATATATTGCATCAAATGCGGTTGTGGTTGTAATCGGCATTACATTGGAGTTACTTCCAGATGCCTGAAGGTTCGGATTATGGAACATCTTTCGAGAATCAGATGTGGGTCACAGGACTCAGCTTTCTATCAACATTGTGGACAAGTCAAACTTGCACCCCAATCTCTTGAAGTAACCAGCTTGGAAAAGGTTAAACTTCCAGCCCATTGTGATCAACAAAAAATTCTACTCCGTGCAGAAAGAAAATGGATCCTTCTAATGTCAAGCGAATTTCCAGGAGGCCTCAATGAGGTTCTATCGGTCCAATCACTTACTATGTAATCAAGTCCACCTAGAACAAACCTCTATATAAATGTTTAGTAACACTGAGCTAGTTGCTGCATCCAGCCCTAGAGGATGACTCTTTGTGGTGAAACTGATTTAAAGATGTGTGGTATGTACTCAGATTATTATCCATGCTAATTGTGCTCTTCCATGTTTGTCTAGATGCTCATTGTTGGCTATATTTGTACTTAGAGTACCTTCTGGTAATGAATGAGTGACCTGTGATACTACAACACCAGTGAGGAGTGACCCGAAGTCGGAGTGCCCTGAGGAAGTGGTAGAACACAGTGAAACGGCCCCATAGTGATGTCCGTGTACATCCAGCCGTTGGCGCGTTTCCAGCCTGTTTGTTTCCATCGGCTCCTCGTCTGATGCTCCCCTAAAACATCGTATATCCTGGACCACCCTAATTGGACTGTATGACTCTGGGACATTCTACCGCTTTGCACTAAAAAGACTTTGAGTTGCTTACAGGACTTATTGCATTGTGCCTTATGTATGAACGTTATAGCCCATGAGTGCTTCAATGTCTATATGATTTGATTGAATGATTTGATTGAATGTATTTGCACTCCTGTTGAAGTTACAGTGAAATGTACCTGTCGCTTTAAACCAGACTATGGTACTTTATAAGTTTGATACCTTTGTAATGACTGTGGTATTTAGTGCATTAGCGTGTTACATGAATATTATTTCAAGCCCATGAGATTGATATATATCTAGCACTAATAGCCCCCTTTTTGGTTTGTGTCATTTCTATATGCCAGGATAGCTGCCACAGCTCTCCAATGGAGGCTTAATAAATAATTTTATTTTTAAAAGGGGGGTTAGGGCTTTTGGTGAGGGGGGTATAGTCTCCAGGTGTTATTCTAGGCCAGTCCCAGGAGAACATCTAGACACCCACCCAAAAAGTGCATGCTTTCTGGGGTATGTGTGGACAGGGCTATAAAAAACATCCACGTTTTCAAAACGTAGATTCTCCTGGGATAAAGCCCTGTCTGGAAAGGCCCAATATCTATGTTGCAGTTTCTCCTCACTTGTGCATTCTTCACCATTAATAATATTTTCCATCTTGACCACACTCTGATGTTCCACAGTTACATATGGAACAAAATGGTGAAGGGCATGAAATGGCAAAAATTGCTGTTCTGGGGGTAAATTTGATTCAGAGATGATATCAAATATTACAATCAGCCCTCCACATTTGTGGATGTTACTTTATGGATTTGATTATTCATGAATTTGATTAAAACATCTTTTCTAAGGACTCATCAGATGGGTGAGAGGAGAGCAGGGTAAAGTGGAAGGAACTGTTGTATTATTTATTTATTTATTTCCACCATTTCTACCCCGCATCTTCTCAACCCCCGAGGGGGGGACACAGAGCAGCCTCACAACGGCAACAATTCAATGCCCAAAACACAGTAAACATATACTAGAAACCACAACAGTCAAAAATTTAAAATACATTAAATACAGTTAACATTAAAATATAATTGGCATTAAAATATATCAAATACATTCACATAGGTTAAAAACAGTATTCCGTGTATCCCACTCCCCACCATATTTCCTCATCTTCTGAGATGTCCAGCCATCCCATGTTCTTTCCCCATCTTTTACCCGTCCTGTCCTCTCCACTCCCCCACCCCCAGCTTACTCAGATTTGGAGTCAGGTAGTACTGGAAGTGCCCATACATCATGTGATTGCCTCTGGGGACTGCCATGAGGTTCCACTTCCAAAGCGCATGGAAACGGAGCCAGGAATCCATCTCATGAAATCCTAGAAGTCTCCATGTCCTCCATGGTGAACTGATCATAGAGATTACTACAGCTGTGTTCTCTCCAGAAACCTCTAGGTATAATTCTATGGCCAATTTCCAGCAGAAGTTGATTATAAGGTCCTAACAGAGAATCTGGATATTCCTGAAGAGGTATTATCTCAGGTCAAAAAATAGTAATGTTATTTCTTGTGGTTTTTCACTTTTATAGTGAAATATCTGAGGCTGACAGTACTGTGTACAAAAAAAACTGTGAAAGGAAGAAAATATATACTGTAGGTGGAGAGCTTGTGTTTACTATGTGGGCCTATGTAGGCCCATAGTTTGGTCCTCCATTAATCTCCTATATATGTTTTGTTCCAATGTTCTGAAAAGACTTGCAGACTGAATTGTGCTCGATTTGCTGAGTGAGAGAAAGTGCAGCGCAGTTAGAAAAACAGCTGACACCATTAAAGCGTGAAGCTGGGTTAGTGGGTTAAAAGTGAATGAAATGAGAACTGGCAGGTTAAATGTCCACTGATATTTTCTAGTTAGTATAAATTGCCAGAAATGGGAAGATGCGAAATTGTTGAGAAAAGTGTTTTGCTTTTGCCTCAGTAAAGAACAGAGTTTAACCTGAAGATCCTCGACTTTTAGTCTTTGATCTGTTTCCTTCCTTCTTTTTTTTTTTAAAAAAAGAAGAAACTTTCTGAGTCGTTTTATGCAAGTGCAGCAAAATCATCCGAGCAAGTAACCATTCAAATTATGGAGGATAGAGATTATTTTCTCACACTGCATAACTGAAGCAATTTGCATCTAGCTGAATAAAACATATTGCAGGCCTCAAGATGGTTTTTAACATTAAGGTTTTTATTTTTTTTAATGCAAAATGAATGTAATATAATCATATTTATGGCTAGATAGTCAATTGCTTAAAACACTATAGTATGATGTGTCTTAATCCTTGCTCTGTGCTGTGTGGGGGCCCTAGACTGGAAATACATACACACCCGATATATATAAAACCACGGCTTTCCAACTGTAATCTAGTAGTACTTATTCCAAACAGATTCAGTAGAATCTCACAAAATGCATAAGAAAATACTCTGAATGGCTGTTTTGATATCTGAACATTGAGAAAACCATGGCAAATACTTTGCATGGGTATATCCCTGATATCTCCAGCTAGGGCTGATAAAGATCCTGGTTAAAAGCCACAAAGAAGTAGTCTATGAGTATGGAGGGGGGGGGGGGAGTCCCCCCTCATTGAGTCCAAGAGAATTTGCAAACCCTCCCAAAATATTTTAGGGCAGTGTTTCCCAACAAGTGTGCCGTAGCACACTAGTGTGCCGTGAGCGATCATCAGGTCTGCCGTGGGAAATGGGAACCTCCAATACCCTTTCTTCCCCCTCCTGCCAAACACTTTTTCTTCTCCACTCGGGCTCCATTCTTCCCAGCCTCGCTCTGCTCGCTTTGCCTCGCTTTGCTCTAGGGCGGGTCTGCGCAGTAGAGCCCGCATGGGTCATGTCTTCCTCCCTCCCCTCCTGAACACACTCACACTGCCCCCTCGGATAAAAATGGCGGCAGAAGCGGCAGTGTAGAAGAAAAAGAAGTGTTCAGCAGGAGAGGGAAGAAAGGGCGCGAAGGGGGAGGAAGAGGTCTCTGTCGAAAGCTGACATGGGCAAACTTGGACCTTCCAGGTGTTTTGGACTCCAACTCCCACCATTCCTAGCAGCCTCAGGCTCTCCCCCCCCCCCTCAGCCATTTAAGCAGGAAAGGGCCTCAGGCTGTTAGGAATGGTGGGAGTTGAAGTCCAAAGCACCCAGAGGGCCGAAGTTTTCCCATTCCTGTTTTACGGACCTTAAAGTGGTGAGCCTCCTTCAAACATTGTGATTCTGGATATAAAACAAACAACAACATAACATAACATTGTTTGAGTCCACAGTGCTCTCTGGGTGTAGGTGAACTACAACTTCCAAACTCAAGGTCAATTCCAAAGCAAACCCTTTCAGTACTTTCTGTTGGTAATGAGAGTTCAATATGCCAAGTTTGGTTCAATTCCATTGTTGCAAGAGATCAGGATGCTCTTTGATTGTGTGTGAACTATAAATCCCAGAAACTGTAACTCCCAAATGTCAAGGTCTATTTTCCTCAAACTCCATCTGTGTTCACATTTGGGCATATTTTGTATTCATGCCAAGTTTGGTCCTGATCCAACATTGTTTGAGTCCACAGTGCTCTCTGGATATAAGTGAACTACAACTCCAAAACCCAAGGTCAGTGCCCACCAAACTGTTATAGTATTTTCACTTGGTTATGGGATTTCTGAGTGGGAAGTTTGTGTCTTTCTGCCATTCCTGCCAGGATATCTATGTTGTGTTCATCGAAACAGGCCCAGGTTTCACACGGAGTGTATAAATACATTTAAAAACATATTAACTATATGTATTACTGTGTTAAAGTGTCATTTTGGTTGGTGGTGTGCTCTAGGATTTTGTAAATGTAAAAAATGTGCCGCGGCTCAAAAAAGGTTCAAAAACACTGTTTTAGGGGGCATGTAGCACAATTTTCATTTCCCCCCCTCACTTTCTCAGCTGTTTTAGACCCAATTGACTTCTGAGTCACTTCCTATTGAAAATATTATATACTAGCTTGGGGACCCGGCGATGCTCAGGTTATTTGAAAAAGGCATGGTTTGTTTGGGGGTGTTAGGTAATATTAGTTAGGTAATTTTAAATGCTATTTATTAGGGGAAAGGCCAATCTTTGCTTTTGTTTTTTATGAATGCTCCCATTAGAAAATACATAAGGAGGTGGGTGAACTACAATTCCCAAAATCGTGGATCTATCCTTCTCAAACTCCGATAATATTCATAGTTGGCCATGTTGGGTATGTGTGCCAAGTTTGGTCCAGATCTGACATCAGCTGTGTTCAGTGCTCTCTGGATAAGGGTGAACTACAACTCCCAGATCCAAGGTCAATCACCCCCTAACCCTGCCTGTATGAACAGTTGGCCATGTTGAGTCTGTGTGCCAAGTTTGGTCTAGATCTGATGTTGGCTGGGGGTTCAGTGTGCTCTCTGACTGCAGGGTAAACTGCAACCCCCACTATGGTGAGTCAGTCCCCTTAAATCCCTCTAGTTAGGTTGAGTTAGCCATGGGGTTCTGTGTGCCATGTTTGGTCTAGGTCGATCATTAGTGGAGGTCACAGTTTCTCTGGTTGTATGTGAACTACAACCCCCAGAAAGGAAGATCAATCCCCCCCAAACCTCTCCAGTAATCAATGTTCAGGTATCAGGTGTGCGTGTCAAATTTGGTCCAGATCCATCGGTGTTTGAGTTCACAGTGCTCTCTGGATGTAGGTGAACGACAACTCCCCAAATTAAGGTGAATTTTCCCCAAATACCTCCAGTATGTTTTGCTGGTCATGGGGGCTCTGTGCACCAAATTTGGTCCAATTCCATTTTTGGTGGAGTTCAGAGTGCTAATGGATTGCAGGTGAACTATTAACCCCAGTACCTACAACTCCATACTATCCAGGCCAATTCCCCTCAAAACCCACCAGTATTTAAATTTGGGCATATCAGGTATGCATGCCAAGTTTGGCCCAGATCCATATTTGTTTGGGTTCATAGTGCGCTCTGGATGTAAGTGAACTACAACTCCCTCCAAAGACCTCCAGTATTTTTTTAATTGGTCATGGGGTTTCTATGTGCCAAGTTAGTTCCAGGTCTATCGTATGTGGCATTCAGAGTGTTCTTTGATTGCAGGTGAACTATACATCCCAGTACCTACAACTCCTATAAATCATGGTGAATTCTTCATAAACCTCTCTCTAGTATGTTCAGTTGCTGATCAATTCCTCTGTTTGCTGTGTGCCATAGAAAAGAATAGCAAAGGTGTAAGGGAGAGGCAGTGGGTGGAGTCATGCACATTCCACACCAACGGAGAGAGAAAGAAACACTGGGATGCCTGTGGTGGAGGAAACACATCAAATATAGGGTGAATTAGACCCTGAATGAAAGTTTTTACTTGGGTGCTGGGCAGTGTGGTTTTGGTGAAGGACATTGGCAAGGCTCTTGTACATGTTCACGGTGCTCGTTGTAACCTGTTAATATGTCATTGGAGGAAGGCCCATTGGTATCTCCTGTGTGGTGACAGCAATAGCTGTTTGTGGAGGCAGGAGCTGGTCTGTGTAAGTGAACCCCCCAGTCACATACACACATACATAGTTACAGTTTGATTATGTGTCTAGATAGATAGATTAAAATAGTACAATCCATCGAATAACACATAATTGAAAGCCTTTCCTGTCAATGAATACCAGGTGTTGCTGGCTAATATTTCAGAGGAAGGAATCATAGAATAGAATCATAAAGTTGGAAGAGACCTCATGGGCCATCCAGTCCAACCCCCTGCCAACAAGCAGGAAAATCACATTCAAAGCACCCCCAACAGATAACCATCCAGCCTCTGTTTAAAAGCTTCCAAAGAAGGAGCTTCCACCACACTCTGGGGCAGAGAGTTCCACTGTTAAACAGCTCTCGCAGTCAGGAAGTTCTTCCTAATGTTCAGATGGCATCTCCTTTCTCGTAGTTTGAAGCCATTGTTCCGCATTCTAGTCTCCAGGGCAGCAGAAAACAAGCTTGATCCCTCCTCTCTATGACTTCCTCTCACATATTTATACAAGGCTATGATGTCTCCTCTCAGCCTTCTCTTCTGAAGGCTAAACATGCCTAGCTCTTTAAGCCGCTCCTCATAGGGCTTGTTCTCCAGACCATTGATTATTTTAGTCGCCCTCTTCTGGACACCTTCCAGATTGTCAACATCTCCCTTCAATTGTGGTGCCCACAATTGGACAGAGTATTCCAGCTGTGGTTTAACCAAGGCAGAATAGAGGAGTGACTTCCCTGGATCTAGACACTATACTCCTATTGATGCAGGCCAAAATCTCATTGGCTTTTTTTTTAACTGCCGCATCACATTATTGGCTCATGTTCAACTTGTTGTCTACGAGGACTCCAAGATCTTTTTCTCACATACTGCTCTCGAGTCAGGCATCCCCCATTCTGTATCTTTGCATTTCATTTTTTTTCTGCCTAAGTGAAGTATCTTGCATTTGTCACTGTTGAACTTCCTTTTGTTAGTTTTGGCCCATCTCTCTAATCTGTTCAGATCATTTTGAATTCTGCTCCTGTCTTCTGGAGTATTGGCCATCCTCACACTGTACTTATCATACCCGGTAGTGGATTTATATTAGGGGACAAATATTACTATGATCAAGAGATATATAGATCCCTCATTGACAGCTGGAGAAGTGCTTTGGTTTTAAACTGAGTGTGAGGCATTCCAAAAAGAAGCTTGAAAAAAATGTGTCAGTCATCCTTCTGTCTGGATTTTGGATTTTAAATCCTAGAGTTGAGTGTTTTGTTTATTCAGAGATACTGCAGATAGCCATTGGCATTTTTAAAAGGCAACGTTGCGTCCTTTAGTTCCCAACTAATCACTTGGAAAAAATGGAGATACACACATTTCTGTGTCAGCCACGCTCTTTGGTTGGGTAAAGCCGTGCTTCTGTCAGGAAGACTAATCTCCAGTTTAGTACATGGAAGAAACTGAGCAAAAAAAGTGTCACTTTCATGTAGCAGAATAAAAAATCTAATTGAGGAATCACCTTCTGCCATTGGAGCCCCTGGTGGTGTAGTGGGTTAAACCACTGAGCTACTGAACTTGCTTACTGAAAGGTCGCAGGTTCGAATCCAGGGAGTAACATGAGCTCCCAATGTTAGCCCCAGCTTCTGCCCCTAGAAGTTCAAAAACATGCAAATGTGAGTAGATCAATATGTACCGTTCTGACGGGAAAGTAACGGCGCTCCATGCAGTCATGCCAGCCACATGACCTTGGAGGCATCTACGGACAAAACCGGCTCTTCGGCTTAGAAATGGAGATGAGCAGCAACCCGCAGAGTAGGACACGGCTGGACTTAATGTCAGGGGAAAGCCTTTACCTAACCCTTTTGGTTCTAATGTTTTTATGTTTGTTTTATGTCCGATATAATAGGTTGTGTTTACATTTTATTCTAATTTGCTAAGTTATAATTTGTTTTTTATATGCTGTGGAGTTTAATTTTCATTATTGTGTGTCTATTCATTGTTATGTTCATGCATTTAATGTTTGGCATTTTGGTGATTGGAATCCACCCTGAGTCCTTTTGGAGTGATAGGGCTGTATGTGTGTGTGTGTGTGTGTGTGTGTATATATATATATATATAAAGGTTGGGGCAGTGTTTCCCAACCAGTGTGCCGAGAGCAATCATCAGGTGTGCCGTGGGAAATTGGAACCTCAAATATCCTTTCTTCCCCCTCCTGCCGAACACTTTTTCTTCTCCACTCGGGCTCCCTTATTCCCAGCCTCGCTCTGCTCGCTTTGCCTCGCTTTGCTCTGGGGCGAGTCTGCACAGTAGCACCCGCAGGGGTCACGTCTTCCTCCCTCCCCTTCCCCTCCTGAACACGCTCGTGCTGCCCCCTCAGATCAAAATGGCAGCAGAAGAGGCAGTGTAGAAGAAAAAGTAAGTGTTTGGCAGGAGGGGGAAGAAAGGGCGCGAAGGGGGAGGAAGAGGTCTCTGTCGAAAGCTGGCATGGGCAAACGTGGAGCGTCCAGGTGTTTTGGACTCAACTCCCACCATTCCTAGCAGCCTCAGGCTCTTTTCCCTTTCCCCCCTCAGCCACTTAAGCAGGAAAGGGCCTCAGGCTGTTAGGAATGGTGGGAATTGAAGTTCAAAGCACCCAGAGGGCCGAAGTTTTCCCATGTCTGTTTTAGGGACCTTAAAGTGTCGAGTCTCCTTCCAACGTTGTGATTCTGGATAGAAAAGAAACAACAACATAACATTGTTTGAGTCCACAGTGCTCTCTGGGTGTAGGTGAACTACAACTTCCAAACTCAAGGTCAATTCCCAAGCAAACCCTTTCAGTACTTTCTGTTGGTAATGAGAGTTCAAAATGCCAAGTTTGGTTCAATTCCACTGTTGCAAGAGTTCAGGATGCTATTTGATTGTGTGTTAACTATAAACCCCAGAAACTGTAACTCCCAAATGTCAAGGTCTATTTTCCCCAAGCTCCATCTGTGTTCACATTTGGGCATATTGAGTATTCATGCCAAGTTTGGTCCTGATCGGAGCTACATACAGGGAGCATACCACCCCCCTGCTGTGTCAGCTCCACTGGCTGTGTGTCCATTTCCGAGCTCAATTCAAAGTGCTGGTTTTGACCTTTAAAGCTCTATACGGTTCTGGCCCAGCTTACTTGTCCGAATTCATCAGCCGCTACGTCCCACTTCGTAATTTAAGATCTTCCGGGGAGGCCCTGCTCTCGCTCCCGCCTACTTCTCAAATGTGGTTGGTGGCGACGAGAGATACGGCCTTCTCAGTGGTGGCTCCCCGTCTGTGGAACGCACTCCCTATTGCTATACGATCAACCCCCATCCCTCCTGGCATTCAGAAAAAAAGTGAAATTCGGATTATGGGACCAAGCGTTTGCACATTAGCACGATACAGCACTTTAGATTGGACTGAAATGGCAAACTGGTGGACATGACCCAAAGCTTCTATTATGGACGCAATACTGTTCTTAATTTATGTGAATGTATGATGTATTTTAATGCTAATTGTTTTTTAATGTATTTTAATGCTAACTGTATTTTAATGTATTTTAACTTTGACTGTTTTTGGGTTTTTATTATATGTATACTGTGTTTTTGGCATCGAATCGTTGCGGTTGTTAGGCCACTCTGAGCCCCCCCTCGGGGGTTGAGAAGAAGCGGGGTAGAAATGGTGGAAATAAATAAATACATCAAAACAGGCCCAGGATTCACACTGAGTGTAAAAATACATTTAAACACTTATTAACTATATTGACTACTGTGTCAGTGTCATTTTGGTTGGTGGTGTGCCCCAGGATTTTGTAAACGTCAAAAATGTGCCGCGGCTCAAAAAACACTCTATATCAGTGTTTCTCAACCTTCCTAATGCCATGACCCCTTAATACAGTTCTTCATGTTGTGGTGACCCCCAACCATAACATTATTTTTGTTGCTACTCCATAACTGTAGTTTTGCTACTGTTATGAATCGTAACGTCAATATCTGCACCAAATTTGGCACAAATACCTAATTTTACTCCCTAATTTTAATAGTGGGTCGGGCGGGATTGATTTTGTCATTTGGGACTTGTAGTTGCTGGGATTTATAGTTCACCTAAAATCTAAGAGTGTTCTGAACTCCACCAACGCTGGACTTGAAACGAACGTGGTCCACGGACCTCCCATGATCAACAGAAAGTACTGGACGGGCTTGATGGACATTGACCTTGAGTTTTGGAGCTGTAGTTCACCTACATACAAGGAGCACTGTCAGGGCCGTAGCCAGGATTTTGTTTCGGGGCTGAGTTTGGTTCGGGGCTGAGACTGAGTGGAAGAGGGTCTACCCTAGCAAACCTTTTGTATTGTTATCTCAATAACCCCATTAATGTGGGATATAATGAGCATGGTGATCAGATCATGATATGAATAAACATAACAGTTTAAATAATGTACCAGTAAGGCCTTCTCGCGGACCACCCTGAGAATTTTGAAGCCTGAAGCCCCCCCCCCCCGGCTACATGCCTGAGCACTGTGGACTCAAGCAATTATGGATCTGGACCAAACTTGGCATGGATACCCAATATGCCCAAATGTGAACACTGGTGGAGTTTGGAGACAATAGACCTTGACATTTGGGAGTTATAGTTGCTGGGATTTCTAGTTCATCTACAGTCAAAGAGCATTCTGAATCCCACCAACGATGGAATTGGGCAAAACTTCCCACTCAGAACTCCCATGATCAACAGAAAATACTGGAAGGGCTTGATGGACATTGACCTTGAGTTTTGGGGCTGTAGTTCACCTACATACAAGGAGCACTGGACTCAAGCACACTTTTATGGATCTGGACCAACCAACCAAAATGACATTAACACAGTAATAAGCCAAAATGTGAACACTGGTGGAGTTTGGGAGACAATAGACCTTGACATTTGGGAGTTACCAGTTGCTGGGATTTCTAGTTCATCTACAGTCAAAGAGCATTCTGAATCCCACCAACGATAGAATTGGGCAAAACTTCCCAACTCAGCGGTCCTAGAGCCAGCAGAAAATACTATGCTTTCTGAAGGTCTTTGGCGACTGGTGGGCGCTGGCACCCCTCGCGACTCCCTCAGGGGTCCCGACCCCCAGGTTGAGAAACACTGCTCTATATTATAGAGCAGTGGTTCTCAACCTGTGGGTCCCCAGGTGTCTTGGCCTACAACTCCCAGAAATCCCAGCCAATTTACCAGCTGTTAGGGTTTCTGGGAATTGAAGGCCAAAACATCTGGAGACCCACAGGTTGAGAACCACTGTTATAGAGGAATGACTTCTACTTTCAATTCAGCTTGAAGAAAGCCAATCAGGCAGCTGGAAAGGAGAAGAAAGAGAAGCTAGGAAAGTGGGGCTGCAAAGGATTAGGCAGGACTCTTTCCTGCTAAACCAGAGAAGAGTAGGCTGGGCCCAACTCAAGTCTGGATTTCCATACACCCCCTTCCCCGCCTTCCAAAGTGACCCTCCAAAGTGGGAATTGGGCGCCAACCCCATCCAGCCTCTCTTTCTTTCCTTCTTTCTTTCCCCGCCATTCCTGGCTCTTTCTCCTCCTTCCCTGGGTTCTTTCCTTCTTCCTTCCCAGCCGCGCGCAGGAAAGGGAAGGCGAAGCGAGGAGGCGGCCAATGGCCAAGGCGAGAGGAGGGGCTCCAACCGGGGATCGCCCTCCTCTTTCTCCTGAACCGTGGGGCCGCCCCTCCGAGAGGGAGATCCAGCGAGGGACTAGCGATGGAGCCCGAGGGCGGCGACGTGGCGGGCGACTCGGCTGCCCCGCTGCTCTTGGACTTGGACGACGACGAGGACCTGGAAGTGTTCAGCAAGGTACTACTACTAGGGGAATGAACCAGAAAGGGGGATCGCAGGTTTGCTTAGGCTTCCCACTCCCGTTTGGAGTGCCCGACGAGGAAGCAGGAGAGTCTCTCCGCCCGTGGAGCGTTTCCACATCTAGCGATGAGGGCGCATGCCTCTTTCCCGGCATCGTCAAGGAGCTCACCCTTGAAGATCTCGGAGCCCTGAGCCTTAAGCTTCCTCTGGACAAGGAAACCAACCAACCAACCTAGAGACTCCCCTCTGAAGTTTCCCAAGCGCTTCCCATGCCATTCTCGATGCTTTTCTCTATCTGTGGCTTTCCCCCGCCTCTCGATGTTTAGGGCAAGTTTCTCCTAGAGTCCTCAACTTCGAAGAGATCGCAAGAGAAAGGCTGGTTCAACCCTATTCTGCCAGGCAGGCAGGCAGGAAGGAAGGCACCACCAAAGCACGGCCCACACAACCTGCTTTTCAAGGCAGGCTCAAAAGCAGCACTTTCCACTGTCAAGCAAACACCTCTATGGGGAAGTTCTTCCCAACCTTTAGGGAGAATCTCTTCTCGTGCAATGTGAATCCATTGCTCCCTTCCCTAGTTTCAACAGAAGCAGGAAACAAGCTTGCCCCTTCCAAGCTTATTAAAGTACCCATAGGGTTTTCTTGTGTTTGGAGGGGGGGTGAGGGGGGGCATGAGCCTCAGGTCATATAATAATGGGAGTCAGCTGCACTAAGATCACTACTACTGACCGACAGGTCATGAGTTCGAAGCCAGCCCGGGTTGGAGTGAGCTCCCGACCAAATTTGTGTAGCTTGTTGTCAACCTTTGCAGCCCGAAAGACAGTTGCATCTGTCAAGTAGGAAATTTAGGTACCACTTTGTGGGGAGGCTGATTTAATAATAATAATAAACTTTATTTATACCCCGCCCCATCTCCCCAATGGGGACTCGGGGCGGCTCACACGAGGCCAAGCCCAAACAACAAATTACAATAAAATAAAATTAAAATACCAGCAATGAACACAATAAAAAAGATAAATACATATAAATAAAAACAATATACAACTCGATATCTAAAATCACAAAGATTCTGAGTGAGGTTTCTCTTCTTGTTGACCTTTGCAGCCCGAAAGACAGTTGCATCTGTCAAGTAGGAAATTTAGGTACCACTTTGTGGGGGAGGCTGATTTAATAATAATAATAAACTTTATTTATACCCCGCCCCATCTCCCCAATGGGGACTCGGGGCGGCTCACACGAGGCCAAGCCCAAACAACAAATTACAATAAAATAAACTTAAAATACCAGCAATGAACACAATAAAAAAGATAAATACATATAAATAAAAACAATATACAACTAGATATCTAAAATCACAAAGATTCTGGGTGAGGTTTCGACCAAATTGTATAGCTTCTTGTTGACCTTTGCAGCCCGAAAGACAGTTGCATCTGTCAAGTAGGAAATTTAGGTACCACTTTGTGGGGAGGCTAATTTAACTGATTTACAAAGCCATAAAAATCTCCAGGAAGTATGCAAAGAATGCAGATGCGACAGCTCCCCTGGTGGCCAGAAGTTGGAATGTTAAATAGCCTCTGAGTGCCTGTCTATATGTGTTGTGTGTCTATGGCATTGAATGTTTGCCATGTATATGTACACTGTAATCCGGCCTGAGTCCCCTGCGGGGTGAGAAGGGCGGAATATAAATACTGTAAATAAATAAATAAATCAATAAATAATACACCACACAGTCCTAGACGCTTGGGAAGTGTTCGACTTGTGATTTTCTGATACGAAATTCAGCGTAAAAAAATTGGGTGCCCTAACAAATTTGTGAACATCCTGCGGCTGCAACATGATGTCATGATGGCAAACAGTCTTGGACAGCAATGTCTCCCAAAGTGACTCATTTAAGGCGGAATCAGGTGTCAATCAGGGATGTGTTATTGCCCCGACTTTATTTTCCATCTTCATCGCTATGATACTTCATCTTGTTGATGGGAAGTTTCCCACTGGAGTGGAAATCATCTGTCGTATATCTTGTTTCCTGTAACACACTGTGTCAGTAAAATAATAATAATGTTCCAGAAGCCCCCCCCGAAATTCTCAGGGTGGTCCGCGAAAAGGCCTTACTGGTACAATATTTAAACTGTTATGTTTATTCATATCATGATCTGATCACCATGCTCATTATATCCCACATTAATGGGGTTATTGGGATAACAATACAAAAGATTTGCTAGGGTAGACCCTCTTCCACCCAGTCTCAGCCCCCTCCGAAACAAAATCCTGGCTACGGCCCTGTCCAGAAGCATTCTCTTCTGATGTTTTGGCCTAGCAGTTTGCAAGGTCTGGCTTCTTACTGCCTGGGGGAATCCCATGATCAGCTGATTGTTTCTTGCCTGGAATTCCCCTGTTTTTGGGTGTTGTTGCTAAGCAAGGTGACCAATTGCTACATTCACACCTACATCAAACAGACAAGAGTTCTTTCTCTCACGTTAGATGGATATATAAACCCCATTTTCCTAGTTTCCAACAGATGTCACAACCTCTGAGGATGCCTGCCATAGATGCAGGTGAAATGTCAGGAGAGAATGCTTCTGGAACATGGCCATACAGCCCGGAAAACACACAACAACCCAGTGATTCTGGCCATGAAAGCCTTTGACAATACAATAATAATAATAATAGGACTTAATATTATAGTAATAAGTAATGAGACTGTTTGCAGTGCCTAAAGACATTGGCCTGAACTTAAAAAGAATTGGCACTGACAAAATTATTTATTTATTTATTTAAAACTTTTGTACCCCGACCTTCCCACCTCTATCGAGGGACTCAGACTGGCATTACCACCAGTCAGCTGCAAAAGGCCACCCTACTCTGATCTGGGCACATTATTCGCCAATACATCACACAGTCCTAGACACTTGGGAAGTGTCCGACTTGTGATCAAATACAAAAGCCAGCAAAGTGATCTTGTTTGCTATGTACTAACCTTGTTATGTTTCAAATAATAATACGACTTTATTTACAACCCATCCTCTCCTGCAAAGGGAACCCGTAATCTTATGGGAACCTGTTTATTCCATGGCTAATATGGCAGTGTTCAAAGCAGATATTGTGGGATTTTTCTGCCTTGATATTCTGGGTTATGCCTTGACATTCTGGGTTATATGGCTGTGTGGAAGGGCCCTTAGATAGTTGTTTCTTCATGGCCATTTTGTGATGTTTGAGATTTGCTTAGGCATTCAAACTCACCTGTTCCAAGGCCTGGACACTTCTAGTGCAACTGTGGCTTCTATGCCATGATGTAACTCCAGGCTTTAGTCCACACTTTAAGGTCACTATTCAAGATGATAAATCTTACCAAGACATTTTGCTGAAAAGTGTCATGAAAATCTGAAGGCAAATCCTGAGTGAATTCACCACTTAACCAACAAGGAAGTCTTCAGCTGCAGCTTGCTTTGTAGATGTCGTTGTGGAGAAAGCCAGAGTCCCAACTTTGGGAATTAATACAGACAAAGTCAAGATATTTGAAGGCAGAACTCCACCCAGGCTGGCTTGTTTCACAAGTATGACATCATTTGTGATTAGAATGTGTGACTACTTTTCATTGTAAGACTGCTTTGCAGGCAGCAAACTGGTGCAGGGAAAGGATGTCTTATATTGTGCTTGGCTCTGCAGCAATAGAAAACCATTGCATGTGTTCACTTGTTTCACAACTAAAGGTGACATCATGCAATATTTGACTTCTGATACACTCAATGGAGCGTTTTTATCTTACTTGGTGCTTTATTTATCAGAAGCAAACCAAGGGTACAGTTGCTATGTATTTTTAAAAACACAAAGTTTAAAAAACTTGGCATTATATTAAATGTTATTTGACCAGTAGCTGGCCACTTGGAGTGCCTCTGGTGTTGCTATAAGGTCCTCCATTGTACATGTGGCAGGGCTCAGACTGCATTGTACTTGGTACTGTCCTCTAGAACAGTGTTTCCCAACCAGTGTGCCATGGCACACTAGTGTGCCGTGAGCGATCATCAGGTGTGCCGTGGGAAATTGGAACCTCCAATACCCTTTCTAGGAAGGGAGTGACATCAGAAAGGAGATTCCACCTGAACATTAGGAAGAACTTCCTGAATGTGAGAGCTGTTCAGCAGTGGAACTCTCTACCCCAAAGTGTGGTAGAGGCTCCTTCTGAGGAGGCTTTTAAACAGAGGCTGGATGGCCATCTGTTGGGGGTGCTTTGAACACGATTGTCCTGCTTCATGGCAGCAGGTTGGACTGGATGACCCAAGAGGTCTCTTCCAACTCTATGATTCCATTTTTAGTGTGTTCATGGCTGAGGCCGGAGGCACCAGCTTGGTGTGCAGCCTTCCCTGCCTGGCATGCAACACTGGAGAACAGAAGTTTGCACCACAATCTGTGAGCATTGTTAGATATCCACCTCTGTCCACAAGCTCATTATGAGGAGGCTGGCCAAAAGCCATGGCTTTAAAAGATCACTAATGGATTATCATTGGGAGCATCGGTCCAGCTGGTAGCCATATACAAGATGGATTTTACTGAGTCATATTCACCTCCCTATTTTTATCAGTAACTAGCTGAGGACCCGGCGGTGCCCGGGTTATTTGAGGAAGGCATTGTGTGCCAAGGTTGGTCCGTATCAGTTGTTCATTTGGCTCGCAGTGGTTTCGGGAAGTGAGTGAAGGATTATGGACCATGGACCATAATCCATGGTCCATCCTCCTCCAAATTGCACCAGGATTTAGGGGGTTCTGTGTGCCAAATTTGGTCTTGCTCAGTCATTGAAAGAGGGTCGCAGCAGTCTTGGAAAGTGAGTGGAGGTACTTCAAGTCCCATCATCTGTGGTCCATCCTCCTGAAAACTGCACCAGGGCGCAAAGTGGGTAATGGGGGCTCTATGTGCCAAGTTTGGTCTTGATCAGTCACTGGATGAGAGTCGCAGTGGTCTCAGGAAGTGAGTAAAGGTACTGCAAGTCCCATCATCCATAATCCGTCCTCCCCCCTTTGCCAAGTTTTGTCTTTATTGGTACTGGATGAGTGTCGCTGTGGTCTCAGGGAGTGGAGGTACTTCAAGTACCATCATCCATGGTCCATCCTACTCGAAGCTGTACCAGCATTTAGTGTAGGTCATGGGAGCTCTGTGTGCCAAGTTTGGTCTTGATCAGTCATTGGATGAGGGTCGCAGCGGTCTCAGGAAGTGAGTGGAGGTACTTCAAGCCCCATCATCCATGCTCTGCTCTTCTACAAACTGCACCAGGACATAGAGTGGGTCACGGGAGCTCTGTGTGCCAAGTTTGATATTTATCGGTCTTTGTTGTGGGCCACAGTGGTCTCTGGGAAGCAAAGCGCTTTGAAGTACTACAAATCCCATAATCCGTGGTTCATCTTTCTCAAACTGCACCAGGACGTAAAGGGCATCATGGGGGTTATGTGTGCCAAGTTTGGTCCAGGTCCGTCACCCATGCTGGTCAGAGTAAGTGAGTGAAGGTACTGCAAGTCCTTCAAACTGCAACAGGATGTAGAGTGGATCTTGGGGGGGGGGGAGGTGGTCTGTGTGCCAACTGTAGTCTTGTTCTGTCATTGTTGGGAGCCTAGTCAGGAAAATAAAGTTAAGTAAGCCTTACTGTCAATTCAGGCTGAGGCCTAGTCAGGAGAATCAAGTTGAGGAAGCCTTACTGTGAATTCAAGCTGAGGCCTAGTCTCGAAAATCAAGTTTTTTTTCCTTACCCCTCTCTGGCACTTTAGAGTTTCGGAATGTTCGTGTTGGCTGGGCAATGGGAGTCGTGTATGCAAATAATCCCACTGTGGGAGCCAAATCAGAAAAGCTGCCACATATCCTTCCGCCCTCCGGACACATACAAACATACTTACAAACATTCCGCTTTATAAAGGTACTAGCTGAGGACCCGGCGGTGCCCGGGTTATTTGAGGAAGGCATTGTGTGCCAAGGTTGGTTCCTATTAGATGTGTATGTGGCTTGCAGTGGTCTCAGGAAGTTAGTGAAGGTACTGCAAGTCCCATTGGCCATGGTCCATCCCCCCCAACAGCACCAGGATGTAGAGTGGGTCATGGGGGGCTCTTAGTGCCACGTTTGGTGTTGATCATTCATTGGATGAGGGTCGCAGTAGTCTCAGAAGGTGAGTGAAGGTACTCCAAGTCCCGTCATCCATGGTCCATCCCCCTCCAAACAGCACCAGGATGTAGAGTGGGTCATGAGGGCTTTGTGTGCCAAGTTGGTCTTGATTAGTCATTGAATGAGGGTCGCAGCAGTCTTGGGAAGTGAGTGGAGGTACTTCAAGTCCCATAATTCAGGGTCCATCCTCCTCAATACTGCACCAGAATGTAGAATGAGTCATGGGGGCTCTGTGTGCCAAGTTTGGTCTTGATCAGTGTTTGGATGACGTTGGCAATGGTCTGGTGAAATGAGTGGAGGTACTTCAAGTCCCATTATCCGTGGTCCGCCCTCCGAACTGCATCAGGACATCCATTGGGTCATGGGGGCTTTTTGTGCCAAGTGTGGTCATGATTATGCACTGGATGAGAGTCGCAGCGGGCTTGGGAAGTGAATGGAGGTACTTGAAATCCCATCCTTCATGGTCCATCCTCCTCTAAACTGCAGTAGGATGGAGTGTGGGTCATGGGGGTACTGTGTGCCAAGTTTGGTCTTGTGGTTCAGGGCCGCCTTGGTCTGTGGGGAATGAAGAGTTTGAAAGTACTACAAATCTCATAACCTGTGATGGTACTTCAAGTCCCATCATCCATGGTCCACCCTACTCCAAACTGCAGTAGAATGAATCATGGGACATAGGGGCTCAGTGTGCCAAGGTTGGCTACTGTTAATTCAGGCCATACACAATGTCCCATTAACTGAGGCCTAGTCAGGGAAATCAAGTTAATGAAGCCATACTGTTAATTTTGGGCCTGGTTTGTGATTTGTAGGAAGTTAATTGGGTGAAGGTACTGCAAATCCCATCATTCGTGGCCCATCCTGTCCTAAACTCTCTTTTGGGGCCTGTAATGTTCTGGCCTGCTCTGCTGGTAATTGGTAACTTTAAAAGGCCAAATGGCAGGCAGCCGTTTTCTAAAAGCGGGGGGGGGGAGGAGAAAGCAGGAATCCATTTTGTTTTCACAGAGCCAAGTGGGGAGGAATGTTGATGGTACATTTTTCCCCTCAGTGGAAGAAATCCTGTTGTTTGAATGTAGAGGCCTGGATTCTGGGATGCTGGCTAATCAGTGGCAATCAATGCCCTCTGTCTGGTGCCTTAGAATTTTGGAGTGGCGAGGCTGGCCAATCAAAGGACTTTATGCAAATAGCTGCCACATTTTCCCCCTCAGTGGGAAGAAATCCTGTTGTTTTAATGTAGAGGCCTAGATTCTGGGATGCTGGCTAATCAGTGGCAATCAATGCCCTCTGTCTGGTGCCTTAGAATTTTGGAGTGGTGAGGTTGGCCAATCAAAGGACTTTATGCAAATAGCTGCCGCATTTTTCCCCTCAGTGGGAAGAAATCCTGTTGTTTGAACGTAAAGGCCTGGATTCTGGGATGCTGGCTAATAGAATTTTGGAGTGGCAAGGCTGGCCAATCAAAGGACTTTATGCAAATTGCTGCCACATTTCCGCCCTCCCTCCGCACACATACAAACATTCTGTTTTATTAAGGTATACAGATAGAGATAGAGATGTACATAAATACAAAATCAGGCACCAGTGCACATTATCTCCCATACCCTGTTGTTTACATACATCAACTTTTTCTCTACTGAGAGTTAAGTTCCGTTGATAGAAGAGGCTCCCTTGGGTTTGAGTTGGTACATTGATGCAAGCGAAGGGAATAGTTTGTGTTTGACTGCATAAACTGAAAACATATTTTTAACTATAGCTCCCAGAACCCCTTAGCCAGCATGAACTTTAGCTGCTGTAGGACTAGTAAGGTCTGCATTACTTCCCCCAAAGAATTAATACCATGAGTAGGAAGACCCAATGATATGAAAATAAGACATAAGACATAGATTGTACTAATATAATACAGGTCCTACTTCTATATCGTTGGACCTTTGCCACTGCCTGTATGTCATCTTCTTTGCACACAGCAGTCTTTTGGACTGACAACTGAATGCCGTGAGGCAGGGATACAGAATGTATTACCTTCCAGCCATTGTTAATATAGCCAGGGACGAGGAAAGGCGAAACCTAACAACATTAAGAGCAGGCATGGGCAAACTTCAGCCCTCCAGGTTTTTTGGACTTCAACTCACACAATTCCTAACAGCCTGTTGGGAATTGAAGTCAAAGGGACCCCTGAAGGGTCAAAGTTTGCCAATTCGATTGGTAACCAGTGCAGATCCCAGAGTATTAGTGTTATACGACAACTCGCAGGCTCCCCTGCAAGAAGTTGGGCTGCGGCATTCTGCACTAGTCTAAATTTCCAGATCATAGTCAGGGGTAGGCCAATGTAAAGAGCGTTACAGTCGTCAAGTCGTGAGATGACCGTGGCTTGGATTACCGTGGCCAGGTCGTTCCGGGATACTTAGGGAGCCGGACGCCTCGCCTGTCATAGATGGAAAAACGCAACTCTGCTGACATTGGAGACCTGAGCCTCCATTGACAGCAGAGGGTCCAAAAGGACTCCCAGCCTTTTTACTGATGATGACGGGCATAATGCCTCGCCATCCAGGGTCAAAAACAGTTAACTATTGCGAACTTGCAGAAGACCCACTATTGTTGTGTGTCCTTTCCTGATATCTTTTTGTGAAAAGAAACGATCTTGGGAAATGACTTTTTGTTTGATGCAAAGCCCACAAGGCTTTCAGTGCCAGAGCAACGTTGTTACATTTATACAGTCTTACAGTTACAAATGACTCTTTGAAGGCAACCATAGGGCTGATGTTGGCCTCGGTGAAATGACATTTGCTGACTTAGGCCAGTGTTTCCCAACCTTTTTTGAGCCGCGGCACACTTTTTACATTTACCAAATCCTGGGGCACACCACCAATATTTATTCAAAAGAAGGTATTACACACACCACCAACCAAAATGACACAAAATGACACTCTTAACACAGCAATACATATAGTTAATATGTTTTTAAATGTATTTATACACTCAGTGTGAAACCTGAGCCTGTTTTGATGAACACAACATAGATATCCTGGCAGGAATGGCAGAAAGACACAAACTTCCCACACAGAACTCCCATAACCAAGAGAAAATACGATAAGAGTTTGGTGGGCATTGAACTTGGGTTTTGGAGTTGTAGTTCACCTATATCCAGATAGCACTGTGGACTCGAAACAATGTTGGATCAGGACCAAACTTGGCATGAATACTCAATATGCCCAAATATGAACACAGATGGAGTTCAGGTGAAATAGACCTTGACATTTGGGAGTTGTAGTTGCTGGGATTTATAGTTCCCCTACAATCAAAGAGCATTCTGAAACCCACCAATGATAGAACTGGGCCAAACTTCCCACACAGAACCCCCAGGAGGCAAGAGGAGGTCTCTATTTGGGGAAAGGGAGGCGGGTCTTCCCAATGCATGGAGAGGGAGAGACCAAGTAGACAACAGGTGGGGAGGGGGGTGTTTGTAATTTTGTGCCTTTATCGAGGTAGGTTTCTTAGGGTTTTTATACTTCAACACACTAGACTCCCCCGGAGCTTCCAATTTCCCACGGCACACCTGATGATTTCTGACGGCGCACTATTGTGCCCTGGCACACTGGTTGGGAAACACTGACTTAGGCCATTCTTTTTAATTGAGATTCCAGCTCATGAATCTTCCAGGACCTCCTTTGTACTGCCCAGTTAAGGCATTGTGATTCCAGTTTAGGAATGGAAATCCAGTTAGATGGAGCCAAGATTCTGGTTCTATAAAGTAAGGGTAGGATATCTTTGAGGTCTCTTAGTCATAGTGTCACCATAAGTATATATAAAAAAGATTTGAAGGTAGCTACAAACAGCAATTTAGAGTTCTCAGACATAAAGTAAGTCATTGTTATTTGGGTTTGCTGTTAGAACTCATAGAAAAGGTCATAAAATTGGGAACACGGTGTACCACGGTGTACACATAGAATCATATAGCTGGAAGACATAAAAAGGCCAACTGGCCCAACCCCTGTCATGTAGAAATACACAATTAAAGCACTCCCCATTGATGACCATCCAGGCTCTGTTTAATGTATTTATTTTATTTATTTACAACATTTCTACCCCACCCTTCTTAACCCTCGAGGAGGGACTTCCCTTGATTTATACTCCCATTGCTGCAACCTAGAATTGCACTTACCTTTTAAGCTGCTGCACAACATTGTTAATTCATGTTCAGCTTTTGATCTGCTAAGACTTCTAATATATCACATGCTGAATGTGATTCAACAGTGTGATGTTCTGTAGATTTGCACAGAAATGGGGGAGAATTGGTCCATAAATATATCTCCTTATTATCTATAATGTCCTGAACCAATTTGAAACCATATGAAATATTATTTAGTCCCAGAAATCAGATATCTTACTTGTAAGATCCACATTTAAAGAAGTGTGAAATCACAGCTGAGCAGAGGATAAAAACTTATTAAAATGATCACTCAGGGAAGCAAAGTCAATAATTTTCTGTGATTAGGCAGAACAGCGCTCCATGCAGTCATGCTGGCCACATGACTTTGGAGGTGTCTACGGACAATGCTGGCTCCTTGGCTTAGAAATGGAGATGAGCACCAACCTCCAGAGTCAGACATGACTGGATTTAATGTCAGGGAAAAAAAACCTTTACCTAGGCATGATGGCAGTTATATTCCAAAAAGAAACTCTTGTATTATTTGGCTCGGGTAATTATGGCACCTAGAATTGTTTACTTGTTCTTGAGTTGAAATACTTTTCTTAGGATTTCATTTCCTCTATTTATCTCCCCCCTTCACTGATTCCCAAAAAAGGCTAGTGAGACTGACTTTTCTGGAGAAAAAATAATCAGGAAAAAAACATGGAGGCCCCTTCCACACAGATGAATAAAATCCCACATTTTCTGCTTTCCACTGGAATACATGCCCGGATTACCCATAAGGCCAACGAGGCCATGGCCTAGGGGCACAAGCCGAGTTTTTTTTGGGGGGGGGGGGGGTGGCAGATCACGGACCAAAAAACCCCAAAACTGGTCTGCGCCCCTCTTTCCACATTTTCTCATGCCCCTCCTCGCTCCTTCTCCATCCCAAAGTCTCTGCTCCATCCCCTTCTCTCTCGCATGCTCTCTCTCTCTCTCTCTCTCTCTCTCTGTGCATGCCTTTGCTGAGTGAGTTCTGCTCCGCACCCTCTGCTCTCTCCCCAACTCTCTTGCCTCCTGACTCCTCTTTCTCGGAAACCTTTGGAGTGAGTTCACAGTGGAGCTTTCCCAAGCCTCCTGTGGGAATGGGGACCTTGGAGCACAGTGGCGGGAGGTTGGGGACCTTGGAGGTGGCGGAGGTTCCAAACTGTGGCCTAGGGTGCAAAAAAGTGTTAACCAGACCTGCTGAAATATATGGCAGTGTGGACTCAGATAACCCAGTTCAATGCAGATATTGTGGGATTTTCTGCCTTGATATTCAGGGTTATATAGCTGTATGGAAGGGCCTGGAGTTGCATGTGACATGCAAACAGAGCCTCAGGCCATGCACATTTGCTGTATAATGATAAGCAAATCCATGGTTCAACCATCCAAGGACCAACTCAAAGTGCCACAAAATGTACAAGTTTTTGTGTTCAACATGTGTGGTATTTATAAAAAGGGATGGAGGAAGAAACAAAGAAGTTCATAATTGTCCATGCCTTGTGCATGTAAGCTCGATTCAAACACAGAGGCTGCAAATGGAATCAGTTGCTGATACGCCTACAGGCATTAGGTTAAACCTAGCCCAACCCAACTGGCATGAAGAATCAGTGTCTGGAGACATAATCAGAGTTAAATCAGAGCTCTGACTAATGCCTTGGGCTGAACACTCACATTCCTGCAATGAGATATCATATGATAACTTTTATATCGTATTGTCAAAGAATTTCATGGCTGGACATTTCACCTGCATCTGTGGCTGGCATCTTCAGAGATCCTCTGATGCCAGCTATAGATGCAGGCTAAAAAGTGGGAGAAAATGCTGCTAGAACATGGTCATACAGCCCAGAAACCACACCACACTCCAACTTTTATATTACCAAAGCTGATTCTTGGTTTTAGCAGATAACACAATGTTAAAAAAGGTTAGTTGAGGCCAGATTGTGAGCATTGTACAGTGGTTGGGAACTGGATTAAGAGTATAGGTGTTACCAGTGTTTTTGTTGTAGAAAAGAATTGCATGTGGAACACTATGAACATTTAAAAGCACTATATAGATAAGGCAGTGTTTTTCAACCTTTTTTGAGCCATGGCACATTTTTTACATTTACAAAATCCAGGGGCACACCACCAACCAAAATGACACAAAATTACACTCTAACACAGAAATACACATAGTTAATATGTTTTTAAATGTATTTATACACTCAGTGTAAATCCTGGGCCTGTTTCAATAAACACAACATATATATGACTTCCTCTCACATACTTATACATGGCTATCATGTCTTCTTTCAGCCTTCTTTTCTTCAGGCTAAACAAGCCCAGCTCTTCAAGCTGCTCCTCATAGGGCTTGTTCTCCAGACCTTTGTGAATTTTGACCTTGAGTGAAACTTGCTTCCAGTTAACTATGGATGTCATGAAGCTGTTATAAACAGTTCCTTCCCCGGGGGGGGGGGGGGGAGGCAACTATAAAGAAATTCAGTACAAAAGTAAAAAAAAAAATCTAAGCGGGGAGGCTCAATTTCTTTCTTGGAAACCTGTGATTGCTTCAGCCTCCCGATGCTCCCAGGTTCACTCACTGCCCAATTCAGCGACATGGAGCTTCTGGCTTTGGCCGGAACAGAGTTTCATAGATCTGTGTGGCCTCTTTCGCTGCCTCCCTCCACAAAAGCAGAGCACTGGGCGGGAAGTGATTGAGTTGGTGTTTTCGCGTTGGCTTGGATTTCTTGCGAGAATAGCCAAAGCTGGGAGCTCCACGTTGGTGAATTGGGCAGTGAGCAAACCTGGGAGCATTGGGAGGCTGAAGCAGCCCTGAGCGGGAGCTAGAGCCATGATCAGTCGAGGCTCCTGAAGGCTTCCTCAAGGCGAGTCTGGCCCTGGCATTCGACGGAGCCCTTTCTTTGCCTTGGGGAGGATCTTTGGGGAGGGAAAGAGGGAGAAAGAGCTGCTAGGAGGGGGGGGGGGAGAGTGCCAATTTCCCACGGCACACCTGATGATTGCTCACGGCACACTAGTGTGCTGCGGCACACTGGTTGGGAAACACTGAGATAAGGTATAAGCAATATCCAAGGATCCAGGGCCACTTTTGGCGTTGCCCAAACTTTGGAGAGACAGTTGAGCAGTAAACATTTCTTCCTTTGATGCATACATCCCTGTTTTTTTCCTCACTGCACAGGCAGTCCCTGTTACAAACATCCTGCTTAATGCATTGTTAAGAACAGAGGTGAGACAACAAGAAGTGAGAGAAATCTACCTCTCGGAAGGAAAATTACCTCCTGACAGAGTTATCATGGTGAAAAGATGTCTCAACTGAAGCTTTCTCACCAATTCTTGTTTCCACAACAAGCCATTTTTTTTCAAAATCCAAGTATTATGGGGACAGAAAGTGAGGTTAAATCTTCTGATCTGGGGCACAGACACCACAGGAGTATTAACCCTTCCCTATGCCATCCAAAGTATGGGTAAAGGTAAAGGTTTTCCCCTGACATTAAGATCAGTCATAAAGGGAGTAGACAGAGAAGGGTTTCTTGGAAGATATTCAAGGTTTAGTGTTCACTTCAAAGATATCACAAATCAAAATAGAAGAGTAAGTGGAATGTATGCTGTTGTAAATCACAGGTCACACACTTTCGGCCATAGCAGTCCCGGGAATGCATCTATCCATGTGTAAATCACTAGTAGTATCCAAACAAATGTTGCGGGACAGGCGGAAAGGAGATGGGTCAACGGTCAACTACAGGCCTCGCCGTTTCGCCTAATTAGGCTTCGTCCGGACCCGAAAGCAAACAAAATATAGTGCACAGTGACAATTCCACTGGTCCAAAGGTTCAATATAATATTCAAATTCTAATCATCCTGAAGGAGGTGGGCACAGCCACCGGTATGGTCGAACGCTCGGTCCGACTCTGGGGGTTGGTGCTCATCTCCATTTCTAAGCCGAAGAGCTGGCGTTGTCCATAGACACCTCCAAGGTCATGACTGCATGGAGCGCTGTTACCCTCCCGCAGAAGCGGTACCTATTGATCTACTCACATTTGAATGTTTTCGAACTGCTAGGTTGGCAGAAGCTGGGACTAACAGTGGGAGCTCATGCCGCTCCCCGTATTCAAACCTGTGACCTTTCAATCAGCAAGATCAGCAGCTTAGCAGTTTAACCCACTGCACAACCAGGGACTCCCATCCAATACATGCATGCAATTATATATATATTGCATTTTAAAAATGTACCTGTTCTGACTTACAAACAAATTCAGCTTAACAACAAACTTATAGAACCTATCTTGTATGTAACTTGGGGACTGCCTGTACTTCTAGATTGCTCCTGAAGTTTGCTGTTTAAATATAGTTTGATATATTATCCAGTGCCCCCTTTTGGAACCTCAGGGGCCCATTTCTTCTTTCCTAGTTATTTTCCATGTCTAAACAAAAGGCAGTTCAGGGGCCTGAAACCGGGGGCAGAGGAAGTTTGGAATTAAATGGCAAATTGCCAAAGAATTCTGGGGCACAATGTACTTTGAGGAGAAATCATCTTGGGGTAAATGTAGCGCATGGGTTGTATTTTTCCCAGCCCAGTGCAAATGTTGGTGCAATACTGTACATGTTTTCTCAAAAGTAAATCACATTGAATACCAGAGAAATCAATAACTGGTTTGAAGCTAAACAGAGCAATCCTGCAGTTCCCGTTCCATTGCAGAACTGAACATTACTTCTGCTTTCTAGGCTCTGCAGGCTTGCTACAAGAAGAATAGGAGGTGAAAGTCAAATCTTTTTGTTGCCCACTAAATACAATGAGGGGAGAATATCCTGACCCTTGAAAGCATTAATCCAACATGATGTCATGGTTGGAGCATTAGTACACGTTTCAAATTCCTGTTTTGACATGGATGATCATGAGCAAGTCACACTCTCTCAATCTTTGATATTATTATTATTATGTTTATGTTTATTTATATCTCGCTTTTTCTCTCTACAAGGTGACTCAAAGTGGCCACTGCTACCCTGGTTCCTTAGGGCAGTGTTTCCCAACCAATGTGCCGTGACAGACCTCCTGCTGTGCTGCGAGAAAAGCTCTCTGCCCCCCTTCCTTCCCCCTTCCTGCCGAACTCCTGCTGCTTGGGGGAGGAGGAGGGGGGCCGGGCTGCTGCGAAGAAAAAGAAGAAGGGGCCGGGGCGCCACCTCCTTCGGCCGTTTCCCCAGCCAGCCTCCAATCTGCCATGACTCCCGCCCCTTGCTCGCTGAATCCGCGTGGAGGAGGAGCCCTGCCCACTGAAGCCCATCCACCACTCATGCTCCTCTTCCTTCGCGTGGCTTCAGTGAGCGAGGGGCGGGATTCATGGCGGAGAGTAGCACCGGGGGCGGGGGCCATGACTCCTGCCCCTTGCTCGCACTGCCCCCTCAAGGCTGGAGAAGCTGTGGGAGAGCTGAAGCTGGGGGGAGGGGCATGGTGCGGCCTGGCTCCACCCCCTCCCTCGGCTTCAGCTCTCCCACAGCTTCTCCAGCCTTGAGGGGACAGTGCCAAGCCAGCATTGTGCTGGCTCTGCCACCACTGGCTTGGCACTGCCCCCTCAAGGCTGGAGAAGCTGTGGGAGAGCTGAAGCTGGGCATGGCATGGCCTGGCTCCTTCCCCTCCCCCGGCTTCGGCACTCCCAGCAGCTGCTCCCAGCAGGCCACCATCCCCCAGCCGTTCTTTACTGTGTTAGAGTGTCATTTTGTGTCATTTTGGTTGGTGATGTGCCCCAGATTTTTTTAATGTTAAAAGTGTGCCGCGGCTCAAAAATGATTGGGAAACACTGGCCTAGGACACATATCCTTGTCAGATCATGACAGCCTATCAATTGTAATAACCTTTAATTATATTTTAATAGAGCATCTTTTGCTTTCTTGAAATATGTACTTGAAAAGTTTCAGGAAAGAAAAATAAAATCTCCAAACACCATAAAAGCAATGAAAATATAGACTGGGTATCCCATATCCCGAGATCTGAAATACTCTGAAATCTAAAGTGACCCACATAGGTTTGCTGGTATAGTGATACTTTTGCTTTCAGTGAAATATTAAAACCCATTAGGTTTATGAAAGATTCACTATTAGTGGGAATCTAAATTGTTAGAGTAGTTTTCATACTATGGACCATGTTGATATCTGCCTGCAATTTTTGGATTTACTTTAGTATTGTGGCAATGGAAAGTTGTCCCAATGAATGTTTTGGAGCCTGAACTCAACAATTCCTACCACATTATATTTTGGAAATGTTCTTCTTCATATCTCTCCAAAGTGTGAATTACGTTTTGTTGGGACTTTTTCTATTGTGATTAAATTACTGAGGGATAGAAATTCATAATGGCAAATCCTATAACCACACCCAGAAGTAAAGTCCAAATATGAGGACAGGTTTGTCTTGTATTGATCCATGTAGATATATGTGTGTATATTATATGTGTTTGTGTTTCCATCTATGTGTATTGCATACCATTGCATTACCAAAAGGATTTACCTAGCATAATATCTATTTGCTGTGACCAGGCATGTATCTGGGGGAAGGGGGGCTTGAGGGGCTTCAGCCCCTCCCAAATCAAAATCCTGGCTACAGCCCTGGCTGTGACAGTCATACAGCAGTGAATTGCTTAACCTTCATGAGATACATGAAACTACATGGGAAAGTGAAAGAGAGGGAGCCAGGCTATCCTCAAACTGTGTGAGACAACAAGTTCTTAATTTGCAAATCTCTTCCCCCATCGCCCAGTTCCAAATAGAAACATCAACATGCAATCTGAAGCTCAACCAACCTGTTCTGGCAGTTTCCCTATTCACCAGGAGTAGGTTTTCTGTTAAGGGCTTGTCTACAGTTGCAAAATAACCCAAACCCAACCTGATGTGAGAGAAGCTCCCACATTACAGTGATTTCCATCAAGTCTCCCATTTGGGCAGAGGTCTTTGTCTACTTTGGAGAAAGTTGAGAGAAACCCCAAAGTTTGTTGGAAACTCCAGAATATTCTGGGACTTCCAGGCAGTCTGAACAGCAGGATTGGGTCCAATTCAGACCGATCAACTGTCCATTCTGGATACTACTGGCATCACCCTTTCCCTACACTCATCATTGTAGAGAAAGAGGATGGATTGTTTTCATGTCACCACCTCTGTACCCCTAGCTGGCAACAGAGCATTATATTTCAGTTAAGCTACAGGTTAGCTATTGAACACACGATCTCCTTAAGAACAGCTTCTTAGTTTGGAAATCCAGTTTGAGAGACTTTGTGTGGCTTAGGCAGAAATACAAAGAATGGTAGGACACTGGCAGAGACCTTGGCAGGAAGATCAGGCAAAGCTGCCATGTTGACAGAGGAGCAAAATAAAGAGTAACTTGACTAAGGCAATTTCAGTAGGGACAGAATACTGTGTCTGAAGACTGTACAAATGCAGGAAATTGTATTCAAGACTTACAAGCAGCAAAAAAACCCAAACAAACATCGAGAAATGCTGAATCAGTATGCATCCCTTTGTTATAAGAGCTGGATGCGTTCTCTACACCACGCCTACACGACCTATGGCCCTCCAGGAGTTTTGAACTTCAGCTTTGAGAATTCCTTGGCTAGGACTTCTGGGAGTTGGAGGCCTAAACACTTGGAAAGCCACATGAGATACATGCAAACCACATCACACCTGGCTTCTACCTTTTGACAATAGGGTGCCTTGATTCATCGTACCACAGATGGGTTGCTTCTCCCAATCTGTTCAATGTTCCCTGATCATTTCGTAGACCTTTTTTTTAAAAAAAATGTAAATATTGTGCAGTTATGTAGTCTCGAAGTAGTTTTATCATAAGATTTTGGACAATCTCGCATCTGTTCACTACTAGTGATCTCCAAAATTGTGCAGATTCAGTATTTAAAAATTTAAAATAAATAAAAGGAAATTCTTCATTAGTAAACAAAATGCTTTCCTCTGCAAATAATGAAAGAAAAATGGTGGCTTCCCTCATCACAACGAATCCCAGGGTCAGCAGAATCTGACCCAAATACATCACCAATGATATATCACAGCACAGTTGACTGGGTGCATACAGGATATAGGAAAAAGCTGCCTCTTTGAATTCCCCAAGGTAAACAAAATACAATTTAAATTCTATGTTCAATTTGGAGACTTTTTGCAAACAGCTTCCAATGGGTTTCTGACAAAAAGGGACAAATGTCATGTGATGGGACCCATTGGAAAATGTATGCAAAGCGGTTCAGAAACAAAATATAAGCTGATGTGATGATGTCCTGAAAGCAATGGTGAAGAAAGTGATTAGAAGGCTGTGAATAACAGAAACACAGAGTTGGAAGAGACCACAAGGATCGTGACGTCCTATCTACTGCCATATAGGAATTATACTACTTAACTATTTCCAGAAGATAGTCAGCCAACTTCTATCTAAAGTTGTGCAAAGAAGAAGAATTCACCATCTCCAAGGTGGTCAATTCCGTTATTAGACAGTTCTTATTATCAATAAGTTTTAATGTGTAAGTGGAAACATTTTTCCTGTAACTTAAATCCATTGGTCCATGCTTTGGACTAGCAGAAAACATCTTGCCCTATCTTTTGCATGACGTCCCATCAAATAGATCAGGGGTTGGGAACCTTTTTTACTCAAAGAGCCATAAAAGCAAAATATTTTGAAATATTTATTTCAGTGAGAGCCATATAAAGAGAGAGGGGGTGGGGGTGGAATGTATACACACACACACACACACACACACACACACACACACACACATATATACACACATTTAGTTGAATTCAGTCTTAAAATATATAGAGAGGGGGGGATGGAATGTAAATATTTTAAGACTGATATTTTAAGACTGAATTCAACTAAATGTGAGTATATACATACATACTCAACTTATCAAATCCACAATAATTTTATTATTATTGGGGAGGATATAACTTATCATCACAAAATACAGAGTTAGGGATATACTCGCTATTTAAGATGACTCGGCTTTCAGCGCCTCCGTAGTTTCCTGACTCCTTTGGGTTCAGCGCCATGGCCATGCCTCGAAGCAGGGGCTGCCGCCGGCGCACCCTCGCCATCTTGGATGGAGGGTGGGAGAGTCAATGCATGGCCCAGGCCAGATGCAGCGTGCAGGCGAGGAAGGAAGGAGGTGCTGGCAAGGCTTGCCAGCAGCAGCAGCAGCCTGCTTGGAGGTTTCTGAGCAGCTGTGCGAGGCGGAGGGGGGAGAAGCTGCCTTTGCCCTCCTTCACCCCAAATTCCATGTGCGCAGCTCAGCTGGAGACGAGACCAGCACCAAGCTCTTTGCTTCTCCCTCACATGACGAATCTCAGCTGCGCGCGCTACCTTCACCCTCCTTCACCTCAAATTCTGCACGCACATCTGGGAGCCGGCATGGAGAGCTTAGCACTGGCCCTGCCTCCAGCAGAGCTGCACATGCAGAATTTGGGGCGAAGGAGGGCGAAGGCGGTGCACGCAGCTCAGCTGGAGGCTGGGCCAGCGCCAAGCTCTCCATGCTGGCTCTCAGCTGCGCGTGCCGCCTTTGCCCTCCTTCACCTCAAATTCTGCGCACACAGCTGAGAGCCGACATGGAGAGCTTGGCGCTGGCCTCCACCTGAGCTGCACACGTGGAATTTGGGGCGAAGGAGGGCAAAGGTGGCACACGCAGGTGAGCCAGATGTAATCATCAAAAGAGCCAGATATGGGTCACGAGCCATAGGTTCCCAACCCCTGAGATAGCTAAAGTTGGCTGTCATTTTATTTATTTATTATTTCGATTTGTATACCGTCTTTTCCCATTGGCTCAGGACGGTTTACAGCATATCGAACTATAACAGCGGAACAATAAAACAGCAGATATCAGAACATTAAAACAGTGTCAAACTACAACCAAGGGTGACTAAGGTCAAAAGCCTTTAGTCATCTCCTTTTCAAGCAGAAGATACCCAATTCTCTCTAAGCCGTTCCTCATAGGGCTTGATTTCCAGAGTTTTGCCATTTTAGTCACTTTCCTCTGGACATGTTCCAACTTGCTTATGTCCATCTTGAGCTGTGGTGCCCATACTGGCCACAACATTTCATGTGAAAATTAACTGAAGTGGAGAACAGCTTAGGGTTTAGTAATTTGATTGTGGCAACTGGAAGTGAAGTGAAATTGGTTATGCCCATGGTTAATCAGTAAAGGAAAACTTTACTACAATTATAATGGGTACCTTATAGTAGTTATTGGTTCAAAGCCAGCTGTTCAGCATAACAAACATTCAACTATGCTTTTTTAATTTAAAAAATAGCAAATGAATGTTCACAAAATAGTAATCGACGCAATGCACATTTTTCATTCTCGGAAATCCATGTTCACAGATCTGTTTATGACAGAAATTTATGGACCGAAAAATCCAAATGTCAGCATCTTAGAATTGACTGCTAGATTTGCTACCAAATAAAAGCCTAAGAGGCATTAATGAATCATTTATGAATTGCATACTGCCTAATGTTTAAAAATAAATTTAGCAAATGCATAAATAATATTTCAGGTTTTGCTCTGTGCATAGGATAATCTTCTCTTTTTAGGAGTGTGTGTAAAACTTGTAAGTCACTTTGTTATTTAAATACACCATTTCTAGGTTTCTTGTGAACTAAGACATTTCTGTTAGCCAGGGAACATAGTAGATTTTAAATTTGTATGTGCCTGGGAAAGGTGAATTGGTGTGATGGGACAGACTCATTCTTATTGCCTATCCCCCTTCTCTTCATTGAATGATTGATTTACAATGTTTATACTTTCTCTTCAAGTACAAAGGCTCTCAGATTAGCCATTAAATGCTAATCAAGGTGGCTTATTGAAACATTAAAAACCTACCTCCAACAGACAATAATTCTTTCTACCACCCTGGACATTCCACAGATATATAAACCCCATTTTCCTACTTTCCAACAGACCTCACAACCTCTGAGGATGCCTGCCATAGATGCAGGTGAATCATCAGGAGTGAATTCTTCTGGAACATGGCCATACAGCCATACAATCCAGCTCTCAGAGTAGTTTACAGATTGTTACTTTTGAAAGTTCCCTACCCTCAGGCTTGCAATCTAAATAAGGCAAGGCTCACAAAGAAAAGGGAATGGCAGTGGGGGGATACTGTCTCTTCTCTGCCCTGAAGCTAGGGCAGAAGCAGTTGGGATGGCTGGAGGACCTTTCTTTCATTCCTTGATCTAAGGATGCCACTCCCCTATTCTGTCACCACCACCACTCTTGGCCTATGTCCTATACCAGAAATGAGAATGTTGATGGGCTGCCGCTTCCAGCATCCTTCAGCTATGCTAGCAGGTCTAATGGGCACTGCCGTCAACTTATTTATTTATTTATTTATTGTTCGTTCTTGTATACCGCTCCTTCCAGCAGGCTCAGGGCGGTTTACATAAAATCAGTTTATAAAACAACAACAATTCAAATTAAAACAACAACAATATAAAACAGAACATAAAACATTTATATAAAACTCAGTGAATTTGACGACTTCCTCAAGAGCCATTTAAGTTAAAGGCCTGCCTAAAGAGAGACGTTTTACAGGCTCTCCGGAACGGGGCCAGTTCCTTAATGGCACAGATTTCATCTGCCATTGAGTTCCATAGCGATGGTGCTGCTACGGAAAAGGCTCTTGCTCTGGTTGTGGACAGACGGCAAGAGTGAATGGATGGGACTACTAGGAGGTTTTGCTCTTCCGAGCGTAGTGATCTCGGGGGGAACATACGGGGTAAGGCGGTCCCTCAGATACACCGGCCCTAGACCATGCAAGGCCTTAAAGGTCAACACCAGCACCTTGAAAACAATCTGATACTCTATTGGTAGTCAGTGAAATTGCTGTAGAATAGGAGTAATATACTCTCGTGCTGATGTTCCCACCAGCAGTCGAGCAGCAGCATTTTGCACTAGCTTGAGTTTCTGGTTTGATGACAAAGGAAGGCCAATGTAGAGGGCATTACAGTAGTCCAGTCTCGAGATGACCATCGCCTGGATCACCGTGGCTAAGTCGCTCCTGGGCAGATAGGGCGCCAGCTGTCTAGCCTGGCATAGATGGAAAATGCGGTCCTGCATACCGTGGAGATTTGCATCTCCATCAATAGCAGCGGGTCTAATTGGACCCCCAGGCTTCTTACTGAAAACGACGGGCTTAAAAGCTCGCCATCCAGGGTAGGCAGCCGGCATCCACCTAACCCAGGGCGACCCAGCCATAGGATCTCCGTCTTCGACGGATTCACCTTCAATCGGCTGGCACGCAGCCATCCAGTCACAGCTTCTAGGCATCGATGGAAACAATCGGGTACGGTGTCCAGCCTGCCATCCATTCTCAGCACCAGCTGGGTGTCATCAGCGTACTGGTGACACTCCAGACCAAAGTTGCGTATCAGTCGAGCCAGTGGACGCACGTAGATATTAAACAATAGAGGGGAAAGGATGGTGCCCTGGGGGACCTCACAACTTAAAGGGAGTCTCCCAGAGACCATCCCTCCCCCCTCCACACGTTGTCCCTGATCTTGGAGAAAGGAGGCCACCCATTTAAGGGCAGTCCCCCTAACCCCTGTCACGGCTAAACGGTGGGTCAATGGTGCATGATCTACCATGTCAAAAGCTGCTGTGAGACCTAACAACACCAGCAATGCTGACCCCTCCTGCTCGAGCTGGCAGCGAAGTTGGTCTGTAATGGAGACAAGCACGGTTTCTGTCCCATGCCCAATAAGGAAGCCAGACTGGAAGGGATCAAGTCCAGTTGTGTCTTCTAAGAACTGTTGCAGCTGATCCGCTACTGCCCTCTCAATCACCTTGCTCAGAAACGATAAATTCGATACCGGGCAGTAATTGGAGGGAACCGAAGGGTCTAAATTCGGCTTCTTCAGTAGTGGTCTTACCATGGCCTCTTTCGAATATCTGGAGCACAGTACAATTCCCTTAATAACCCATTCTGTTTGCATCTTCACTCCATTCATACTAGATTCTTCCCTTACTCTCTATCTCTTTCCCCATTTAATAGCCTCTCTCTCCTTGGGCATGTCAGTGGGGCAGCAAATCTACTCTGTTTTTTACTCTGAACTTTGAGAGTCATTCAAGGTGCCAATCCTTCATAATCTGAAAAGAAAGAAGCGGCTTACTTTCTCTTCCTCCCCCCCCTTTGATCCGTATTACTGGAAAAACAGTTTTGGAGACATTAATAGAAGTGTTCCTACAAAATCAATATTAATATGGGGGAAATTCCCTTGCTTCCGTGCTCCCGCCATGTATTCATCTGCAAAGTTTGCTACCTAACCAAAACATTATTTTTCTATTGCATGAGTACCTGAGAGTAAATTGACTTCATATATCATTCCTTACAGTGTGCACAATGGTAATAAAACAGCTCCCTAAGTGGTGAAAAATGAGAATCTTAAAACTGTCAACTTTAATAATCCAGATTATTACTCAAAGCATAAACATGAAGTACATACGTTTTAGAAAATAGCTGGCTGTGTAGCCTAATGGTGCCCCTGGAGCACAGAAACATTGCATGGAGCCTTGGAAGATAATAATGTCGACCATCACCTCTTCTTAACTGGGATGAAAAATGCAGGGCCCTTATATGCTCTATCAAAAGCAGTGGCTTAAAGTTTTAAAAAACTGAAAAGCCATTCTGGAGAGAAGCATTCTTATAGATCACTTGCGTTAGTGGTATAGTTTAAAATCAGATTGGCATCTGGGAACAATTTGTCCCAAAGTTTTTCCTTTATCTACAGAGCTAGTTTAATACAGTGAGAGGTCCCAGTTCAAATGTTATTTTTGTGTGCCTTCATTTTGTTTCCATCTTATGACAACCCTAGGGCAAGCTTATCATGGGGTATTTTTTTGCAAGATTTGTTCAAAGGGTTTGTTGTTGCCTTCCTCTGGGGATGAGAAAGTATGATCTATCAAAGTCACCCAGTAGGTTTCCATGACTGAGTGGAAATTTGAACCCTGGTATCCAAAATCATAGGCCAGACCAGTACAGTATATTGGCTATGTTAAATAAATAATGTACATAGTATAACAATTTGAGATACTGAAGTAAAGATTCAATTAACAAATGCTGACATTATACACTATACCAGTGTTTTTCAACCTTTTTTGAGCCGCGGCACATTTTTTACATTTACAAAATCCTGGGGCACACCACCAACCAAAATGACACAAAATGACACTCTAACACAGTAATACATATAGTTAATATGTTTTTAAATGTATTTATACACTCAGTGTGAAACCTGGGCCTGTTTCGATGAACACAACATAGATACCCTGGCAGAAATGGCAGAAAGGCACACACGAAGGTCTTGCTCAATAGCTGGGAATTATAGTTCACCCGCAATCAAAGAGCATTCTGAACTCTACCAATGATGAAAGGGAATCAAACTTCCCACAAAGAACTACCATAACCAAGAGAAAATACTATAAGAGTTTGGTGGGCATTGACCTTGAGTTTTGGAGTTGTAGTTCACCTATATCCAGAGAGCACTGTGGAGGGGAGGGAGGAAGACATGGGGCGAGTCTGCGCAGTAGCACCCGCATGGGCCACGTCTTCCTCCTTCCCCCCTTTCGCAGAAGCGGCAGTGTGAGCAAAGCGAAACAAAGCAAGCAGAGCGAGGCTGGGAAGAAGGGAGTCAGAGTGGAGAAGAAAAAGTGTTTGGCAGGAGGGGGAAGAAAGGGTATTGGAGGTTCCAATTTCCCACAGCACACCCTATGATTGCTCATGGCACACTAGTGTGCCACGGCACACTGGTTGGGAAACACTGCACTATACAGCAGAACCCCCACATTCTCTGTAGTTCAGGGTTTAGGACCTCTGTGATAGGACACCTATTGATTTTATGCTGTAAACCGCTCTGGGCTCCAGAGAGAGCGGTCTACCAAATCGAATTTATAAATAAAATAAATAAATAAATAAATATTTAGTAATCTCCAAGTTCTCCAATGTGATTTGTGGCCAACTTCTGCTGAAAGTTAACCATAAGAGTTGTGCTTGAAGACCTAGGCATTCCTAGAGAGAACATCTTAATCAATTTGAATAATCAAATGTGCACAAGTTAAACTAACACAAATAAAGGGCTGATTGTATTTCCATCAGATGGCCTTAAAAGAGGTTGTACTTCCCAGCCTATATAATGCAATGAACAATATCCAGCCAGTTCAGTCAGTATGACTCACTCAGATAAGCAGCATGACAGATAGAATGTTGCTACATGAAACCATCTTGTTGGATCAGGGCACTCATTACAAGATGGTTTGGTGTAATGTTTGAGGATAAAAAAAATCTCAGAATATTCATCCACTGGGTAAGAGTTTTTATCAATTTGCACAGAAAACATTCCATTCTGCAAGATCTTATGCAGAAAAAAAATTGGTTCATCTACAACAGGGGTCTTCAAACTAAGGCCCGGGTGCTGAATACAGTCCTCCAAGGTCATTTACCTGGCCCTCACTCAGGGTCAACCTAAGTCTGAAACGACTTGAAAGCACACCACCACCACAATAACCCTATCTCATCAGCCAAAAGCAGGCCCACACTTCCCGTTGAAATACTAATAAGTTTAGATTTGTTAAAATTGTTCTTTATTTTAATTATTGTATTGTTTTTACCATTGGCGCACTCTTGTCGTGGGGGAGAGGCTTGCGTACCCTAATGAAGTTGTGAGCTATGCTGGCGGTGGCATAATAGCCACCGGTAGGGTCTCCTATGCCAGGCAGGTCACAACCAAAGGGTCTGACAAAGAGTGTCAATGGGCAGGATGGCCTCTTTAGCCTTTTGGCAACCATCCTAAGAGAAGGAAAACTCTAAATTCAAACCCGGGCAGATGGTGCTCGTCTAACCCTGTAAGGTCAACCATCTAAGAGAAGGAAACTCAAATCAAACCTACGACCTGAGGACCTCGCTGCCACCGTCCCAGCTTGCTAGGCCCCGGCAGACGAACCTTTGGTTTAAAGGGTGAGGCCAGTTCTGTGCACCTGTGCTCCACCAGAAAGGTCCATTGCACAGACTCGAAGGACACATCCAACTTCCGAATAGTCATTAATACATTTGTAGAAAGTGTGAGATGAGTCCTTCCTAAGTATCTTCGTTCGCAAAGTAATGCCAGAGAGAGATTGTTTTAAAGGGTTTTTTTGCACTACACATAAGATATGTGCAGTGTGCATAGGAATTCGCTCATGTTTTTTTTTCAAATTATAATCCAGCCCTCCAACAGTTTGAGGGACTGTGATTTGGCCCTCTGTTTAAAAAGTTTGAGGACCCCTGATCTACAATATACAAGAAAAACCCCAATGTTTGCATAAAAGAATTCAAGAGAAAATCAAAACCTTGTTTTTCACTCTTGCTGAAGGATAAAATGCCCCAATTGAAGGAAAGCTAATCTCTAATATATTAATATTAAAATGAAGTTAGTAACAAATGAGAGTGGGAAGAATATGGTAGAAGAAAAGGTTGAAACATAAACTCCTGGCCAGGCAGAGGAGCAAAGTTAGGGATGCACAGCATCAGTCTGCATGTTGTTAGAGGATGTGATTGAGTCTTGTTTGATCTTTATTGGCAAACAGATTGTAAATGGAATTGCCCAAGATGATTGACATAAGAACTTCTCATAGATTTGTGGCAGAGGTAAAAACGTAACCAGAGATAACCTAGTTTGTAGCTTGTGCTGTTAGCCACAGTGTTACTCTGCTTCTTGTCCCAGAAACGTATGTGTGCATGCATGCACATGTACATGTGAACACACACACTTAGAGTGAGATGTTTTTGTGGATCGTAATGCTGATTATTACTAAGGGTTCCTGCAGAAAGCAAAATAAATATCTTAACAAATTTAAACAATGGTCCTCCAGGAAAGGGTAGGTAGATTATTGGCAATCTATTGCAAGAAATGTGCTTCCTCATGCAACGTCTGACTCCCTATCTACAAAGGGGCTCTATGTGCTTGAAAAAAGCCAGTATCAGAGCTGTGTGACCTTCAGGGGTCAAGGCAAAGCAAGGCAGTAGGCCTAGACACCAAAGCTATTGTGGCTCCTTGGGTGATTGATATGCCCTTTTCTTCCCTTCTTTGCTGCTTCAATGATAACGAAGTGGCCGGTTTTCAAAGAGATAGCCGTTGTGGAGGTAGCTATTGCTTGACAAGAAAAGGACAGCTGGTTGAGACTACTGTGCCAGTGGGGAAGCGGGAAAGGAAAGCTAGGGAAGTATTTTAAAGAAGTCTAGGAGTATAAAGTCTTGCTACATATCAAACAGTTGGTTCTAGACCAGTGAGTCAATAATTTAATCCTGTCTTTCTTGTATTACAGGAACGGCATATAATATACCTTAATATATGTATATTGTATACATATAATATACCTTCAAGAACGGCATATAATATACCTTATATACTTATATATACAGCTAGAATTTTTATTTTCAAAAAATCAACTTGGAAAACCAGAGTCAACTTATCTATAGGTCTGTGTGACTTCTGTAGCTTAGGTCTTATCAAAAAAGGAACTATCCCCTTTTCTGAATAACATTAAGAAACACAAGAGTTTTAGGGAAAAGTGCCTGAAAGAAGTACTGACCTGCTTTCTAGAATAGTGTTGCTTCTGACTGCTTCTGGCTTTTTGAATATCTGGGTGGCAGTGGTGTCTAGGGGCAACTGGTTTTCCCTTCTCAACCTATCCATGGGTCATATAAAAATCTATAACTTTTGACCCCCAAACCTGCCCTCAACTTAAAACTGAGGTCAACATGTACATGAGTATATACAGTAGATGCAGACACAGGGTTTGCTGGCAATTTATTTATTTATTTATAATATTTATATCCCACCCTCCTCACTCTGCAGAGGACTCATGCACACATAGATGGCAAACATTCAATGCCATAGACACACAACATACTGTATATAGACAGAGACATAGAGGCTATTTAACTTTCCAGCTTCATGAGGGTATGCTTTTTGAATTCCAGCCACCAGGGGAGCTGTTGCTTCACCATCCACTTGAGACACCAATGGAGTACATCAGGGGTGCTCATTAGTTAGATCGCGATCTACTGGTAGATCGCGTAGGGCATCCTGGTATATCGCAGGCAGGGCGGAAGGAAGGCTCAGTCCCGCCCTGCAGGCTCCCGACGCCGCCCAGGTGCAGAAGGAGGTTGGACTGGATGGCCCTTGGAGGTCACCTCCTATTCTAGGAACCCATTGTTGTTGTTATTATTATTATCAGAGGCTGAATGGCCATCTGTGAGGAATGCTTTGATTGTGTTTTTCCCTTATGGCAGAAGGAGGTTGGACTGGATGGCCCTTGAAAGTCTCGTACTCTAGGAACCTATCGTTGTTGTTGCTATTAGTAGTAGCAGTAGCAGTAGTAGCAGCAGAGGCTGAATGAATATTATCATCATCATTATTATGAATAAATTCAGGGGCTTATTATACTTACATTTAGTTGAATTCAGTCTTAAAATATATTATATGGCTCTCACTGAAATAAATTTCCAAATATTTTGTTTTTATGGCTCTCTGAGTAGTGGGTAGGTAGATCATTTTGACTTGGTTGTTTTATAAGTAGCTCGCATGCTGGAAAAGTGTGAGCACCCCTGGAGTACATTCTTTGCACGCTGCTGGAGAGTTATTTATGGCATTGTAAATTAGTTAAATTAGCCTCCCTGCAAAGGTGTTACCTAAATTTCCTACTTGACAGATGTAATTGTCTTTCAGGCCACAAAGGTCGACAGCAAGCTAGACAAATGGCCAGAATCTCTCTCCGACCCAGGCTGGCTTCGAACTCATGACCTCTCAGTCAGTAGTGATTTTAATGCTGCTGACTCCCAACCAGCTGCATCACAACAAATGTAATGTTTCTAATCTGCCCCATGTGCTTAGAAACATACTAATCTTTGATGGTGAATGTTGATGCCTTCTTTTTTTACTTTCAATCTAGAGGGCTAGGAACATGATTTTATTTAGAGTTGAGAACTTCAGAGATCTAATAAGTACTCGTGGATAATAATAAAAAAGACTTGGTTGTATGCTATGATTGACGGGTTGTATATTGTCATAAGGCAGTAAGCTGTTTATCTTTCAAATGTCTTTCAAATCTTTCAAATGTCTTGTTTATCCACAGGACGCATCCCTGACAGAAATAAATTCATTCAGTCCTTTGATGCCAACATCTCCATCTTCTATGATAAACCAGTATAAGTTTGAAGATGAGCCAGAATCAAAGGACCTTTTCATTACAGTTGATGATCCAGAAAGCCACGTCACTGCCATTGAGACATTCATCACCTACAGGGTGGTGACAAAGGTTAGCATTTGGTTACTACAAAGTACTGCTTCAGATATGCAAACTTTGGAAGCGGTCCACTTAAGGCAGGTGTCAGACCATGGTTTACACAGACTTACAGATCATAATAGTTTGGTTTTTTTACATAAGGAGATATTGAACAAAATAACCGAATAAATCAATATCAGTGATTAATTCAAAAAGGAAGTAAAATATTGTTATATGATGGTAAAGTCAGAAATCCAAATAATGCTGACTACCCTAGGGACCTTATGCTTTTCTAACAGCAATCCCTATGCTGTAGAATAAACTATTTTTGAAACTAAATGAAATTGTGAGACGTGTGTGTGTGGTTTGAGGGGAACATGTCAAAATTTCCACAGACAGTGCTTAAAACCTCAGATCCTGCCCTATTGACAGATATCCATAATGGAGTGCCTCTTCTTTGTTCCACATGGTGTCATTATAGCATCAATTCTAAATACTGTTTTGTTTCTTATTTTAGTACCTGTGTTTGGTTGTTCCTTTTATTTTAATTTTCATGTAAAAAATTTATACAATATATATATATATTTTAAATGAGGCTTTAAAAAAAAATTAGAAATATTTTTTATTGGTGAATATTATAAAACAAAGGGAAAGGTAAAGTTGCTACATCGAAAGTGGGAGAACATTATTATTGTAAATAGAAAAGTAGGAAAAGATAGAAAAGTGTTAGTGCAGGATATTAACAAAAAGAGAGGGGAGTAGCCTCGAAGCAATAATTAATAAACTGGAGAGAGTAGAAAAGGTGTTGATAATAGATAGATAGATAGAGATAAAATTAAAAATATTAAAAATAAAAATAAGATTTTTTAAAAAAAGGACCTCCATCTAGTCTTTGTCGGTCTGTAATAACTTTTTCTGTATTTATAGGAGATATTTCACTCCTCTGCTCTTTCTTCTTTAATTATAGTTTGCTTTTTTAAAAAAAATCTCTATTTTCCATTGTCTGAAGTGATTCTTTACCAGGTCCCAATTTGTGTGTTTCATCGGTGTTCCTTAGTGTGACGTTAGCCAATATCCATATTAGTTCATTCATATTCATTATCGCTAATTTTTTTTGTACCATTCTTCCCTTTGAGGTATTTCTTTCGATCGAGGCTTTTTATTAATGTCTTGTGGACCCAATTGATTTTATCTAATTTACACATGTGCTAATGTTGTTGTATGCCTTCGTTTATGACTTATAGGGCTCATAAGGTGAACCTATCACTGAGTTGTTTAACCAAATTTGTTCAGAGGTGGTTTGTCCTTGCCTTTCCCTGAGGTTGATGGAGTGTGACTTGCCCAGGGTCACCCAGTAAGTTTCCATGACTGAAAGGGGATTCAAATCCTGTTTTCCCAAGTGTCCTAGCCTACCATGCTAACTCACACATATACTGTAGTGGCATTACTTTAAATAGTAGAAACTGGCTTTAAAATGTCTGACTTTAAGTGAAAAAATAAATGTGTTTACTTTAGGCTTCTAAATTATTGTTATTTTTATAAATTGGCTGAAGTTGATATCATAGTCTTAGAATTTTTAAATATGTGCCTTTGTCGTCTCTATGATTTTCAGACAACCCGTGGTGAATTTGACTCCAGTGAGTACGAAGTTAGACGACGATATCAAGATTTCCTTTGGTTAAAGGGAAGACTTGAAGAAGCACACCCAACACTCATCATCCCTGTAGGTCCACTTAGCTTACATTAGTGTTATTCTGTTTAGATATGTCAAAAAACTTGGAATCTGAACAAAAAGTGCTAAAGCAGGGGTTGGGAACCTTTTCGACTCAGACAGCCATGAAAGCAAAGTATTTGGAAATATATTTCAGTGAAAGCCATATTATATATATTATATATTTTAAGACTGAATTCAACTAAATGTGAGTATATACGTACATACTATGAGAAAAGGATTCCCCCAGTAGAATGATGGTGTGTATGACCTGAGGTAATCTTGAGGTCAGGCAAGCACAGTGTGTTCCCCTTTTTCATCAAAAGTGGTGGGCAGGGAGAAGGGGGTTGCTCCATGCATGTACCACTTCTTTGAGGGACAAACCGCAACTAGGGCAACGGCAAAGCCCTCCTTGTGTTTCCCTGGCCGCTGCCGAGCATTCGCAGTGGCTTCATACTACAACGCAGGAGTAAATGGTGATTCCCCTTCTTCGTCAAAAGTGGTGGGGAGGGGAAGAGGGGGTTGCTCCACACATGTGCCGCCGGGGCTGCCTTGATGGATGTGTTGCGCATGCGTAGTGAAAGAATCACCATTTACCCATACGTTGGAGTATAAAGCCACTGCGCAGGTTCGGCAGCAGCCAGGGAAACACAAGGAGGGCTTCGCCATTGCCCTTGTTGCAGAGAGGGAGGAGAGGGCGGCACATGCGTGGAGAAAACCCCTCCTCCCTCTCCTCCCTGCCCGCCACTTTTGACGAAGAAGGGGCATCACCATTTAACCCCGCGTTGGAGTATGAAGCCACTGCGCATGCTCGCAAGCGGCCAGGGAAACACAAGGAGGGCTTTGCCGTCACCCTTGTTGCAGTTTGTCCCTCAAGGAAGCGGCGCATGCATAGTACGGCTTCTCTGAGCTTGGCGGCTATCACCGCTGCTGTTTAGCCAGTAAACACAAGGGTGGCGCATGTGTGGTGCACCCAAAGGTAATTTCACCCCCCTCCTTCCACAGGCCTGCGAGCCAGATGCAATCATCAAAAGAGCCATATCTGGCTCGCGAGCCATAGGTTCCCGATCCCTGTGCTAAAACCTGCCAATTCAGAGAGGTGTGTCCACCAAAATGCAATATTCCTTTTGTTTCCTTAAATCCCACAGTAGGATGGAAATAGTTATTCATCTAGGTTTGAGTGTATACTTCGTAAAGTTGACAGAGCAATACCTCTTTATTCGTGTTATTTTAAAGTTTTGGTTCCCACTATCAGAAAAGTGATTTTAAATTACAAACACCAATATTTTGTCCCGCCCTTCTCAACCCTGAAGGGGACTCAGAAGGGGACAATATGTTTTTCTCTAGTGTATCATCTCCATTTTATTTGTTCTAACAATAAATCAACTGCTAGCCATTTTATTTTGAGACATCGTTTTGTCTAAGGACTGTATTTTTAGAGCCAGTGTGTTTTAAGTATGCTTACAATTGTGCTGTTTAATCACATTTCTTCTTCCTTGGATTATTTTCTCCATAGCCATTGCCTGAAAAATTCATAATGAAAGGAGTTGTGGAACGATTTCATGACAAATTCATCGAGACGAGAAAGAAAGCTCTGCACAAATTTTTAAACCGGATTGCTGATCATCCCACTTTAACATTTAATGAGGACTTTAAAATATTTCTTACTGCACAAGCCTGGGTAAAGAACCTTGTTTTTTTGTTACCAGAAAGTAGGATTTGCTATGTTGGGCTGAGAATGGCATCCAACTAGGTTTGAATTCATTCTTTAACTATGCTATGCAAGGAAACCCAAAACTAGCTTCAGGATTTCTTCACGTCTTACTGCTTTCCTCCATTTGCTTTCATGTGTCCCGCCTTTTCCCCACTGAGTTCAAGGGTCCAACAATGGCTCTCTTCCTCCTCCGTTTATTCTCACAATAACCATGTCAGGATAAGTGGCTGACCCAATGTCAATTGGTGGTCTCAGTGAGAATATGTAGCTGGATCTCCCAATCCCCAAATGAACACTCTCACCCAGTGGTTCCCAACCTGTGGTCCCCAAGAACTAAAACATGGTCTGTGGTCTCACCATTGCTATACCGTTGCAACGGGAGCAACTGGTCTCGCAAAACCCTCTTATAGTGCCAAGGCAATGGGGATGTTGGGGGGGGGGGGGAGGCTGACTACCCACAGTAGGTGTGATAATAAGCCTCCTGACTACTACTACTCCTCCCTCTCCCTGAGTGGAGCTGTTACATGTGGCGCCTGGAAGCAGGGGTGCCTTTGTGTCTTCATTTTTAAGCCTCTTCCTGGGGTTATTCGGGGTGTTCATTCAGAAAAATGCCTTCGATAGACCACATCAGCTCTATATTATTAAATATAGTTTTCTGTGGGCAAGCAGATAAGGACAATTCCTAGAGAAATTCCTCAACCCCCCCCAAAAAACCCAACATTTCACTTTTGTGGAGGTTCTGCACCCTAACCCCAGGTAATGTGAAAGGCTGGCTGTAATTTCCATTTCCAGAAAGTGTAGGTAGGATATGACATGACAAAATTAAAAGTTTTGAATTTGCTTGTGTCTTTGAACCTGAAGGAATACATATTTACATATATTTATTATTTATTTATTTACTTTATTTATATTCCGCTCTTCTCACCCCGAAGGGGACTCAGAGCGGATTACAGTACACATACTTGCAGGCAATCCCTGCAGTTCAACATATATAGACAACATATTTAGACATATATATATAGACAAACAGAGGCAAACTTCTGGCTGACGCACTCCTCATCTCTCTCAGTGTTTTCCAGCATCCCTTTGTTATTCTTCCGCATTCCTCAGCGATTCCTGGAGTTCTTTATGGCCTCATAAATCAGTCAAAATTTGCCTCCCCACTTAGAACATAAGAACATAAGAAGAGCCATGCTGAATCGGGCCTCAGCCCATCTAGTCCAGCATTCTGTGTCACACAGTGGCCCACTAGTTGTACACAGGGATCTCTAGCAGAAAGGAGGGCAAAACCCTCACCTGCTCCCGACCCCCCACAACCAGTACCCGGGGAAAATCCTGCCTGCCTCCATCAACACAGAGGTGGCAATTGGATGTCCATTTCAGTAACTACTGATTCCCTTGGTATCCATGAATCTGTCTAATCCTGCCTTGAAGCTGTCCAGGCTGACAGCTGTCACAACCTCCTCTGGAAGTGAGTTCCATAACCCAATGACCCTCTGGGTGAAGAAATATTTCCCTTTATTAGTCCTAACTTTCCTACCTTGGAGCTTTAGGAGTGCCCCTAGTCCTAGTGTTGTGTGACAGAGAAAATATTTTTCTTTATTCACCTTTTCTATCCCATGCATGATTTTATACACTTCGATCAAGTCACCTCTTAAACGCCGTCTTTCAAGGCTGAAAAGACCAAGGCGTTGCAACCTGATTTCATAAGGGAGCTGCTCCATCCCTTGGATCATTTTTGTTGCCCTTCTTTGTACCTTTTCCAGTTCCGTTATATCCTTCTTGAGGTGCGGTGACCAGAATTGTACACAGTACTCCAGATGTGGCCTCACCATAGATTTGTAGAGAGGCAATACAACATTTGCCGACCTATTTTTGATTCCCTTCCTGATCATGTCAAGCATAGAATTTGCTTTTTCACTGCTGCAGCGCACTGGGTTGACATCTTCATTGAGCTGTCCACCAAAACCCCAAGATCCCTTTCCTGGTTTGTCTCAGAAAGCTTTGACCCCATCAATTTGTAAGTGTAGTTGGGGTTCTTTGCCCCGATGTGCATGACTTTACACTTGTTTAGGTTAAAATGCATTTGCCACTTTGTTGCCCATTCACTCAATTTCGAGATATCTTTCTGGAGCTCTTTACAGTCAGTTTCATTTTTAACTACCCTGAACAGTTTAGTGTCATCTGCAAACTTTGCTACCTCACAATTTACTTCTACATCCAGATCATTTATGAATAAATTAAAAAGTAACGGTCCTAAAACTGAACCTTGGGGTACGCCACTTCTCACCTCTTTCCATCCAGAGAAGTGTCCATTTATTACCACCCTTTGTTTCCTACAGTTTAGCCAGGTTCCAATCCAGGACAAGACCTGTCCACTGATTCCATGGCTGAAGAGCTTATTTAGGAGCCTTTGGTGAGGGACTTTGTCAAAAGCCTTTTGAAAGTCAAGGTAAACAATATCGACTGGGTCCCCTTTATCTATGTGTTTATTTACACCCTCAAAGAATTCTATCAAGTTAGTAAGACATGATTTGCCTTTGCAGAAACCATGTTGATTTTCCTTCAGCAATGCCTGTTCTTCTATGTGCTTAGTAATTTTTCTTTAATAATGGTTTCCATCACTTTGCCTGGAACTGAGGTTAGACTAACTGGCCTATAATTTCCTGGATCACCCCTGGATCCTTTCTTGAAGATCGGAGTTACATTTGCCTCCCTCCAGTCCTCGGGTACAGTGCCTGATCTTAGAGAAAGGTTATATATTTTGGTTGAAATTTCAGCAATTTCACACTTGAGTTCCTTAAGAACTCTGGGGTGGATGCCATCTGGCCCTGGTGATTTGTTGACATTTAGTTTAGTAAGGCATGTGAGAACATCTTCCTTGTTTATCTCTATCTGGTTTAATTCATTTAATTCCCTCCCTGAAAAAACTGACTCAGCTGCAGGCATATGTTGTCTGTCCTCCTGTGTGAAAACGGAGGCAAAGAAGTCATTTAGCCGCTCAGCAATCTCCTTGTCTTCACTTATTGTCCCTTTCTTACCATTTTCGTCAAGTGGCCCAACTGCTTTTCTAGTTGGGTTTCTGCTTCTGATGTACTTAAAGAAGTTTTTGCTATTTTTTTAAATGTTCTTAGCTATATGTGCCTCAAAATCTCTCTTGGCTTTCCTGACGGTTGCTTTGCATTTAGTTTGCCAGAGCTTGTGTTCCTTTCTGTTCTCCTCAGTAGGAAGAGCCTTCCATTTCTTAAATGAGTTTTTCTTCTTTCCAATCACATCTTTTACTTCATTTGTAAGCCATACCGATGTCCTCTTGGACTTTCCCGTCCTCTTTCTTATTTTAGGAATGCATTTTAGTTCGGCTTGTTTTAAAGTATTTTTAAACAGTTTCCAAGCATTTTGGAGGGATTTGATTTTTTTTTACTGTTCCTTTTAGTTTGTTCTTTACTATTTTTCTCATTTTGGTGAAATTCCCTTTGTGAAAATTTAAGGTCTCTGTGTTAGTTTTCACTGACAGTTTGCTATCCAAACTTAAGCCAATCTATTCGTTGTGGATAGGGCTGAAGTCCCCTTGTTCATTATGACTAATGTATTTCTTTTGAGGCCTGTTTAATTTCATTTTCCAGATAGCAGTCTGCCTCTGGAGTTTGGTTTATGGGAATGTATTTCTTTTTGAGGCCTGTTTAATTTCATTTTCCAGATAGCAGATCCCTAATGCTAGATTAGTTTTTTGTCCTGGGACTTTTACCCACAATGTTTCTGTAGGTGAGTTTGAATTTTCTTGAAATTCTAATTCATGAGATTCTAGCTCTTCATTTATGTACAAGGCCACACCGCCACCGTTTTCCCCTCTCCTGTCTTTCCTGTACAGTTTATAACCTGGAATTTTTGTGTCCCAATTGTTTTCCTCTGTCCACCAGGTTTCTGTTATGCCAATAAAATCAATATTTTTTTCTTTTGCCAAACATTCCAACTTCCCTATTTTTGTTCGAAGGCTTCTAGCGTTTGCGTACAGACATTTATATTTATTGCTCTGATGCCCTTTCAACTCTGGCTGTTTATGAGAATTTGTAGAAGGCCTACCATGTCCTACCTCTTGACTACTTTCTATCTTTTCTGTTGACTCAGCCATTTGTGCGTAAATTTCATCTTCCATACTTGGCGTTTCACCCTCTCGAACCGGAAGCTGCCCAGCTCCTGTCGACTTTCCCCTAGGAATCAGTTTAAAAGCTGCTCTGAAGCCTTTTTAATATTAATTGCCAGCAGTCTGGTTCCATTTTTGTTCAAGTGTAACCCGTCCCTTTTGTAAAGGTTTGGCTTTCCAAAAAATGTCCCCAGTTCCTAACAAATCTAAACCCTTCCTCTCGACACCACTGCCTCATCCACGCATTGATGCTCCTGAGCTCTGCTTGTCTGGCTGTCCCTGCGCATGGAACTGGTAGAATTTCTGAGAATGCTACCTTTGAGGTCATGGACCTTAATCTTCTACCTAGCAACCTAAATTTGGCTTCCAGGACCATCCGTTGGCCTTCCCAATGTCATTGCTACCGACGTGTACCACGACTGCTGGCTCCACCCCGGCACTATCTACCAGCCTATCTAGATGCCTTGTGATGACCGCAACCTTGCACCCGGCAGGCAATTTACCATGCGGTCATCACATCCATCACAAACCCAGCTTTCTATGTTCCTGACAATCAAATCGCCCACTACAAGAAGCCCCCCTCCTACCACCCGTTGAGAAGTATCCTCGGTGCAAGAGGATATGGGCACATCCTCCGAGGAAGGGCTCCCAACTAAGGGAGCTGGTCCCTCTTCCTCAGACTGATGTCCTCCCTGCCCAAGACCCCCATTTTCCAAAGCAGCTGGAGGGCTGCTCAGAACGGAGTGGGATGCTCCTATTTCATCCCTGGAGATCTCTTCCTCTTGCCTCACTTCCTCTCTGTGCTTCTCCAGGTCTGCTACCTTGGCTTCAAGGGAAAGAACACGTTCCCTGAGAGCCAAGAGCTCACTGCAGCGAATGCACACCCAAGACTTCTGCCCAGCAGGCAGATAGTCATACATGTGACACTCAATGCAAAACACTGGTAAGCCCCCTCCCACTGCTGGCTGACTACCTCCATTTCTTGTTAATATGTTTTTATAATTTGACTCCTTTATTCTAGATAATTTGACTTTTTTTTTTTATAATTTGACTTTTTCTAGTGGATTTTTTTTCCTTTTTTGTACTGTTTGTTTTGGTCTTGATTAACTTTTTTACAAGTCTTTGGATATTTCTTTTTTTTTTTAACTTGTTACAGGTTTATGTTGTATCTGCTAAAAAATACCTACTAGCAGCTAATACTAGAAGCTAAACAACAAATTTACCCAGGAACTTACCAGTGCTCCTTATTTCCTTATTTGCAAGTAGTCTGCTTTAAACTGCTCCTCACAGAGACAGTTGGCTGACTTAATGTGGTCCCTTTATCTCCTACTTGACAAATGAACTGTCAGGCTGCAAAGGTCGACAGCAGGCTACACCTAAGGTTTAGCACCCACCAAATGAACTGACCAGGGCAGGCCTCGAACGCATTACCTACTGGTCAGAGAGATCTTATGCAGCTGACACATAGCCAGCTGCGCCACATTCCCGGTGGATTCTGAATTAAATGCAGTATCAGCCCCAACTTGAATAAACAAGTCCTGTTCATTTTAGTGAATCTCTTGTTGTGACTGATTTTGGATTTAGCCTCTGGATGAAAACATGGCATATTTTCAAAGTGTCTAAGTGAAATGCAAATAATTATGTGATGGTATATGTGGCAAATACAACATATCACCTATATTTTTGCCTGTATGAAATCCCATTAGAAATTATCACATGTGCACTTCCATGTCAGTGTTAGGAATTCCTCCCTTAATTTTTCAGGAACTTTCATCACACAAGAAGCAGGGCCCCGGTTTGTTCAGCAGAATGGGACAAACAGTTAAAGCAGTCGCATCATCCATGAGGGGAGGAGCTGTGAAAAACCGTCCGGAAGTATTTACGGAAATGATTGAATATATGGACATTTTTAGTCAGAAGATCAGTCTCTTGGACAAAATCTCCCACCGGATTCACAAGGAAGAAAAAGGTTGGTAGAACAGAAGAGACAGACCATGCTATAATCTGTACTTAGGGCAATATATCCCAGGATCTGATCCCAGGTTTTCTGTTTATCCCAGATTATCTGGCAGCGTGGACTCATATAATCCAGTTTAAATCAGAAAACCTGGGATAAGATCCTGGAATATAGAGCCTGTGTGGAAGGACCCTTTATTATGTATAGATTATATGCAATTATATTTCTAATTCGTCCCGCTCCTGCCATTTGTTCAGTACGAGACAGCAAGCTTTTTCTGCTGCGGCTCCTGTGCTCTGGAATTTGCTTCCCGGCCACATTCGGGTGATCCCAGAACTTGTCCCTTTCCGAAGGGCATGCAAGACTGTTCTATTCAGGATGGCGTTTAGCTAAATCCGAATGTAATCGGCGTGCTTACCCCTGAGCCAAGAACCGTAATTCTTGCTATTACCATGGTTATGTATGATGTTTTTACTGCATGTTTTATTGTGTGTTTTATCGTATGTTTTTATTGTATGTTTTATGTGTTGTGATCCGCCCCGAGCCTGCAGGGAGGAGCGGTATATAAAATTGAAAAATAAATAAATAAATAAATAAATAAATAATTGAAAAAACATGTACATTTACTGTATATTTCTATAATGAGTTTTCCATAAATTCCTGGAATTGATGGAAGCAAAGTGTCCCGTATGTGATTGTAATTTTTATAATCATAACAATAGTAACAATAACAATAATGATGGTGTAAAGGAGGGGAATCCAGTGTTTAATTTCTTGACCCATATGCAATAATCCTAAATTTAGGGATATGCTATCCAGAATGATCCCCATATACACATTTGACACACTATGTTGTCTGTATTAATTTTCTATGTCCTCCAGACAACTTTATCATAACTTCTGTCAGAAGTCATTCATTTTAATAGGGTTCACTATTATCCATGGTTTACTGTTTCCATGGGAAATTCAGCAAGACATCCCTCATGGATATGGGGATTATACTGTTATTAGAATTATAATTGGATTTAGCTTTGAATATTTTGGAAATGGATATGAATGTTTATTCCTAAAATCTTTGTCTCCACTTTTTAAAGACTATTTGTATGAAATGAAGGAATTTGGCCCAATCCACACACTTTGGTCAGCCTCGGAAGAAGACCTGGTCGACACCCTAAAAGGGTTGGCTGGCTGCATTGACCAATGCTGCAAGGCTACAGAGAAGCGGATGGCTGTGCTTTCGGAAAGCCTCTTTCCTGCTATACAAGAGTATTTGCTTTACAGTGAAATATTAATGGTAAGATGGCTTGGGTGTTGCCTAATTCAGCTATGCAGCAAAGCTCTTAAAAGCACAATCTGGTGCATTAATGCAGAGGCTCATTTCATAATGAGTAACCAGTGCATTTTCTTACTTGGTCTTCATAATGCAGAACTTAAGGAGGGCGCAGAATTTGCTTTAGTATAAGGATACCATGGAGTTTTCCTTGCAGTGTTTTCTTTTTGTGTGTGATACCTTCATCAGTGGGAGTAGTGTGCACTACAGCAGTGTTTCCCAACCGCTGTGACGCGGCACAGTAATGTGCTATGACGGACCTCCTGCTGTGCCGCGAGAAAAGCTCTCTGCCCCCTTCCTTCCCCACTCCTGCCGAACTCCTGCAGCTTGGGGGAGGAGGAGGAAGGGCCGGGCGGCGGCGAAGAAAAGGAAGAAGGGGCAGGGGCACCGCCTCCTTCGGCCGTTTCCTCAGCCAGCCTTTAATCCGCCATGACTCCTGCCATGACTCACCCCCCACTGCTCACTGAGGAGGAGCTGCGCCACTGAGCTGACCACTCATGCCCTCCTCCTCCGGTGGAGGGAGGGGGAGTCATGGCGCGGCCTGGCTCCGCCCCTCCTCCAGCCTCCCCTCAAGGCTGGAGCTTCTGAAGCCGGGTGGAGGGAGGGGGGCATGGCTCCCCCCCCAGCTTCTCCAGCAGCTTGAGGGACAGTGCCAAGCCAGCATTGTGCTGGCTCTGCCACCACTGGCTTGGCACTGCCCCCTCAAGGCTGCAGAAGCTGCGGGAGAGCTGAAGCTGGTCCCCCAGAGGGGGTCATGGTGCGAGGGACAGTGGCCCACCCCTCCACCACTGGCTTCACTGCCCCCTCCCACAGCTTCTCCAGCCTTGAGGAGGGGACGGTGTCAAGCCAGCATTGTGCTAACTCTGCCACTGCTGGCTTGGCACTGCCCCCTCAAGGCTGGAGAAGCTGTGGGAGAGCTGAAGCCGGGGGACGGGGGGGGCATGGTGTGGCCTAGCTCCGCCCCCTCCCCCGGCTTTGGCACTCCCAGCAGCTGCCCCCAGTAGGCCACCATCCCCCAGCCGTTCTTTACTGTGTTAGAGTGTCATTTTGGTTGGTGGTGTGCCCCCAGATTTTTTTAATGTTAAAAGTGTGCCGCGGCTCAAAAAAGGTTGGGAAACACTGCACTACAGTACTTTCTTTTAGGACCCTTCTACACTGCCGTATAATCCAGATGATCAAAGCAGATAATCCATATCATCTGCTTGAAAATGGATTATATGAGTCTACACTGATTAGATTTTTATGGCAGTGTTGAAGGGACCTCATTCAGAGTAGCACACCAGCTTTAATTATTGCTGTTTTCTGGGGTGAAAGATTTCAAAATGGTATAAGATTGCAAAGAATCATAGGTATGGTGTTACTTAGGCTTGGAATAATATTGTAGAAATTACCGGGTTTTGGGAATTAGAGCTCAATGTTGTTGATACATTAGATACATTTATTAGTTTCATGAATATTCCAACTCAGTTGAATTAAGGTTGGTGTATATGGCTCATCTTCTTTAGACTTTATCCTGACAGCAACTTTGTGAAGGAGGCCAGGCTAAAAGTGACTCACCCAATGTTATCTAGCTCTTTGCTTACCTTCAACTCTGAGGCACCTGTATATATTTTCCACCTTCACACATATGATGGGTTTGTTCATACACACAAACAATAATATTTTGTGTGATAAGCCTAAGGCAGCATGCTTTCTGCTGCTTCAAATGTGGCAGGGGACATAGATCTTATGCCCAGCTTACCTGTCCAAATGTATCTCCTTCTATGAACTACCTAAGAGATTAAGATTGTCTGGGGAGGCCCTGCTCTCAGTCTCCCCACTTTCACAAGTGCGTCTCGTGGGAATGAGAGACAGGACCTTCTCAGCGGTGACTCCTCGACTGTGGAAATCCCCTCCCCAGTGGTATTTGAGCAGCTCCCTCCCTCCTGGCCTTCAGAAAAGAAGTGAAAACCTGGCTCTGGGGTCAATCCTTTGGAGATTAATTATAGTACAATACTAACTACAAAATATGTAGTTATTATTGCATTATAACTGCAATGATGCTTGGAATGGCCCCGGATTACAATTGTGGATGATGTGATTTTAATAGCAATTATAATGTTTGTATGTTTTAACGTGCATTTTAACTCTAATTTTAAATTTTAACTTAAATGTATTTAATTGTCTGTTGTCTAAAGGCATCAAGTAGTTGCCATATGTAAAGCCACCTTTAGTCCCCTTCGGAGTACAGAAAGGTGGGATATAAATACAATAAATAAATAAATAAATAAATAAATCCATAATGTGGGTGGGTAGGTGTGGTTTCTATCAGGAAAAACCAACAACTGAAATTGCAAAAATAAGTAGGTTACCATTGAATGTTACTGAACCTCTAGGTCTGCGTCTGCACTTATCCAGATATTGTAGGTTAAACTGCTCTGGACCACGATACTGTTGCTGGAGCCATTTTGGCAGCCAAACGGACTGACTAAAGCTGCATAGGTGGCTGCTGTGTCATCAGTCAGAAGAAGCTTCCTTGCAGAAGTTTGCTGGTAACATTTTTCTTGAACACATGGTTGGATGATATTGCCAGCAAGACTCTGCGGGAGAACTACTTGTGATTGGCAACACAGTGGTTGATGTGTTGGACACATGGACACTAGATTAGACAGGATCCAGCTGTCTACACCTTCAGAACACTGCTATCACTCCGAATATTTTTGGAAACTGGCATAAGCCTCATTTTGCTGGATCCACTGCTTCTGCTGTAAAACCAAGCTGTGCATTGTGTAAATTCCCTGCAGCAGATTAAATATGAATCTATGTTATTTGGTTTGTGTACATATAGCAGACAGTATGCATAACCAATATACCCTATGCTATGCTTTCCCTATCTCTTGGGCCACATATACACTGCCATATAATGCAGTTTGAAAAATATTTGGTTTGTGTAGATCAGGGGTACTCACACTTTTCCAGCATGCAAGCTACTTATAAAACAACCAAGTCAAAATGATCTACCTACCCATATTTTGATAGAAGAAATAAGGGACAGTTATGTGATTTTTCGCAAAAATAAGGGATACTTCATAAAATGCATCCAGACAAGAGTTCCTTCTCCCACCCTGACATCATTCCACAGATATAAACAGGCAGAATGAAAGCAGACAGACCTTTAAGCTGCAAGGCCATTCAATGCTGATCAATGTGGCCAGTGGAACATTCAAAAATGCATCCAGACAAGAGTTCCTTCTCCCACCCTGACATCATTCTACAGATATAAACAGGCAGAATGAAAGCAGACAGACCTTTAAACTGCTGTGCAGATGAACTCCTCACAGTCACAGATCTTAGGCTTTGGCAGAAAATGGCTGCCAAAGCCTCCTTGTTGCTGTCCTCCCTCGTGGCTCGTCTTAGCCGCCGCTGCCTGCTCCAAATGCGCATGCGTGGGCCGGGCGCCCGCCCTCTCCTTCCCTCTGCTGCCCTCTTTCTTCTCCCTCCCTCCTCCTCAGGCCACGCTGCGACGGCAGCAGTCGGCACTGAGGATGGAGGCACCGGCAGGGAGTCGCGTCAGGGGCAGCCTGAGCCGGACAGCCCGGAGGAAGATGCGCACCGCACGCGGGGCAGAACCACCCCTCAGAAATCCGGCCCTGGCTGTGATCGACCAGTTCCGACTGGTGGATCACGATGGACGTAATGGGCACCTCTGGTAGTGGGTGTAGCTCAGAGTAAACATGACAAACCCAAATTCCATTCACAGCAAGAGAGCTTTGATATACCAATTTACTCGGATTCTCACCCAGCATGTGTGTGTTTCATACTTACCTCTTTTTCTTTGAGTTCACTTCCTTAAAATGGAAAGGCATTTTCAGATTGGAGGAGACAATGTGATAGCACTATTGTGATAATGCACATGGTCACTGCATAATACACTGGGAATGGTAGCCACCATTCCAGGAAATTGCTCCAAAGAGATCATCTATCTGTATCTATCTATCTATCATCTATCTATGTATCTATGGTATTTCTGTATTGGCTCTCAGCCCACGAGGCTCCCAAAGCAATGAGCAAATAAAAACAATTAAGTTACACATACAAAAAAATTAAAACACTGAAAAGCCCCTATAAAAAAATTATTTATTAATTTATTATTTACATCATTTATATTCTGCCCTTCTCACCCTGCAAGGGGCTCAGGGTGGATCACAATGCACATATACGGGCAAACATATACAGACAGACACAGAGGCAATTTAACACTCCATCTTTACTGGCGACCAGGAGAAGCTGTCGCATTCCTTCACTCCTTTTGTGTGAATTTCCTGGATATTTTTATGGCCTCGTAAATCAGTTAAATTAAGCCTCCCCACTCAAGTGGTACCTAAATTTCCTGTCTTTCGGGTTGCAAAGGTCGACAGCAAGCTACACAATTGGTTGAGCGCTCATCCCGACCCAGGCAGGCCTCGAACTTATGACCTTCTGGTCAGTAGAGATCTTATGCAGCCGACACCCAGCCAGTTGTGCCACATTCCACTCCACATTCCAAACATTAGACAATTTTGCTGTGGAATTGGGAAAGTCTTCATTGATTTTCCCTGTACTATCTGCCACTGCACAGCGTTCTGCACAATACCAGTATTTAGGAGGAAGCGTGGCCTTCCAAGTTAGCCTCTGTGAGGACCACTGGACAAACAATGAGCAGAATTCCTAATGCTTATTTTTCAGCAAGACACTCATTCCTCCATGTTTGTGGTTTAAACATTCATGGATTTTAATATTTGGATAACAAACTCCAACAGAAATTGACCATAGTAGAAAAGAGTTCTCTTGGGGGGGGGGACGACTCATAGTGGGCCTATATTTGTGGTTTTCCACTTCTGTGGGGGTCCTGTGATCCAACCTTTACATAGATTAAAGTGTTTAAAAACAATTAAGGGGGCCAAAGGAATCTCAGTTTCTAAGCCCATTCTCCCATTCTCAAGTGTACTCATTCAAAGCACCCCAATCTGTCCGGGGTGTACTTTGAATGCAATTTTCCTGCTTCTTGGCAGTGGGTTGGACTGGATGGGCTATGAGATCTCTTCCAACTCTAGGATTCTATGGTTCTATGGTTCATTGATTTTTGATGTTGAAGTGGCATATAAACAGAGGCATATGCATTTATAGCTCTACGTGCCTAGGGTCAAGATTGCATTATTGTTGTCCTTACGGGGGTGGTGAGCCTCCAGACCTTTACTTCCCCATTAGAATAAATACATGTGTGTCAGGCAAGGCATGGTACAAATATCAGCAGGGTAATGAAATCTCCAGTTCTCACTCTTGTTTCCATTTTAGAACACCCACACAGGGCTTTCAGAGCAAATAAAACTTTCTCTTTCATATCAGTGGTAGTTGTGTCAGTAGTAAATGGATTGGGACAAAAACACATTAATATTTGTCATAGCAAAGTTGCTACCCAGATGATTTCACTGTAGTGCTTTTTTGAGAATGCTTGCAGATTCTCCCTCTAGTGGTGAAAGTTTGTATTTACTGAGTTTTAAAGTCATCTAAGCCTGATATAGAAATAGCTGAAATTATGAAGGTACTAGGGGTGGTTGATCCATAAAAAATTGATTCTAAACTTGTGTGTGTGTGTGTGTGTGGGGGGGGGGGATTTCCATTGCTGGGTCGTTATAGAAATTATTCCAAAAAAATTTAAGTAAATTTCATAATTGAAATGTAATTAATAACAAATTTTCGTTATTATTCGTTACGCCAGCTGGGAGGGAAGAATGGAGGGCAAGCCCTCCCCTCTTCCCTCCCTCCCCCCCCAACTCAGAAGCATTGTGGGTTATATTTAACCCGGGATGCCTCTGAGGTGGTGGGGAAAGGAAGGGAGGTGTGGATGTAAGCCATCCACAGACCCCTTCCTTCCCCCGCCAGCTCAGAGGCATCCCACGTATATGTAACCTGGGATTCATCTGAGGTAGCTGGGAAAGGAAGGGAGGTGTGGATGCAAGCCATCCACACAGCCCTTCCTTCCCCCGCCAGCTCAGAGGCATCCCGCGTTATATTTAACCTGGGATGCCTCTGAGGTGGCAGGGAAAGGGAGGTGTGGATGCAAGCCATCCACACACCCCTTCCTTCCCCCACCAGTTCAGAGGCATCTCGTGTTATATTTAACCCGGGATGCCTCTGAGGTGGCGGGGAAAGGAAGGGAGGTGTGGATGCAAGCCATCCACACACCCCTTCCTTCCCCCACCAGTTCAGAGGCATCTCGTGTTATATTTAACCCGGGATGCCTCTGAGGTGGCGGGGAAAGGAAGGGAGGTGTGGATGCAAGCCATCCACACACCCCTTCCTTCCCCCGCCAGTTCAGAGGCATCCCGTGTTATATTTAACCCGGGATGCCTCTGAGGTGGTGAGGAAAGGAAGGGAGGTGGGGATGCAAGCCATCCACACAGCCCTTCCTTCCCCAGCCAGCTCAGAGGCATCCCGCATTATATTTAACCCGGGATACCTCTGAGGTGGTGGGGAAAGGAAGGGAGGTGTGGATGCAAGCCATCCCGCCACCTCAGAAACAAGGGCGGAAATAACGACCTAAAAACGTGCCCTTTACGGAAATGACGATCATGGGCATCGATTTTGAAATGTTGGACACCAAGGGTCGATATAGGGTCAAAATAATTTTAAATACGAGAAAAATTAACGGATATCAAAGTATTACGGCCGGAGATATCCACCCCTAGAAGGTACTATTCCCTGTCGCTGTATCCCACACTACCTTTGTAAGAATGAATAAGCACAATAGGAAAACAACTAGGAGTGTATCTACTTTTCAGAATTAAAACAGTTCAACACAAACTACCATTATACAATGCTGTGAACTTATAAGAGTTGCATTTTTATGAGGCAGAGAAATCTAAAAACACTGTAAAACTACAGCTCTCATGATTCCATGGTTTTAATCCACATGATGTCAAACTTTGATGCACCCTAAGTCAGTTTCAATGCACCCTAGGTCATGTAGAAAGAACCAAGTGTCTATATTCTGAGTATTCTACCTGGGAGCAGCATGAGATAAAACCATTAGGGAGCAGAAAGGGCATTGGTACAGTAAAGAACATACTAGTGCTCATTTTTCCAAGATTGCATTGAAATTTGAGCAATATCTTGCATATCTAAGCATCACCAAAAATCACTTTGTGAAGTGAGCAGTTTAAATCAGCTCAAGATGGATTTATTTATTTACTATACTTTTATACCACCCCTCTCAGCCCAAGGCGACTTGAGGCAGTGAATGGAATTATGTCTCCAAATGGTGCAAATATTTTTATTTTTATTTATGTTAATATAGGTACAAACCTTGCCAAGAAAACCCTGTGATAGGTTCATCTTATAATCCTCATAGTTTGGAAATGACTTACCAACGTAGAACACAACAAGCAAGGGAGAATGTCTTATGTGATGAATTAGATGAAAATGAAGACTGACTGACTGACTGACTGACTTTATTATTTCTGAGTCGCCCTCCACGTTAGTGCTCCGGGCGACTTACACACAACAAATTCCACAATTAAAATAGAGTATTTAAAACTAGATTAAAATATTCAGTGGTTAAATGCAGGGAGAGACTATAGCAAAGGAAAACAACATATGACCTCCTTTAGACTCAAACTTTTTTTTTTGAAATATATTTATTAGATTTTGCCATAAACAGGAAAAGTGGGGGAACAATTTCAGGTAAAGGACAGTAGGAACAGGGGAGAGAGAGAGGAGACTGGGAGTTGGGCTCGGGGTGATGAGGTGGGGGGCAAAGGGGAGGAGTTGGGGGAGGGAAGTCCGGGTGGGGAGTGATGAGGATGGAAGGCGGGGGGTACTTTGTGTAGGCTTCCGGCACTACCATATAGTCCCATTTGCTTAGTCCTCGTGGGGGGAAGGGGGATGGGAATGAAGAATTAAACGTCCTTGTCAATAAGTGGGGCGCTATGCGTCCTTGGGGGTGCAGTCTGATTGGCCTTTGATATTCTCCTTCCCCTTAGTCAAGTGTCTCGAAGACAGAGGCCCAATATTTCTGGTTCCAAGGGGTGGATGGAGCTCTTTGAAAATTTCATGTTTTTGAGAGTGCCGGGGCCGTAGGGTCCTCCCGGGCCTTCATATAGGCCAGAAATGGTGACCAGTCCGTCCTTTTTATCGTTCCGCCTTCGGCCTCACTCAGATGATAGGAGAGCTTGTCCATACTCATGATGTAGACTCAAACTTTATTAACCTCACATAAGAACAATGGGATTTGTATTCTAACATCTTCTGGAAGGACACAGGTTTCCCATCTCTTGATTTGATAATATAATTGCTTTTCTTATATCTCTAAATTCCTCCTCAATAATAATAATAATAATAATGCCATTCATCCTTATATCATCTCTATACTCATCCTTACCTTATGCTATAGTCATGACTTCTCTATTATGCTCCCGTGACAGCTGCCAGAACTTCACCTAGCTGTGTGTTGTCATTATAGGTCATGGGAATAAATAATATTTTCTGAAACACTAAAAATGTCTAAGCACATATACTTTTACCAGCATAGCATAGTAGATGTTTAGCCCTTCCTGTTAAGGAAGAGGAAAATGACAGATAGGGAAATGGCAGGTACAAACCCTACATACATCAAATTTTAGTATTATATGAACAGTTCTGGGAGAGGGGTTCTCACTTTCTCCCCAAGGGAGCTTGCTTATTCAGAATTATTTATCTGCAGATTATTTTTGTGCTGTAATTTATCTGTAATGCTTTGCATTTCAGGGGGTCTTGAAAAGAAGAGACCAAATCCAAGCTGAGTTAGATGCCAAAATCGATGCTGTATACAATAAAAAGACAGAAAACGATCTGGTAAGTAGGCAGATTTGCAAAATGTAATGGGGAATTTCTTGCTGTAATAAAAATTGGATTACATCATATTGCTAACTTATTGCTACTCAAGATTGCTCATGAAGATAAATGACAAAGTACATATATTGGGACTTCAGAATCTGCTTTGGCTTCCTAGGAAAGAACTAGCTCAGGATATTTGTCTGTCTGGATATGTACAGTATTGCTTACAGCTCTCCGGTGTCCCTAGCAAAGGTCTTTCCTGCTACCTAATTGCTTTAGCTGGAGATGTCAAGGACTCCTTTTGTGTAAAACATGTGTTCTACGGACCGCTAAGCTGCAGATTCTCTGTCTGTACTTTTCTAGAGCGCAGTCCAAGGTGCTGATGTTAAATTAAAGCTCAGGTTACCTAGTTCTGCCTTTTCTCCAACATTCTTTGTGAACACCTTGATGATACTATTGTCCCTTCTACTGGTTAGTCATCTGGGTGCCCATTTCTGACATAGTGGCCAGGTGTTCAAACATCCTATACAGACAAAAGCAGTGGCAGCAGCAACACAGAGGTGGTGACAGAGGAGTAGGCAGTGCTTTTCAACCTTTTTGAGCTGCGGCACCCTTTTTACATTTACAAAATCCTGGGGCACACCACCAACCAAAATGACACAAAATGACACTCTAACACAGTAATACATATAGTTAATATGTTTTTAAATGTATTTATACACTCAGTGTGAAACCTGGGCCTGTTTCAATGAACACAACATAGATATCCTGGCAGGAATGGAAGAAAGACACACACGAAGGTCTTACTCAACAGCTGGGAGTTACAGTTCACTCGCAATCAAAGAGCATTCTGAACTCCACCAATGATGGAATGGAATCAAACTTCCCACAGAGAACTACCATAACCAAGAGAAAATACTATAAGAGTTTGGTGGGCATTGACCTTGAGTTTTGGAGTTGTAGTTCACCTATATCCAGAGAGCACTGTGGAGGGGAAAGAGGAAGATGTGGGGCGAGTCTGCGCTGTAGCGCCCGCATGGGTCACGTCTTCCTCCCTCCCCCCTCCCGCAAAAGCGGCAGTGTGAGCAAAACAAGGCAAAGCAAGCTGAGTGAGGCTGGGAAGAAGGGAGCCCGAGTGGAGAAGAAAAAGTGTTCGGCAGGAGGGGGAAGAAAGGGTATTGGAGGTTCCAATTTCCCACGGCACACCTGATGATCGCTCATGGCACACTAGTGTGCCACGGCACACTGGTTGGGAAACACTGCTTACGCAGCCATGATCAGCCACTAGAGGATATTGGACAAATCACACTCTCTCAATCTTAGAAGAAAAAGGTACACACCTTTACTGAATACATTTTCTGAAGAAAGTCATAGCATAACTGAGGTGGCTTCAAGGCATAGAACAACTCCTTGCTCCCAGGCAATATTTAAGTGGAAAAAATGAAATGCAAAGATACAGAATGGGGGATGCCTGGCTCAAAAGCAGTACGTGTGAAAAAGATCTTGGAGTCCTCATGGACAACAAGTTAAACATGAGCCAACAATGTCATGTGGTGGCCAAAAAAAGCCAATGAGCTTTTGGCCTGCATAAATAGGAGTATAGTGTCTAGATCAGGGGTGCTCACACTTTTTCAGCATGCGAGCTACTTATAAAACAACTAAGTCAAAATGATCTACCTACCCACTACAAAAATGTGAAACATATAACACAATATCTGCTTTGAACTAGGTTTTCTGAATCCACGCTGCCATATAATCTGATTCAAAGCAGATAACATGGGATTTTATTCAACTGTGGAAAGGACCTCAGATCCTATTTTGCAGTTGACACACACAAACCAATTTCTTACTACTGGACAAATTGACTGAGCCTTTCTCCCACCCTGCCTGTGATCTACTAGGACGCCCTACACGATCTACCAGTAGATTGCGATCTACCTAATGAGCAGCCCTGGTCTAGATCCAGTGAAGTCATGCTACCCCTCTATTCCGCCTTGTTCAGACCACATCTGGAATACTGTATCCAGTTCTGGGCACTGTAACTGAAGGGAGATGTTGACAAGAGATGTGGAGATGCTGACGAGATGTTGAAATGTGTCCAGAGGAGGGCAACCAAAATGATCAAGGGTCTGAAGAACAACCCCTATGACGAGTGGCTTAGAGCTGGGCATGTTTAGCCTTCAGAAGAGAAGGCTGGGGGGAGAGATGATAGCCATGTACAAATATGTGAGGGGGAGGGGGGTCACAGGGAGGAGGGAGCAAGCTAGTTTTCTGCTGCCCTGGAGACTAGGTATGCAGAGCAATGGCTTCAAATTACAGGAAAGGAGATTCCACCTGAATATTAGGAAGAACTTCCTGACTGTGAGAGCTGTTCAGCAGTGGAACTCTCTGCCTCGGGGTGTGGTGGAGGCTCCTTCTTTGGAGGCTTTTAAGTAGAGGCTGGATAGCCATCTGTCGGAGTGCTTTGAATGTGATTTCCCTGCTTCTTGGCAGGGGGTTGGACTGGATTGCCTGTTTTACCTGTTTTAATTTGGTTGTATGTAAACTGCCCCGAGCCTGCAGGAAGGAGCGGTATATAAAATCGATGAAATAAATAAATAAATAAACTCTATGATTCTAACACAAAGATGGAAACCACTCAGTCCCTCAGACATTATTGAACTACAGCTGCTAGTATGCCTTACCAGTGTGTATGCTGATTAGAACCGTTGGCAGTTGCACTCTAAAATCTTTTGGAAGACCACATCTTGGCCTCTCCTCTCCTAACCACTATGTTATATCACTGATGGCCCTTCCTGCCTTATACTGTATGGTCTCCTTTGTAGCAAACAGAACCTTTAACATTTGTCCCACTTGTCCCTCTTTTTATTTTATTTTTTCCTAATTGTCCTCTTGCTTTTTTATTTACTTACTTATTTATTTATTTATTTATTTATTTATTTATTTATTTATTTATTTATTAGGTTTCTATGCCGCCACTCCCGGGAGGCTCGGGGCGGCTCACATAAGTGGAATACAAAAACAACATATTAAAAGCAGATTAAAAACACATTAAATGAACACACAATCTAAACAGGTAGATTAAAACCTGATGTGCCAAGAACAAAGCACAGCAAGTGTAAAAACATTACAGCATATACAGAATCAGTGGGCTATGCATTGGCAGAACCTATAGGCCGAAGGTCTGTTGGAAAAGGTAGGTCTTGCACGCCCGCCTGAAAGGCAAGAGATCTCGGATGGCACGCGCCTCAGCTGGGAGGGCGTTCCACAACGTGGGCGCAATCACGGAGAACGCCCTCCTACGAGTTGCTGTTAGTTTAGCTGACTTCACCGATGGAATGGCTAACAGGTTAGTGCTTTCGGACCGAAGTGATCTCGTAGGGCAATATGGGGAAAGACGGTCCCTCAGATACGCTGGCCCCAGGCCTTGCAAGGCCTTAAAGGTGAGCACCAACACTTTGAAGGTGATCCGCTGCTCAATTGGAAGCAAGTATTGCTATGGCAATACTTGCAGAGGTAAAAACATCTGGACAAGTCAGTTCCAGAGAGGGCAGAATGTAAACAAAATAATTTAAAGCATCTTTCCATTCTTTCTGTAGCATACATTGCTGCCTTCAGAGAATGGAAAGCATTCACCCATCAGAATTTTCACGGCCACAACTGCATTGTAGCATATATTCTTGAGAGAAAGAATTGAAGTCCGGAGTTTGTTTGTTCTGACACATAATTTATATCCCCCCACACTTTGTTGTAATTTACAACAATAGGTGGTACGGATCTCTATTAATTTTGTACTTCATAATTCACTCAGCACTTACATTACAAAAAAGTATGGATTCCATCTCATTTTGTTGCATGTATCAGACCCATGCACAGAGGATGAGTTTTCTCACATTCTTCTCAGTGTAAGCACACAATAGTCCAATCCACTGATACAGTTACATCCATCCAGTCTATTCTTTGCATGGTGCAGGTTTCCTTTTTTTTAATGTAGGGAAGGTGAAGACCTTCTTGATATTTATGGGCCTTCTTTTCATATACTTGTTGCAAACATAGTGGGATTGGCTCACATCTCTTATGTAGTGCCACATTGGATTGCTACGAACTTGAATAAATTTTCCCAACTTTGCCATTTTTCAAATCTCAGGAGTGACTTGAAAAACTGCAAGTTGCTTGTAGTGTGAGAGAATCGGCTGTCTGCAAGGCCATTGCCCAAAGGACACCCAGATGTTTGATGTTTTACCATCCTGTGGGAGGCTTATCTATGTCCGTGGCCCTAGAGAGGTCCGTTTGGAGTCCACAAGACATAGATCCATCTCAATCGCAGCCCCAGTCTTGTGGAAATCCCTACTGCCAGACCAAAGAGCCACTCCTGATCTACATACATTTTTAGGGGCACTTAAGACATGGCTCTTCAGAAGAGCCTATGATTGAGTAACAAGCAGTGACTATGTAACCTGTTTATTTTAATTGTGTAAGTCTCCCAGAGCACCTTTGGTGGAGGGTGACTCATAAGAAATAAAGTTGATTGATTGATTGATGGGAAGCTAGAACCCAACAGACAGGAGTTTACTCTACTCCCCTGATTCAAACCGCCAACCTTTCGGTCAAACAGTTCAGCTGGCACAAGGGTTTAACCCATTGCGCCGATGGACGTCACGGCGGACCAAGGCAGGTCGATGACGTTGGGGCGTCCCGTAGGCAAAAGAGCCGATAAGGCCGGTCCATCCCAGGGTGTGGGGTGCCGATTCCCCACCCTCCGTGTGTGGTATCAGACTCAATATGTAGATCTCGGATGCAGAAGTCTGCTGTCTACCAATTAATTCATGCTGTGTACCGGTCTTATCGGCTCTTTTGCCTACGGACGCCCCAACGTCATCGACCTGCCTCGGTCCGCCATGACGTCCATCGGCCGCAACTCCTCTGATTCAGGTTATCGGCAATCCTTCCATCAGGTCTGGACAAGGACGCGGAAGTAGCACAGCATCAGATACCGCCATGCTGAACTTGAACCTTTACAGTTATACTTTATCCTATCGTGAACTCCACATATAATTGACATGAGCCTTGCGAGGTAATACATGACTTTAGCACTGTGATATTCATCTATCCACGCACGGGTCCTCCCGAGTCTACCTGTGTATTTATGTATTGATGTGGTTCAAAAGGGACATGTCTCTATAGGGGCTTTCCCCATGTTTGCCGCTACCTGTATGTAATATTCATAACACCTCCTATGTATTACATACAGTATGCACAGATAGACCTTTCGTCGGATTGATGTGATCAGGTCCTACTTATATTATTTGTGGTTTATATTCATATTGATGATCTCAGTGTCACACGGATTCAATATTATTTGTGTATAATTGTTATACCATAGTTGCATATCCACTTTTGAGGGTTTAGCTCACTGTGTGTTTCAGTGTGAATACCTGTCAGATCACAAGCAAAATTTCTGCTTTGGGTTTGAATTCTGACACCAGTCAAGGAATCACCCCATCCCAATTGATATTTGGTGCAGTAATGGTCCCTCCATTCCCTCTTACTAGGAGAGTCAGAAAACTACATGAAACTTCTGTTCCATTTTATTTTTAAGAATGCAATTGAATGCAAATTGGGAGAACAGCTTTTAAGCATTATGTAAATTGCTACGCTGCAATTTTCTTGGACCTAGATATGTAATTTGTTTGAAATTTGAGTGCAGCTGCTCACTTACTGATCTAAAAATTGTGATCTGCTTAATTTCAGGTTTTGAAATTTTTATACATAAGTGCTCCACTGTCTCTACAGTCAGAAATTGCAGCTCTAAAAACTAAGTTTCTATACAAAACTGAATTTAAGATGAAGTCCTGTGTCACGTATCTGGTAGTTAGGTCAGGTGCACTTGTTTTTCTATTTGGCATGTTTTTTAAAAAAGTGATTACATCAACAGCATAACAGAACCAAACAGTTTCAAAAACAATAACATGTTCCCTTTAGTTATAACCATACCAGCTGAGAAGATCCCCAAACTAATAGTATCCCAAGATGACCCAACTTACTCTCTGAATCTCTATCCCATTCAGAATGGTTAAAGGGCTTGAGAACAGTTGTGACAGTCTCAAGGACACTGCCATTTTCCTCCTCCTTCATCTTTTCTTTGAATTGAAGATGAAAGAGGAGTGAAGCCTAGTCTGTGTGCCGAAGGCCCCACAATGCAGCTGAAGCTTTAAAGATTTTGTTAAAGTGAGCTAAAGCATGAAGCCCTGATACATGTGCCAGCATTGGGCTTCCTTGGATCCAAAATTCAAGATCCACAAGTTGAAACCCCACAACTGCATAATAGTTGACAATGAACAAAAGTAATGCCCTTTCTTCATTAAAAGTCTTATATTGTTAGATCTCAAGGTGAATGTTTTATTATTTATTTATTTATTATTGCGGCTTTTATGCCGCCGACTCACAGAACACATACAGCAGACAATCTCACAGCAAAGGTTAAAAACATCAGTATCAGCATAACATTTAAAAACATTTAAAACAGCCATCCTCCTGCTACCTAGCATTAAAATACAACATTAACATTAACAGATCCTTTAGCCAGTACCTAATTTTTTCAACATCACACCAGAACAAGACATAGCAGTGTGGTCAGCCCGTTGAAAACATGTGCATGTTTTCAACAAGTTTTCCCAGCACAATTTTTCTTGTCAAGGGTGAGGTTTGTGAGCATTACTTACAGCAAGTTATTACTTATATCCCTAGCAAGCAACAGTAGGGCCACAGCTGTGATTACAATAATCATGAAAGGCTTCGGCCCCTTCTACACTGTCCTATATCCCAGGATCTGACCCCAAATTATCTGCTTTGAACTGGATTATATGAGTTTTCCACTGCTATATAATCTAGTATGAACAGATAATCTGGGGGTTTTTTTCCATGCCAGGAGTGACTTGAGTCGCTTCTGGTGTGAGAGAATTGGCCACCTGCAAGAACATTACCCAGGGGATACCTGGGTGTTTTTTTATGTTTTACCATCCTTGTGGGAGGCTTCTCTCATGTCCCCGCATGGGGAGCTGGAGCTGACAGAGGGAGCTTAACCCGCTCTCCCTAGATTCAAACTGCTGACCTGTCAGTCAGCAGTCTTGCCAGCACAAGGGTTTAACCCATTGCACCACCAGGGGCTCTGACAAATATGGGATAGGATCCTGGGATATAGGGCAGTGTAGAAGGGGCCTTGGTGAAATCAGGATTAACAGATTCAGGGAGGGTTCATTCTTTGGGCCAGGCAGTTCTTGGCAACTGCTTAAATTTGTTAATTCCTAAGTTCAGTGCATTCTCTTTTCCAGTTAGAGCTCAGAAGGGGGGGGGGGGAGAATTGGACTATAGCAGGGGTGCCCACACTTTTTCAGCATGCGAGCTACTTATAATAAAACCAAGTCAGAAAGATCTAGGCGAGAAGCAGTGGTGGAGCAGGGGGCTGAGGGGGTAGTGCTGCCTGGGGCTCCGCCTGCCTGGCCCCCCTCTGGCTTTAGCGCTACCACAGCTTCTCCAGGCTAGAGGAGGGTAATGCCAAGCCAGTGGTGGCATAGATAGCCACTACTGGCTTGGCCCTACCCTCCTCAAGCCTGGAGAAGCTGCGGTAGCGCTGAAGCCGGGGGAGGGGGTGGGGCTTGGTGTGGCATAGCTCCGCCCCCTCTGAGAAGCACCCCCATCCAGCTGGGATCAACCTCCTTCGGTCCCGGGATCGACCAGCCGATCGTGATCGACTTCCTGGGCAGCCCTGGACTATAGCATCCAATATTCCACAGTCACTATGGCCCAGGACAATGCCAACTGTGATTCTAGGAGTTGTAGTCCCAAAAAAATTGAGAAAAGTAAAATTTCTAAGCTCTGAGTTCAATATTCTCGTAGCTTGATTTGGGCATACTTGAGAACGACTTAGGTTCTTTGGGATGCGAAATATGTCTCTAAGACAGATCTAGAGAATCTCCATTTAAGACTAGGAGAGATTTCTCTGTGAAACCCTCTAGAACTGCTGGCAACACCTTACTTTATTGCTGCAGGGAACAGAATCTAACTCTATGATGCCACTTGTCCTTTCCTCCCTTAGGCAGCTCTCTCATAGGTCTTAATGAGCTCCACACAACTGTCCATTTGAACTCCTCTTTGAAAACTGATATCTAAAAATTATGTTGACAGTGAGTGGCATGAACGTGAATGTAAGGTGAAGAGGATTTGTACCAGAGAAATGGAATCACAAACATGTCATTAGTGCTGAGAAAAGGCTATGGTGCGTAATCTTTAAACGGACATAAATTCTTTCCTATAGAAAGTTCAGCTGTGACACCTAAGGAACGGGTGAAGAGGATATTTTTGCAGCTGATATATTTGTTTCAAACTGAAAATCAATTTCATTAGAGATGTCAAACAATAAATTCAACAACTTTCAAGATCCAGCTCATAAGTATTGCAAGCCATGAGGATCTTCTTTTAGAATACTCTGCTGATTCATCAACCTTTTTTTAAAATAACAAGCCTGCCCGTGTAATAAAGCTTGTAGAATGTCATTCTTGGATGAAGAAGGTCCACACTGAATTTTTATGGTAATCACATAAAGGAAGATACAATCCTGGCTTAATCTGCCTCGTAAGGATATAATTAGGGTGAAATTGAAAAATGATTGTTTCAAGAAAGAATCTAGGAAGTTGACTTATGTTGGGTCTCAACATTGGTCTGTGCAGTTAATTTGTGTTACAGCTGCCAGAGATATTGCAGCAGACCCAGGGCTGAACCACAAGTTTATTTTATTTGTAAAGAAAACGAAGCATATTACAGAGCATTTTCTCTCAGTGTGGCACACAGCACATAAATCATGGCGAACCAGGAATAACACAAATCATAGTCAGAGCATCAAGGCACATGATATCAGGATCACAGGAATGCCAGAGACAAGAATCAGACATCAACTCTTTGACCGCCGCAAATGCAGAGCATCCTTATCTTCAAATATTTACATTCCAAAGGTTGAATATCCGGGACCTTTGCTTCCATCACAGACATGAACTTTCCTTCTCCAGTTAACTCTATAATGGCCTAACTATATTATACAGCTCGGAAAATAGATAAAGAAAATAGAAAACATCCACAGAAAACATTTTAAACTCATCTTTGTCATACATCTTAGCACTGACAACATCATGGCTGGGAGCTGTGTTATTGTTGTACACCTTCAAGACATTTCTAAATTATGGAGACCTCTACTGCAGGGCTTTATACGGATGAGAATTTGCAACTCACCCAAGGTCTTCCAGTGGGTTTCCATGACCAAATAGAGAACTAAACCCTGATCTCTAGAGTCCAACATTCAAACCATTACACAATGCATTACACATTACACAATGCTGGCTCTCTAGAAGCTGTGGATCCCCTCAAATGTGATTGGACCTCCAACTTCCTGAAGCCACAACCAGCAGAGCCATTGGTAAGGAATGATGGGAGTTGCATCAACTGGAGGAGTAGGGCTGTCTGTAGTTTTGGGTCTTGACAGAATAATAATAATAATCAACTTTATTTATACCCCCCAACATCTCCCATAGGGACTCAGGGTGGCTTACACAAAGGTGCCATACAGTACATAGAATACAATACATCAGCGTATAAAATTAATAACACATTACATAAACCAGATATATAAATTAAGTATAAACAAATTTTATTGAATAGAATAAGTAAAATCTGGCTATAACTGTTGATTAAAAGTCCACAATCTTTCCTTGTCTTAAGTGAAGATCCTCTGGATTTAAAAGTTTGGAATAACAAAGGTCAGGCTCTCCCATTCAGCTACAAACCTTCGCATTCTGGAGTCCCAGCAGGTCAGGCAGGCTATATATAAAAAAGGAAAAGAAGTTGTGACTATCCAATATGCATGCTAATCTGTGGGAGGGTGTTGATGTGTTTATTTATTCATTTATCTGATACATATCCCACCTGTCTCCTGACACCGACTTACAAGGCTGTGCACAGCAAGGTGAAGGAAGAGATATACGCTGTTCCCTCACTTATTGCGGGGGTTATTTCCCAGGACCACTTGCGATAAGTGAAAAGCCGTGAAGTAGGGATGCCCCTTCCCCTTCTCTCCTCACCCTTTTTACCTTCATCTTCCTCCTCATTGCCGCCTGGACCTCTTGCCACCACTTGGACCCTGCGATTGAGAAGGCAGTTGAAGTGTCGCAGGGCCCACGTGGCGACCGTGAGGAAGAAGAGGAAGGTAAAGAGGACAAAGAGGGAGGTAGAACCGCCCCCTCGCCCTCTTTACCTTCCTCCTCCTGGTCACCGTAGGATCCTCTTGCTGCTTGGCAGCAAGAGGCCCCAGCGATGACCAGGAGGAGAAAGATAAAGAGGGCAAGGAGGGAGGAAGAGCCACCCCCTTGCCCTTTTTACCTTTCTCCTCCTGGTTGCTGCTGGGACCTCTTACCATCAAGCGGCAGCAAGAGACCCTCGCAGCGACCATGAGGAGGAAGAGAAAGGTAAAGAGGGCAAGGAGGGAAGAAGAGCTGCCCCTCACCCTCTTTACGTTGCTCTTTTTGGCTGCTGCTGGGGCCTCTTGCTGTCACGATTGAGGCAGTGGAGGCAGCGTGGGGCCCAACCAGCGGCAAGAGGCCCAGGTCGCCGCAGTGTACAGTGTTCCCTCGAGAGAGGCATGAAACAGCGAGTCCGCCGTAAGTGAACTGCGAAGTAGTGAGGGAACACTGTACATAAAAACACCCTAAGCTGTAACATTAAAATAGAGTTAAATAAATTATACTGTTAAAACACAATTGTGTTAAAACAGCTTCTAAAACACAGTCAAATTAAAAACAGCTTCTAAAGCACACTGTAACACCCATCCCATTAAAAAGCTCGATTTTCAGCAGCCATTCAATTGCAATAATCGTTCTTTGGAATGAAAAGGTCTTTTTCTGTCAGCTGAAGAACAACAGCTAGGAGGCCAACCTGACCTTTCTTGGAAAAGAGAGCCAAAGTTTGGGAGCAGCTGCAGAAAAGATAATTTTGGATTGGGGGCTGGTTGGGGGAGGACATACGTGGAGCCGCTCAGTTCTAATGCTTGCATAATGAAATGGTAGGGAGGGAAAATATTCAAAAATATTGAAACAGCAGCTGCAAAATAAGTTGCTCGCCTAGACTTAGCATACATTTCCTAATTTTATTTGGAACTTATTCCGTGAAAATTTTTCCTGTGGTATTTTAGCAGAAAATAATATTTCTATACAGAAATTTTCTGCACATAAATAATTGCTTCCTACTCAGCCCTAAAACACACATCAATATTTTGCTCTGTGGTGTATTCTGCAGTTACCAGCTGCAGAAAATCCCACAGAAAATGTTGTTTTCTAGGCATTAAATTTAATTTTATGTGCAAAAATTTGTTCTGAACTGTAAATAGTATTCAAACACTGCATCACTTTTGAAGACTTTCTTACAGTAGGAAATTTACTAATATTCTGTATTGCTTCCTGTAAGAATGAAATTAACAAACTTAAACAGCTACAAAATATTCAGTTGAAACAGAAACCAGTACTTCCATATTGTTCATAATTGTCTAGAAAAGAGAAATTTGATGGATACTATTTTCCCCATGCCATTAGCTCTATGAAATTGATAGGTATTTTTCTTGGAGTTTGTTTTGTTTTGTTTTAGAAGTGTATGCAAAATAACTTTTTAAAAAAATAATATGATGTATGGAAACAGCATATAAATAATGTAGAACAGGGGTGCCCACACTTTTTCAGCATGCGAGCTACTTATAAAACAACCAAGTCAAAATGATCTACCTACCCACTACTCAGAGAGCCATAAAAGCAAAATATTTGGAAATGTATTTCAGTGAGAGCCATATAATATATTTTAAGACTGAATTCAACTAAATGTGAGTATAATAAGCCTCTGAATAATAATGATGATGATAATATTCATTCAGCCTCTGCTAACAACAACAACAACAACAGCAGCAGCAGCAGCAATAGGTTCCTAGAGTAGAAGGAGACCTCCAAGGGCCATCCAGTCCAACTTCCTTCTGCCAGAAGGGAAAAACACAATCAAAGCATTCTTCACAGATGGCCATTCAACCTCTGATAATAATAATAACAACAACAACAACAACAACGGGTTCCTAGAATAGGAGGAGACCTCCAAGGGCCATCCAGTCCAACCTCCTTCTGCACCTGGGCGGCAGTTGAGAGCCTGCGGGGTGGGACTGAGCCTTCCTCCCGCCCTGCCTGCGATCTACCTGGACGCCCTACGCGATCTACCAGTAGATCGCGATCTACCTAATGAGCACCCCTGATGTAGAAGAAGTGACTGAATCACGCTCAGAGCTTTTATATGTCTAAAAAGCCTGGGTGTGAAGGCAGGTTCATTTCACCATTTTAGTAGTGATTTAGGTAGCTAACTGTTTATTTTATTTTCCTGAGAAGGTTTTCTGGTACAGTTGTATTATCCGGGAGAACTCCAAAAGGGGACCTAGACTTGGAAGGATAGTCCATTTTATTGGGGGGAGGGAGGTATTTTTGCTGGTTTATTTTATTTATTTACTAGCTTGGGGACCCGGCCCTGCCCGGGTTATTTGTGAAGCGGAGCAGGATGTAGAGTGGGTCATGGGGGCTCTGTGTGCCAAGTTTGGTCTTGATCCATCATTATTGGGAGTTGCAGTGGTATCATGAAATTACTGAAGGTAGTGCAAGTCCCATCATCCTGTGTTCCCCCCCCCCCCAAAGTGTAGTAGGATGTAGATTGGGTCATGGGGGCTCAGTGTGCTAAGTTTGGTCTGTATTGGTGAATGGATGAGGGATGCATTCTTTTTCGGAAGTGAGTGAAGGTACTTCAAGTCCCATCATCCGTGGTCCGTCTCACAGTAAACTGCACCAGGCTGTAGAGTGGGTCATGAGGGCTCTGTGTGCCAGATTTGGTGTTGATCAGTCATTGGATTAGGTTTGTAGCAGGATTGGGAAGTGAGGGAAGGTACTGCAAGTCCCATCATCCATGTTCTCTCCCCTCCAAACTTCAGTAGGATGTAGAGTGGGTCACTGGGGCTCTGTGTGCCAAGTGTGGACTTTCTCGGTGTTTTTTGGGGGCCACAGTGGTCTGTGAGAACAGAGGGGTGTGAAAATACTACAAATTCCATCATCCATTGTCAGTCCTTTCCCGAACCTCACCAGGACGTGAAGGCAGTCATGGGGGTTATGTGTGCCAAGTTTGGTCTCAATCGGTAATTGGATGAGGGTCGCAGCAGACTTGGGAAGTGAGTAGAGGTACTTCAAGTCCCATCATCCATGGTCCACCCTCCTCCAAACTGCACCAGAATGTAGAGTGGGTCATGAGGGCTCTGTGTGGCAAGTTTGGTGTTGATCAATCATAGGATTAGGTTTGTAGCAGTCTTGGAAAGTGAGGGAAGGTACTGCAAGACCCATCATCCATGTTCTGTCCCCCTCCAAACTTCAGTAGGATGTGGACTGGGTCACTGGGGCTCTGTGTGCCAAGTGTGGTCTTTATCAGTGTTTGTTGGGGGCCACAGTGGTCTGTGCGAACAGAGGGGTGTAAAAGTACTACAAATCCCATCATCCATTGTCAGTCCTCCCCCAAACCTCACCAGGACGTGAAGGCAGTCATGGGGGTTATGTGTGCCAAGTTTGGCCTTGATCAGTGATTGGATGAGGGTTGCAGCGGACTTGGGAAGTGAGTAGAGGCACTTCAAGTCCCATCATCCATGGTCCACCCTCCTCCGAACTGCACCAGGACGTAGAGTGGGTCATGGGGGCTGTGTGTGCTGAGTGTGGTCTGTATTGGTCCTTTTTGGTGGCCTCAGTGGTCTGTGGGAACCAAAGTGTTGGAAAGTACTAAAAATCCCATAATCCGTGGGTCATGTCCCCCGACCCGCGCCAGGACGTAAAGGGGGTTATGTGTACCAAGTTTGGTGCAGGTCCATCACCCGCGCTGGTCGCTGTGGCCTGTGAAAGTGGCTGCCACATATCCGCCCTGGCCTGTGAAAGTGGCTGCCACATATCCGCCCTGGCCTGTGAAAGTGGCTGCCACATATCCACCCTGGCCTGTGAAAGTGGCTGCCACATATCCACCCTGGCCTGTGAAAGTGGCTGCCACATATCCTCCCTGGCCTGTGAAAGTGGCTGCCACATATCCGCCCTGGCCTGTGAAAGTGGCTGCCACATATCCGCCCTGGCCTGTGAAAGTGGCTGCCACATATCCGCCCTGGCCTGTGAAAGTGGCTGCCACATATCCACCCTGGCCTATGAATGTGGCTGCCACATATCCGCCCTGGCCTGTGAAAGTGGCTGCCACATATCCGCCCTGGCCTGTGAAAGTGGCTGCCACATATCTGCCCTGGCCTGTGAAAGTGGCTGCTTCCGCCCTTCTGCCCTCTTGCCCTCCGCATACACACATACAAATATTCCGTTTTATAAAGGTATACAGATTTGCTTCATTTATCTTCCGCCCTTCTCACCCCGCAGGGGACTCAGGACGGATCACAACGCACATATACAGGCAAACATTCAATGCCATAGACATACAACATATATAGACAGACAACGAGCTACACAATTGGTCGAGAGCTCACCCCGACCTGGGCAGGCCTTGAACTCATGACCTTCTGGTCAGTAGAGATCTTATGCAGCTGACTCCCAGCCAGCTGTGCCACATTCCCGGTGGTTATTCCTCCCCCCACCTTCCCATATCACAAACAAGCAGGCTAAATATTACATGGGTTAGGGACATAACAGGAAAACAGGGGGAAATGATTTAACCCTTTCAACTCCTTTCCCCATGTAAAATGGACTATCCTTCTCTGTCTGGCGCCCCCTTGTGGCCTCCGTCCAGATAATGGAACAGTACAGTTTTTCTTTATTATATACATGGCCAACAGAGAAGAAACTTGGTCTTCTATGCTAGGTATAAGCTGTACCTATTGAAGTGATGAAAACGTGGGAGCATTTCAAGTCATTTAAAAAGAATTCATGAAAATTCACCAATTCCCTTACATGTAGGAAGTGGAAGAACTTGAGGTGCTACATCTATGGATTCTCTCGCCCCTGTAATGATCCATTTCATCTGCCCATTTTTCTTTTTTTTTTTTTTCTTTTTTTAAAATACATTTTTATTGGTTAAAATGGCATTACAGTAACATTACAGTAACAGATAACACCAGTACAAAGTAGGGTAGGGTAGTCGGGGCGGGGTAGGTGTAAGCGGGTTGGGGAAGGGAGAGGATAGTTATAACACAATAGGGAACCACACTAGGTCAGGTAACACAATTAAAAAGACAAACGACCCACATGTAGGTTGACTTCATCTGCCCATTTTTCCATTTCTACAGAGCTATTAAAAACATGCTTCAGCCTTGTCTTTTTTATGTGTCTGATCAAATTAAATGACAGTAAACAAGAATGTGCCAGGATGTAACTGTGGCCTATCTACAATAAGTGCCCGGAGGTGGTTACTATGGAAACTGTTATGAAGTAAGGACTGCAAAAATGTGATGGTTGTGAATCCTAGTCAAGTAATGATTAGCTTGCAGAAATTGTCATGAAAAATCTGGTGCCAAAATGAATTGTGGGTCCCCCCCCCCCCTTTTGTAGCACAATTTCTATGCCATTGCACAGTCAGAATTCTTAGGGTGAGCCAGTTTCCTCAGTGTTATCTCTAGTTGTATTCCATAATCATCCAAATTTCAAAATTGAGATGAGGTTGTTTCCACATATACAGCATTCTCAGCTTTCATAAGCCTTTGGGCATCACGTCCATGTGCATTTGTTTCGGCAATACATTTTTTCAATTTTTCCTCTAGAGAAATTACAAAATAAATAGGAAGTATAGAAGAAAGTAACCAACTCATATCTTCTTCTGCAACATCCTAAATTCTGAAAATATAGCTAAAAATTAAAGAATTCTGGCAATTTGAATTTTGTTATGTTATCTGTTAGTAACATTTATATCTTACGGCATGGTGGCTCATCTTTCTCCTTCATCATTACAACAATATTGTGAGTTAGAACAGGTTGCAAGATTGCGATTAGCCTAAGTTCACCTGGGAGGATTCATTGGCCAACTTTGATTTCCTAAACCCCAGTAGTAAAAACTTGACAAATTCATATTTGTCACGTGGTTGTTAAAGGCATTATGGTTGCTCATAATGAACTAAGAGCAGAAGATAGTGCAAAATCAACACTTCTATTCAACAGATTCAGGGGAGCGTATGGACTGTTACTAGATTTTGGAAAGGTTACATTTTTGCCCATGTTGGGATTACAGCTCCCAACATGGGCATGCTATCTACATGAAGGGACTTTCAGCTTGCAAAGTTGGGGGGGCCTCATGTTTTCCCTCACATAATAGTTGCCACCACATAATAGCTGCACCCCTATTTTTATGGTGGCAAAATGTGTATTTTGTATTTGTATTTTGTTGTTCCCTGCATAATAATTTTGCACCCTTTATTCACTTTCCCACACACTTGCACAGGTGAATGAATAAAGGGTGACCAGGTCTCCATGGTCAGCAAAACCGCATTTTTTCATCTGCGCCAGGCTAGGCGGCTGGCGCCCTATCTATCCATGAATGACTTGGCCACGGTGATCCAGGCGATGGTCATCTCGAGACTGGACTACTGTAACGCCCTTTACATCGGCCTACCTTTGAGGGTGATCCGGAAGCTCAAGCTAGTGCAGAATGCTGCGGCACATCTTCTTGCCGGGGCTCCAGCGAGATGCCACATTACACCAATACTGCGGCAACTGCACTGACTACCAATTGAATACCGGATCTCCTTCAAAGTGTTGGTGCAAACCTTTAAGGCCTTGTATGGTCTTGGGGCAGTGTACTTGAGGGACCGTCTCTCCCCATATCTTCCCCAGAGATCCCTGTGCTCTGGTGAACAAAATCTCTACAATGTCCCCTCCATTCCACAATATCGTCTGTCCTCAACGAGACAAAAGGCATTCTTAGTGGTTGCACCAACTTTGTGGAACACGCTGCCAGAGGAAGTCAGAGGAATTAGAGAACAGTCCTCATTCAGTAGAGCTTGTAAGACGGTCCTCTTCCGCTTAGCGTTCCCGTCCGAGTAAAGCTGTTATATCTGTTATGTAGTTTTAGAATCATTGCAGTGATAGTAGTATTTTTAGATTAATTCTGCAGTTTTGTTACCCTGTCTGTATTTTATATTGCTGTAAACTGCTCCGAGCTTCTAGAAGGAGCGGTCTAGAAGCTGAAATAATAAATAAATAAATAAACATACCCGTGCACCTGCCCCCTTGGAGCTATGGGGCTTCACTCAACTGGCCACCAAATGAAGTCCATAGCTGCATAGCTTTTCACCATGTAAGAGTCACCACTGTGTAATAGTCACACACTCTTTTTCGGGCCAAAAGAGGGGGATAGATGTGACTATTACATGGCAAAATACAGTATTATACTCAGTTCCTAATACCCATCTTTTTTATTAGGTAAGATTCTCTAAGCTTACTTATTAAGAGAAACTTCTCAACTATATTTGTTTGTTTGCCTGTAGTTATCTGAAGAGATTGGAAAACTTGAAGACAAAGTCGAATGTGCCAATAATGCTCTACAGGCTGACTGGGATAGATGGAAGCAGAGTATGCGTGTTGATCTGAAGATGGCATTTAGCGATGTAGCAGAAAATAATATCCACTATTATGAACAGGTAAGATCTGCCACTGCAAACACTTATTGATTGAGTTGTTTATTGTACTAGCCATACGCCACGACATCAAATAATATACAGTATAAACTTTCCAATATAAACATGAAACGTATTCTATAAACGAGCTCTTTCAAATTTCAATAACAGTGACAGGTTAGATCAGATACTATAAATACTTATTAAAACATTCCCTATCCCCCTCTCTGTTGCAGTTTATTTATAATGGGCTATTATAAATGGAATACTATCTTCAGGGACTAATGTGTTGAAAAGTACAACTACTACTTGTGTTACAGTGCCAGATTTAGAATACGTTAAATTCCAAGAGTTTCTGAGTTCACTGTCAACAGAGGGCAGCCTTGCTTTACAAAGAACAAAGTGCAAGCATATATATTTTTCTTTCCTCAATCAGTGAGACTTGTAAATGTTTAGGGATAGGGCAGCATTGCTTTCAAAGGCTGTGTAGAAAAGGACTTTCAAATTTGATCAGGAGTTTAACCACCTGAATCTTTGTTTGATTGATCAGTGGGGTAAACATTAATGGATAAAAAAGTTCTAAGTAGATATGTCATCTTTTTTATTGATCTTGCTGCTATTATGTCTTGAACTGCAAACTGATTTTCTAAAAACCAAATCCAAAAAAACGTTCTTCTCTCCATGGGCAAGAAAGCTCTTATGGTAAAATATTTGAATGCCAATTCAGTTGCTACAGACAAAGGGCACAGCAAAGAAGAAAATGAATTTGAGAACACATTCAGAGTCTCTTAAAGCTGTTGTGACTGATGGCTTGAAAGCTGTGTTTGCATAGAATTCTATGAAAAAGATTGCAGACCACATGTCCTGTTCATTCCCACTTTGGTTCTCCCTGTTAGCATGAACATAAAAGTATTACTTATTTATTTATTTATTTATTTACTTTATTTATATTCCGCTCTTCTCACCCTGAAGGGGACTCAGAACAGATTACAGGTACACATACTTAGCAGACAATCCCTGCCATTTTCCACATACACAGTACACACTGTACACAGTACACACATATAAATGAACAGAGGCAAACTCTGGCCACCAGAGGGAGCTGACACACTCCTCATCTCTCAGCGTCCCTTGTTGTTCCTTCCGCATTCCTCAGGGTTCCTGGAGTTCTTTTAATGGCCTCATAATTCAGTCAAAATTTGCCTCCCCACTTAATGTGGTACCTTTATCTCCTACTTGACAGATGCAACTGTCTTTTGGGCTGCAAAGGTCGACAGCAGGCTACACTTGAGGTCGAGCACCCACGTCGACCCGGGCAGGCCTCGAACTCATGACCTATTGGTCAGAGAGATCTTATGCAGCTGACACTTAGCCAGCTGCGCCACATTCCCGGTGCAAAAAAATACCCAGAAACTAACAATATGACATGTCGTTTGACTTGTTCCAGTTTCATCACTCCCTCTGTAATAGGGGTAGACACTGACAGCATGCACCACATGAGTTACATCCCCTTGCAGAAGTTCTAGCTTCCTTCCAAGGATCTCATCCCCCACCACTGCAACCAAACGTTTAGCATAAATAGAAAATCTCTGTTCCTGATAGGCTTCAATAACTAATGTAATGATATCTGTTCCTGATGAGCTTTGACAGCTAGTGTAACGACTTTTGTGCCATGTGGCCAGTTTAATAAAAGTCTCATCACAATGTGTACAGTACTTTGGATTTACTTTATTGTCAACACTGCTTACTACAGAACAGGGGAATCCTGGAAAAGATGGGCTATACTAATTTGGAGACGTCATTACTCCACATCTGTGGGCTAAATATTTACTGATATAATTATTCATGGATTGAAAAGAGATGTTCTCTGTACCCATTGCTAGGTCCTGCCAACAATGTGATGGTATGATAGACTTCCACTAGAGATAGATCATAGAATTACTCTAGAGGACCAAGAAATGCTAGAGAGAATACTTCAGCAGACATGTGTAGGTTCCCCAGTGTGGTTCTATAGTCATCTTCCACCAGCAATTTATTTATTTATTTATTTATTTATTTATTATTTCGATTTGTATACCGTCCTTTCCAGTTGGCTCAGGACGGTTTACAGCATATCGAACTATATCAGAAAAACAAAACGAGTTACAACATAGATACATAAAAACAATGCAGTATAAAACTACTTCAACAGTATTCTGCTATAGCCAAGAGTGGTCAGAGGCTAAATGCCTGTCGGAATAATGCCGTTTTGCAAGCTTTCTGGAAAGCCGGTAGCTCGCTCACTGCTCGAACTTCAGGTGGTAGATTGTTCCACAGACATGGTGCTGCCACAGAGAAAGCTCTCTGCCTAGTTGACGATAAGTGAATGGTTCGCAGAGAGGGAATCTGCAGGAGATTAAGATCCTCAGATCGAAGAGATCTCTGGGGAACATATGGCAGTAGATGGTCCTTTAGGTACACCGGCCCCAGACCATAGATGGCCTTAAAGGTCAAAACCAACACCTTGAAGATGATCCGGTGCTCGATTGGCAACCAGTGCAATCGCTGCAGAGTTGGGGTAATGTGAGACCTGGCCGGCACTCCAGCCAGGAGTCTCGCTGCTGCGTTTTGCACCAGTTTGAGCTTCCGGATGACCGACAAAGGAAGACCAATGTAAAGGGCGTTACAGTAGTCCAGCCTCGAGATGACCGTCGCCTGGATCACTGTGGCTAGGTCATTTCCGGTGAGATAGGGCGCCAGCCGCCTAGCCTGCCACAAGTGGAAAAAGTCAGATCTGCTGACCGCAGAGACCTGAGCCTCCATTGTCAGCAGAGGGTCCAATTGGACCCCCAGGCTCTTTACTAGGGACGACGGACTTAGTGCCTCGCCATCCAGAGTAGGCAGCCGGAGTTCACACACACCTGGACGGCCCAGCCAAAGGATCTCCATCTTCGACAGGTTCACTCTCAACCAAATGGCTCGTAGCCAACCAGTCACGGCTTCAAGGCATTGTTGGAAACAATCGGGTACAGAGTCCGGCTGACTGTCCATCCTCAGCACCAGCTGGGTGTCATCCCCATACTGATGACACTCCAGACCAAAACTTCACACCAAATTGGCAAGTGGCCGCATGTAGATTTTAAATCATAAAGGGGAAAGAATGGCTCCCTGAGGCACCCCACAACTTAAGGGGAGCCTCTCGGAAACCGGACCTCCCCTCTCCACTCGCTGTCCTTGATCGAGGAGAAAGGAGGACACCAATTTCAGAGCAGTCCCCCTGACTGCTTTCATGGCTAGGCGGTGGGTTAACAATGCGTGGTCTACCATATCAAAAGCTGCCATGAGGTCCAATCCCCCTTGATCCAATTGGCAGCGGAGCTGGTCCGTGATGGCTACCAGCATGGTCTCTGTCCCATGCCCAATACGGAAACCGGACTGGTAGGGATTTAATCTGGCTGTGTCATCTAGGAACTGCTGCAGTTGGGCCACTACTGCCCTCTCAATCACCTTGCCCAGGAACGGTAATTGACCTAATAATTGGGGTAGAGAACCTAGACATGCCTACAATACTGTTCTTTCGGGTATAAAAAATAGTGTGCCAATTTCTGCTTCTGCGGAGGTCCTTTATCACAACACCTACAAACACAGAGGGCATACTGCATGTCATCTTTCACTAAAACTAGATTTTCTGATGCTTTGTCCCCTCTAGCAAATGAAAGCTATTGATGTGTTTTTTTTTCTGTCACAGTGTATAAATTTAACTTTCGACATAATAGTAAGGGTGCTTCCTGAAATGGTCACAGAAATCTGCTGACAAAATAGCCTGAAAGACACAACGGAGACAGGCAGGAATCCAAAATGAAGCACTAAATGACTACAACTGGAGAAAGGAAATGCTAATGCTCTTTTTCACTGCCTTTGTTCCTGGTGACATCATGGCCAAGGCAGGAGAGGAGGCAGGCTTAAACCCTCTGTTCCCCTCGCTGTAATGTCTCAAGCAAGAAAGGTGACTCAAACAATGCAGTTTTTGAAGAAATATTAGCATGATCGAGAAGAGAGTAGACTTCAAGAACTAGTGTAAGGAACAGTGTGCCTTTTGGTTGACTAAAAAAAGATTACCACCACAAGTGGATTTTGGGTGTTTTGTCAGTCTTAAGGCACAGCAAAGGTATTATTTTGGGATTGCTGTGGAATATAGACATGGAATGGAGTCTCTTGCCAATGTCAATGGTGAATCTTCCAGTCTTGACCCCATGGCTTGACCCCTTCCAGTCCGGCTTCCGTTCGGGGCATGGGACGGAGACGGTCCTGGTCTCCATCACAGATCAACTCCGCTGCCAGCTCGACCAAGGCGGGTCTGCGCTGCTCGTGTTATTGGACCTCACGGCAGCGTCTGACATGGTCGACCACAATCTTTTGATCCACCGCCTGGCCATGGCTGGAGTGAGGGGGACAGCCCTTAAATGGCTGACCTCCTTTCTCCGCCAGCGGTCTCAGCGTGTGAGGAGGGGTGGGGTGGTCTCCGAGGGTTCCCCACTGACTTGTGGGGTCCCTCAGGGGGCCATCCTCTCCCCTCTGTTATTTAACATCTACATGCAGCCGCTTGCACAGCTGGTGCGGAGTTATGGGCTGACCTGTCACCAATATGCTGATGACACTCAGCTCATTCTGAGGATGGGGGGCAGGCCGGAGTCCGTCCCTGATAATTTCCAGCGTTGCCTCGAAGCCGTTACTGGATGGCTGCGAGCCAGTAGGTTGAGGGTGAATCCGCGAAGACGGAGATCTTGTGGCTGGGCCACCCGGGCGGGGTGGGTGCCCGGCTTCCGACCCTGGACGGTGCGGCGCTGCAACCAGCGCCGTTAGTGAAAAGCCTTGGCGTCCATTTGGACTCCCAGCTGACCATGGAGGCTCAGGTCTCCATGGCCAGCAAGGCTGCCTTTTTCCACCTCCGCCAGGCGAGGAGGCTGGCCCCTACCTCTCCCGGAATGACCTGGCCACGGTGATCCAAGCCACGGTCATCTCGAGGCTGGACTACTGTAACGCTCTCACGTTGGCCTGCCTATGTCGTCGATCCGGAAACTCAAGCTGGTGCAGAACACCGCCGCCCGGCTCCTGTCTGGGGCTCCAGCAGGTAGCCGAATAACTCCAATCTTGCGGGATCTGCACTGGCTGCCTATTGAGTACCGGGTCGCCTTCAAAGTGCTGGTTCTCACCTTCAAGGCCATCCACGGCCTGGGGCCAGCGTATCTGAGGGACCGTCTTGCCCTATATTGCCCATCGAGATCACTGCGGTCTGAAGAGACCAATTTGTTGGCAGTTCCATCTGCCAAATCAGCCCGTTTAACATCTACTCGCCGGAGGGCGTTCTCAGTGATAGCTCCTACGCTATGGAACGCCCTCCCGGCTGAGACCAGAGCCCTGAGGGACCTACTCCCCTTCAGACGGGCCTGCAAAACCTATCTGTATAGGCAGGCCTTTGGGGAGTAGGCCCATACACCGCTCTGTTTAAGCTGCAAATAAATCTGTTGCCATGATACAGTAAATCCACACTTGACTTTACATTCAGATGCTCCAACTTGTATGGGTGTTCTCCTAGTACCAAATGGGATTAGATACATTTTACTGAACAATTTTCTATATTGCAAACTTAGCTTATTAGCTTATTAGATTTTATGATCCACAATTCATTTATTTTATTTATTTATTCGATTTGTACACCGCCACTCCCAGAGGCTTGGGGTGGTTTACAGAATTTCAGCACAGTAATAAAACAATAAAACAATACACATTGAAATATCATTAAGACTCAAAGGCTTGTCTGAACAAGAAGGTCTTACAAGCTTTGCAAAAAGTTACCAAATTTCGCAAATCCCGAGTCTCAGGGAGCAGATCATTCCACAGAACTGGGGCGATGATAGAGAAGGTCCTTCGTCGGGTTGCCGTCAGGTGGTAAGACTTCATGCCAGGAATATCTAAGAGATTCTAATCTTCTGATCGCAGTGATCTCAAGGGACTATATGGGGACAGGCGATCCCTCAAGTACACTTGGCAGTTTCTTTATTTCTTTCTTTTGTGAAAGATGTCATTTTTATATTTTTCAGTGGGGTAATAAATTTGCCATGTTTTTAAAGCAACAAGGGGAGCTATCTAAGGTGCTGAACCTGTTTTTAGCATAGGAGTCAGCACTTTGGATATAGCTGGCTGGGAGTCAGCTGCATATGATCTCTACTGACCAGAAGGTCATGAGTTCGAAGCCTGCCCGGGTCGGGGTGAGCGCTCAACCAAATTGTGTAGCTCGTTGTCGACCTTTGCAACCCGAAAGACAGTTGCATCTGTCAAGTAGGAAATTTAGGTACCACTTTGTGGGGAGGCTAATTTGAACTGATTTACGAGGCCATAAATCTCCAGGAAGTATGCAAAAAGAATTAAGGAATGCGACAGCTCCCCCTGGTGGCCAGAAGCTGGAATATTAAATTGCCTCTGAGTCTGTCTATATGTTGAATGTTTGCCTGTATATGTACATTGTAATCTTCCCTGAGTCTCCTGTGGGGTGAGAAGGGCGGAATATAAATTATGTAAATAAATAAATAAATAAATAAATAAAATAGTTAGAGTCTAGGCTAAAATATAGAGCTTTTTCACAAATCCTCTTACATGGGAGTCACCAACTGTCACAATTTCTCTTGATAATATGTGTTTATATCTAACATCTTTTTGCCAAATTTACCAATCATTTCAGTATACCGTAGCTTGATAAGTAGGGCTACTTAATTAGCTTGAGATGGGCATGGGAGCGTTCACAGTCAACTGTTGTAGATAAAAATCAAAATGTTGCCTGACATCAAAAGGCTTGCTTTTACTTGACATTTCTTCAGCTTTTTCCTATCCTCATGTGGCTTGTGAGTTTTGCATCACGTATATGCCCCAAAGCTACTCAGACAAATGTTGTGCTCTAAAAATATTAGGCTGTTGCCAGGGAGGGCTTGGGGCATTTTATTTTAAGAGAAAAGGAAGGATTTGTAACCCAAGACTTGAGCGAGAGTCTCCTCCATGCGTTGTTATATACAATCACATTCCCCACGTTCTTAGCCATTCTCATATTTTCTGATGCTGTGCTATTGCACTGTTAAGTACTTCTAGCTCACTTCCAGTATTCAGTTGTTGGAACAAGTTAGCAGTCTAAGTTGGTGACCATCACTACATCAAAGAAAGGAACAAGTATGTGGGTGGGAGCTCGCGAGCTCGCAAGCAAATAGGGTAAGTCTTCCCAACTTACCCATAGATTCAGGAACTGCGTTTAATTGATTTTCTTTTATTCCCAGTGTTCCTAAATCAGTTTTTAGAGAGCCACAGGAGACTTGTTGGTCTCTAATTTACATATAAAACACTGCAATAATAATAATCTTTATTTACTTTCCGCTCTTCTCACCCCGAAGGGGACTCAGAGCGGATTACAGAACATATACAAGCAGACAATCCCTGCCGTTAGAATTGACATACAAGACAGACAACATACAGTAGGACGATCTTTTCCTGGTTGAACATGGTCTTCCAGATTACATCTCCGGGTGCTGTTGCTCCATTGCGTCACAGGGGGGGGGGGCTGCTGCTCCATCCACCTTGCTTCTTCCTCCTATGACGGAGAACCCGCCTACCCGCTGGAACTTCCTCGGCCATCGATCTTCATTATTTTTATTGGTGTTATAAAGTCTTTAAAAGATCTCCCCCGCTATGCGGTACCTTATTTCTTTACTCACAGACTGCTTTCAACTGCTAAGGTTAACAGTGGGTTAGCCTTACAGCTGGCTGCCCAAGGCCAGCCCGGGGTTTTGAACTTGGAACATTCGGATTGAAGCAGCGGTTGTTTAACCGCTGTATTAAACCTCCGGCCCTCAATATCTCAATATCTTACAACAGCTTCATAGTGTAGGTCAGTGTTATTAATCTACATATTGTAGATAGGGAGCCCTGTAAGTCATTGGCAAATCTTATGCCAATCACTCTTTCTGTGTCATAGCCTGCCCTGTCTCATATAGTTGTTTGTCTGATCTGTTGATCATAATACATTTCATTCATTCATATTTTATTTATTTATTTATATTCCGCTCTTCTCACCCCGAAGGGGACTCAGAGCGGATCACAGTACACATACTTGCAGACAATCCCTGCAGTTCAACATATAACATATAAACATGTGACATTTATCACAGTACAGTACAGTGCATACATTTTTGACATATTACACATATAGACAAACAGAGGCAAACTTTCTGGCCATCAGGGGGAGCTGACGCACTCCTCACCTCTCAGGGTTTTTCCCAGCGTCCCTTGTTGTTCTTTCCGCATTCCTCAGCGATTCCTGGGTTCAGTTAAAATTTGCCTCCCCACTTTAATGTGGTACCTTTATCTCCTACTTGACAAATTAACTGTCTTTCGGGCTGCAAAGGTCGACAGCAGGTTACACTTAAGGTCGAGAACCCACCTCGACCCAGGCAGGCCTCAAACCTATGACCTACTGGTCAGAGAGATCTTATGCAGCTGACACTTAGCCAGCTGCGCCACATTCCCGGTACAAAACATATGGTTGTTTTGATGATAAGAGGGAGAGGCAAGAAAATAATACATGCCGATTTAATCTCATTGGAGAAAGTCACCATACAAGGGCAATAATGAAATAAATAAATAAAATTATTACTTCATATTTTCCTTGAGGTTTGAAGCAATGGTTTTATAGCTTGCAAATCCGTTTTCTAACCACTGCACTACATTCCCATTAATATATTGTAACTGAATGTGTGCAAAATAGTTGAACTTGTTCTGGGTGGTAATATTTGATTGTCCTTGTGCACTTAGTACAAATCTAGCCTGTAGGTGCACTGAGGGACAAGGTGATTCTGCTGTGTCTTCTTCAGATACTTTTATTGCCTTGGGTTCTTTGGTATCACAGGCTCCTTATCAAGACACACAAGTACTTCTAAAATGTCATTTCTCCTTTGTTAGGACAGAGGTAAAGATGTGACCTTAGAGTTGTTCACTTTCTTTCTTAGGTACCATTGCCTGCAGATTTTTGCTGTCGATCTGTCAAGCCCCATTTAGCTAGTATGTAAGAACAGGTTTTATCCTCCTTAAGCCAGATTAATGCTGTCACTATGGGAAGGCTTTCTTCAGAGTGCGCCTATGACATGATGTACGCTGAGCAGAATGGTTGAAAATGAGCCCAGAACTTTCTGTTGCTTGTCACTTTATCTGTTGCTTATGAGAGCTGTAGTTTCTTTCTGCTTTAAACCTGTGAGATGCTATGCTGGGTACACTTTGAATTGTTCTCGAAAATTTGTTGCAAAGGCCCTGGTCTGCCTTCAGAGGTCTGCCTTCATCCATGAGGCTTTGAAACAGAGCAATCAACTAGTTAAGGAGTTTTATTTTATTTAACACTGTATTCCTTTGGAAAGTGTTTGCTGACTTCATTCCAGGCTTAGGCAAGCATACAATTTTAAGTCTCTTGTTTTCAGGTCTGGTCCACTGGCTTAGGTTGTTGATGATGATGATGATGATGTCTCTCTCGGCATTACTTCACGAACGAAGATTCAGGAAGGACTCATCCCACGCTTTTTACAAGCGCGTTGATGACTAAAATGGCCAATCTGAGATAGGCAAGTTTGGTTGCAGAAAGCACAGCAAAAAAGTCTCCTTGGGTGATGTTGTTTCCAAGTTGCGGTTGTTTCTGCGTTGTCGTTTCTCTTCAAGACCCATTCGGCGTGTCTTCTCGAAAGAGGCCGCAGCATTGTGGATAGTGCATCTCCATGCCTCCCGATGTGAGGCCAGGGTGGACCATTGTTGGTGATCAATCTGGCCGAGCCTGAGATGTTGTTTCAGGGAGTCCTTATATCTCTTTTTGAGGGCACCTCTCTTGCGCTGACCCGTGGCGAGTTCACCATAGAGTAGTATCTTTGGGAGGCAGTGGTCCTCCATCCTAGAGACGTGTCCTGCCCAGCGCAGCTGTGTTACCAATAGCATGGCCTCAATGCTGGTGATCCCTGCTTGCTCAAGGACAGCAACATTCGTCACATAGTCAATCCAGTGTATATTTAGGATTGTGCGAAGACAGCGCTGATGAAAGCGTTCGAGGAGTCGTAGGTGTTGGCGATAGGTGACCCATGTTTCAGACCCATAGAGGAGAATAGACAGTATGATAGCTCTGTACACACTGATTTTGGTACTTTGCCTCAGGTTCTTGTTTTTCCAGACTCTTTTGTCAAGCCTTCCAAATACACTATATGCCTTTGATAATCTATGATCTATCTCTTTGTCAATCTTGGCGTCTGAAGAGATGATGCTTCCCAGGTAGGTGAACTAAATTCCAGGCTTAGGCAAGCATACAATTTTAAGTCTCTTGTTTTCAGGTCTGGTCCACTGGCTTAGGTTGTTGTTGTTGTTGATGATGATGATGATGTAATGGCCAGGTAAAAGAAGAGGGCAGCTGAGGACCACTCATTTATGTTCTGATCACTGATACATAAAGATATATATTCATTATATATTCCCAAAATGTGCATTCTGGGCCTCCCCTCAGTCTGCATTTTTTTTATTTTTCTGTGTCAGGAGTGACTTGAGAAGCAAGTCAAGTGACTTGAGAAACTGCAAGTCGCTTCTGGTGTGAAAGAACTGGCCATCTGCAAGGACATTGCCCAGGGGGTGCCTGGATGTTTTTGATGTTCTACCATCCTTGTGGGAAATTTTTCTCATGTCACCACATAGGGAGCTGGAGCTGGCAGAGGGAGCTCATCTGTGCTCTCCCCGGATTCAAACCTCTGACCTGTCAGTCTTCAGACCTGCCACCACAAGGGTTTAACCCACTGTGCCATTGGGTCTGTGTGCCAAGTGCCTGTTTCCTTCCACCAACCTGTGAAAACAAATATTTTTTGAAAAAAAGCTAGAGAAGAAAATCTGTAGTGGGAATTACAACACGGACACACAAATACTGCACGCTTGACAATCAAAAGAAGAGCCTGCTGTTCCCAAAACAGCAGGTAGCCAGCACTATTGTGTTTGTATCACATTATCAGCAAGGCCTCCCCTGCGAGGAGAACAGATGAGCTTTATGCTGTTCTCCATAGCTCTCCTCCTCTATAATGTTTAATTCATCATTTCCCTGAATGACTTCATTAGCTATCACACCATCTTGCTGAAAGGGGTGTACATCCAGATAGAACAAAGCAATTTAAGACAAGGTGGAGCCAGTAGCACTCATAAACACTTATCTTTCAATGGGAGATGATGTCACTGGGCCAGTGTCCTGTTATGGGAGTTAGCACAGTAGGGAATCCAGAGCCACTTGAAATGAAGGTTAAAACGATTTTCATATATATTCTCATATAAGTCAACCTCAAGTATAAGTTGATGGCAGTTTTGGGGAGGAAAATTATGGATTTTGCAATGACTTGTGGATTATTTATTTATTTATTTACTTTATTTATATTCTGCTCTTCTCACCCCGAAGGGGACTCATAGCAGATTACAGGTACACATACTAGCAGACAATTCCTGCAGTTCATCACATACACAACATATAGACGAACAGAGGCAATCTCTGGCCACCAGGGGGAGCTGACGCACTCCTCATCTCTCAGCGTCCCTTCTTGTTCCTTCCACATTCCTCAGCATTCCTGGAGTTCTTTAATGGCCTCATAATTCAGTCAAAATTTGCCTCCCCACTTAATGTGGTACCTTAATCTCCTACTTGACAGATGCAACTGTCTTTCGGGCTGCAAAGGTCGACAGGAGGCTACACTTATGATCGAGCACCCACCTCGACCCAGGCAGGCCTCGAACTCATGACCTACTGGTCAGAGAGATCTTATGCAGCTGACACTTAGCCAGCTGTGCCACATTCCCGGATTAGTTGAAGGTCATTCTGTGCAGAGGAGAAAGAACTAGTGTTGCCTAAAGAGGCCTGCTGTCCTGCCTACGGACACCATTCCCCTCTTTCTTAAGCATTCAAAAAAGACTTTTATCACTCTGCTAAGAGAAGCAGGTAGTTCTTTTTCAAATAAAAGTTAAAGTACAGTATTAATTCTCACCTCAAAAGGAAAATCCCCTTCTCTGAGTAGAGTGGTGAAGGGCAAGAGTTTGGCCCATCCCAGGAGAATCTAGAAGAAGCACAACCTCTTTTCTGTCCATGCTCTTTTCAGGGGAAGTGCAAAAAGCTACCACCATTTTACCACACAGGAATTAAAAAACGCCAGTAGCTGCCCCGTGATGGAAAGAGTGGAGGGGATTTGTGCTTCTTTTAGGTTCTCCCAGGATTGACTAAGTTCTTGCCTTTCACCACTCTTATTCAGAAAATGTGATGGTTCCCTTTTTACTAGGAGTTAAAGTACAGTACTTACATTGACCCATGGATAATTTGATTCTGCTTTTTTGGTCATTTTTTAAACTCAAATGTCTAGACTTATGCATCACTATACATCCTAAAGTGTGCTGGTGGGAAGCATTTCCTTTGCTAGGACATAGTACCCAATATTTGCCATTCTCAATTATCTCCTGTGCTCCTGTCTCAAACATCTTATTCAGCTGCAGTCTATGTCTCTCCCCACCATTCAATGGGCTCACTGGACTTGATGGGAACTGGGAATCCAATTTTATCTGGAAACCAGTAACTCCACCAGCACTATCCTAAGCCATCATGTAGAATATTTTCTGCTGCTTCAAAAATTAGAGTGCATATACGCTGTAGAATTAATGCAATTTGACACCACTTTAACTGCCTTGGTGTCACTCTGGACTCTCAACTGACGATGGAAACACATATTTCCATCGTCAGTAGAACAGCGTTTTTCCATCTCCGCCAGGCAAGGAAGCTGGCCCCCTACCTGTCCCACCACGGCCGAGCTACAGTGGTCCAAGCCACGGTCATCTCAAGACTAGACTACTGTAACGCTCTTTACATTGACCTTCCTCTGTCCGTGATCCGGAAACTTAAGCTGGTGCAGAACGCTGCAGCTCGGCTGTTGGTAGGCTTACCAACATGCTGCCACATCACTCCCATCCTGCGTGAACTGCACTGGCTTCCAGTGGAATTCCGGATCACCTTCAAAGTGTTGGTGTTGACCTTTAAGGCCTTGAATGGTCTGGGGCCAGTGTACCTAAGGGACCGCCTCCAGACCACTGCATTCAGAGTCGTACAATCTCTTGGAGATTCCAAGTTGCAAGAACTTCCGCCTGACTGCAACAAGGAGGAGAGCATTTCGCATTATTGCTCCAACACTTTGGAATGCCCTCCCTCCCGAGATCCGCGCCTTGCCTATTTTGCTGGCCTTCAGGAAAGCCTGTAAGACCCTGCTATTTAAACAGGCATTTGGCTGTTAAACTATAGACATTATATCGCTGACAATGCAGGTCTGTCCAACCTGCTTCCTGTGTATAGATTGTTATGTGATGAGTTTTATTTTATTTATTTTTTTTAGTAAAGAGTTTTTATTGTTTAAAAGGGATCAGAACAAAAACATTTATACATACAACCATTCTACATCCACAATATGACATGGGGAGAGAGGGAAGGGGGGTAGGGGAGTGGGGTTTACATACAGGGTGACGGTACAAAGCCATGCAACACATCTCTCTCCCACATTAAAAAGGACATGTGTTGACTTCACCCACGGCCTCGGACTGTGCACTTTCTTTGAGCTCATCACCATTCCTATAGAGTATATCCGCATAGGTTTCCAAGGGGGTCCATTGTCGTTAACGTCTGTACATTTTTAGATCCAATAGCCTTTGAGGTCAACTGACCTCTTTTCCTTGACAAATAATATAAATGTTTTCCATGTTTCAGTGAAGGACTCTGTGGACCCTTGTCTCATTAAGTAGGTTAGTTTGTCATTTTCAGCTATATCCAGGAGTTTGTTTATAATCTCTTTGTTGTCCGGAGCTTCTTTATCCCTCCAGTGCTTTGCCCAAACTACTCTTGCTGCCATCACAATGTGGATAAACAGCCTTTCCATTTGATAGTTCATCTTTTTTGGATCTACAATATTTAACAAAAAAATCTCTGGTTTAAAATCAATTTTCGTCTTTAAGATTTCTTCAGACATTTCATGAACCTTTTTCCAAAACAATATAGCATGACCACACGACCACCACTGATGGTAAAAGGTATCCTTAATTATTTCACATTTCCAACACCTAGGGTCCCCGGTTTTATATATTTTGTCAATTTGGGCTGGGGTTATATACCACCTGTATATAATTTTAAGTAGGTTTTCCCTCAGTGAATATGCAGATGTAAAGGATAAATTGTTCCTCCATGTCCTCTCCCAACTCTCCATTGGAATCTTGTGGCCTATATTTCTTTCCCATTTACCCATATATTCTTTCACTGGGTTCTTTTCATGTTGTTTGGTACTTATAAGCTCATATAATTTAGTGACTTTTTTTTCTCCGTTTGGAGTATTATCTTCCCCCCTAATGTTAGTCTTTCCTCCCAGCCCGTTTCTTTGTCCTGTATGTATTTCGCTTTTAATTGATTGTACTGGAACCAGTTTATCCTATCGCTACTCACTTCGTCCTGTCCTTTCAATACAAATTCCTTGTCCTGTTTCTTCAGCAGATCTTTATAGGTTGGCCAGTTTTCCTTGTCTATTTTGTATATTGAAAATGCTTCCACCGGTGATGCCCATAGTGGAATTTTTTTACATAGCGGAAATTTATATTTCGACCAGATTCTCATCAGTGGCGCCTTTATAATATGATTCATGAAGTTCTTGTCCTGTTTAATTTTATTATAGAAAAGATAGGCGTGCCACCCAAACTTGTTTTCCCATCCTTCGACCTTTAGTGTTTGATTATCTTTTATTTCTAACCACTCTTTTAGGTTCACTAAACAATTCGCTTCATAGTATTTTAGTAGGTCAGGTAGTCCAAATCCTCCATTTTTTGGTGTTTCTTGCAAGTATTTTATCTTAATTCTGGGCTTTTTGCCGCACCATACAAATTTTGCCAGGTCTGCCTGCCATCTCTTTATTAGTGTCTGATTTTTCAGAATGGGCAGTGTCTGAAACAGAAAATTAATTCTGGGGAATATCTTCATTTTCACCACTGAGATCCTACCCATTAATGACAGATTTAGTTTTTGCCAATCCTTCATATCTTCTTTTACCCCTTTCCAAATTTTCTCATAATTATTTTTTATTCACTGACAATTTTTTGCTGTAATGTTTATCCCTAAGTATTTTACTTGTTTTGCTATTGGGATTCCAATTTTTTTTCTAGCTCTTGGGCTTCTATATTATCCAATTTTTTTATAAGTAACGCCAATTTTTTTATTTAATTTAAAGCCTGCGACTTTAATTTTTCTATTTTATTTAACCAATTTGCCATATTTTCTTGGGGATCCGTTATTACGCATGCCAGATCATCCGCAAAAGCTGATATCTTGTACTCCTGTTTTTTAATTGTCAGCCCTTTTACCTCTTTATCCTCCACTATATCTTTTAGCAGGAGATCTAGCACAAAGTTGAATATAAGCGGTGAGAGTGGGCACCCCTGCCTCGTGCCTCTTTGGATCTGAATTTTTTCTGATCTGCACCCATTAACCACTACCTGCGCCTGTTGTGATTTATAGATTGCTTTAATTGCCATGGAGAAATTATACCCGATGTCTATCTCTGAAAGAAGGCACTCTATCATTTTCCAGTTAACCTGGTCGAACGCCTTTTCGGCGTCCAAAAAGGCCAGAGCTGTTTTAATATTGATGTTTTTATCCAGGTATTCTATGATATCTATTATGTTGCGGATGTTTTTTTTCATGAATCTCCTGGGTAGAAACCCTCTTTGGGCCTGTATTATCCAGCCGTTAAGGAAGGTTTTAAATCTCGTGGCTAAAATATTCGCATATATTTTATAGTCCAAATTCAATAAGGCTATTGGTCTATAATTTTGTACCATATTTGGGTCTTTCCCTTCCTTATGTATTACAATAATTTCAGCTTCTTTCCAGCTTTCTGGTATTGACCCTTTCTTTATAATGTTATTCATTAACCTTTTTAGGTAGGGTGTTATTTCCTCTTTCATTTTCTTATAATATATATCCGTAAACCCATCTGGTCCGGGGGATTTCCCCGGTTTCAAATTATCTATGGCCGACTGGATTTCTTTATCCGTTATATCTTGATTAAGCATTTCCCTTTCCCCTTCAGTTATCTTTGCCAATTTTTTTTGCTGACATAATCCTGTATCTTTACCCTGTCTGTGTTCTCTTCTCTGTAGAGTTCTTGATAGAACCTTGCAAATTCTTTTATTATCTCCTCCTCCTTTGTGTAGGTCTCATCATCTCTTTTAATCTTTAATATCACATTTTTCTGTTGTTGCTTCTTAAGTTGGTGTGCCAACCATTTACCGGTTTTATTAGCACTCTCAAAGTTTTTCTGTTTCAGATATTTCAATTTTTTTTTCAATCTCCTTAGTTGTTAGCATTTTTATCTGGTTTTGAATTAATTTTATTTTTCCCTCGATCTCCCTCTCCTTGGGATTATTCTTTAATTTTTTTTCAGCTGTCGCTAGTTCTTTTTGTAGTTTATCCATTTCCTTTGTCCATTGTTTTCTCTTATAACTGGCCTGCTCTATAAAATTTCCCCTCATTACAGCCTTACTAGCTTCCCATAGGGTGAAAATGTCAGTATCCTTTTGGTTATTTATTGAAAAGTAGTCCTTGACTATGGTCTTGTTTTTTTGTATATCCGCTTCTGTTCTTAACAGTGTGTCATTCAGCCTCCACTTGTATTGTCTTATTCCCCATCTTAGTATTATTCCTACTGGAGCATGATCTGAATATATTCTATCAAATATTTTAGATTTTATCGTGTTATTGGCTAGTTTTTTGATACTAAGATCATGTCTATTCGTGTCCAGTTTTTCCTTCTTGCATAATAGAATGTAAAGTCTTTTTCTTGCTCATTATGTACCCTCCAAATATCTATCAACTCATTCTCCCTTAGCATATTAAAGAAGGAATTCGGAAGCTTATTTTTACAGGTCCGAGCTTTAGGGTTCTGTATCTTTTTATCCAATTTTGGATTGCAGATCCCATTAAAGGGATCTGCAATCCAATGTGATGAGTTTTATTATGTGTATATGCTGTGCTTTTTATATGCTATTTTATTTGTGCTATTGTGTTATATGCTGTGTTTTTATATATGCTATTTTAACTGTGTTTTTAGTGTTGTAAGTCGCCCCGAGCCGTATGGGAGTGGCGACAGACAAGTCCAAACAAACAAACAAACAAACAAATAAATTTCATAGAATCATGTTCTGCAAGGTTTTTAAATCTCTGTTAAAGAGTGTTGGTGCCTCACTAAACTACAACTCCTGTGATTCCATAGCACTGAACCAAGTTAATTAAAATTGTGTCAAACTGCATTAATTCTACAGTGCAGATGCACCCTTGGACATGAATCAGCAGGTTCCAAATTATGAAAACAAAGAGAAGCACCCTAAATAACTTCTTTCTGCAGAAGAGAAGGCTGAGAGGAGACATGATGGCCATGTAAAAATATGTATGGGGAAATCATAGGGAGGAGGGAACAGGCTTGTTTTCTGCTGCCCTGAAGACTAGGACACGGAACAATGGCTTCAAACTACAGGAAAAGAGATTCCACCTGAACATTAGGAAGAACTTCCAAACTGTGGGAGCTGTCCAGCCTTGGAACTCTCTGCCCTGGAGTGTGGTGGAGGCTCCGTCTTTGGAGGCTTTTAAACAGAGGCTGCATGGTGGTTTTCCTGCTTCTTGGCAGGGGTTGGACTGGATGACCCATTTTAATTCTATGAGTCCACCTAAACATTAGAAATACCTTTTTTACTATAAGAGCTTTGAAAACGTGGTGGGTCCTTCGTCTTTTAGAATTCTTTAAACAGAGGTTGGATTGGCTTCTTTTGGGGGTGCTTTGATTGTACACTCCCACATATCAGGGGTTTGTTCTAGATCAGTGTTTCCCAACTGCTGTGACACAGCACAGTAATGTGCCGTGACGGACCTCCTGCTGTGCTGCGAGAAAAGCTCTCTGCCCCCCTTCCTTCCCCCTTCCTTCTGCTGAACTCCTGCTGCTTGGGGGAGGAGGAGGAAGGGCCGGGCGGCAGCGAAGAAAAAGAAGGGGCCGAGGTACCGCCTCCTTCGGCCGTTTCCCCAGCCAGCCTCCAATCCGTCATGACTCCCGCCATGATTCCCGCCCCTCGCTTGCACTGCCCCCTCCAGGCTGGAGAAGCTGTGGGAGAGCTGAAGCTGGGGGAGGGGCATGGCGTGGCCTGGCCCCGCCCCCTCCCCCGGCTTCAGCTCTCCCAGCCATTCTTTACTGTGTTAGAGTGTCATTTTGAGTCATTTTGGTTGGTAGTGTGCCCCCAGATTTTTTTAATGTTAAAAGTGTGTCGTGGCTCAAAAAAGATTGGTAAACACTGTTCTAGATGACATTTGTGGTCCCTTTCAACTCTTAAGGTTTTGTCATTCAGTGAACCAAAATTACTGATGGCCTTAGCTCAAATTGGAAGCTTAATTAGCAGGAAAGGCATGTGATGTACCACTGAGCTGTTGAATATCACAAACATAATTAGAACAACAATGTTAAATGATTCATTTATCACTGTCAAAACAAAGGATTTAAGTTTTAAAACATAATAAGTGGCTTATATTTGAATCCACTATATATTGCATCCTATTACAAGGAACATTTAAAGCTTCTTTTTCCTTATATAAGTTATTCAATTTTTCAAGCTTATCCTCATTTATGTAATCAAATGTGTGTTCCAAAATTCAGATGCTTCAGTAGCTTATTTTGTTGTCTGTGATCAGAGTGCAGCTCCAGCTGACAAGATATATAATTAACCACACCAACACAAAAGTAGGTCTCTGTGCCTCGGGCTCCAGGCCTTTCTTTTACCGAACATCAGCTGCAGAAGTGACATTACTTTTGAGGCATGCATTTCAGTTGCCCTGAAATTGTTTTATTCCAGTCCCTTGGCATGAAAAAAGGGGATGTTTGTTGCAACTAAAAAGCTTCATTAAAGCAAACTAACTGGAGAGATAAAAATGCAAAGAGGAGTTTTGGATTATTTTGCACATATGGGACTGGATATGTAATTTTGAATCTAATTACACATCTATGTTGTTATGGGTCACACACACACAAAAGATAACTGCGCAAAATGAGGAGGCCTGAAAAAGTACATGGTCTCATTTGCAACATCATTGCAAGGTACAATGGATGAACTACATAATTCGATTGGGTGGTGGGCAATGTTTCAGCACTGCAGACAGATACATTTTTCATTCATTAGCATCCTGTTGCATGTATGAGCAAGGAACATAAAGTTTTTGAAAATATGAAGTTTCTGATCCAGCATGCAATTAGACATGCCAAGGCAAGCTGAAATCAATAATGCATCATCTTGGGGTGTTATACGAGGGCGGATCAATAAGTCCATGTCTTTTTGAATTTCCCGCCTCTTAACTGAAAGGGCAACACTGCTCCTGTCAACAGGCACCTGTCAGTTGACTCCTATCAACATTTGAACACGCTGCATCATTTAGTTTATGTTTGACAGCCATTGATAGCAGACTACCACATAATTTGAGGAGAAAATGGAAAAAAGTAAATTTAGTGTGCTCATTAAACATTTTTTTTGTGGAAAAAAACATCACTCAAACCAAGGCTAAGCTTGAAAAATACTATGGGGACTCTGCACCATCAATTTCAATGGTAAAAAGGTGGTTTACTGAATTTCGTTGTGGCCATACAAGCATGAAAGATGCCGAACGTTCTGGACGCCCAGTTGAGGTCTCTATACCCAAAACAATTGAAAGAATTCACGATATGGTGTTGGCCGATCGAAGATTGAAAGTGTGAGAGATTGTGGAAGCCATAAGCATCTCACATGGTTCAGTGGATTCAATTTTAAATGATTACTTGAGTATAAGAAAGCTTTCCGCAAGATGGGTGCCGCGTTTGCTCACAATTGACCACAAATGCAATCATGTGACAATTTCGCAGGAGTGTTTGGTGTTGTTCAACCGCAATATGGATGAGGTTTTGCGCCGTTTCGTAACCATGCACGAAACGTGGATCTACCAGAACACACCAGAGACCAAACAGCCGTCAAAACAGTGGGGTTCTCGGGGTGAATCGACACTAAAGAAGGCCAAGATGGGTTTGTCAGCCAATGAAGTCATGGCAACCATATGCGGTATAATCCACATTGACTACCTTCAAAAGGGTAAAACAATGGCGAATATTATGTGAATTTATTGGCTTGATTTGAGGATTTTTTATTTTTTAAAAACGACCGCATTTGGCCAAGAAAAAAGTTTTTTTGCACCAGGACAATGCAAGGATGCGCACATGTGCAGTTGCTATGGCAACAATCCATGAATTGGGATACGAATTGCTCCCTCATCTGCCCTATTCTCCGGATTTATCCCCGAGTGACTATTTCTTGTTTCCAAACCTGAAGAAATGGCTCGGTGGAAAGAGATTTGACTCCAACAATGAAATCATCTCACAAACAAATACCTATTTTGATGACCTTGACAAATCTTATTTTTTGGAAGGGATAAAAAAGTTGGAGAAATGTTGGACAAAGTATACAGAGCTCAAAGAAGAAAAATAAAATGATTTTTTAAATCCAAAAACCTGTGTTTCATTCAAAAAGTCACGGACTTATTGACCCGCCCTCATATGTTAAGGAGAGCACTGCAGCTGCATCTTTCACTGCAGTTGTAGCTACTACAGAAACCTCCAGTTTAGTGGTCCTTCGTTATGACTCGTTAAATTGGAGGCAATCATCAAGCTGGGACCTGTGCTGAATAAACAAGACTACATTCTGCATCCTTGTACATTAATATGAAATGACTGTCACCCCAGATTCTGTATTTAAAATAATTAGCATCCCCAATATGATGAATATTGATGTTTATGCAACATCCTTTTTCTTTTTTTACAAGAACCCAACAGATTTCATTGAAAACATAATACAAGATGCACTCAGAATTAAAGAATTATGAATCTACCTCTTTTTTGAGTACCAGAACTGGATGCGCTCTCAGCTTTTCCACTCAAAACTCAACTCCTGAGTTTTCTTCTGATTATATACAGTAAATATTCCACCGATGGTGATAATTTAATGAATTATTTGCATTTGCTTTACGACTGGTAATTTGCATACTGGAGATATCCAATTTCTTAATTGGATTGCATCTCCCAGCTCCCATCATCTATCTGCTGCCTTGTAGTTCAATAGTATGAAGGGCCACACAAACCCCAAACCTGATTTATATTATGCTTTCCAAAGATGAGATCTGAAATATGTCTTTAAGACACCTATCAATTTACAGTAACCCTATGCATTATGCAGGGTTTTCTTAGCAAGGAATACTCAAAGGTGGCTTTTTCAGTTCCTTCCTCTGAAGTATAACCTTCAACATGTGGCATTCCTTGGTGGTCTCTCATCCTTTCATATCCATCCATCTATCTATCTATCTATCTATCTGGCCTGGTTGATCAAGAAAAAAATGGTTCAAAACTCTCTGCGGATGTAGGGAGAGCTGACGTTTCGTATCTGATGTATTTCCGAAAATTTCCTTGAAAATTTTGAAATTAATTCGTAAAAATTAGTGAAATTCAGAATAGCTTTGTTTATGGTGCCCACGCATCACCTCCACTCTCCCTTGCCAACTGGGAATCAACACGCATTAAAGCTAATGCCCTCCATGCGCGGTAAAGGTAATGCCCTCCACTCCTCAGCTGGGAGCCATTGGAATCCCATGCCTTACCCCGGGATCTGAACGGGGCCGTTCTCAGGCGACAGAAGGGAAACACAGAGAAGGGAAAACCCTTTCCGAAAATGTCAATTTCTTCATGAAAATGGCGGAGGTGGCTTCATATTTAGTAATTCACTTTCGGGGTATTTGCAGCGCATCGAAAACGTTTCTAAAGTAAGTTTAAACCGAATTTAAAACTAATTTCATAGGGATACGACTAACCAAACCAGGCCTACTATCTATCTATCAAGATAGTGAAAATAATGTGTGAAGGAATTGTGAAAACTAAGCATGGCGGTACACATGAGGCAAAGCCCACACAACAACAGAATACAATAAGAAATCAAACATCAACAGTAAATGCAATTTAAAAAATACATACATATGAATAAATAAAACATAATTATTATACAACTGAATATCTGAAATCACAGACAGGGCGGGCCACAGGTACACAGAGAAAATGTTAAAAACTCGGAGTGAGGTAAGCGGAGTAGCAGAATGCACCTTGATATATGACCAAATTTGCAAGAACTTCCAATCTATTAACAATGGATAGTGAATATTTATCTTTATAACTTTAGTTAGCTACACCATCCTTTATTAGATTTACATCTACAATCCAGTTTTGAGGATTTTGCAAACATAAGATGGGATGGTCAACACAACTACTTGCCAGTATAGAACTGTAGTTTTGTGCTTTAGTTGTTAAATGAACATACATGTATGCCATTATTAGAAATATTAATGCATCATAAAATTTATTCCTGTTACTAAATGACATGCATGAAGTATCTTTATCAGTTTATGAAAACTAAACTTAATTTTTCCCATTTTTTGCTAAGTGCCTAGCTACCTGGGAGTCCTTCTTGACATCTCAAGCAACATCAGACATTTCGTTGGAAGAACAATCCGAAGATCAGACTTGACTTCTTCTTACAAGGATACATCAACCCTCCTTCATATTGACACTAGCCAAAGAATTATATATATATATAGAAGATCAAATCCCAATTATCCCATATAACTAAGATGCAATGGCATGTTGAAAAGAAATGTATTAAAATCTCAGGTATTCTGTTGTCCTGGGTTGCATCTGAATCACTGAAAAGAGGAAGACACCAAGTTCAGATATAACACAGATTGAGAAAACTTGCTTTGTTCCTTAGAGGTCTCCAAAAAGTGGAATGTCAGAGATATTCAGATAGTTTTCGATGTGAACCCCGTGAGTGGAAGAACACAAGGAATGGGTGCTGGCATGTTTTTATTCTTCAGGACTAGTTTAAATCCCCCCCCCCCCCTTGTTGGTGGGTGCACTGGATCCAAAGCTTGGTTCTAGTTCCAAAGCCTTTCCTATACATCAGGGGTGCTCATTAGGTGGCTTGCGATCGACTGGTCGTTCTCGGGACCTTAAGAGGTCGATCCCAGCTGGATGGGGCGCTTCTGAGGGGGCGGAGCCAGGCCATGCCAGGCCCCTCCCCCAGCTACAGCATTACGACAGCTTCTTCAGCCTTGAGGAGGGTATGCCAAGCCAGTAGTGGCTAGCTATGCCACTACTGGCTTGGTATACCCTCTTCTACCCTGGAGAAGCTGTGGCAGGGCTGTAGCCAGAGCGAGGAGGAGGCGGAGCCAGGCCGCGCCAGGCCGCGCCCCCTCTCCGGCTCGGCCCTGCTTTTCTCTCAGGTAGATCTTTCTGACTTGGTTTTATCATAAGTAGCTCGCATGCAGAAAAAGTGTGGGCACCCCTGCTATACATCAACTACTGCCAGCCTTTTCTCCTATCCTAATGTTGGGGTTTTGATATTCGGAAAATAAATAATACAGATCTTTCTGTAGGAACTAGAGGAGAGTTTTCTCGGCCGTTTTATGAAGATACTAGTATCTTTCCAGCCTCAGAAAAGGAAACCTGGCACCACAATCTTTGGTTTAGCATGACAAGAATGATCTTGTGGTTTATACACACTCCATCCCTGTTCTCTAACTTTCCTCTTCTCCATGACTTTTAAGTTAAAATCCTTAGTATCTTAAGTTCACCAGAGTTTAAAATTATATCCAAATTATAGTGTCTTGGGAAACACAATCTTCTTAAATTATGTCTGAACCTGGTTTCTTAGCATAGTCAAAATTAACCAGTTTTTCATGGATTTAAATAGCAAGAAAAGACATAAAGGAGAATTTTCTGACAGTAAGTGCTATTTGACAGTGGAATAAACTGATCAGAGTGTGAAGAACTCTCTTTCATTGGAGGATTTTGAACAGAGGTTGATGTCCACCTTTCAGGGATACATTAGTTGTGTATTGGTGCAAGTCAAGAAGTAGGATTGCTTAACTTTTGTGGTCCCTTCCAACTTTTAAGATTTTGTGTGGTTGTATTTGGGCAAAATAACATATTACCTTTATGAAAAACACAAACAAAAGCTTCTAAACTAGACAGACTGGTGTATGTTCTTTCTTGTAATTCTAGACTATGGTAGTTTGGTGTTCAAACTGGACAGTGAGTAAGAGAAAGAAAAAAAAACCTTAATGATTTTCTGCATATATTTGATGTACGTTTTTAAAAAGCCCTGTAATATGGATATCAAATACCAGTATTTTAGATATGTAAAAATATATCAATTGTAATAATAAAATAATAGTAGGATTTTTTCAGCTTTCTTTTTTTGTAGTTATCATTTGATTTTAGTATTTATAAAAAAACCTTTATAATAACTCTGAAGTTAAATTATTTCATAGCCAATGTTTTGTAATACTGTAAGACTAAACTGATAGAAAATAAACATTGCAGGCTTTCGTTGATTTATCAGTAAATTAGCTAATTAAAGCTTTTTAAACAGGAGGGACCATTTTTGGCTGCTTGTTCTATCATTTAAACTGATTTTTTTTCTAAAAAGAAAATATTTAGGGTTTTTTTTAAAAAAAGCGATAATTTGCATGATTAAAAATCTTCCGTTGATTTTTAAATCTCAAAAATATATATACCATGAATTTTTGCAGTATTTGCAGAATTACGAACCTCTTTCTTACCAGTCAAATCCCATGAATTGAAAGGAGAGAAATTATGGTGGAGGATTTTCCAGATTTAAAAGTGCTGCTAGACTCAGGGCAGCAAGGTGGAAAACAGTGAAGGTTTCCTCTGTTTGTGATCCATGCATTTCCCACTTTCAGACTTACCCCATTGATTCCAATGGAATTTAATTAACCAATGCCAGCTCCAGGAATAGTGTAAAGTTGCTGTTGCTTTAGGGAGGTAGGGCTGAGAAGGTTAGAAAGGAGGCTGTGAGTCCAGACTTTCCTTGACAACTGTAGAAATACCAGCTTTTGCCTGTTGACAGGACAGTGGAAGCTTCCCACAGCAGCTGTGAGGGAATTTTTGAAGTTTGATCTCCTTTTCTGATCCTCCTCTCCACCCTGAAACAACCAAAGCATATTTTGGCTCATCCAAAGACTTTCCTGGGACTATAGAGCTGCAGTATAATTAAACATTAAAAATAACCCAATATTTTGACAAGGCTCATAAATGGGTACTTCTGCAAATGATAGCATATGCTTAAGACATTCTGACATCTATCAGATCTATGCATGTTGATTTAGCTGGAGTCTTACTCTTACTTTCCCTTGTGTAGCACAGGAAAGCATAAAGCATCAGTAGTGATCTATTTTAACAACATTGTGCAAAGAGCTAGGATTCCATACACAAGAAGATTGTTTGGCAATGCAACAGCTGACAGATAGTGTGGACCAAATCTTTGCATCCCTCAAAAGACACTAGTGATAAGAGTTTGGATGTGTCTACGTGAGTAAGGAAACCTGAACCTGCCTCAAAGCCACTTCTCACTACCTGCACAAGGTTTAATGTCTTCCTGTGAGTATTAGGGTTTTGTTTTTTGTTTTTTAGTTACACTGACATTGCTCCACTTGAGGCAGAATTAGGGTATACTCCAGAACAGGGCTGCCCAGGAAGTCGATCGCGATCGTTGACTAGCTCGCGAGCCCATCTGAGGTAGCTTGCAGCAGGATGGGGCGCTGTGCGCGCACACCCCTCTCATACGCACTCGCTGCAGCACGCTTTTGCCGCCGTCTTATGTCCACGCAGGGCTTCTTCGGCCAATGAGGCTTTAGTGTGCGGGCCCTAGCGCTCATCTGTTGACACGGTGATGAGACCGCCCATTGGTTGCTCCTGGGGGCGGGGCAGGAGAAGGCAAAGGCACGCACAGGGATAGGATGTGAGACTGTGGGAGAGGGAGTGTGTGTGTGTGTGAGAGAGAGAAGGAGGATGGCCCCCACGGTGGGGCTGCAGCTGACAAGCGTACCCTCGATGCCGGTGATAAAGCCTGGACGGGGGCCCAGTGCCGCCGAGGGCCGAGGCGAGAGAGAGAGACAGGGTGGAGTGCGAGACGGGGCCCCGTCCAAGGTAGATCTTTGCAACTTGGTTGCTTAAAGGTAGCTCGCATGCTGAAAAAGTGTGGGCACCCCTGCTCCAGAACATGCTGGGAACGCTATCCCATGGCTCCAAGACAGTCTTTACAGTGGTATCTGGACCACTTCAGACTGATCTGCTGTGTAGACTGGACATTCGTACCATCACTTATGCTCAGCAGCATAGGGAAAGGAAATAGATCATGCCCATGATGCAACTGCAGCTACTTTCAGTGAGCCAGAGAGCCCCATCTGAGCTCCTAACCATCATGAGCACCCTGTTATGACATTAGCAAAGGGATCCACATGATCAGTAAAAAGAAAGGGAAATCACCTCCCTCCATTCTTGCTGGTCATGCAAGCACCTCTACTGATGTCAGATGAGGATTCCTGTAAAGGACAGAAGCTTGGCTGGAGCGTTATGGTTGTCTGGAAGCAGTGGCATCTGAGACACAGAGAGTTAGGGACCAACACAGTCTCAACATAGCTGGACCATGTGAATGCCAACATGGCGCTGCAATGGATTCAGACAGTTGCATCTGGCCCCACATTTGGCAGGCATTGGCAACTTGTCTTGTGTCAGATTGTCTCCCTTGTGTAATCACTAGCCTGGCTACCTTCATCCTCCCTCCCCAGCAGCTTAGATCCAGGTAGGTAAACATCTTTAAACAATTGCAGCTGAAATCCATGGTGGATTAAAAGCCAAAAAATAAGCAACCTTCACAAAATGCATAATGTGCATAACATTCTCTTCTTTCAAGTTCAAGGTTTGCTGTGGAGAAAAAAACCCATTTCTAACACTGTTGTTTCTTTGAGAAATATGTGTCTTCTTATCTTTTTCCAATTCGCATTTCTGTTTTCATTATTCAACAAAGCTGTAAATTAGGGAAGGGAGAATCTCATTAGCAACCTACAAACATGAAGCTCTTGCATATCACAGCATTGTCTGTTCTATAACCTTCCTTCTTTCTAACACTTGTGCATAAATTATACTAGTCAGTTCTTGTTCTCATGATTCATTTATAGTGGTTATTATATGGCACAGAGAAGGGTTTTTATCATCAAACTGCCACTAAAATTTTTAAATATGCTGTGTTTATATTTATGGCTTTTCTGGAGTTGTTTTTTATGTCAATTTATTACTCATCCAGCCATGTTTCTGAAGATTCATTTTCTTTAAGTATTTATTTTTGGGTGTCAACATTTGTTTTTTCTTAAATCCACAGCTCACACATTTCAAGTGGCATTTTAATGCCTTAGCTGCCAACTTACTTTCATGCAAATATTCTGAAGTTCTACCTGCTTTATTTTAATAATCGCAGACTGGTTTGGTTTAAAAAAAATACTGAAGTAAACTAAAATCAGAAAGCTGACATTTTGTTGAATTTTGGTTACTGGAGATCAAGTATCAAATCCTTACTCAGCCTTAGGCAAGTCACACAACTTCAGGTCAAAACGAGGCAATGACAAGAAAATTTCATGATGGAATTTCATAGGAAACAATCTGAAGGCACACACCTATAAACTAAACTCCACCAAATTCAAAATCATTCCAGAAGGATCGTCTATGTTCCACTTGGACTACACCTGGTGTCAATATATATAAGGGGAGATTTTGATAGGATACTAAGGAGAAAAGGTTGTCTATAGAACTAGTTAGCTAAAAGGGTGATAAATGTTTTGACTCAAGGCTTTAAAGGAAAAGCTGGGATGTCACTGAGATTGTTCCAGCTCTGTCCCCACATTTTCTGTCCCAAGTAAAAGGTTCCAAGTTTGACAACAATCAGGTTTCTAGGAGGAGGCAATTCCACAACCAAGGTGCCACTGCAGAAAAGGTCCTCTCCCATATCCTTCCATACTGTATTTCTCCTATTGATGGGACACAGAGGAAGGCCCCTAAAGTAGATTTCCATTCTCAGGCAGACATAAAGAGACAGAGGCAGTTCTGTAAGTTCCATCAAATATCAAAATCCCAAGCCATTTATAACTTCAAATGTCATTACTAGGGGTGGTTGATCCATAAAAAAAATGATTCTAAACTCGTGTGGGGAGGAATCTCCATTGCTGGGTCGTTATAGAAATTAATCCAAAAAACTTTCAATAAATTTTGTAATTGAAACATAATTAATAACGAAAATTCGTTATTATTTCCTGTTAGTTCTCAGCAGGGAAGGAGGTGCCTGCACCTCTTTCCCTGCCAAGAACTAACGTGAATCAAGCCTTGAGTCGTGTTAGTTTTCGGCAGAGAAGGAGGTGCACACACCTCTTTCCCTGCCAAGAGCTAGCGCGAATCAAGCCTTGAGTTGCATTAGTTCTTGGCAGGGAAGAAGGTGCCCACACTTCTTTCCCTGCCAAGAACTAACGCGAATCAACGCAACTCAAGGCTTGATTCTCGTTAGTTCTTGGCTGGGTAAGAGGTGCAGGCACCTCCTTCTCTGCTGAGAACTAACACGACTCAAGGCTTGAAGCGCTTTAGTTCTTAGCAGGGAAAGAGGTGCGGAGGCACCTCCTTCCCTGCTAAGACTTACAACGCTGTTTGTGTCGTGGGGCAAGGAAGATGCTGCTGCCCTCCAGTCTCCTCTCGTGAGTTGAGAACTGAGGAGGGGGGAAATGACCTAATAACGTGCCCTTTAGAAAAATGGTGATCCCGGGTTCAGTTTTGAAACTTCACTTCCGGGTTGGACGCTGAGAGTCGATATAGGGTCAAAATAATTTCAAATACGAAATATTAATGGATTTCAAAGTATTTAAATTGGAGATATCCACTCCTACTCATTACCATGGGTTTGAATTCAAAATAGAAATTTATTGGCAGGTAGAAATGTATTGACAACTCTTCAGAACTCATTATTTGCTTGGAGCAGCAACATTTCTTGAGATGGCCCTTGAAATTAATGTTTGCTCAATGCAAGCTGTATTTACTTATATGCCTGAGGTGGGAAGAAGTCAATGTACTCATTCTTTCAGTTTCTAATAGTGCAATTCTGAGAAGCTTCCATAGGAATATTCCATTAAAATGTAAAGTAAATAGCAGTACTCTGGAGGCTTCAAAAGGAAGATTGCTCAAGCAATGGGCTTTTTATGGTGCAGTCTGAGCAACCACTCAGTGGAAACATTGGAAAAGCACTTCTTCTCTGGCCTTGCTGGTTCTGACACCTATGTCACAGGCCCACTTCCTTCCTTTTATTTATCATCCCCTGGGATTGGGACCAGAATTAGTTGCTGCAGCTACCATCTGTCCATATTTGTTAGTTACACTTTTGGAGAGGATAAAAGAAGATGACGAGTTGGAAATAAAGGCCAGAAATCACCAGTTTGAAACAACCACCTCCGATTTTTGACACACTGCTTCAGAAGAGATATAGTTAAACAGAAGAAGGAATGAGAAAGAAAGAAGGAAAGAAGGAAAGCCAATATTTGTATATATTATCCAATCACTTTTCATTTTAGAAATATTATTTGCTTTTGAGTTTAATTTATATATGCATAGCTATTTCTTAACCATTAGAAGTTGGCCCTCATTTTCTCCAAATTGTTTCACAGAGGAAAATTAGATTGTTATTCTGTCTGAAAGGGTAAAGGTTGCTTTGGGGAATTCTCTAGTTTTGTTCCTTTTGAGAGCCAATGCTTTTAGGTGGCAGAGATGATAAAAATGATTGCTTTGTACGTCCAGCTTAGTACTGTGACCTTTTGGAATGCAGTAAAGTCAAGAAAATCTCATTTCCCTTTATTTTACAACTCAAGCCCTTTCAACTACATCCTACTCAATACCATTCTAAGAATATCAGCAATACTTACTTTGCTCTTTATATTTATGTACATTTTGGGTGCATGAATGATTGGCTCAAAGTCATGCCTATAGCATCATGGGTTGTGTTGCACACACAATTCTGGACAATGAGAGAAAGTCCCACCAGAACAAGAATAAAAAGATGACCTCTAAGGAAAACTGTATAGAGTGATACAATGCTTTGGATATATCAGCGCTTCATAGACGGAGGAAACTGATTGATGGCAGAATTTAAAATAAAAACAGTTTATTCATCTCATAACATCCCCAAACTCATTCTTTTAATCTACAGATAATAAATATACATCCCTTACAACAGTATTCAGAAATGTTGCACCATTCATGGTTCCCACCAGGCAAGCGTATCCTCCTGCCTGATACTATATTCAGTTCATTCCAATTCAGTTTTCCACCCTACCTGCCATTGGTGAACATTATGTTGCCCCTGAACATGCTTAGTCCTCATTGGCTATATGAGATTGTGTTTTTTTATATATAAATAATTTCATGCAACTACAAAATGTTTTCCAATATCTCCTGCCATGCATGAGTTAAGCTCCTGTAGAAGGATCAATTTTATTTTATTTATTTACTTTATTTATATTCTGCTCTTCTCACCTCAAAGGGGACTCAGAGCGGATTACAGGTACACATACTTAGCAGATAATCCCTGCCATTTCTACATACACACATATAGATGAAAAGAGGCAAACTCTGGCCATCAGGGGAGCTGATGCACTTCTCATCTCTCAGCGTTCCCAGCATCCCTTGTTGTTCCTTCCACATTCCTCAGCATTCCTGGAGTTCTTTAATGGCCTCGTAATTCAGTCAAAATTTGCCTCTCCACTTAATGTGGTACCTTTATCTCCTACTTGACAGATGCAACTGTCTTTCGGGCTGCAAAGGTCGACAGTAAGCTACACTCAAAGGTCGAGCACCCATTCTGCGCCACATTCTCGGTGCACATTCTCGGTGCTTCTTTGAGTTTCATACTAGAGGGCATAAAGCAGAAGTGGGCAAAACGCAGCCCTCTAGCATTTGCAGGACTACAACTTGCAGAAACTCTCACTAGCATAGCCAATGGTGAGGAATGCTGGGAGTCTAACAACCTCGGGAGGGCTGCACTTAAGCCACTCCTGAAATGGGATTTCCATATCCAGAAAAACAAATGCATTAGGTAAGTAATGACTTACCACAAATGGGTGGAAGGTCACATTAATGAAAACATATAGTTATATTGCTCCTCATGAAGCTAGTTAACATATTTAGCTGCTACTCATCAGACTTATAATATGGACGGCAGTAGTTCCTAGACCCAGCAAAAGTGCACCATTGCTACATCTAGGAATGCAGAAGCATGGAATGATCGGGAAAAGACAAGACATGAGTGAAGTAATAGACTGGTCTAGCACAAAAATTGTGAAGTCCAAGTAGAATCCCTAAGCTGTACTAATAAATATAACTATGAATGAGGCTCTTTTATACTCTGGGGGTGGGGGGGGGGGTTCCCAGCTCAGCCACCATCTTCAATTGTAGTTGCAATTTTTAAAAATTCAATGAGTAAGTGTCTCAACTCATCAAGAAGCACTAGTTTTCTCTCACACACACACCCAAAAAGTTTGACTGCTGCAAGATTTGTTGTCTTTGAGGATTTTTTGTGTATGCACAAGAAAATATATTGTACGAAAAGAAACACTTATTTTGCATGCGAACACACACACACACACACAGAGCATGGATCAGATTGTACATTAGGAGACACAACAATTAAGACTACAAGATGATAGCTAGATAATATTTTATCACCCCCCCCCCACACACACACACACACGCATACTTGAAATCTGGGGGGAAGATGCATAATTTAAAAGGTAGGTTGAAAGATGTTTGGTCATTGTAATGAATCTAGTGAAATATAATGTAAAGTCATACAAGAAGGTGTTACAAGTCACACTTTCAACATCTGAGTGACTGAACAAGATGCTAGCACTGTCAGGAAATTAGCAAATAATATTTGCAAGCAATCTCATAATCCCAATCAGCAAAACTTTTGAAATCCTTCATTTGTGTACCATGAAAGTGAATTCTTAAACACACAGCCACGCAGAGAAAGCAACTTCTAAAATTCCCAAGCATTCCAATGCTGCAAGGGCCTTTCTAGTGCTGCTCAGAAAGTTACTTTTAAATAGTAATCTGTTCTCATTACTTGCTAGATTTTTTCCAAAGTAAACTTACTTTGTTATTACTAATCCTATTTTTTTCCCAGAAATAATGAGTCATGTTGCTTATTTTATTGCCTTTCACTACTTTTGACACATTTGTGGAGGATATATCTCAAGGTAAACATCTGCCAAAATGTGTAAAATGACCTTTGAAGCAATAGCAATGGAAAGCTTCTTTGTCAATAAAGTTCAGATTTTAAAGTTCTCTAACATTCTGAATCTGTTCAGTACCTTAAATAGTAAGGTGGGACTAAACACCATCCACCTCATCACACTAGAGCAGTTGTTTTAATTTGATGTAAAAATGCTGAAAAATCTAAATTTTAAAACATATAGGGGCAGAAATCTATAAATCCTCTGACATCAATTCTGATACCAAGTGAGCAGTAATTCAAGGGGCTATCCATGGTGCTGGATCTATTTGGGGGAAAGCATTCAAGACTTCGCATAAAGCCTTACATTGATTAGCACAATTCTCAAAACACTTCATTTCTTGCTTCTTATATCTCATGCTACAATCATATTCCTGTAAGCCAGTGTTTCCCAACCAGTGTGCCGTAAGCGATCATCAGGTGTGCCGTGGGAAATTGGCACTCTCCCCCCTCCTAGCAACCCCCTCACAGGTTTCCAAGAAACAAATTGAGCCTCCCCGCTTGGAAATTGTTTTTTTTTTACTATTTTACTGGATTTTTCTAGAGTTGCCCCCCCCCCCCCAAAGGAACACTTTATAACAGCTTCATGACATCCATAGTTAACTGGAAGCAAGTTTCACTCAGGGTGAAATTTCACAAAGGTCTGGAGAACAAGCTCTATGAGGAGCAGCTTGAAGAGCTGGGCATGTTTAGCCTGAAGAAGACAAGGCTGGAGAAGACATGATAGCCATGTATAAATATGTGAGAGGAAGTCATATATAAGTTATGTTCATCGAAACAGGCCCAGATTTCACACTGAGTGTATAAATACATTTAAAAACATATTAACTATATGTATTACTGTGTTAGAGTGTCATTTTGTGTCATTTTGGTTGGTGGTGTGCCTCAGGATTTTGTAAATGTAAAAAATGTGCTCAAAAAAGGTTGAAAAACACTGCACTAGAGAATGAATCCACTTTAAATCTGGTTTCTGCCTCCTGCAGAATTCTGGGGTTTGTAGTTTAGGAAAACAGCCTTTAACAACCTTACTAAACTACAAACCCCAGAATTTTGCAGGAGGCAGAAACCAGATTTAAAGTGGATTCATTCTGCAGTGTGATGAAGTCACATGTTATGTTTATGACCCCACTACATGAAAGCGAAGAGCTGCCACTAGTCAGAAGTAACTAGAAATTTTTAATTGTTACATCAGTTGCTTTTGAGATGTAACTTTGCTGCTGCCTCGCGGCTGGGGCTGCAAGGAGACCCAGGAACTGGCTACATGTAAGTACCTGACTTGTAAATTACTACTTCACTATTTTGTGCTTGCTCCTCATTTTCCACGTTTTCAAATCAGTTGATAGAGATCAGCTTCTGTATTATGATCACACTACCTTTGTTACATTTTTGTCTCTTTGAATTTCCTGGACCAGACTTTAGCAGTTTCTTGAACATCTAATAGTGCCAGAGGTCAGCAAATATCAGCTTAGTTATCAACTCAGCCTCTGCAATACTTGCCCTCTTTTTCCTTGTCACCAATCATTACCGTTACTCCTCCCCTAAGCTCATGAGCAAGGGCATCTTAATTTTGTACTGCAGTATGGAGAGGGTAACAGAAAACCAGAAAGAGCTTTAGCTCTTGCTGGATTAGCTCTCTCTCTTTCTCAGCCTTCTGGCAAGTATGTGGCACCTGACACATAGGCTGTCTTCTCCTTACTGAGATGTGGATGTGAGAAGAAACATCGGGCAAAATGCCCATTGTTTCTTTTTTATGAAAACAACCTTATAAGAACTAATCACATTTCTCTTTCAAGCTCTTTTGTGATTACTGAAGGATGAGTTCAGGGAGAGAGGTAAAATTGCTATAATTCTGGAGAAGGGCAGACATTCTTTGAAGTAGACAAAAATTGTAGCTTTTCCAAGCTAAAGAACTCCACAGGTGAGAGCTTCCTTACAGTGCTCAGGGACTCCTTCCAGGGGACAAGGGACACTCACCTCTGGAGTATGTCCACAACATTTGTTGATGCCTTGGTGATGCAGAGAAGATTTAATACCAACAGGCATGGATGTTCCATCAGAGCATTGCATGTACTCTTTAAGCTCCTCTGGAAGGCTTAGCAGCTATACTTTCTCTTGGCTCTTCCATGGCTGAAAGTTGTCCATGTTCTCTTGAGGGTCCACGTCTTCTATCCAGTTTGTTGTTGGATATAATTTAAAGAGATTCACGGTCATGTTGTGCTCTTCCAACCTGTTCTTTGCCATATGGCGGTTGTTGCAATTGCTGCTGCAAATAGGTTCCTCCATTGCTCCCTATGGGGGGTTAGGGATCACTTCCACATACCAGGAATTGCCATAGCAAATTATTTATTGAAGAAACCTTGCCATCAAATAGTTCATGAAATGTTTAATTTAGGATTGTGTGATTTTTCTTGATAAAAAGGCTGGATTGTCTCTCAAGATGCCAGGCAATGGCTGCATAACCAAGTCCTTGCCAGGATAGACCACGAAATTGGGCAGTGTCATTGTCTCTCTTTCACATGCTTATATCTAACTTCAAACACACACACACTTACATGGGTACTTATCTAACTTCAAACACACACACACACACACACACAATATATATATATATATACACACACAGTATACTGTGTATATATACACACACACACACACACACACATACATGCACACACACACACTTACATGGGGAATTTCTTCTGTTTCCCCTCTCCTTTCTGTGATGGGAGGCATTTCCATTTTCTCTATGCTCAGAAAGAACATGAAATTCCCTTCATCAGGACATCAACTCAGACATTAATGTATGTCAGGTCATCAGGTCATCAACTCAGACAATATGTATTCCCTATTATTATCATCATTTTTCACTATGAAATAGAGATATGTGCCTCAAAAATCACACTTACAAATTGAGAAATTTATGGAATGGGAAGAAATTTAGAAATTCTGGGTTTGATCCAATTGTGTTGATTTTCTAATGAACAGTTAGGCAAATTGTTTGGAAATTTTAAAAAAATCTCAAAAGTCTAGAAATGTAATTTAAGAAGAAAGATGTGATCTTAGTACAAGATTGTTGTTCAAACTGAGGGACAAACAATGTGTTTATAGGTAAAGCAATTCAATTTTAGTCAGGCTTCGAATCCTACTTTTCAATTAGCAAAAACATTCCCTCTTTATGGGAGTTGTTCTTCCATATGTCAATCAAAATATCTCATGAGTTATCCCTCTTCCCTCTTCATACCAATATTATGTCAAACCAATATCATTCACCATTTTAGGAAACACCTCTGCCAAAAAAAATCGAGTTGAATCCCTAGAAAAGGGGAACAGGGAGAGGCATTGCAAAGAGACATTCACCTAGAACAGACCTGGGCATCTTACGACCCGCGGGCTGGATGCGGCCTGCTGGCCGATTCTGGCCGGCCCAGGGAGAAGGGCATCGGGGGCAGGGTCATTTCTGCAAGAGGAAGGGCTGCCACTGCCGCCATCCCATCATGGGCTGTGGGGCCTGCATCGGCAGACAGCCCGCCATTCTGGAGAACGATCAGAGGAGCGGCAGCCTTGGGGTGCCTGCCATCCCGGGAGGCAATCCGATCCTGCAGCGGGAGCAGTTGGCGACCTGCGGCAGCTGATCACCCTGGTGACCTGGAAGACTTGATTGTCTTCCGGGTCGCCAGGGCGATCAGCCGCTGCAGGTCTCCAACTGCTCCCGCTGCAGGACCAGATCGCCTCCCGGGATGGCAGGCACTCCATGGCAGGGCGATCAGCCGATCGGGAACGCCTCTGACGGAATGGCTGTGGGCGAGAGTGGGCGAAGGCCTGCAGCCTCTGATCGTCTGCTGCTCTGTTCTGCTCTGCTGCGGCAGTGGCTGGGTCCGCTTAGTTATCCTCTGGGCTGGGTTCATTGGGCCATTCCATCTTGAGATCCTTCCTCTCTTGAGGATGTCAGCCTCTATCTTGGTTCGCACCTTGTCTTCTTGAATTTCATTTTATTTTACTTTAGTGGTTTTTATTATTATTTTATAATTATTTTATTATAATAATAATATAATAATTAATAAATAATATAATGTTATAGTATATTATAATTTTAATATATTATAATGTCTATATATATACTATAATATAATAATTATGATATTAATACTAATAATGTATGAATATTTCTTGATATATTAATATGTTAATATTAATGATGTGTAATATATAGTAAATATAGTAAATAAATAAATAAATAATCTAGATTAGAATGTAGTTCAGCCTTTAGGTGCGGCCCTCCATAATATTTTTTGGCTCTCGTGTGGCCTCTTGGAAAAAAATAATTGCCCACCCTGACCTAGAACCTTGCAGACCAGATGGGAAGGTCTCCAACAAGTCTGGTTCTATACTGCCATATAATGCAGTTTGAACTGCATTATACAGTCAGTGTAGACCCATATAATGCAGTTCCATGCAGTTCAAACTGCGTTATATGGCAGTGAAAATCCAGTCTAAATCTATCTCCTGGGCTGGACATTATTCAGCACTGTTTGTGTTGTCAAATGCTAAAGGGGCAACAATTGTCAGTAAAAATGGTTTCAGGTGAAGACAGAGGTTACCACCTTGTACCTCGGCTTTTGCTGAATAGTTTAAATTGCTTATTAAAAATCAATGACATGTCAATATGGATTCTGTAGGTACTAGTTTCGGTGTTCTAACTGGTGATTCCTGTTCAAAAGGCTTTGTTGTTATTGTTGTAGTTAAAATGAATATCCCAGCTCTTCCACATACGATATCAACATGCACGGAAAGTAAGCAACAATGTTTTAATTATAGGGTGGCTTAACAGCTACAAAGGCATGTGCTATGTCTAGATGTTTCCCCAGAAAAAGTAAGGAATTCACACTGGGGGTTTTTTAAAGTAATGCTTTAGACTGTGATTGTGTAAAAAGAACTTCTATTTTCCAAAGAAAGACCAATTGCTATAATTAAGGAGATTGGCTCATCCGGCATTGTCCTCCCCTCATTCTCTGTCAAACCAAGAAGGGAAAACAAGGAGGTATACCAACTTCAGTTTAGCCCTCCTACCAGAAAAAGAAAATGTTAGCAATTTTAAAGTATGTCAGAAAAGAGCAGAGCTATTAAACTTTAACATCCAAATGCTGACAATCAGAGATGGAATGGAAATGACATTTGTGAATGAATGCTGAATTTCAACATATTCAACGGATTTGCACTTTTAATGAAGATCGCTTGGGTTTTTCACTTAGTGGAGTTTTCTCCAGCTGTTGTATGGCTGTTTCAGATACTACAGCTAGTAGAGTTCCCATGGGAAATCACGTTGTGAAGTTGTTAGCTTGGTGGAGCATAGTGAAGACATGGCTGCAAAATGACTGCAATGTCCCATCTCTTCCTAAGCCGGTGTCTCATTTCTGCTTGTTGTTACTCAACAGCTCTGTTGAATGTGGCATTGTGTAAGAAAAATGTCATTCAGTTGTCATTGCCCACCTGATTCTATTTTCAGACACATTCTTCAGTGTAGAGGATCATTGGAAAAGGTTGAAGCAACAGGGTGGCAATGATGGGTATGAATTATTCCAGTGAGGGATCATCTTATTTTATGCAAACAAATAAATGTGTGCAATAAATTAATAAAATAAATATGTTTAATTAGAAAATTCATGTGACACACATGCCACTGTTGTGAAAAATGAAGCCAGAAGACAAAGGGTGAATATCAGGAAGAAGAAGAAAAACAAAACAAAGAAAGAGGGCATAAAGCACAAACATTTGCATAAACTGTGTAAGCAAATACACATACTGATATTCATTCAGAGGTTGTGATTAAAATTCAATTGAGCCCCAACTATAATAGGGCAGTTTATGGGATTTATATTAGTATTAAGTTATGAAGTCCCATGCATTCAACAGATCTACTGTAGTTGGAGTTTCTAGGGCTGTTTGATCCACACACAAAAATGCTTCAAAACTCATTTCGAATCTAGGGGGCGCTGGCATTTCGTATCTGATAAACTTCCGCATATTTCCATTAAAATTTCAAAATTTATTTGGATGAATTCCGAAATTTTGGAATGACCTTTAAAATGGTGGATAGGCATCTCTTTAACCCAGTTAGGACTGGGGGACGGGGAGGGAAGAAATTGGGTAAGAGGAGGGGCCGGAATTTGGGGGGGGGATTTCCTCCTGTTCCCCAGGCTCTCCTTCTGCTTGTGAGGGAGAGCCTGGGGAACAGGAGGAAATCTCTGTCCCTGGCTGCCAAAGCGTGATAGCTCATTGGCTGGAGGAAATCAGATGGCTGCTTGGAAACCACCTGAGCACAACCAGCCAATGATGGAAGGCTCCAGAGAAAGGCCGGAAGTGACATCCAACTCCCTTTCTGTGACCGTAACAAAGTTTTGATTGATTGACTCCCTTTCCGACAATGCCGAACGGAGCTTCGGTATAGCGACGCCACTTCCGGGTAACTTTAATTTAACTTTAAGGTAACATTTTTTCCGACACATTCCGAAATTCTGTTAGATTCCGACAAACCTACCCAGCCCTAGGATTTTCTTATTAGAGTTCCCCCAATTATATTATATTCTAAAATGTTAAAAATACAGTTGAATGACAAATAATGCTGTCAAACATTACATGTAATGCTATAAACCTATCCCTAACTGTAGGGAATAGCACACAAAGTTTTAAAAAGTCCGCTGTGAAAATAGTTTTAACTTGCACTCCAATCTTTCTGTGTATGAGGTCCTGGGTAACACCAAATTGGAAGAGATAACTAATATCCCAGAAGACAGAACCAGAATCCAAATGACCTTAACAGATAAGATAGTGGGTACAAAACTAAGAAAAAATATCAACAGGAGAAATGCATAATACTACACTTTTACAATCAAAATGAAATTTGCAGATATATAATGTGTGACATTTGGTTTGACAACCATACACGTGAAAGGGATGTAGGAATCAAGCTGACCATGAGTCGAAAATGTAATGTGGCAGGTAAAAAAGCCAATGAAATTCTAGGCTGCATCAATAGAACTATAGTGATGAGATAGAGGGAACTCATAGTCCCCATTCTATTCTTCTTTGGTCAAGTCTTACCTGGTGTACTTCATCCAGTACTGGGTACCACAATTCGAGAGAGAGATTGGCAAGCTGGAACCTGTCTAGAAAAGGGTGACTAAAATGATCATAGGTTTTTAAAACCAGGTCCTATGAGGAATGGCTGAGGGTATCCTGGGTATCCTTAGGTTGGGAAAAGAAATAAAGGCTGAGAACTGATAGGATTAAATATGTGAAAGGATATCACATTGTGGAGGAGGCAAGTTTGTTTTCTGCTGCTCTTGAGACCAGAACACAGAGCAATGGATTCAAATTCCTGGAAAACAGATGCCACTTATGGTAAGAGTTATTCTGGAGTAGGATATGCTGCCTCAGAGGATGGTGGAGTCTCCTTTTCTGGAAGTTTTTGAGCAGAGTCTGAATGGCCAACTGTTGGGAGTGCTCAGATTGTTTGTTCCTACATGGCAGTGATTGGACTGGATGGCCCCCGTGGCCTCTTCCAACTCTATAACACTAAGATTCTGTTCTTATGTAACTTGTTAATAGTAATCCCTTGCTCTTAAGTTTTCAAAAGTCCAATACTGATTGTGCTATGCATTACTTTTCTATTACCTTTGAGTTTCAGGGGTTTTATATATATATATAAAAAAACAAAACAAAAAGTAAGAAATCAACCTAAAATTTGTTGTGGGAATATCTCCTTAAATGACCCATAAATCATGTTGTGCTGGGGAGAAATATCAGGCATACATTTCTCACCACATAAATAACAGCTGCATCATAACTCATATTATTTTTAAAAAGGAAAAAGGGACACATTAATGATAACATAATTACTTATAATGCATTTTTTCTTCTTTTTTTTTGCAGAAAGCTATACACCATGTGTAGAGGAAAAGGACAGACACTTATGATTTTCAGCCCATTAAAACAATTCTGGTTTCAACTGGATATGAACCTTTAAATTTTTCTGTGTCAAACTGTGTATATGATTTCAAAATATCTCACCCTTTGTACAAGCCCACTGCATAAAATAAAATGGCCCAACCAATACTCAGATTTCCAGCATCTATTAGGAACCCTTATTTTTCTGGTGTCAAATACCAGCAAGACATCATTTTACAGAAATTATTTTATTTATTTATTTATTTATTTATTTACTTTGCTTCTAGACTGCCTCTCTCAGCCCGAAGGCGACTCGAGGCAGCGTACAATGGCAAAAACTGCCCAAGACAAACATATCAACAATTATCAACACAATTCCATAATATACAAATTAGCACTTAATGTTAAAACACAATATCAGCGTCTCATTATTAAATCGGTTTCCAATTGCATCGTTGTCGTTCCGTAGGTCTCAATTTGATAATCATACTACATCTGCAAATGCCCGGTCAAACATCCAAGTTTTGACCTTCTTGCGAAATGTCAGGAGGGAGGGGGATGATCTGATGTCATAAGGAAGGGCGTTCCAAAGCCAAGGAGCCACCACTGAAAAGGCCCTGTCTCTCGTCTCCACCAATCGCGCCTGCGAAGCAGGCGGGACCGAGAGCAGGGCCTCTCCAGATGATCTTAAGCATCTTGAAGGTTCATAGGGAGAGGTACGTTTGGACATGTAAGTTGGACCAGAACCGTTAAGGGCTTTATAGGCTAAAGCCAGCACTTTGAATTGTGCCCGGTAGCAAACTGGTAGTCAGTGGAGCTGGCGCAACAGAGGTGTTGTGCGCTCCCTGAGTGCCTCTCCTGTTATCAACCTGGCTGCTGTCTGTTGGATCAGTTGTAGCTTCCAAAAAGTCTTCAGATGCAGTACCATGTAGAGGGCGTTGCAGTAATCTATGCGGGATGTAACCAGAGCGTGGACTACCATGGCCAAGTCAGTCTTCCCAAGGTACGGGCGCAGATTTCAAGATCATAACATGATATAAATTTAACTCCATGTGACCACACTTTCCCCATTATTCTATTCCAACTCAAAGTTTTAACAGTTTTTTTTGCCGATCAAGTGTTCATCTTGTCTACATAACTGTTATCTCAAATTCAGATTTGCCCTTTTGAACATCTTTATCAATTTTAAATACTCCAAATATTTGTCTACAATGAATGGTTCTGTGCTATAATATTGTTCTAGCGTCCCACACTCTACTTCTAGTTCTTCATAGTGTTGAGAAATTATCCCACTAATGGAAAACAAATGTTAAAAGACAGAATAGCACTGATCAAGCACCTTTGAAGGATGTGACCTTCTTCTTTCTTTTTTCTTTCTGACAAACTGGCATTTAAAATCACATCGACAGATGGGGTAGAAGTGTCTTAATAAAATCTGACGTTTCATTTTATGATCTGTATTTGCTAGAGTGAATTTTTCAATCCATCTCATTGCCATCTATGCTGTGAAACATTCTGATTCTGACAGGCGACAGTTAATTCCATCCCAAGATCATTTCCACTGGTCAAAATTGGGAACAGAGAACAGATAAGTATTAATTAACACACTGTAACGAGGTTCTATGAGTGCAGGCAGAGAGCGTGCCATGAAAATGCAATCTTGAAAATCTTAACATTGGGATGATTCATTGGTGCAAAACTGATCTCTAATCCAATCTAATTTTAAAAATAATAATTTGATGTCTTTGTGTGTGTGTGTGTGTGTGGCTCAGATTGATGAATTTGACTTTCTATAAGGCTTTTCCCCAAAGGAAAGGAGAAGAGAGGAGAGGAAAGGATCAGTGAAATCATTTCTCTATCATTATAAAGCTGTTATATCCATCTGTAGATGTTTCTCCTATATTGTGCATGTGTGGTGGGATTGCTTTTTTTCTTTATTATTTTACTTCATTTATATCTTTTTTCCATCAGTGGAAACCAAGTTTGTTTACAGTATAAATTGGGGGAGATCATCCGGAGTTTTGGGGTGCGGTGTCATCTGTACGCAGATGATGTCCAACTCTGTCACTCATTCCCACCTGCTACTAAGGAGGTTGTTCAAGTCCTGAACGGGTGCTTGGCCGCTGTAACGGACTGGATGAGGGCAAACAAATCGAAACTTAATCCAGACAAGACAGAGGTACTCCTAGTCAGTCGCGAGGCCGAACAGGGCATAGGGATACAGCCTGTGCTTGACGGGGTTACACTCCCCCTGAAGGCACAGGTTCACAGTTTGGGAGTGATCCTGGACTCATCGCTGAACCTGGAGCTTCAGGTCTCGGCAGTGGCTGGGAGAGCTTTTGCACAGTTAAAGCCTGTGTGCCAGCTGCGCCCGTACCTTGGGAAGTCTGACTTGGCCACGGTAGTCCATGCTCTGGTTACATCTTGAATAGCCACTGCAACGCTCTCTATGTGGGGTTGCATCTGAAGACTGCTCGGAAACTGCAATTAGTCCAACGCTCAGTAGCCAGGTTACTAACAGGAGCGGGGTATAGGGAGCATACAATTCGTTTGTTGTGCCAGCTCCACTGGCTGCCAATTAGTTTCCGAGCACAACTCAAAGTGCTGGTTTTAACCTACAAAACCCTATACGGTTCCGGCCTAGTTTACTTGTCAGAACGAATTCTCACCTATGAACCATCAAGGACATTAAGATCCTCCGGAGAGGTCCTGCTCTCGATCCCACCATCTTCACAAGCGCGTCTGGTGCGGACAAGAAACAGGGCCTTCTCTGTTGTGGCCCCTTGGCTGTGGAACTCCCTCCCAAGCAATGTTAGATCTGCCCCCTCCCTGTTGTCCTTCAGTAGGCGGGTGAAGACTTGGATGTGGAACAAGGCCTTCCCAGAATAAGCTGAGATTGATTTCAATCTGAAATGGGTGACCACTTTTTTTAGACCAAGCTGAATGTGGTTTAAATGGCAATGTGGTTTTATGTATCTCTGTTTTTATGTATTTTAATATGCTGTTTTTAAGTTGTTTTAAATTTGTATGGCATTGAATTTTGCTGTAAGCCAGTCTGAGTCCCTCCATGGAGGTGAGAAGGTCGGGGTACAAAAATTTTAAATAAATAAATAAATAAGGACAATACAACTGAAACAACACAACTAAATTCCCAATCCATAGCAGAACAAACAGACACACAAAGATTGGGATAAAAAAGGCTTGTTTATTTTTTGCAGCTGAAACTAGGATTGGCAGCCACACTTGGATCTTGGATTGCAGCATCAGACAGCCTGCTTGCTGGACCTACGATTCCAGGGAGTAACCATCAGATTAGATCCAGATAGTACTACCAAGCCGAGATGGCGCAACCAGAGAGCGGGGGGGGGGGGGGCATATTAAGTGCTGCTTCATGCTGCTTCAAGCTCCCAATCCCACCCCACCCCCAAATACACAATAGGTTTATCCCTCACATGAGGGGCAACTAGCCAGAACCAGATCTAGGGCCCTTGCCAACCACCCTAAAGTTGTGACAAGGAAGAATACATCTGAAAAACAACAATAACATAACTGAGGGTGGGAAGAACTCGAAGGCAACTGATTGAAGGGAGCCGCCAGAGCAGGGCATAGTACAAGTGTGTGTGTATGACAATAATAGTGAAACAAATGATTTCAAAAATTAAACGAATTTAACACATTTAAAAACACAATGATCTTTTTTTTTAAATCAATCTTTATTGGTTTCCAAAGTTAAAATAGGAAAAAAAGTCAACAAAAGCAAGAAAGAAAGAAAAAGAAAAAGAAAGAGATATCGAGTGCCAGCAGGCACATCAAGTAGAAAGAGATAGAATAGGGTGACCGAAACATGGAAGCATAAAAAGAAAAAAAAAAGAACAGTTCCGGATAGGTGGGTTATTAATACATAGGTGTTTTCAGCACGGACATTTCAGGTATTCCCTGTGCTTTCTTCTTGAAAATTTTCCAGTTGCCTACGATGTGTGAAGAGAAAACAGCAATTCTTATTTAACATATAATTAATATATAGTTTCACTCTTGTTTATTTCCCCTTGTAGTTTTACACCATGTTTCTATATTCATTCTGTTTACTACTAGTCTGCCCCCCATCATGGGCATTTACTTTCTTTATAGACAGTATCTACAAGAGGTCTCACATCCAGTTAAGTTGCAACACAATGTTATATTCCTTCTTGCAGTATTCCTGCATAGGTTTCCATTCCTGTTTTCTACCCTGTCCCATTTCACTGTTGTTTTCTTTAATTGCTTCTGTCAGCCACTCCATTTGAATGACCTCAATCACCTTTAATATCCATTCATCTTTTGTTGGGAATTTTTCGGATTTCCAATATTTAGCATATGTTATTCTTGCTGCCGTAATTAATATCAAGAATATCTTTTTGTCATTCTCATTTAGTTTTATATTTGGGCCTAATATACCTAATAGCAAACTATCTGGGTTTTTTTCTATATGTATCTTGAATATCTTCTTTAGTTCTCCATTTACCATGCTCCAAAACCTCCTTGCCTTTCTACAGTGCCACCAAAGGTGGAAGAAGGTTCCATCTTTTTCCCCACAGTTCCAGCAATTTGTCCTGGTAGATCTGTACATTTTGGCTATTTTGACCGGGTCTAGATACCATCTGTATACAAGTTTTACCCAGTTTTCTTTGAAACTGGTGCAGGTCGATGCACATATGTTTTTCCTCCAAATACTTTTCCAAAGTTCTGGGCTAATTTTGTACCCGATATTTCTCGACCAGAGTTTCATATACTCTTTTATCCTCTTGTCCTCCCCCATTTCTAGGATTAGCTTTCTATATAGTTTTCCCACCATCTTGTTGTTGCTTCCCCTTAATATCTTACCCAGTCCATCTTCTTCATCTATAAACCCTTCTTTCTGATCTTCTTTAAATTTGTGGGTTAATTGCAAGTATGAGAACCAATTAATCTCTTTCTGCTCTTCAATTAGTTGCTGTCTGGGTTTCAAAATATGTTTCTGGCCATCCCAGCTTAGGACCTCCTTGTATGTTAGCCATTTGACATTATCTAACTGTCTAATTCTAAAAGCTTCCAGTGGGGAGATCCACATCGGGGTTTTCTTGTGATATTCTTTATGGTGTCTTTTCCAAACCCTGATTAGTGAGCTTCTGATGAAATGGTCCTTGAACATTCCATCCACTTTCTCCTTGTCATAGCCCAGGTATCCATGGAACCCGTACCACAATGATCAAAGTTGCTGATTGTGAGGCCAATTGTGTGTGAGAAGGATGGGGTACAAATGTACAAAATAATAAATAAATACAGCATTCTTCATTAAAAACGCTTTAACACAAGCTATTAAGTTCATTTTTATTGTTTATTATCATTTTGATTACTGTTTTCATTTATATTTATTTATTTATTATTTCGATCTGTATACCGTCCTTTCTGACTAGCTCAGGACGGTTTACAGCACATCGAATTACATTCTAAAACATATCAACAACCAACATAAAACAAGCAATAAAACCAATTTAACAATATTCTGCTATAACCAAGGGGGGTCACAGATTGAATGCAAGCCAGAACAGTGCTGTTTTACAAGCTTTCTGGAAAGCTGGTAGCTCAATAACTGCTCAGACTTCAGGTGGCAAGCTGTTCCACAATTGAGGTGATGCCACAGAGAAAGCTCTGTGTCTGTTTGATGACAGGTGGATTGTTCGCAGGGAAGGAATCTGCAGGAGATTGAGGTCTTCAGAATGAAGAGATCTCTGGGGAACATATGGGAGTAGGCGGTCCCTCAAGTACACTGGCCCCAGACCATGCAAGGCCTTAAAGGTTAAAACCAACACTTTGAAGGTGATCCGGTGCTCAACTGGCAACCAGTGCAGTCGCTGCAGAGTTGCAGTAATGTGTGCCCTGGCCGGCACCACGGCCAGGAGCCTCGCTGCTGCATTCTGCACCAGTTTAAGCCTCCGGATGACCGACAAAGAAAGACCAATGTAAAGGGCATTACAGTAGTCCAGCCTCGAGATGACCTTCACTTGGATCATCGTGGCCAGGTCATTTCCAGTGAGACAGGGTGCCAGCCGCCTAGCCTGCCGCAGATGGAAGAAGGTGGATCTGCTGACAGCGGAGACCTGAGTTTCCATTGTCAGCGGCGGATCTAACTGGACCCCCAAACTCTTTACTAAGTGCAATGGGCGTAGTGCTTCACTGTCCAGAGTAGGAAGCTGGAGCTCACACCCACCTAAATGACCTACCCAGAGGATCTCCGTCTTAGATGAATTCACTCTCAGCCGACTGGCTTGTAGCCAACCAGTCACGGCTTCAAGGCATTGTTGGAAACAATCGGGTACAGAGTCCGGCAGGTGGAGAAAAGTAACTTAAATTGAGTTATATAGTACTAAAAGTCATATAGGAAAAATTACTGTCTTTATAATTTGTATGATAATACTTAAAGAGATGGAAAAAAATAAATATATAGTTTTAAAATAGAAGATAAATGTGGAAGATTATTCTGATATATGACCACAGCAGCAAGGCTAGCATATGCACAGAAATTGAAAAAAAATGTCAATAAACAAGGACTGCCTATCTAAAATGAACAAATTGTCGGTATTGATTAGAGAAAAGCCATTGGTGACATTTTCAGAGGACTGGGAACCCTTGATTATCTTTTTGGAGGAAAATGAGAAAAAACCTATTAACTGTAGGTTTTGATAATCAACACATCTGATTAAGCTGGAAAAGTGTGTGAATAAGTACATTTACTTGGATAAGTTATTTTATATAGTTGGAAAGTTGAAAGTGTTTGTGTGTGTGTGTGTGTGTGTGTGTGTGTAGTTTTCCTGTTCTTTCTTTCTTTTTATGTTTATATATTTTCCTCATTTTACTGTATTAGAAAGTTTCTAATAAAATGTCATATAAAAATAAACCTTTCACTCTGACATGAACAAGGCGCAAGAAAACATTATCTCTGTCGGCAAAGAATTGAAGAAATTGCAGCAACAATCTACTCCATTTAACTCTTTTGTTCATTCAATTCACACTGACATTAAGTGTGGTAATTGTGTGTTGAGTGTAAAAAGTGTGTTGTTCAATAAAATGTGTTGATGTGTTTCAGATGACTTAAATTCCTGATTATGATTCTGTCTGGTTTATATATGTTATTTATTATGTTATAGAACATTATTAAAAATATATTTGGTTAAATTTTACAAATTGTGGGATTAGTTGGACCAGGAATACTTCGTTTATGTATTGTGATATTGTTAGATTTGATAACATATTTCCAACAGTGGCATTTTAGAGGGGAAAAAGAAAGTTCTATGTTGCCCTGTTTCATACCTTCCCACGTTTTCATTGGCATAGTTTCTTAGGCTGCATTAGACCTCAGTCAGAATTAATTATTTAATTTAAATCGAAGAAAGGTTAAATAAGTTTCCCAGAAATTTTACATTATTTATAGACCAGTGTTTTTCAATCTGGGGGTCGGGAGGGGCTGCCAAATACCATCAGAAAGCACAGTATTTTCTGTTGGTCATGGGAGTTCTATGTGGGAAATTTCGCCCAAATCTATCATTAGTGGAATTCAGAATGCTCTTTGGTTGTATGTGAACTATAAATTTCAGCAACCACAATATAATTTAACCTGGCCCCCATTTATAAATTATATGAAAGAAAAGAAAAACTTGAATTTGAAAGGTTTTTACATTTAAAATAGACACTTAATTGTTCTTTCCACCAAGGTTTGAAATGCAATTTGTATTATATGCAGAAGATGTGAAGTCAACATCTTTTTTACCTCTTGTGTACTTTGTCTCTGGATATGTTGTTTATACATGTTTGGTTCTTTCTGTATCTTCTTTCCACTCTCCTTCCCCCCACTCAACCCTTGGCTAATCTCTTATTTCTTTCTGTATCCCCCCTCCCCCCTAACCCTTCTCACATTAGATGGTTCGCAATACTATTACTGTAATATATGGTGTTACGACAAATCTATACCTGAAATGCTATGTATTGTGGATTTAATCCAGTGTAAGCTTTTAATTCTATGAATATGTCATTTCTTTTCAATAAAGTCTATTTTAAAATTCAAAAAAAAATTCAACAACCACAAATCCCAAATGTCAAAGTCTATTTTCTCCAAATTCCATCAGTGTTCACATTTGGGCATATTGAGGACTCGTGCCAAGTTTGGTCCAGATCCATCATTGTTTGAGTCCACACTGCTCTCTGGATGTGGGTGAACTACAACTCAAAAACTCAAGTTCAATTACCACCAAACACTTCCAATATTTTCTTTTGGTCATGACAGTTCAGTGTGCCAAGTTTGGTTCGATCCTATCATTGGTGGAGTTCGAAATGCTCTTTGATTGTAGGTGAACTATAAATCCCAGCAACTACAACTCCCAAATGACAAAATCATTCTCCCCCCCCCCCCCCAACCAACTCCACCAGTATTTAAATTTTGGTGTATTGTATATTTGTGCCAAATTTTGTCTAGTGAATGAAAATGCATCTTTCATATCAGATATTTACATTATGATTCATAACAGTTGATTCAAAATTACCGTTATGAAGTCGCAATGAAAATAATTTTATGCGTGGGGGTCACCACAATATAAGGAACTGCACTAAGGGGTCACAGCATTAGGAAAGTTGTGAACCACTGTTATAGGCTCTTGTTTATAAAACATATTTTGACTGTTGATACATAGAACAGATGACTGAAAATGATGTGGAAATCAATGCGGTGTTTATCTATGAGCATGCTGAAGTATTTTGATATGACATTTTGCTACAACAGATTAAAAGTTTACATACAGTATCAAAAGAAAATTTTGGTGTGTGATTTTAACAAAACCTTTAAAAATGTACGATTCTGCAACCCAACAACATTTCGAACCGAAATGCACTTAATTAAGACATGCAACAAAACAGACAAGATTAAACCTTCAAGAAAACTGCATGCATAATTGTAGCAAGCTGCCTAACATCAATAAGAAAATAATTGTGACAGTCCATGTAGTAAAGACAGCTGGAATGAAAGTCAAGCACAGAAGTTGGGTTTAAGAAGCACAAGATAATTGGGAAAAATCGGTTATATAGAAATCACATATGCTTCTAACCATTTCAGACAGGAAATGACTGCAGTACCCACATTCATTTTCCAGAATTAATCATGAATGGTCTAGGCTGTAATTAATTTAATAGAAAAACATTATCTGCCAAAATCTGGCGGCTCAGACATAAAGTACAGTTAACGTGATGCTACTGTATGAACTGTAAATTGAAGACACACATGTTTAATTAGTTGCTTCTCACTATACACGGGCATTTTCAGAGATACAGCAATTTCCAATAAACACACAAAACTGCAAGTTGATGTATTGCAGATTTTGCTGAATATTAGGTCTGCTGTAAAACAAAAGATGTATAACAAACTTATTGAATTATGATATAAGAAATAAAAATAAAGAGTAAAAAACTGAAGCCGTTGGGGGAGATCATCCGGAGTTTCGGGGTGCAGTGCCATCTGTATGCAGATGATGTCCAACGCTGTCACTCCTTTCCACTTGCTACTAAGGAGGCTGTTCAAGTCCCGAACTGGTGCTTGGCCGCTGTAACGGACTGGATGAGGGCTAACAGATTGAAACTAAATCCAGACAAGACAGAGGTACTCCTGGTCAGTCATAAGGCCGAACAGGGCATAGGGTTACAGCCTGTGCCTGACGGGGTTACACTCCCCCTGAAGGCACAGGTTCACAGTCTAGGTGTGATCCTGGATTCATCGCTGAGCCTGGAGCCCCAGGTCTCGGCAGTGCCTGGGAGAGCTTTTGCACAGTTAAAGCTTGTGCACCAGCTGCGCCCATACCTTGGGAAGTCTGACTTGGCCACGGTGGTCCATGCTCTGGTTACATCCTGAATAGACTACTGCAATGCTCTCTACCTGGGTTTGCCTCTGAAGACTGCTTCCGAGCTGCAATTAGTCCAACGTTCGGCAGCCAGGTTACTAACAGGAGCGGGACACAGGGAGCATACCACTCCCTTGCTGCGCCAGCTCCACTGGCTGCCAATTAGCTTCCGGGCACAATTCAAAGTGCTAGTTTTAACCTACAAAACCCTATACAGTTCTGGCCCAGTTTACCTGTCTGAACGGATTCTCCCCTTTGAACCATCAAGAACATTAAAATCCTCCAGAGAGGCCCTGCTCTCGGTCCTGCCAGCTTCGCAAGCGCGGCTGGTGGGGACGAGAGACAGGGCCTTCTCTGTGGTCGCCCCTCGGCTGTGGAACTCTCTACCAGGTGATGCTAGGTCTGCTCCCTCTCTGTTGTCCTATAGGAGGCTGGTGAAAACCTGGATGTGGAACCAAGCCTTCCCAGAATAGGCTGAGATTGGCTATTGTCTGAATGTATGACCACATTTACAGACTGAGTGGAATTGTTTTAATGGCAATGTGGTTTTATGCTGGGTTTTTATGTATTTTAATATGTTGTTGTAGCTGTTTTTAAATTGTATAGCATTGAATTTTTGCTGTTATGCCAGCCTGAGTCCCTTGATAGAGGTGAGAAGGTCGGGGTATAAAAGTTTAAAATAAATAAATAAATAAACTGTAAGTCACAAAATGGATGACACATAGACTGCACTGATGCATATATAGCATATTTCATTGTAATGACTTACATTGATTGTAAGTCACAGTCTGATTTTTGAGGTCCAGTTTTTTGGGGGAAAGTATCTAGGACACATCACTTTTAGTTGATCCTTGATTTTGGGGGTGGAGGCGGAGGAATTAGTCCTTGCCCCAACTTGTTTGTCTCGTTGCCTTTCTGTCCTGGCCAGTCCTTGGAAAGACTCCCTGACCCTGCACCCAATGTTGTTGTTGCTTCCACAGCCTCCGCACCATTTGTGCCACTACTGGTTCAGCATGGCCAGTATGCATGAGTCTTCTCTGTTGCTGGCCTAGTCAGTGCCATTACCCCCAATGTTGGTGGGTTTGTCTTGAAGGGAGAGGATTGAAGGTGGTGGTGGTGGGGACACCAGTAGTCTCTATATTTCTCTCTGTGAAAGCAGCAGCAGCAAAAAGAAGCCCTATGTGCCAGGAAAGCAAGGCGGTGGCTCTCCATTACTCCTGGCAAACAAGGTTTCTTCATCCCATCTCTTCAATTTGAGGATGCCATCCTTTTTAGAACCTCAATTTTTGGAATGAAACAGGATATTGGCCACTGTTTATTCCACACTTGGTCCAAAACACTTAAGGCAATGAATGTGATTCTGTCTCCTCCTTTTTAGTCTCACTGGATTTTTTTTTTTTTTTTTTAAAGCTCATTATTGAAAATGCCTTCTTCTAAACAATTCAATTCATCAAGTATGTTTTGACAACAAAGGTATACAACTAAATGATGGATTCCAGCTGGGCTCAAAGATAGCTCCAAAAACAAACTGGAATGTTGACACTAAAAATAAAGATGGAATGGTTGTATACCTGGGGATTGTGAGAACCATAATGCCTTGTTAAAGTTGTGGTCCAGCAAATGTGAAAGACCAGCATTAAAACTGGACTGAGCATAGACTCAAAACAGACCTAGAATATGAATGTTTGACTTTTTGAACTTAAACTGTGCAAGAAACTGAAACTGAAATGTCATTTTGCCAATAGAGAACTTAAAAAATCAGGTGGAAGAATATTCATCGGTACCAACTCTCTCTGGCATTACTCCGCGAATGAAGATTCAGGAAGGACTCATCCCATGCTTTTTACAAGCATGTTGATGACTAAACAGGCCAATCCGAGATAGGTAAGACCGGTTGCAGAAAGCACAGCAGAAAGTCTCCTTGGGTGATGTTGTTTCCAAGTTGCGGTTCTTTCTGCATTGTCGTTTCTTTTTGAGACCAGTTTGGCATGTCTTTTCAAAAGAGGCTGCAGCATTATGGTGCATCTCCATACCTCCTGATGTGAGGCCAGGGTGGACCATTGTTGGTGATCAATCTGGCCGAGCCTGAGATGTTGTTTCAGGGAGTCCTTATATCTCTGTTTGGGGGCGCCTCTCTTGCGCTGACCTGTGGCGAGTTCACCATAAAGTAGTATCTTTGGGAGGCCGTGATCCTCCATCCTAGAGACGTGCCCTGCCTAGCGCAACTGTTTTCTCAATAGCATGGCCTCAGTGCTGATTATCCCTGCTTGCTCAAGGACAGCAACATTCGTCACATAGTTGGTCCAGTGTACATTTAGGATTGAGTGAAGACAGCTCTGATGAAAGTGTTCGAGGAGTCATAGGTGTTGGTGATAGGTGACCCATGTTTCAGACCCATAAAGGAGACTAGACAGTACGATAGCTCTGTACACACTGATTTTGGTGCTTTGCCTCAGGTGTTTGTTACTCCAGACTCTTTTGTGAAGCCTTCTGAATGCACTATATGTCTTTGCTAATCTGTGATCTTTCTCTTTATCAATCTTGGCATCTGAAGAGATTATGCTTCCCAGGTAGGAGAACTGCTAAACAGACTTAAGCACAGATTTGCCTATGCTGACATGGGGATGGTGGTGTTCTTCCTGTGGTGCAGGCTGGTAGAGAACTTCCATTTTCTTCAGGCTGACTTCCAGTCCAAACAGCTCTACAGCTGTTGCAAAGCAGGATGTTAGGCGCTGCAGGGTTGCCTCTGAATGGGCGACAAGGGGAGCATCATCAGCAAAAAGCAGCTCACAGACTAGATAGTGCGAGCCCTCAGACGGCTTAAGTTGAACAAGCTACCATCAGTACGATAGCATATACAGTATATATATATGCCATCTTTTTCTTCGAGATCTGCCGTAGCCCTTTGGAGCATCATGCTGAAGAAGATTGTAAATAGGGTTGGTGCAAGAACACAACCTTGTTTCACTCCATTAGTTATAAGAAAGTGCTCTGAGAGAGAATCACCATATCTGACTTGACCGTGCTGGCCCTCATGTAGCAGGATAATCATTTTGAGGAATTTGGGGGGACATCCTAGTTGTTCCAGGATCAGCTAAAAAACTTTTCGCCTCACACTTTGGTGAGGCCGACTGCTTTTCAATAATTGCCTATACTGGGTAGTTGCTGTGTATCTCAAGTAACATTAGCTTCACTGAAAGGCTGAATGTAAGAAAATAAGCAAGTAATATATGTGTCTTGCAGATATATGCCATGTCTATATTGGCCATTACCTCTTGGGCCAATCCAAAGAAAGCCACCAAATTATTTATTTATTTATTTAAACTTTTTGTACCCCCAACGTTCTCATGTCCATGGAGGGACTCAGACCGACTTACAGCAAAATTCAATGCTATACAAATTTAAAACATCTTAAAACAGCATATTAAAATACATAAAAACCACATTGCCATTAAAACCACATTCAACTCGGTCTATAAAAATGGTTACTCATACCAGATTAAAATCAATCTCATCTTATTCTGGGAAAGCCTCGTTCCACATCCAAGTCTTCACCCACCTCCTGAAGGACAATACACATACTCCCGAACATGCTGCAGCAGTGGGTTGGAGGGAACAGATTTCTCCACCTTTTTACATAGAGCTCTGTGGCCATTCCAACAATAGGGGAATTCTGGGCTGATGAATGCAAGAAAAGGATGATGGCAAGAAAAGGATGATGGCACTCTCCCTGTGGACAGTGGAGAGAACCTAACCCAGCTGTCCACACTACCCCAAAGTTGTAGGATACTCTACAGTTGCAAGGAAAATCAAAGAGGTGATACTTTATAAAGATAGCCAGGAGCCAACTCAGGATGATTCTGGACTTCAATGTCCATGTGTAGTTTACGGGCATCAAAATTTATTTCTTTTCATGAGAATGAGACCACTCTCCCCCTTTCATTTTATGTCCAAAAATGCTATAGACCAATTAACCTTACTTGGTGATAATATAAGGTATAGACTCAAGTGAAATAGGCAGGCTGTTTGGGCAGATGCAGGGCAAGTAGAGAGGCAAACATAGTATTCACCTTTAAAATTGGAGAAGAGTCAGGTAGCTGAAGATAACAAGAGGGATGGTGACTGCTCATCCAAGCATTTTCCCCATTGAGGAGGTACCTATTTCTGCTTAATGGAAACTAGAAGTAGCCCTAATAAAAAATCAGATTGTCATTGGAAATTATCTTTAGAGTACTACCTTGTGTAAAAGGGTGTTTATGATCAATCTGGATTTTTTGTTTTGTTTTGTTTTGTTTTTAAAAAACCATCTTGTCAACCACTTGTCCTTGAAAATCTAGTTCACATATCTCCTCTCCATAACTTGCTAAGACAAACCCATCAACCTCTTGAACAGGAAATCAAAACTGACCTCAACAATGTAACCTGTTCAATAGGGTGCTTGTTCATCTGCCACCAATCCTCTTCATATTAAGTTATATCATCAGACTTAATATATTTAATTAGTAATTCATTTTTTTCAAAAGCCTGACCATACCAGATTATGACATCAGCATACAAAAGAAATACCAGAGCTCCATTTGCCAGTTTAGGAGGGTGCAAAATTGTAACCACTAAAATTGTGAGCTGTGTATTAGTATAAAAATCAAAAGCTTAAATATACCTTTATTGTCAACAAAGCCAACAGATATCTCAACTCTCCTATGGTATACTAAAGAAATCTAGAGATTCCCAATGATTGGAGGGCCTTCACCTTGGCTTGATGTCACACTCTTCTATCAGCTGTACTTGAGAGCCAATGCCAGAAGACCTCCTACCCAGAGAGACTCTTCCCCTATGAACCAAACACTCCAGAAGGTGGCTGAATCATCTGATTTTGGTGCTTTGATTAGGTATTGCCATGATTAGATATTTCCTTCAGCAAGGAAAGACCAAGCATTCGGTGTCTGTTTATATTGTCCACATTTTAATTATCTTCATTCTCTAAAAAAAAAACTGAAACATTGTTTTCATTGCAAATCAAAATCTGTATACCTTTATAAAACGGAATGTTTGTATGTGTGTATGTGTGTATGTGTGTATGTGTGTATGCGGAGGGCGGGAGGGCAGAAGGGCGGAAGCAGCCACTTTCACAGGCCAGGGCGGATATGTGGCAGCCACTTTCACAGGCCAGGGCGGATATGTGGCAGCCACTTTCACAGGCCAGGGCGGATATGTGGCAGCCACTTTCACAGGCCAGGGCGGATATGTGGCAGCCACTTTCTGGGCCAGGGCGGATATGTGGCAGCCACTTTCACAGGCCAGGGCGGATATGTGGCAGCCACTTTCACAGGCCAGGGCGGATATGTGGCAGCCACTTTCACAGGCCAGGGCGGATATGTGGCAGCCACTTTCACAGGCCAGGGCGGATATGTGGCAGCCACTTTCACAGGCCAGGGCGGATATGTGGCAGCCACTTTCACAGGCCACAGCGACCAGCGCGGGTGATGGACCTGCACCAAACTTGGTACACACAGCCCCCCTAACCCCCTTTACGTCCTGGCGCGGGTCAGGGGACATGATCCACGGATTATGGGATTTGTAGTACTTTCCAACACTTTGGTTCCCACAGACCACTGAGGCCACCAAAAAGGACCAATACAGACCACACTCAGCACACACAGCCCCCATGACCCACTCTACGTCCTGGTGCAGTTCGGAGGAGGGTGGACCATGGATGATGGGACTTGAAGTGCCTCTACTCACTTCCCAAGTCCGCTGCAACCCTCATCCAATCACTGATCGAGACTAAACTTGGCACACATAACCCCCATGACTGCCTTCACGTCCTGGTGAGGTTTGGGGGAGGACTGATAGTGGATGATGGGATTTGTAGTACTTTACACCTCTCTGTTCCCACAGACCACTGTGGCCCCCAACAAACACTGATAAAGACCACACTTGGCACACAGAGCCCCAGTGACCCAGTCCACATCCTACTGAAGTTTGGAGGGGACAGAACATGGATGATGGGTCTTGCAGTACCTTCCCTCACTTTCAAAGACTGCTACAAACCTAATCCTATGATTGATCAACACCAAGCTTGCCACACAGAGCCCTCATGACCCACTCTACATTCTGGTGCAGTTTGGAGGAGGGTGGACCATGGATGATGGGACTTGAAGTACCTCTACTCACTTCCCAAGTCTGCTGTGACCCTCATCCAATTACCGATTGAGACCAAACTTGGCACACATAACCCCCATGACTGCCTTCACGTCCTGGTGAGGTTCGCGGGAGGACTGACAATGGATGATGGAATTTGTAGTATTTTCACACCCCTCTGTTCCCACAGACCACTGTGGCCCCCAAAAACACCGAGAAAGTCCACACTTGGCACAGAGCCCCAGTGACCCACTCTACATCCTACTGAAGTTTGGAGGGGGACAGAACATGGATGATGGGACTTGCAGTACCTTCCCTCACTTCCCAATCCTGCTACAAACCTAATTCAATGACTGATCAACCCCAAATCTGGCACACAGAGCCCTCATGACCCACTCTACAGCCTGGTGCAGTTTACTGTGAGACGGACCACAGATGATGGGACTTGAAGTACCTTCACTCACTTCCGAAAAACAATGCATCCCTCATCCATTCACCAATACAGACCAAACTTAGCACACAGAGCCCCATGACCCAATCTACATCCTACTACACTTGGGGGGGCAGAGATGATGGGACTTGCACTACCTTCAGTAATTTCATGATACCACTGCAACTCCCAATAATGATGGATCAAGACCAAACTTGGCACACAGAGCCCCCATGACCCACTCTACATCCTGCTGCGCTTCACAAATAACCCGGGCAGGGCCGGGTCCCCAAGCTAGTATTGAATAAAGCTCAATTCTAAATAGAGCTAGGATTTGACACAGTGGCTTACTTTACTTGCATAAGCCAAGAATATCAAGATTATTTGTGGTTAGTCCGCACAACACAACACCCATGGTTAGAAAACATAACCTTTAGATGATTTGGTTGAGGATAAGTGTCATAATGCAACCCATTTGGATCGTACCAGATTTTGATTTCCTGGCATGAACTTTAGCTGTCTTGGTTCCAGTATGATAGAAAACTACACAGCATGAGAAGTGAACCAATGAAAGGAAATATTATATAATCCTAGGATTCAACACAGTTTGGAATTGTTAGATTTTGCATCAGTGTGTAGGATAAAAACATGTCTTATAAGTGTCTTCATTTTCTCCCAACTTAAGCCACACTATCTTCAGGATTCTTTGTGCACATATCTTCCCAAATTCCTAATTTACAACACAATTACGAGAAGAAATAATGCTGCAAGAAACTTCACAAATAAATTTTCAAAAGGGAAAAATCCTCAATCTATAAATTATTCATTTCAAATTAGATGCACTAAGTTCTATTAAAATGTTCCTCAATTGTATTACTGCTGATACAGAACTTCATTTCATCTCCCCAATACAAAGAGTTTATTTGTTCTATTAATAACCAATATTGCCACAGGGATTTTGGCAGCAGTACTATATTGTCTCTGTTTTTCTCTATACATTACCCGTCCACTTACTATATAAGGGTGTGTTTCTTTCCAAGGCGAAACACTCCAATTGCCCATCACTTGAAGTAACCGGTAAGATTAATAATGAAACAATATTTTAAGACTGACTCATTTGTTGAACAAAGCACATTTGTCAAAAGGCAAAGCAACACTCCAGATATAGAACAGCTAGGAAAAGTACATAATGGGAATGACAGCATACCTCTGGAAGTGACATATAGATCTAAATCCTACTGGTTAATCCCACCTGGATTAGAGCCATTGGATCAACTGTTTGATCAGTCAACATGAGTAACCCCATTGTATAATTAATTTATTATTATTATTATTATTATTATTATTATTTGGACTTCTACGCCGCCACTCCCCGAGGGCCTCAGAGCGGCTTACGATCAGGTAAAACACAGAGGTAAAAGCATGCATATTAAACTAGCTTAAAAAAGATTTCTGGCTTAGCAATCAAAGGCTAGTCGGAAAAGATGAGTCTTGCAGGCCTTGCGGAAGGAGAGAAGGTCCTGCACGGCCCATACATCGCTAGGAAGAGTGTTCCATATTGACGGCGCCACTACAGAAAAGGCTCTAATGGGGTTACTCTAGCTGGGACTAACAATAGGAATCAACTGGAAGACTTGCTTTATTAAAAAGCCATATTTAATGAACTTCTAGATTTCAAATTGCAAAACAAAACATGTCTCTTAGGGATAAATATGTATAGAGAGACCCATTCTGCCAGCTATTGGAGCATGGACAGGGTGAGGGGCATGTGGACAGAAAAATGTTATACCCAAATGTATAATGTATAATAACATGTAATGTATACAGCAAGTGATGCAGCTGGACTGCAAGGAAATAGCAGAAACATAACATGGGATGACAGATTAAAACATTTGACATATTCAGTACAGTTATTAGAGTAAAATAAGATGGTGAACTAACATTGCTGGAAAATGTATTTGGTGAAGAACTTTGTTGGAGTTAAATTGCTGGAAAACAGGAAGCTGGAAAAGAAGCTGGTGCCACAGATGGGTTCAGATCTCGGCATGGACCTACCTGTCTGCTGATTGATGAGCCTGATGGTTGGATGCAAATTTATTTATTTATTTATGCTTCAAACTTATATACCGCCACTCCCCAAAGGCTCGGAGCGGTTGAGTTTGGCACAAAATAGAAAAAGATGAATTACATAGACAAAGGAGGGAAAGAACACAGGGAAATGACATATAATAGGATACAACATTTAAAAGGATTGGTAAAGTTCAGGTCCCACACAAGCTGGCGTATTATCAGAAGGGTGACGTCTGGCAGTAAAGTCTGTACTCAATTTGCGGCATGCCCCTTGAAAAGGGGATTGAGTCGAGAATGGTAACCCTCTAGATCAGGGGTGCTCAGAATGGTGATCTAGATCACCAGGGTGATCTTCGGGCCTCATCCTGGTGATTTTCAGGCCCCTGACCAGGTTTTTTTGCTGTTGGTCCTCTTCACGCGCCCCTGCACGCTGCAAAGAAGTCCTCCATCGTTGCTCCTCCCCCCCTGCTGCTCGCGCCCGCCCAAAAGCTCCAGAGTCCAAGAGGTAGAATGGGCCCCCTCTTTTGGATTTCTCCTCCTCCCTCCGTCCTTCTTCAGCCACTCAGAGTCGTAGGAGACCAAAGGGGGCGGGCCTGGATTATGTGATGCATGGCTGGCCCAGCGCGCATGCGCAGAAGCACCCATTCTGCCTCTCGGACTTCTCGTGAGCTCTTGGAGGCGGCATGCATCCTGGCGGCATGGAAATAGGAGCAACGATGGAGGAGAAGAGGTTTGGGGTCATTTCCTTACCGCATCTCAAAGGTCGGTCTTTTTACTTTGGAGTGGGTGCTTGATTGTTCTGTGGCATGACTCTTTGTTTATTTTTAATGTTTAAAAATGGCCTTTTAGCTCCAAAGCCTCTCTGCTTGCTTTGTTCCTTGAGAAATATATGTTGGGGAATATGGAAATGTGGGAGAAATGGGGTGGTTGGATGTATTTTTGCATGCCCCTTTGTTTACCTTGCTGACTATTAAATGGCCTTGCAGTTCAACAGCCTCTCTTCTTACTTTCTGGCTGATAATATGTGTGGTAATATGGCAGTGTGGGAGAAATGGGGTGGTTGGATGTATTTTTATGCTCTGTTTTATATTGTTGTTATTAAATTGAAATGTTGATGTTTTATAACTTCATTTTATGTAAACCGCCCCGAGCCTGCTGGAAGGAGCGGTACATAAAAATGAATAATAAATATAAATAAATAAATAAATAAGAAAATAGTTATACGTTTTACATTTCTGGGTAGGTGATCTTTGGGACTTGGTTTTTAATCAGTAGCTCCCATGCTGAAAAAGTGTGAGCACCCCTGCTCTAGATAGTGCTTGGGGAGTCAAACTGTCAGTTATGCCCTTCCAAGTTAGAGGGGCAGGAGTAAAGTCCACTTCCGTGGGTCTTAACACCGGTCTTATTGGGAGCCCAAGGCTCTCAGCCTGTCTCAAGAGACCTGAGTTCACTTGGGGGAAGGATTCCATCGAAGCCAGAGGCGGGCTGGGCACCTGTGGGTCAGATCTAAACCAACCCCCAAAGCCCCGGCCCCAAAAAACTCTGGACTTAAATGTTTTAGGTCTCTTCCTCCTCCCTAAATGCTTAGGGGAGGTGGGCTTGCTACATCTACCAACATCAGCGGGGGCCACGGGGGCAGAGAAGGCAGGGGATGCCAGCTGAGCCCGTCTTGCATGGTCCTTGGATGTCTCAGTCTCCTTACTGCTGGCCTTCGGATGTTGATCTGGAATGGAATGATGAAGAATGATGAAGAAAGGAGCCACCCCATCACTGGGGATGGGTTGGGTGGGCCACCAGCAACATGAAATGCAAGTGTTCAAAGATGCTTCCACCCACCCAGGGCCTGGTACTCTGAATCCTGGATCCGGGAACCAACTGTTACAAAAGTCCAGGCTGGCCTGACCTGTCTACCACCAATTGAATGCAGCTGAAGCCAAACCTGTTAGCATCTATTCTCCAGTTCACCACATCTCTAGTTCACCACATCACCCCTGTATTCTGCCATCAGCCAATGGCCTACATTCCATTGCTATCTTCCATTCCAATCCCTAGGGCCTTTTTTGCTGCCCCATGCACAACCAAGTCTCTATCATGTAACTTGGTGCACTACTATACAGGCACCTCTGGGCAGCCACGGTAACTGCCCAACCATTGCTCTGAAATCAATCAGAGCAATGGGGCACTAAAGAAGGGGAGGAGGAAACCCCTCCTCCTCTCCCCTTTCCCCTTCCTTCTCAGTAAATATCAAGGCAAGCAACAGGGAGCTGGTGGCTCCTATATTGTGGTCAGAAATCACTGTGATATGGGAGGAAAGGGGGAAGGGAAAATTGGGATGTCCTCTGAGAGGTGCCACCATGACATGGGGAGGATGGGACTATCATCCCTTGTCCCTGGGACATCTGAGCCTCAGGAACTTGGAGTAGCAGTGGGGACAGTTGTGGCCAATTCTGTTTGGGAACTGGCAAAACTGGCCCTCTCGGGGAAAACTTGACTTCAGGAATAGAACCTGGACTTCACCCCAACTTTCAGAAATGTGGGGTCAGGCCACATTATAGTGGCCTTGTTCTGCATTACCATAGATCAGTCCCATGAAGTGGTCGGCTGCCACAGGCTGATCCTAACCCACACCATCTTAAGTGGTCAATATGGCTGTGCGATCAAAGGAAAAAATGTTTCAAAACATTACAAAATTAGAGGGCACTGACATTTTGTTTCTAAAGTGTTTCTAAAGTATCAAACGTGAAAATTTCATTACTATAATGAGAGTAACAAAATTTTGTTACTTTTTCGTTATAGTAGTTGCACAAGTGGGGAAACTTCAGGGGCTCCTTTCTCCCTCTTTTTACAGGTATTGGGGTGAAATGTTTCACAATGATAGAACACATTTATCACTGTTAGCCCATAAAGTTGCAGAATGTTTCAGTTATTCTCAAATATTTTGGGAATCTTCAAAATTTGTAAAACAACTTTTTAAAAAAAAACAACTTCTGGATCTATCTTCTTGAATTTTCTATACAATGACACAAGATAGCAGGGAATAATTCCCTCAACTTTCAGAAATATTCATACATCTACTAATTTTAGGGAATCATTTTAAAGTTTTGAAAAAAATTAAGCTATCTAAGGTATCTCATTGATTATCTCTCATATTGTCTAATAGAACTTCCATTTAGGGATTTCTTCCTAGCCCCACACAGTGATTTACTTACTAGAAGTATCAGTCAGTCCCCCTCTTTACAGATTCAATGATTTATTGGAACTCTGGCTGGCTGCTGCTATAGAGGGACAAATCTCTCCCCTATCCTTATTGGGGCTCTCTGGTGCTGAGCAGAATTCTGGGAAATGTAGTTTAGGGCAGGGCCTTTTGAATTCTCTGGCATAGAGCTCCTCACTCTCCTAAATGACTTTCCCCAGAATTCTGTGCTTTTTCAGTCTTTTCCCGAGTGAACTCTGCTTTCACCCTGCTGCTTCCCACTACTAATACTGAGAGGCCATTAATTTAAAGAGGAATGGTAGCCTTTTTGGCTTTGTTTTGCTTGTTTGCACTGCAAATGAATCTGACTTTGGGAGGCTTCCATGGTTTACAAAATTTAAATGAAAAGTGTTGGGTAAGTTTTAATTAAACTTTTGGTGTGGGCCATGCCCACGTGTCAGATACCATGTCGTAAGTACAAATTTAATGAATCTTCTTATCCCCAGGGTCTAAAGAAGGCTTTAAAAATAGGACAAAACAAGCTTTGACCCTGGGAACAGAGGTTCAGGTCTTCCCACATGCAGGAAAGCCTTGGATCCCTAGTGCAGGACTAAAAAGGGTGAACTCAAACAGTGATTTATTGGGTTACAATCAGCCAAAACTAATGGTTCAAAAGCTTGAGTTGGTTGCAAAGTCCTTTAAATAAAGGGAAAGCGCTTGTTTGCCTCATGCAAAGCGAAGGTACCTCTATTAGATCCAAAGCATCCTGTTGTCCTCTGGCTTGCAGGCAAACGAAGTCCCGTAGCAGGCCCCAAAATCCACAGCCTCTGGATGAGGAAGGATCCTCCTATATGCTAAAGACTTGGTGAAGACGTAGGTAGACTTTGTAGATAAAATGAGATTGCCTTTTGCAGCAACCTAACTCCCAGCCTTGCTTGTCCTGTGACCTTTGGAAAATGAGGCCAGAGAGGAACTCTGCCCCCTAGGTAAACTCCGGTAAAAGGTGGAGTCAAGGGCAGGCAACTAGGTAGGAGCCAGGATGCAGCTCCTCCCTCAGGTAAGCACATGGCGAGAACAAAGGAGCACATGGCACACAAAGGAATTTATGAAACAAAGAGCCATGCAAGTGCAGGGCAAACCAAATACAGATAAAAAACAGCCCTCTAGGGGGCATCACAATGAATTTTATTTGAATTACAAGGACTAACGATAATTTTGCACAAGCCTAGTGGTCAGCGTACATGGGGCAATTTCTCTGTTTTTGATTTAGATGTCCCTGAACCGAATTCTTTCCCTTATCTTTTCCCATCGTTGTGCAGTGTCATGATATTGCACATTTCCCTTTACAATAGTGATTCATCCTTGCAGGGGAAGAGAAAAGTTGTCATGCTATTATACTATAGTGAGATAAGTGATATTTCACATTATAGAGGGGGAGGGAAGAATTCCTCTCAGTATGCTGTTTCCAATGACAGATTCACCTCATTCATACTTTTGAATCACTGTTTCTCATGTTAGTCATGATTTCATTTCCATTTATTCTACTGAGTGGATTCAAACAAATTACTGTAAAAATGAGTCTGGATCCAACACTAAGTATATAAAAATGACAAGGAACAAAAACATCAATGATTTTACATCATTATCTTTGCTGATGAACTAGACTTTGCAGCTGCCTGTGTAGTAAACAGCTGCAAGAAGAATATGTTCTTACTGTAACACAGACACTTGTTCAGAAAGAACTCTAAACTTTTGCAAGAAACTTACACTTTCAGTGATTATATAAAGGAAAATTTAATATGTAATGGATAACACCTTCTATTTCCCATGAGCTACACAAAAAGTCTTTCATGGTGAACAGAGAATTTTTACTTTTAACAGTCACACTCCTGCCAGATAGGCAAAAGGCATACATTGTTAATGCACAGGCATACAATATCTCCTTAAAGGAGATACAATATTTAAAAAAACCAAGGACATTCTTTCCTGACTTCTCATATTTTGAAATTGATCATTGCTGTGAATTCTATTGTTCCCAATTTTATGAAAGGGGGAACGTATACAACTAATATTGCCATTTCAAAGAGCAAGGCAAGCACCAAGAACAAGAAAAAAACCATCAAATTTGGTACCTTGATCTTCCTGCCTCTCAGTATTGTGTGACTCATTTTTGTCTCTACTATGTTTTATAAAATTGCTAGCTTGGGGACCCGGCGGTGCCTGGGTTATTTGAGAAAGGCATTGTGTGCCAAGGTTGGTCTTTGGTACTTCAAGTCCCATCATCCATGGTCCACCCTCCTCCAAACTGCAGTAGAATGTAGAGTGGGCCATAGGTGCTCTGTGTGCCAAATTAGGTCTTTATTGTTCTTTGTTGGGGGCCACAGTGGTCTGTTGGAACAAAAGCATTTGAAAGTACTACAAATGCCATAATCCATGGTCCACCTCCCCTAAACCTCTCCAGGATGTTAAAGGGGTAATGGGGGTTATGTGTGCCAAGTTTGGTCTTGAGCAGTCATTGGGTAAGGGTCGCAGCACACTCGAAAAGTGAGTAGAGGTACTTCAAGTCCCCTCACCCATGGTCCACCCTCCTCCATATTGCAGTAGAATGTAGAGTGGATCATGGTGGCTCTGTGTACCAAATATGGTCTTTATCGTTCTTTGTTGAGGGCTGCTGCGGTTATGGGGAATGAGTAGAGGTACTTCAAGTCCCCTCACCCATGGTCCACCCTCCTCCATATTGCAGTAGAATGTAGAGTGGATCATGGTGGCTCTGTGTACCAAATATGGTCTTTATCGTTCTTTGTTGAGGGCTGCTGCGGTCATGGGGAATGAGTAGAGGTACTTCAAGTCCCATCATCCATGGTCCACCCTCCTCTAAACTGCAGTAGGATGGAGAGTGGGTCATTGTTTGGGAAGTGAATCAGGTGAAGCTACTGCAAACCCCATCATTCATGGCCCATCCTGCCCAAAACCACAACAGGTTGTGAAGTGGGCCATTGGGCCTCCGTGTGCCAAGTTTGGTCCTGATTCATCATTGCTGTGGGCCACAGTGACTGCCTGCCTGAGGCCTTTTCTTTTCCCTCTGCGTTACCTTAGAATGTTGGAATCTGGAAACCAATCAGTGCCGGTTTTGCAAATTCTCCTTCAGTGGCAACCAATCATGTTGTTTGAATGAAGAGGCTTGGATTCTTGGGGGTTGACCAATCAGAGTCCTTTATGCAAATACTCCATCAGTGGCAACCAATCCCCTCTGTCTGGTGCCTTAGAGTGTTGGAGTTCTGAGGCTGGCCAATCAGAGTCCTTTATGCAAATAATCCCACAGTGGCAACCAATCGAAACGCTGCCACATATTCCTCCGCACCTCCTGGCCTCCGCACCTTCTGCCACAAACATTCTCTTTTATTATATACATAGATAATTGAATGAAACTTAAAGCAATCCTTCAGCCTCTTGTTCTAGGTGTTTACAGATAAAGAGTTAAATATCTTCACACAAAATTTATGACAAAAGAGAAATTAACATAAAATTTAACATAGAAAACAGAAACATTTTGAAACTCCTTTATCTCTGCTATGGCAATGAAAATTTTTAAAAGGTAAGGCTGAATATTCAGCAGGGGAAATCAATATTCAGCCCAATTAGACCATTTGGACCATCCCTGGATTTTGTGGCCTATGTAAACAGGACCAGTTTTGATTGATTGACCAGTAAGACCAGAAAACATATTCATAGAAAACACAATAGTTAGCTCTAATAATGTTGGGGGTGCCATAAATGTACATTATGAAGCAACAGATGAATATATACAGCAATCTTTTTGTTGACAATCCATTGCAATGAGATCTTGGTTGGTGGAAACCAAAATCATGATTATCACTTTAAAATGAAGTAGTGTGAATGAATGGTTTGAGTTCCTAGTAGCAATGTACGATGGTCCTGTTGGATCCCAGGCTAGCCCTTTGGAACATGACCTGCATCTGCTTGAAACAATATTCAGGCCTATAGTCAAAATCTAGAACTATCATGGCAATATAAAAACTATTGTAAGTTTTCTTCCTTTTGTCAGAATAGATCAAAATTGCAAGCCTAGGAGCCCATGCATCAAATTGTAAAGACATAATTTTAGAGGTGTAGTAGTGCTATCCACTAGGCTTGGTTTAGGGATTCGAAAATCTAATGGGGGGTAGTTCAGTAGTTCGTAAATGCGCATTCCAGATGGTTTTGGCCTACAACTCCCAGAAATCCAAACAGCTGGTAAACTGAAAGGGAGGGAAGGAGGGAGGGAAGGAGGGAGGGGGTATTCTAAAGCAGCAAAAAAGGAGGAGGAGCTCCCCCCTCTATCCTGAGGGAGTGAGGGCCCAAGTTTGCCCAGGCTGAGGGGAAAAGGAAGAGGCCTGAGGCTGTGAAGAGTTGAAGTCCAAAACACCTGGAGGGCTGAAGTTGGCCCGTGCGGTGGGGAAGAGAGGAGGCAAAAGAGAAGGGAGGGGGAAGCCACGAGGAGAGAGAGAGAGAGAAAGCAGAGAGAGAAGGAGAGAGAGCGGGAGAGGGAGGAGTGAGTGGCATCTGGAGGGCTGAAGTTGGCCAGTCATGAAGCCTCTTCAAGGCTTGGCATGCTTTAGATCCTGGCAGGCAGGAGGGGCAGGGAGGGCCCCGTCTGCTCCTCCTCCTCTGCCAGGATCTAAAGCATCAAGCAGCAAAAGCTTAGATCCTGGCAGAGGAGGAGGAGCAGATGGGGCCTGGGATCTAAAGCAGAGGAGGAGGAGCAGATCCTGGCAGGCCCAGACGGGGCCCCCTTCCCCTCCTCCCTGCCAGGATCTAAAGCGCACCAAGGCTTAATGCGCTTCAGATCCTGGCAGAGGAGGAGGAGCAGACGGGGCCCTCCCTGCGCCTCCTCCCTGCCAGGAACTAAAGCGCATCAAGGCTTAATGCATTTGCTTATGATTTTGGAATTTCTGCTGTGCTTTCTGCAACCGAACTTGCCTATCTCAGATTGGCCTTTTTAGTCATCAACGCGCTTGTAAAAAGCGTGGGATGAGTCCTTCCTAAGAATCTTTGTTTGCGAAGTAATGCCGAGAGATTATTATTATTATTATTTGCATGTTTTCAAACTGCTAGGTTGGCAGAAGCTGGGGCTGACAGCGGAAGCTCACGCCGCTCCCCGGATTCCAACCTGTGACCTTATGGTCAATAAGTTTAGCAGCTCAGCGGTGTAACCCACTTCGGTCATGGCATTTGCTTATGATTTTGGAATTTCTGCTGTGCTTTCTGCAACCAAACTTGCCTATCTCAGATTGGCCTTTTTAGTCATCAACGTGCTTGTAAAAAGCGTGGGATGAGCAAGGAAAGGAGGGGGGAAGCGAATCGCCTCCTCCTTCCCCTCCTTTCCTTGCCAATACTTCGGATCAAGGAAAGGAGGGGGGGGCATTCCTTCCCCTCCTTTCCTTGCCAATAAATCGAAGTATTGGCAAGAAAAGGAGGGGAAGGAGGAGGCGATTTGCTTCCCCCCCCCCTCCTTTCCTTGCCAATACTCCGGTTTATTGGCAGGGAAAGGAGGGGAAGGAGGAGGCGATTTGCTTCCTCCCCCCCCTTTCCTTGCCAATACTCCGGTTTATTGGCAAGGAAAGGAGGGAGGGCGGCGAGAGAGGAGGAAGATGCCCCCCCCGCACCCCTCGCTGTCTCTCTCTGGCTTCCATCCATGGATCCATGGATCGAAGCTAGAGAGAGACAGCGAGGGGCGGGGGATCCTCCTCCTCTCTCGCCGCCCTGCCATAGGCGGGAGAGGAGGAGGAGGCCCTCGCTCGCTGATTGGCTAAAGGAAAGAAGGTGGTTTTATGGTACCACCTGGTCTCCATTAGCCAATCAGAAACCAAGTCAAGTAAGGGCAAAGAAGCCATCCGACGTCCTTACGACACTTACGCACCAGATACAAAAATGGCGCCGCAAAGTGTCGTAAAAGAAAGGGTACTTCCGGGATCGCCGCGGCGATGCGTATAAACTAGAAAGTCCCATTACATACGAATCCCTTCCGATTTCATTTAATTTTCATAACTTTTTTCTCATGCCTACTATCCACCTTTGTATTTTTTTAAAAATTAAAGATATATTGTGTGTGTGTGTGTGTGTGTGTGTATATATATATATATATATATATATATATATATAAAGTGTTTGAGTGTATATGTTGGCAGAACTGAAAGAAATACTGTAAGTGTTTTAGGGTGTTTAACACCACTCTTAATTTTCGATTTCACTAATCAATGGTTCAGAACTACATGAAGCTGTCTCACATGGTGAATGGTGGCAGCATCTCTGTAAAGAGCCTGCCTCACCTGAACTGACTCAAACCACCTGGACTGCCTATTGGATCATTATGAACAGGAAGAAATGTAAAGGCTTCCTGTCACAGCAAGACCTTGCTTTAACAGAGACTATATCAACATTATTGTATTCCAGTTTTGCGGTTCAGCCTACCTTTCTGGTTTTCTCTTGGCTCTGACCTTGACTGCTTTTTGGTTCTAATTCCTGGTGGGGTCTTGGCTCCTGACTTGCTTCAAACTGCCTTTGATCCAGCTTTAATATTTGTGTACTCTGAGCGGTGTAAACATACATTATGCTATCTAAACTTTCCTCTGACTTACACAGCACAATGGCTAATGTAGGGCAATTCCTCCTACAAATTAATACATTCATTTCATAGTATAGGCTCTTTTTGAGAAAAAAATTCAGAGGAAAATGAAATAGTGAAATATATCCCCTGCAGCATCATAAATGTGAAAATAAAACGTTTGAGAACTTGAACAATGTATTCAGCTCTACAACTTGCTGCAATATGCTAATCTCTGGAATATAAATCCCGGGAGAAAAGGTTTTAAACCCCAGATGCCTTCCCCTGGAACTCAGAGATCAAAAGACTCCACAATTCCATCAAGAATTGTAGTCTGAATCTTTATGATGAGATTCAACAGCATCAATCATTCGAAAGTTTAATAAGCTCTGCAGAGGCTCTGGCGTTCACCAAGAGAGCTCATTCTGAAATTGTCAACAGTGCTTTTCAAAGTTCAGAGAACTTGTCACTTTTGAAACCCATTTCCTCCAGCACGTCTGTGCAAGTCTGTTCTTGGAAACAATCTCATCACTGAAAATTCAACAATTATGACAGGGCTCGTTTCTGAATTTGGAAATACACATGCATGCCAGAAATTTGGCTATTATCAGAAGAATGTGCCTTACATTTTGTTAGATTTTCAGCCCAACACCCTTTCATCCCAGCAAAGCTGGGATGAGAGGTATTTGTCCCCCTGACCACGAGGAGGAGGAAAGTTCCTCTGGAACTTTCTGAGGCGGGGGTGTGGCCTTTAGTGAGGCCAGCCCCATCAGGCCATTCCACGCCTGATCGTCTGAGTAAACGGACGCGTGAAGATAGACCGGATAAAATTGAGGTTGGTTAAGTGGCCCAGGGATGGGGAGGGGGCTTCTTCTCCCCATCCCTGACTGTTCCCCCCTCAGACGGGCGGCCAACTTCCTCCCCAATTTTGGCGGTGGGCTGCTTTTCGGCCCGGCTGGGCCTTGAGGGGCGGTGTTGCACCGGTCTGGCTTACCTCCTTCGGCGCCAGAGCTTCCTTTTGGTCGGCAGCCCTGCTTGGCCATGCCATCTTCCACAGCTTCCTTAATGCCTGCGGAACTCTGGGCAGGCTCAGAGTAGGCTCAGGCCACTGCCTCCCTCCCCCCGCCCTCCAGGCTAGCTTGCGTTTTCACTCTGCGGTATGCGGACCCAGCTCTCTGGGGCCTGGGGCCGGGTGGGGCTGTTTTAGCCAAGGGTCTGGCGCGTCAGGCTCCTCTTCCTGCACACTCTCACCCTGCTGGGCTGTAGTTGCCCGGGGAAGGTGACGGAACGTTGTGGGCGCCCGGTGCGCAAACCTTGTTTCCCTGGCCTGGCTGTTCTAGTCTGTTCTTGGAAACAATCTCATCACTGAAAATTCAACAATTATGACAGGGCTCGTTTCTGAATTTGGAAATACACATGCATGCCAGAAATGTGGCTATTATCAGAAGAATGTGCCTCACATTGAGTTAGATTTTCAGCCCAACTAGTTTAGGATCAAAATGCAGAACAAGTTCCATATTAGGACAACTCCTCAACTTTCCCAGTCATCGTGTGATTGTTGTTGTAGTTGTTTATTTGTTCAGTAGCTTCCGGCTCTTCGTGACCTCATGGACCAGCCCATGCCAGAGCTCCCTGTCAGCTGTGGCCACCCCCAATTCCTTCAAAATCAAGTCAGTCACTTCAAGGATACCATCCATCCATCTTGCCCTTGGTCGACCCCTCTTCCTTCTTCCTTCCATTTTCCACAGCATCATTGTGTTCTCCAAGCTTTCCTGTTTTCTCATTATGTGACCAAAGTACTTCATTTTTGCCTCTAATGTCCTTTCCTCCAGTGAGCAGTCAGGCATTATTTACTGGAGTATGGACTGGTTTGATATTCTTGTGGTCCAAGGCACTCTCAGAATTTTCCTCCAGCACCACTGTTCAAAGGTGTCGATCTTCCTTCACTCAGCCTTCCTTATAATCCAGCTTTCACATTCATAGGTTACTACAGGGAATACGATTGCTTTAACTATACGGATCTTCATTGCCAGTGTGATGTCTTTTTTATCTCTTTTTATCGAGATTGGTCATTGTTCTCCTCCCAAGAAGTAAATGTCTTCTGATTTTCTGGCTACAGTCTGCATCTGCAGTAATCTTTGTACCTAGAAATACAAAGTCTGTCACTTTCTCCACGTTTTTGCCCTCTATTTGCCAGTTATCAATCAGTCTGGTTGCCATAATCTTGGTTTTTTTAAATGTTTAACTGAAATCCAGCTTTTGCACTTTCTTCTTTCACCTTGGTTATAAGACTCCTCAGCTCCTCCTCACTTTTGAGCATCAAAGTGGTATCATCTGCATATTTAAGGTTAAGAACATAAGAACATAAGAAGAGCAAATCGGACCTCAGCCCATCTAGTCCAGCATTCTGTATCACACAGTGGCCCACATACACGGGGATCTCGAGCAGAAGGGAGGGCAAAACCCTGACCTGCTCCCGACCCCCCACAACCAGTACCCAGGGAAATCCTGCCTACCTCAGGTTGTTAATGTTTCTTTCAGCAATTTTAACTCCAGCCTTGGATTTGTCAAGCCCCACACATAGCTTGGTTCAAGTTGAATACATTGGTTGAGAGTATACAGCCTTGCTGTACTCCTTTCCCAATCTTGAACCAGTCAGTTGTTCCATGGTCAGTTCTAACGGTTGCTACTTGGTCATTATACAGATTCCTCAGGAGACAGACAAGGTGACTTGGTATCCCCATCCAGTGTGATTATGGTGGGTGAAGTATTCTTGGAGTTGTAGTTTTAAAGTGAATCATTTCGGAATCCTGTCAATAGTGGCTGACAGTGGCTTCCTGGCATTTTAGGCAGGACACATTCCAGCTTAAAGATGGAAATTTAATTGCCTTAACAACTGGAAACTTTAAGACGCTACTACCACACTATAAGGCATTGTGTGCCAACTCTATGGATTGCTGCTATTGGTAATTTCAGCCTGGTGCTAGACCTGATCCTGAACTGTGGTGCTCATCGTGACCCGCTATCTGCCTTCTCGCACTTTATAGACCAATAGCCTACTCTGCACTTTACCGCTATCACTGCCTTCCATGATACTAATGTTACGACCAAGTCTGTCGCACTTTATGCTGGCACTTGCACTTTGTGCATTGTTAATAGTCTACAACAACTTGGAGGGAGGTGGAAGCTGCAGGGAAGGAAGGGTTACGGGCGAAAGATCTACATTTTATATGAGTGCACTAAACCAGGATTCCCTTTACGGCGTACAACTGGGTGATATGGAGAGAGAGCATGCAGGAGGGATGGTTCCCGGGTGGGGGGCTCCTATCGGGGTGGTGACTGGGAGAGGAAGATGCAGGAAAGGGAGACCCAAAGTATGGATTCGGCTTAGAATTTGTGATGGATCTAAATTACCAATTCGACCTAGAAGAGAACACTCAAAATTTTTAATTCGGCCAAAAATCTGTGCAAGAACTTTAATAAATTTGAACCGGGCTCCTGACAAAGCTAAGCCGAGTACCCAGGAAGCGGTCCCCCTCGGTTGAAAGTGGTGCTGTTTAATGCCAGGTCAGTCAATGGTAAAACATCAACAATACAAGATTTAATTCTGGAAGAACAAGCTGACCTGGCTTGTATAACGGAGACCTGGTTGGATGAGGATGGGGGGGTTAATCTCTCCCAGCTCTGCCCACCGGGTTATTCCGTACAGCACCAAGCGAGACCGGGAGGGCGGGGAGGGGGAGTCGCAGTGGTCTATAAGGATTCCATCCCCTTGACCAGGTGCCCCATCCCGCAGTCAACCACGTTCGAATGTGTCAGCCTAAGGGTTGGTGATCGGGACAGGATAGGGATTCTGCTAGTGTACCGACCACCCCGCTGCACTACAGTCTCCTTACCTGAGCTAGCTGGAGTGGTCTCAGGCCTGGCCGTGGAGTCTCAGCGGCTCATCGTGCTGGGAGACTTCAACGTCCATGCCGAGACCACTCTATCAGGAGCGACTCAGGACTTCATGGCCGCCATGGCAACCATGGGCCTGTCCCAGCTAATATCAGGTCCCACCCATAGTGCAGGACACACGTTAGATCTGGTTTTCTGCCAGGGATGGGATGAAGGTGGCGGAGTGGAGGAACTGACCATCATTCCTTTGCCATGGACCGACCACCACCTGATCAGGTTTAGACTCACTGTGCCTTTCCACCTCCGCAGGGGTGGTGGACCTATTAGAATGGTCCGCCCCAGGAGACTTATGGATCCGAATGGATTCCTGACGGCTCTTGGGGACTTTCCCGCCTCCTCGGTAAGTGACCCTGTCGAGGCTCTTGTTTCTCTCTGGGACAGGGAGATGACAAGGGCTATTGACACGATCGCTCCAGAAACGCCCCCTCTTGAGTAACCGAGCTAAACCAGCTCCTTGGTTTTTACTGAGGAGCTGGCAGCAATGAAGCGAAAAAAGAGGATGCTAGAGTGCGTGTGGCGTCGGAAGCGGAGCAGATCAGCTCGTGCGTGCCTGGTCCCCTTTTTGAGGACTTATGACGCAGCAACAAAAGCCGCACAAAAAACATCTATCGCGGCCAAGGTGGCCGCCGTGAAGAACCGTCCAGCGGAACTGCTCCGAGTCGTTAGGGGTCTTTAAATCCACCACAGTGCGAGATCCCTGACGGCTCGGTGGTATGCTGTGAAGAATTTGCTAAGGCCTTCGTGGATAAAGTGGCGCTGATCCGTTCCGATTTCGATACCACTTTAACGGCAGTCTCTGAGGATGTGACACGAGCATCTGCTTGTCCGGTTTTAATGGATTCGTTTCAATTGGTTCAGCTCGAGGATGTGGACAAGATCCTTGGAGAGGCGAGGCCCACCACATGCATCCTAGACCCCTGCCCATCCTGGCTGATAAAAGAAGCCAGAGGGGGGTTTGGCAGAGTGGGTGAAGGTGGTGGTTAATGCCTCCTTACAGGAGGGCAAAATTCCAGCCAGCTTAAAGCAAGCTGTTATAAAACCGCTGTTGAAGAAACTGGACCCCACTCAATTAGTGAACTATCGGCCAGTTTCCAATCTCCCCTATTTGGGCAAAGTCATGGAACGTGTGGTGGCTTCGCAACTCCAGGGGTTCTTGGTAGACACTGATTATCTTGATCCGGCACAGTCTGGCTTTTTAGGCCGGGACATGGGACTGAGACAGCCTTGGTCGCCTTGGTAGATGATCTACGCCGGGAACTTGACAGGGGAGTGTGTCCCTGTTGGTTCTGCTGGACCTCTCAGCGGCTTTCGATACCGTTGACCACGGTATCCTTCTGGGTCGCCTTGCAGATATGGGGCTTGGGGTACTGCTTTGCAGTGGCTCCAATCCTTCCTGGAAGGTCGTACCCCAGAAGGTGTCATTGGGTGACACCTGTTCGGCTCCACAGCCGTTGTCCTGTGGAGTCCCTCAGGGTTCAGTACTGTCCCCGATGTTGTTCAACATCTACATGAAACCGCTGGGAGAGATCATTCGGAGTTTCGGAGTAAGGTGTTATCTGTACGCAGATGATGTCCAGATCTGTCACTCCTTTCCACCTGTCACCAAGGAGGCTGTCCAGACCTTGAACCGGTGCTTGGCCGCTGTGTCGGACTGGATGAGGGCTAGCAAGTGAAACTAAATCCAGACAAGACGGAGGTCCTCCTGGTCAGTCGTAAGGCCGAACAGGGCATAGGGTTACAGCCTGTGTTGGACGGGGTTACACTCCCCCCCCCAAGACGCAGGTTCGCAGCTTGGGAGTGATCCTGGATTCAGCGCTGAGCCTGGAACCCCAGGTCTCAGCGGTGGCCAGGGGAGCTTTTGCACAGTTGAGACTCGTGCGCCAGCTGCGCCCGTACCTTGGGAAGTCTGATCTGGCTACGGTCGTCACGCTCTGGTCACATCCCGAATAGATTACTGCAACGCACTCTCGTGGGGCTGCCTTTGAAGACAGTTCGGAAATTGCAATTAGTCAGCGGGCGGCAGCCAGATTATTAACGGGGGCTACATACAGGGAGCATACTACCCCCTGTTGTGTCAGCTCCACTGGCTGCCTGTCCAATTCCGGGCTCAATTCAAAGTGCTGGTTTTGACCTTTAAAGCTCTATACGGTTCTGGCCCAGCTTACTTGTCCGAACGCATCAGCCGCTATGTCCCATCCCGTAACCTAAGATCATCCGGGGAGGCCCTGCTCGCTCCCGCCGACTTCTCAAATGCGGTTGGTGGGGACGAGGGACAGGGCCTTCTCGGTGGTGGCCCCGCCTGTGGAATGCGCTCCCTATGGAGGTACGGTCCACCTCATCCCTCCTGGCATTCAGGAAAGAGGTAAAATCCTGGCTCTGGGACCAGGCGTTCCCACATCAGCACTAAGCAGCATGTTAGATGGGGATTTTAATGGAAGGGAGGAAGAGGGTCAATGCTTTTATGGATCGAATATTGTTTTAATTGGAATGACTGTAGATGTTGCTGAGGAATTGTATTTTAATGTTTTTAATGTATCTTAATGTGTTGTGGGGTTTGGGGTTTACGCTGTTCATGTGGCATCGATTTGTGCCGTGCTGTAAGCCGCTCTGAGTCCCCCCTCGGGGGTTGAGAAGAGCGGGGTAAAATCCTGAAATAATAATAATAAATAATAAATAAATAAATGAAATCTGTGCAATTTGCATTTCCAAAAGAACTGCCAATGGAATTAAACACATTTTGTCTCTGAAGTTTATGCATCTGCGATTCTTATAATGCGTTTTGGAAGAAAAAATCTACAAAACTCATGCATACATTTTTAAAAAGTGTGCAACTAGGAATGTGTACATTTGAAGATTGTAGGCATACATAGTTTACTCAATGTTGTTGTTTTTTCATTCAGTCATTTCTGACTCTTTGGGATCTCATGGACCAGCCCATGCCAGAGCTCCCTGTCATTCGTCACCACCCCCAGTTCCTTCAAGGTCAAGCCAGTCACTTCAAGGATAACATCCATACATTTTGCCCTTGGTCAGCCTCTCTTCCTTTTTCCTTCCATCTTCCCCAGCATCATTGTCTTCTCCTGTGGCCAAATTATTTCATCTTTGCCTTTAATATCCTTCCCTCCAGTGAGCAGTCGGGCTTTATTTCCTGGATTATGGAGTAGTTTGAACTTCTTGGGATCCAAGGCACTCAGAATTTTCCTCCAAGACCATAATCTTCGTCAGCCTTCCTGATGGCCCAGCTCTCGCATCCATAGGTCACTACAGGGAATACCATTGCTTTAACTATGTGGATCTTTGCTGCCAGTGTTACGTTGTTAATGCTTAGACTTCAAGCCACTTGCACACAAAGTAAATGTCTGTAATAAAACATAAAGGCTGGTGAGGAGTAAGTGTAAAATCACACACTATCAACAGAACATATACAATAAAGGATATAATTGATTTGCATTTACAAGTACAGAGTATATCATTTCATTAGCATTTCATTAGAATAGTATAAAGGCAATAGGAAACATCTCATAAACAGTGATGCACTCAAATGTATAGTATACAAAGCAAGGTAGGTGTATCAAAGGGATTGAAAATAATATTATAAGTCTATACATACATAGTAGTAGAAAATGGCATTGGTCTCAATGAGAAATCAAAAGTGCATCACCATATGTAGTAGCAGAAAGTTGCATATCATCTCATACATTCAACAGTACAATCATGATTCCCATGCTGGGAGACGCCTAATACATATGAATGTAACCAAATGATGCTCAAATGAGCCGCTTAAGTAAGCCCGAAAATCAAACGCCAGTTGTATATATCAAAATGTATTGCACTCACAGGTCCATAATCCCCAGAAGTAAATACAGGTATCGTATCTGTTGTAAATAATGATGATAGTGAGGCATCCACGGAGAGCCGGTGAGTATCGTCCCAGGAAGGGCTCCTCCGTCGTCAGGGAAATCCCTGTGTTGCTGCAGGAGGTCGTAAAGCTGTACTATATCGGCCCAATCTAAAGGTGATCCAAAGCTAATAGTTATAGGCTCCCAGTGAGTGTATCCAGGAGGACAGCAATGTGTAAACAATAATAATAAATCGATGCTCCTTCGCGGGTTCGGGGAATCCCGCGTCACTGGGCAAGCCGTGAGCAAGAATGCTAGCCGCGGGGCGTTCAATCAGGAACGAAAAAAAGCTGCGAAAGCCGGGCGCCGTTTGAATTGAAGCAGCAATAGCAGATGCCAATGGAAAAGGCTGGTAGGGACCGGGTGCAGATGGAAAAGCAAAAGCCGTGCTGGGAATCCAAGGGTTGGGGGAAGCCCCCGGGTCCCAGTAGGATGAGCAGCCTACGGCGGTACGAATGCCCAAGCCAGCTGTGTCACCGTTTCGCTCCCTAGCGCTTCATCAGGGTAATTCTCAGGTGCATAAATGAGCCGCTTAAGTAAGCCCAAAAATCAAACGCCAGTTATATAAATCAAAATGTATTGCACTCACAGGTCCATAATCCCCAGAAGTAAATACAGGTATCATATCTCTGTTCTTGTATATGCAAATCAATTATATCCTTTATTGTATATGTTCTGTTGGTAGTGTGTGATTTTACACTTACTCCTCACCTTGTGAGACTTGTTGGTGACCCTGTCCAAGTTGTGTTTGTAATAAAACATACAAATAGTATAAATAGCATATAAATCTAGAATGCATTTAAAATATATATGCTATTATTCAATGTGATTTAAACACATTGAATATAAATGATAATGCTGTCATTAGAGATAATATTGCCTGAATTTTCAATCTGCACAGGCAAAAAGCCACCCACCCCTGCAAAAAAAAGTCAACAAACTTGGAGTTACTATTGAGCAGGGCCGTAGCCAGGATTTTGATTCGGGGGGGGGGGGGCTGAGTTTGGTTCAGGGGGGCTGAGACTGGGTGGAAGAGGGTCTACCCTAGCAAACCTTTTGTATTGTTATCCCAGTAACCCCATTAATGTGAGATATAATGAGCATGGTGATCAGATCATGATATGAATAAACATAACAGTTTAAATAATGTACCAGTAAGGCCTTTTCGCGGACCACCCTGAGAATTTCGGGGGGGGGCCCCTTAGCCCCCCTGGCTACATGTCTGCTATTGAGTCAATATGAGACAGCAGGTAGAAACTCCTTTATGACAGAATGAATCCCAGAAATTTATTTATTGGTTCATAATATAAAGAATAAAAGAAGAAATCCGGAGGTAAATCCTCAGTTTCTGGAGCCCCACAAACATGAAAAGGGTAATGCAAGCATGTAGCCGTGGGGGGGCTAGGGGCTTCAGCCCCCAAGTTCTCAGGGTGGTCCGCCAGAAGGCCTTACTGGTACATTATTTAAACTGTTATGTGTATTCATATCATGATCTGATCACCATGCTCAATATATCCCATATGCATGGGGATATTGGGATAACAATACAAAAGGTTTGCTAGGGGAGATCCTCTCTCACTCAGACTCACCCCCCCCCCCAAATCAAACTCACCCCCTCCCCACGAATCAAAATCCTGGCCACGGCCCTGAGGGTAAGAGAATATATGTCATCACTCACATTTGTAGCTATAGTTTGAAAACAAAGCTGTAAACGTCTGCCTAAGTTTTCTTAACCAAGTAAATGGCTCTGGAACAGTCAAATTTATAGTGCCTAACCTTTTTTTTAGAGTTATCAGTAGCCTGCTATTTAGATGAATGCTACATCCAAGAATGTATTCATAAAGCTTCTCCCCCACTGACATTTTTATTATGTTTTATTAAGATAGTCCGATACTACAGTGAAAAGAAAAAAGGGGAAAAAGAAAGAAAGAAAGAACAAATGCACAACTTTGATTGAGATAATTACCCTCTTGAATTCAGGATGGAAAAAAATGTCAAAGATTCAGCTGGAGCTAATTTTGATATCTTGACTCCAGAATAATTGTTCAATGCATGCAGAAAACATACATTCATGGTTATATGTAAAAACAGATAAATATTAAGTTAGGATCAAAGTGCTATGATGGCACTATGCGGATGCATTCCTGATGATAGGACAATGTATTGTATCATACCTGAGAGCAGGTAGTTCAAGAAGTACAATGGGCAAAGAGATGTGCTTCCACTCTGTCATTCCACTGGATTTGCCACCTGAGTTGGTTGCCTATTATTTCAGAAATCAATGTGATATCCTCTTGTGGTTGCTGTTATGACTGAGCTCCTTTTGCTAATTTTTATAAGTATGGTGCTTTAGAATAGCAGGACCGCAAGACCATATAGATTATATGTCAACCTTCCTTCAGTGCAGCCTGTTTCTTTGTGTTATCAACACCTAGCCTGTCTTTTTCCATTCATAGAATCATACAATAACCCAATCCATTTTAAGGTCTTAGGTGGCTGTTTCTTCTCCCTCTCCTCACCAAATAATTCAATTTCTTTCTCTCTCATTTTTCAAAATTATTGAATATATTAGCAAAATGGGAAGCAGTAAAGATTTTAGCCTAGTCTTCAGAAAGTGGCCTTCAAATATGCAAGAAGCATTTTGCATTATTAATAGTGTTTGCATTCATAGGCTCTTTCACTAGGGATCTCTTTCCTGATGTTGCATTTCCCCCAATGCCATGGAATAATTGAGGCTATTTCTTCCCTCATGCTGATCTTGGTTATTAACATTTCCTTCCATTAATTGAGTATGTATAATACTAACTACTGGATGATCTCCCCCCCCCCCCCCCAGCCATTCTCTTCTGACCCGTATTATTTTATGTTTTGTTTTGTTTACCTTGGTAACATATGCACCCCTAAATGGTGATAACTCAAGCTAGTGCAGAACGCCACAGCTCGGTTGCTCGCAGGAGTTCCTCTGAGCTGCCACATCACACCAATTCTGCGAGAGCTGCACTGGGTTCCTATCGAGTACCGGATCATCTTCAAAGTGCTAGTTTTGACTTTTAAGGCCTTGTATGGTCTGGGGCAAGTGTACCTGAGGGACCGCTTAACCCCATACTGTCCCACAAGATCACTTAGATCTGAAGAGAGAAATCTTTTACTCGTGCCAAATGTTAAACAGTACCATCTGACATCAATGCGGAGGAGGGCGTTTTCCATCATCACCCCAGTCCTCTGGAACGCACTGCCCCCGGAGGTTAGGGCCTTGCACAATTTACTAGCTTTTCGGAGGGCCTGCAAGTCTGTTTTATTCCGGCAGGCCTTCGAGTTGTGAATAATATGTTATTTTTAAAGGTTGCACTCTCTTCTGGAATCCTTTTAATCTGTGTTTTAATGTTATTGTAGGCTGTGATTTTATGTTGATGTAAGCCACCCCGAGCCACTGGGAGTGGTGGCTAAGAAACCAAATAAATAAACAAACAAACAAACAAATAAAACAACTGCTTGTACACCATTTGGCCAGTCTGGATAGAACCTTAGGACCTCATCAGAGGGACTAAAAGCTCAGTTTCCATGCACTGCATAAGTAGAGTCCCATGGAGGCCATCACATGGTGTAAGGGCACTTTTTGTGGGAGTCCATAGGTCTCCATTTCCTTAACACATTGAAATGGAGCCCTAAAGCAAGGGGGGGCAGGTAGAAGATGGGGACAAGAACACCAATTGGTTGGCCATCCCAGAAGATGGGAAAAGATGGTAGAGAACAAAGGAGGATAGTTCCCTCCACCCCCCCCGCCCATCTCATGAGGTCCTTAGTCATGCTTAGGGCAGACCAACTCAGATTTATTGGGACAAGCTAGTTATGATTCAATTAAGTCTTACTTCTCTTCCTGTCCAAGCCGATAGAAACCACAATTTAGGAGAAATGCATTATGTATACTTCAGTGATATTTAACAATGCTAAACAGAAAGAGGTTTTTATTCCCCTTTTTGAAGATCTTCAAAGATATTATGTCAAACAAGTAAATCTCATCACAGAAAAGCAGATCGGAAGCCATGTAATTTTTATTGCCAGCATAAATGTATTTTTAAAAATCCACTTGTAATCAGCATTCATTGTACTCCATTTAATCAGAAGCTTGCAAGCCTTGTTTTTCGCCCCAAGGTGAAGGATATTTAGATCTTGTCTTTACAAAAAGAAATTATCATTTCCTGCCAAAGAATGAAGAAGCAGGGGAGAAAAAGGGATGATGCTGATAAATGACTACCCATTCCCATTCACTGAATATTTTATAAACTTGAAATATCAGAAGAAAGTTTGACATCGGTTCTTCTTATCTATTACAGAAAGCTAATATTACATTCTGGCTTGCCATATACAGGTCTTTCTAAAAAATCTTAGCTGGAATTCTCTATCATGGACTTAGCCACATAACCACAGTAGCTGTGTTGATGTTGTTTTGTTGTTGTTTATTCATTCAGCCACTTTAGACTCTTCGTGACCTCATGGACCAGCCCATGCCAGAGCTCTCTGTCAGCCGTCACCACCCCCAGCTCCTTCAGGGTCAAAGCAGATCCATCAGTTGCCCTTAGACACCCCAGCAGTCTCGAAATTATGAGGCCATCCATCTTCCTTCACTCTTCCTTCCTTCTCATGGTTCCCAGAACTTCCTCCGACACCACAGTTCCTTCCTTCCTTCCTTCCTTCCTTCCTTCCTTCCTTCCTTCCTTCCTTTATTTATTTATTTATTTATTTATTTATTTAAAAATTTATACCCCGGCCTTCTCACCTCCGAAGAGGGACTCAGACCGGCAAACAGCAAGTATTCAATACTAACATTTAAAATCTAAAAACATCATAAATTTACAATAAAATTTACAATACAATACAATACAATAAATACATTTAAAGAGCCTTTCACCAAAGTAAAATCAAGTCCAACTTAATCCATATATTCTGTCCGTATCAAGTGGTTAGCGATCTCCTCCTTCATTCTGGGAAGGCCTCATTGCACTCCCACGTTTTCACCTGCTTCCTAAAAGTCAGGAGAGAGGGGGCAGATCTAATTTCATTTGGGAGGGAATTCCACAGCCGGGGGGCCACCACAGAAAAGGCCCTGTCCCTCATCCCCACCAGATGTGCCTGCAAAGGTGGTGGGACCGAGAGCAGGGCCTCTCCAGATGATCTTAGCACTCTTGACGGTTCATAGGGGAGAGTACGTTTGGACAAGTAAACTGGGCTGGAACCGTATAGGGTTTTATAGGTCATCACCAGCACTTTGAATTGTGCTCAGAAGCTAATTGGCAGCCAGTGGAGCTGGCGCAACAGGAGAGTTGTGCGCTCCCTGTACCCCACTCCCGTTAGTAGTCTGGCTGCTGCACGCTGGACTAATTGCAGCTTCTGGGCAGTCTTCATAGGCAACCCCACATAGAGAGCATTGCAGTAGTCTATACGGGATGTAACCAGAGCGTGGATCACCGTGGCCAAGTCTGACTTCCCAAGACTTGGGTAGCTCTCACATCCGTAGGTTACTCTGAAGAAGACCATTGCTTTAACTATGCAGATCTTAGTTGCCAGTTTGATGTCTCTTCACTATTTTATCGAGATTGGTCATTGTTCTCCTCCCAAGAAGTAAATGTCTTCTGTTTTCCTGGCTGCAGTCTGCATCTGTAGCAATGTAGCTGTGTAATGACTGCCAATCAGATCCCTCCAATCCCCAGTGACCAAGCAATGGTCAATGCAATCAATGAAAGCACCTTCCCATGAGTGATCTTTATTGCAACAGGCAGAAACAGGTCAACTTGCATGAAGGGAGCTGGGTCACACAGAAGCTCCTGAACTGTAACGAAGGAAAATAAAATGTTAACAGGTCACAACGAAAAGGCAGAACTACTCAATATCTATTTCACTTCAGTTTTCTCTCCAAAAGAGAACAGTGCACTTCCGAGTAGCAGGCAAGTGATTTGGTCTGCAAATCAAGACTGATAGGGAGCTATTCAGGAATCACCCAACTAACCTAAGTGAGTTCAAATCTGCAGGGCCAGATGAACTGCGTCCCAGAGTACTGGAGGAGTTTGCTGCTTTATTGATTTATTGATTTATTTACATCATTTATATTCCGTCCCTTCTCACCCCGCAGGGGACTCAGGGCGGATCACAATGCACATATACAGGCAAACATTCAATGCCATAGACATACAACATATATAGACAGACAACGAGCTACACAATTGGTCGAGAGCTCACCCCGACCCAGGCAGGCCTCGAACTCATGATCTTCTGGTCAGTAGAGATCTTATGCAGCTGACTCCCAGCCAGCTATGCCACATTCCCGGTGGTTCACTTTCTGAATAGGGCGTCATTTTTTAAAAGAAATTTTGGAGAGCTAGTGAGGTGTCACAGAAAAGTAAACTTTCTGTGTCTCTTCTAAAAGGACCAGAAAGAAAATTCAGGAAATTGCAAACCAGTCAGCCTAACCCCAGCACAAGGAGAAATATTAGAACAGATTATACTGGTGTCTGTCTGCAAGCATTTTTATGACAATGCAGTGATCGGTAGGAGGAGCAGCATAGGCTTGTCAATATATCCTGTCAAATGAAGCATTTTTAACTTAAGTTTATTAGAGAGTGGAAATTCTGTGAATATCACGTATTGGGATTTCAGCAAAAGCATTTGCTTAAGTCCTCCATAATATTTTGATTAGCAAACTGATTAAAATGTGGAATAGATAGGAACATTGTCAGAAGGATCCCTAATTGGTTTGAAAACTGTTCAGATAGTTGTCATCAATGACTGTGCTTCAAAATGAAAGGAGGTCTCGAGTTGAGTGCCTCAGAGTTCTGTCCTAGGGCCATACTCTTCAACATTTTCATCACTGTCTTAGATGACAGGGTAGAGAGAACACTCATCGAGTTTGCAAATGACAGAAGACTGAGGTGTATGAATATGACCAAAACATTGGAATTTAAAAAGGACACAGATGAACTAGAGATTTGGGAAGAAACTAATAAAATGAAATTCAATAGAGACAAATGAAAAATTCAACATTTAGACTACAAAAATGGGAATGGATTGAAGACAGGGCTGTGGCCCAGCTAGTTAGTAGCCAGATACATTAAATCACTACTGACCAAGAGGTCCTGAGTTCAAAGTCAGCCAGGGTTGGAGTAAGCTCCCGACCATTAATAGTCGAGCTTGCTGTCAACCTATGCAGCCCAAAAGACAGTTGTGTCTATCAAGTAGTAAATTTAGGTACCACTTTATGCGGGGAGGCTATTTTAACTAATTTATGACACCATAAAACCTTCCAGCAGTGTGCGTAAGAACGAGGAAGTACTCCATCAAGGACTCCGTGTCACAAGTGGACGGTGAAGCAACAGGCCAGAATCGAGTATACCTCTGTGTCTGTCTATATTTGTTGTATGTCTATGGCATTAAATATTTGCCATGTATATGTGCAGATGTGCCCTGCCACTAGAGACATGAGCTCTGCGTAATTTGTACAGCTTTCTCAGAGCATGTAAGACACACTTATTTAGGCAGGCTTTTGAAGGCTTATGATCTTTACCTGCATTTACCTTGTTTTTACTGTGTTTTACTGTTTCATTATGTTTTATTATGTTGCTATCTGTTGTGTATTTGCATATTGCTGTAAACTGAGCCTCTGGGAGTGGCTGTGTACAAATGTTGCACCTCAGAACACTGGCAGTCCCCCCCCCCCCCCCAGATCACACACACCAGGCAGATGCAATAAATGTAATTTATTTAGAATAAAATATGAAAAATAGTCCAAAGAGATAAAATGAAGCAAAACAAAGCGATTGCAATATGGTCCAAAAGTTCTTGAGTTATAAATCCAAAAAGCTTGAAACCATGAGAGTCCCAAAGTCCAAAAGACAAGGCAAACTGCCCTTGCGGTTTAAACGTGGAACTTGAAACAAGCTGCTCCTGCGGCCTCCGTGAACCTGGAAACTTGGCTAGAGTCTTTCCATACCAAACGTAGCTTCAGCTCTGCCTAGGATACCCCGGGCACAATCTTATAAAGAAAACTACTTTCTGTGAGCCCAACACATCCCCTTTCTCAGGTTCCAATCTTTCCGCGAAGATCACATGCTGGCCCTCCTGTCAAATTCCATCTCATTAGCGGCCCCAGGTGCAGAGCTCTGGTCCTGGGAAACTGAATCCTCCCTTACTCCCCAATCTTCATCCTGCTCATCTGGCAAGGGAGTAAAGAATCTCTCATGGGAATCAAGGTCACTAAACCTCTCACCGTCCAATTCAGAACTGACTTCCATGGAGTCATCAACATTCTCTTCTGTAGTGTCATAACCCTGCAGCCAGCCATCGTCCCATTCTAAGTCTTCATTTGCAGACCCATATCCATCCGGCCACCCATCATCCCCATTCTGATCCGGGGAAGCTGGGACCCCCGGTGCCTGCCTCTGGCCACTAGGCTGGAACACCAAACTAGGCTGGGATACCACAACAAATCAAATAAATGCATAAATAAATAAATTGTAATCCTAACTAACTAACTAATTTTATTATGAATGTGCTCCGGGCGACTTACACAGCCTAGCATTTACAGTACTAAAATATTAAAACATTAAAATGTTAAAATATTGGAATAGACAGATTCCAGGTCACTGATTGTCACTCATGCATATGCTCTTCTAAATAGCCATGTCTTAAGTGCCGCCAGAAATGAAGGCAGGTCGAGGATGGCTCTCTGGTCTGGCGGCAGAGAGTTCCACAGGACAGGGGCCACAATGGAGAAAGATCTCTGTCTCGTGGACTCCAGATGAGCCTCTCTCAGACCTGGGACACAGAAAAGGTTCTCGTAAGCTGGCCGAGATGCTCTCAGATGGATGGGTGGTATCAGATGGTGTTTTAGGTATGTAGGGCCCTGGCCCCGCAAGGCCTTAAATGTCAGGGTCAGGGTCTTATAAAGGATTCTGTACTCGACTGGCAGCCAGTGCAAATGCTGTAATGATGGCGTTATGTGACACCTCGTTGGTGTTTTTGTGAGGAGCCTGGTGGCAGCATTTTATACCTTCTGGATCTTGCGGGTTACTGATCGAGGTAGACCCACGTATAAAGCGTTGCAATAATCCAGCCTTGATGTAACCGTGGCATGAATTACCATGGCTAGCGCCTCCGTTGGTAGATAGGGCGCCAGTTGCCTCGCTTGACGTAGGTGGAAGAAGGCCCTTTTGCTCGTGGAGGCAATCTGGGCCTCCATCGTCATTTTAGAGTCAAGGATGACACTGAGACTCTTCCCAGTTGAGGATGGGGTCAGCGGTTTCCCTTCGAAGGGTGGCAGTGGATTGACTAGTTCTGATGGACGGCCCGGCCACAGAATTTCAGTCTTAGCTGAATCCGCCCTGAGTCCCCTGTGGGGTGAGAAGGGCGGAATATAAATACTGTAAATAAATGTAAAAATCTGTATAAATAAAAATGTAATGTTCATTTGTGGGATTAACATAACTCAAAAACCACTGGTGAATTGATACCAAATTTGGACACAATATATCTATCAGGCCAATGAGTGACCATCACTCATAAAAACATTGAAAAACACAGCAGAAGAGACTTTAAAAGCCAAAAAAAACCCCCAAAAATATATTACAATGCACACACAAAACCTCATATATACACAAATACACATACATACAAAACACATATACACAGACTGGACCACAGCAATGCATGGCAGGGGATGGCTAGTAAATAAATAAATAAATAAATAAATAAATAAATATTTGGCTGAAGATCCCACACTGAGCAGGGATTGTGTTTGATGACCTTTGAGGTTCCTTCCAACTTTGTAATTCTATGTTCCTAAGTGTGGATTGGAGAATTTTATGGTCCCTATATAGCCCCCAAAGCAGTGAATATACAGGGATTGTAAAATATTAATCAGATTACCTTTGGAAATCCCAACCAATGACTAAAAATGTTCTCTTGGATGCTACAGCAACAACTTGTGGGCCTCTAGATGTTGTTGGGCTACTACTTCCATCAGGCATCGCCGGAATAACTGATGATGTGGGATGATGATATCTGTAGTTTAACAGCAGCATAAAGACATTTTGTACACCTCTTTTACAAGTGTGTGTATGAACAAAAGTATCAGAATTGTATGACATAAGAACAAACCTAATTGGAAAAAGATAATTGAAATAATTGGAAATCAACAGGTAGACATGTACATAAATGTAGACGTTATTGAATAGTTATAGAATTGCGGGTGCAAAATCTTGTTTGGAGGCTCTTTTGCTGAATAAACTATGTTCTGTTCCAAATACTTCGTATTTTATTCCATATGATCGTTTTTCTTCTTTCGAAAGCAGGAACAATCGGAATTTTTAGAGATCATATATTTCTGGGCTTCACCGCTTGCAGGTGTACAGAACACATTTGAACACAATTTTCATCCCAATGGATATCGAGGGAGAGAGATTATTTCAGAGCACAATTTCTGAAGGGAGTAGGAACAATGGAAGTTTCATAAAAGAGTAAAATGGTTAGTCAGGGCCAACTATAGATATTTGGAAGCCTATTGAGAGCAGTCATTGGGCTTTCCTCATGACAAAATAGCCAAGGCCTACTAAATGATTCAGGTATATATGGCGGGAAATTCCATCCCTCCCTTTTCCTATGAATCAAAAGAGCAACAAAGGGGAGAACTTTTCTCTGCTCTTTTATGAGACAATGAATGTGCCAGGAGTAGCCTTCACCTTAATATGGCCCTATATGATACAGCTTCCCTTATTATCAGCCATGCTAAAAATTCAGCACTCAGAAAAGTTCCTTTTTTGTGCAACACCTCCTAAAACATTGCTATCGGCTGAAAGATTCTAGGTGCTAGGGTCAAAAAAGGAACTTTTTCCAAGTTCTGAATAGACTCATAGAATCATAGAGTTGGGAGAGACCTCATGGGCCATCCAGTCCAACCCCCAGCCAGGAAGCAGGAAAATCACATTCAAAGCACCCCCGACAGATGGCCACCCAGTTTCTACTTATTATTATTATTTAATATTTCCACCATTTATACCCCGCTTCTTCTCAACCCCCGAGGGGGGACTCAGAGCGGCCTCACAACGGCAACTATTCAATGCCACACAATATACATATAATAAAAAACAGTTAAGATTAAAATACATTAAAATACAACTAGAGTTAAAATACATTAAAATACAATTAACATTAAAATGCATCATACTTAAAAGCCTCCAAAGAAGGAGCCTCCACCACATTCTTGTGTAGAGTGTGATGGAGAGCTGAACAGCTCTCTCCGTTAGCAAGTTCTTCCTAATGTTCAGATGGAATCTCTTTTCCTGTAGTTTGAAGCCATTGTTCCATGTCCTAGTCTCTAGGGCAGCAGAAAACAAGCTTGCTTCCTCCTCCCTATAACTTCCCCTCACATATTTATTCATGGCCATTATATCTCTTCTGTAGGCTAAACATGTCCAGCTCTTTAAGCCGCTCCTCATAGGGCTTGTTCTCCAGACCCTTGATCACTCTCCTCTGGACACATTCCAGCTTGTCAACATCTCCCTTCAATTGTGGTGCCCATAACTGGACACAGTATTCCAGGTGTGGTCTGACCAAGGCATAATAAAGCGGTATCATGACGCCCCTGGATCAATATACTCCTATTGATTCAGGCGAAAATCCCATTGGCTTTTTTAGCTGCCACATCACATTGCTGTCTCATGTTTAACTTGTTGTCCACAAAGACTGCAATATCTTTTTCACACATACTGCTGTCGAGCCAAGCGTCCCCCATTCTGTATCTTTGCATTACATTTTTTCCTGCCTAAGTGTAGTATCTTGCATTTGTTCCTGTTGAATTTCATTTTGTTACTTTTGGCCCATTTCTCTAATCCATTAAGATTGTTTTGAATTCTGTTTCTCTCTTCTGGAGTATTGGCTATTCCTCCCTTTATTGGAAGTCCAAAAACTTCCAAATATGAGGCAAATACTGGGACCCATCTACACTGGCACCTAAATCTGGGGTTGGTATGGACCACTTTACAAACCTGCTGCGGTTTATGGCAGGATGGCTCACAAATGATGGGATTTGCAGAACCTTCACCCAATTCATTTCCAACAGAACATCGCAGCCCCTACAAATCAGAGACCAGGCCCAAACTTGGCACACAGAGTACCCATGGCCCACACTACATCCTGGTGCAGTTTTGAGTGGGACGGACCACGGATGATGGGAGTTGAAGTACCTTCACTCACTTTTGAGACCGCTGCCACCCTCATCCAATGACTGCTCAAGACCACACTTGGCACACAGAGCCCCCATGACCCACTCTACATCCTGGTGCCACTTGGAGAATGGGGTACCATGGATGATGGGACTTCCAGTACCTTCCCTCACTTCCAGAGACCGCTGCAACCCTCATCCAGAGAATGATCAAGACCAAATGTGACACACACAGCCCCCATGACCCACTCTACATCCTGGTGCTGTTTGGAGGGGGATGGACCATGGCCAATGGGACTCGCAGTATTTTCACTAAGTTCCTGAGACCACTGCAAGCCACATAAACATCTAATAGGAACCAACCTTGGCACACAATGCCTTCCTCAAATATCCCGGGCACTGCCGGGTCCTCAGCTAGTTTGAAATAAAAGTGAAAGACAAAAGTTTGACTGAAGCCAATTTATGACACATGGTCACAGGATTTATGACAATGGCAAATTGGATGTGGATACGACTTTTAAAATTATTTTATAAAGTGGAACAGGATTGAAATATTGCAGTTAAATGATGAATACAGAATTGTTTTATAACATGTAATAGATTTACAAGATTAGTATTATGTAACCATATTAGTAAGATGATGTTAGTATTAAGGACATGAACACTGAATATTATTTAAGGCAATGTAACAGAAGCTAATGATTTAAATTGCTTGTCAAGTTCATAAAATTAATGAGTGATACTTTAATTTTAGATATGTCAAGTTTGGGAATAAGGGCGATGTTTTTGCTTGTTGAGAGGTAATGAGAAATAAGGGATAGAAATAAGGGAATTGTCGGAGTTTTAGAAAGGGTCTTGACATAATTATAGTGTTATATAAAGGAAGAATGGAAGTCGTTCTTTAGCTAGCTCTTTAATTGTTAATCTTTATTTTTATTCTGTCTCCTCTGTTTTTTTCATTGATTTTCCTTATTTCCCCCCTTTTCTTTATACAGCATATACTTGTTGACATTTAGCATATTTAGACACTTTAAAGATATTTGTAAAAAAAGAGGTAGATTAGGTGAATTGATGGTTGAGTAAGGGTTTCAGCTTGGGTGTTCCCTACTCTGATCACAACATTACAATCTGTTGCACTTCAGACAAGGAGCACCCCATCTAGTCACACACACAACAGACAGTCTCTGAATAAATAGGCTTTTATTGAATCAAATATAGTGTCCAACAAAAGGGTTAAAGAAGATCAATAGTAGAATATATCCAAGGTAAAACACACAGTTCAAATAGTCCCAAAATCCAAAGGCAAAGATATAATCCCAAAATCCAAAGGCAAAGGTAAAATGCTTGATGAAAATCCCATGAATAATACAAGGCAGCTATAGGAGCATAACGTGCACCAAGATCTAGGCAAAATCAGGAGCTTGAAGACCAGACAAGATCTGGCATGGTATTCTAAATGAAGCCTGGAATCTGAAGACAATTTCTCTAGCCAACTAATATAAAGACAAATCAGTTTCGGTTTGCAAACTGACTGCTACGTCACAGGCTGGCAGCCTGCCTAGATTGCCAAATGCTATCTCAGGGGTCAAATGTAAGCTCGTTAAAATTCCCAGGTGTTCTGTTACCAACATCAAAACTTTCAGAGTCCCGAACACAAGAATTCTCATCTAATGAGGCCCTGGGAAGGGAACTGTTCCCCGGAAAGCAAGCCTCATCTGAAAGGTCACTTTGCATCTCAGAGTTCTCACTAGGCACCCCATAATCAACATTTGCAGGAACAATTCCATCATCCGCATTTTCAGAAACATTCCCATCATCCCTAGCATGCACATGAGCACCAGGCTGAAACACCACACAATCATTATATCACCGTAGCTTTTCTTTTCTTGGCTTACTCACCAGTACATAATATTTAATGCAATGCAGTTAAGTGTTAGTGTTACTCCTATTTGTTGTTGTCGTCGTAGTAGTTGTGTGTTTTCAAGTTATTGTCATCTTAGGCCATGGGTATCCACATGGTTTTACTATTGTCTTTTTTTGGAACTGAGTGAGTGTTCCTTGTCCTAGGTCTTTCAATGGGCTTCCATGATTAAGTGGCATTGGAACCCTAATCTCAGGAAGTTCTAGTTCAGCATTTAAACCCCTATATCACCTTGATCTGAAAATCTAGTTTCTTCTTCCAGCACCATTATAAGACCCATTAGGTCAGTGTTCCTCAGCCTTCCTAATGCTGCAACACCTTAGTGCAGTTCCTCATGCTGTGGTGACCCCAACTATAAAATTATTTTTGTTGCTAATTCATAACTGTAATTTTGTTATTGTTATTAATTGTAATGTAAATACAAGGCCGGGTCAATAAGTCTGTGACTTTTTGAATTTCCTGCCTCTTAACTGAAAGGGCAACACTACTCCTGTCATCAGGCACCTGTCAGTTGACTCCTGTCAAAATTTGAACAAGCTGCATCATTTAGTTTGTGTTTGACAGCCATTGATAGCAGACTACCATGTGATTTGAGGAGAAAATGGAAAAAAGTGAAATTTGTGTGCTCATTAAGCATCCTTTTTTGCGGGAAAAACCCATCACTCAAACCAAGGCTAAGCTTGATAAATACTATGGCAACTCTGCACCATAATTTCAATGGTAAAAAAGTGGTTTACTGAATTTTGTTGTGGCCGTACAAGCATGGAAGGTGCCAAACATTCTGGACGCCCAGTTGAGATCTCTACACCCGAAACAATTGAAAAAATGCACAATATGGTGTTGGCCGATCAGAGATTGAAAGTGCGAGAGATTGTGGAAGTCATAGGCATCTCACATGGCTCAGTGGTTTCAATTTTAAATGATCACTTGGGTATGAGAAAGCTTTCCGCAAGATGGGTGCCACGTTTGCTCACAATCGACTACAAATGCAGTCATGTGACAATTTCGCAGGAGTGTTTGACATTGTTCAACCGCAATATGGACGAGTTTTTGTGCTGTTTCGTAATTGTGGGCGAAACATGGATACACCACAACACACCAGAGACTAAACAGCAGTCAAAACAATGGGTTTCTCAGGGTGAATCAGCGCCAGTGAAGGCCAAGGTGGTTTTGTCAGCCACTAAAGTCATGACGACCGATTTTTTTGGGATGCACGGGGTATAATCCACATTGACTACCTTCAAAAGGGTAAAACAATCAATGGCGAATATTATGCCAACTTATTGGGTCGATTTAATGAGGATTTTTTAAAAACCCGACCGCATTTGGCCAAGAAAAAAGTTCTTTTGCACCAGGACAATGCAAGGGTGTACACATGTGCAGTTGCCATGGCAACAATCCATTAATTATGATACGAATTGCTCCCTCATCTGCTGTATTCTCCAGATTTAGCCCCAAGTGACTATTTCTTGTTTCCAAACCTGAAGAAATGGCTCGGCGGAAAGAGATTTGACTCCAACAATGAAATCATCTCACAAACAAATACCTATTTTGATGACCTCAACAAATCTTATTTTTGGAAGGGATTAAAAAAATTGGAGAAAGGTTGGACAAAGTGTATAGAGTTCAAAGGAGACTATGTTGAAAAATGATTTCTTATCCAAAAACCTGTGTTTCATTCAAAACGTCACAGACTTATTGACCCGCCCTCGTATCTAATATGCAGGATGTATGTTCATTCACTGGAGCAAATTTGGCACAAATACCTGATATGCCCAAATTTGAATACTGGTGGGGTTGGAGGGGAGATTGATTTTGTCATTTGGGAGTTGTAGTTGCTGGGATTTATAGTTCACCCACAATCAAAGAGCATTCCGAACCTCAGCAACGATAAAACTTCCCACACAGAACTCCCCTGCCTTGAAGGGACTCGCTGACATGAGCCTCTCTCCAGCCTCATGTGCTCTCCCTCGTCCATGCATGTGCACCATGCTGCCATGTGCCAAGCACACCTCCTCTCCCCTCCCTGCTTGGAGTCTCAGAAACAGCCCTTCTCTTGGCTGAGGAGACAGCCACTCACAGCGGAGGAGGGCTTTTGGTTCGAGGATTTGCCATCTGTTTCAAAAAAAGAAGAGGACAGAGAGATCTTCAGCCTTTTCTGCCAAAGGGGTTCTTAAGACCATCAGAAATATGTGTTTCTGATGGTGTTTGGCAACCCCTCTGAAACCCCCTTGCAATCCCCCCAAGTTGACTCCCAAGTTGAGAAACGCTGCATTAGGTGGTCTTGACCATGCAGCAATTTGATGTATCACCTCTACTAGCTGTTATGAAAATAAAACCAGGATCATCTAATACAGTGGTTCTCAATCTGCGGGTCTTCAGATGTTTTGGCCTACAACTTCCGGAAATCCCAGCCAGTTTACCAGCTGTTAGGATTTCTGGGAGTTGAAGCCCAAAACATCTGGGGACTCATAGGTTGAGAACCATTGATTTAATACAATGTCTTGACCACATTACATAGGTAAAGGAGGTATATACATGAAATGACTGATCATCAGTAAGCTGATAAGCAAATAGTGTCAACCATGAAAATCCGTTTCAACACGGCCCATTATCTCCTCTTCTTTCAGGCTCCAAAAGATTTGTTGCCGTTTGTTCTATAGGTGTCAACTGGCACTATCTGTAAAGATTGCATAGATTAGTTCTTGTCATAATTGCATTGAATTAATCTAGAGTCACCACATTGCCGTTTACATTAATTGCTCAGATAATCATCAGTTTTCTCTTGTTAAGATCCTTTATTTTCTCCTTAACGCATCAAAAGAGATTAGCAAATTGGAGGGAGATCATTTTGTTTGCATCCCTCCCAGGGGAATTAGAATCAACCCTTCCATCTCAAAGATGATTTATGGGATTTGCTTTTTTAAAATTTTATTTTACTCAAACCGCATTCATTGTTCCACTGGGCCTATTTTTAGAACCTTTGGCTCTGGAGTCATTACGTTGTCATATGATATTATCTGGGTTTAAGAACAGGGCATCTGTCTCTAAGCAAGCAGACAAAACAAGCAATCTCAAAACAGAACTGTCACATTTTCAGTGGAAGTTCTATAGGGATCAGGGCAGTGCCTGTCTTCTGATTGATTGTGAATGGTTTCAAGATGGATTATATTGGGCTTTTCTGAGGAGCAGGTATTTATTGACAGTGGTGGTGGAAACATTGCTGAATGCCAGATGTTTTTGAAAAAGTGTATCCTTCCTATGGAACAGTGTTTCCCAACCTTTTTTACATTTACAAAATCCTGGAGCACACCACTAACCATGATGACACAAAATGACACTCTAATACAGTAATACATATAGTTATTATGTTTTTACATGTATTTATACACTCAGTGTGAAACCTGGGCCTGTTTTGATGAACACAACATCGATATCCTGGCAGGAATGCCAGAAAGACACAAACTTCCCACACAAAACTCCCATAACCAAGAGAAAATGCTATAAGAGTTTGATGGGCATTGACCTTGAGTTTTGGAGTTGTAGTTCACCTATATCCAGAGAGCACTGTGGACTCAAACAATGTTGGATCAGGACCAAACTTGGCATGAATACGCAATATGCCCAACTATGAACACACATGGAGTTTGGGAAAAATAGACCTTGACATTTGGGAGTTATAGTTTCTGGGATTTATACTTAACACACAATCAAAGAGCATCCTGAACTCCACCAATTATGGAATGGAATCAAACTTCCCACACAGAACTCCCATAACCAAGAGTAAATGCTATAAGAGTTTGGTGGGCATTGACATTGGGTTTTGGAGTTGTAGTTCACCTATATCCAGAGAGCACTGTGGACTCAAACAGTGTTGGATCAGGACCAAATTTGGCATTAATACTCAATATGCCCAAATGTGAACACAGATGGAGTTTGGAAAAAATAGACCTTGACATTTGGGAGTTACAGTTTCTGGGATTTATAGTTAACACACAAACAAAGAGCATCCTGAACTCTTGCAACAATGGAATTGAACCAAACTTGGCATATTGAACTCTCATTACTAACAGAAAATACTGAAAGGGTTTGGTTGGGAATTGACCATGAGTTTGGAAGTTGTAGTTCACCTACACCCAGAGAGCACTGTGGACTGAAATAATGATGGATCTGGACCACACTTGAAATGAATACTCAATATGCCCAAATATGAACGCAGATGGAGTTCAGCGAAAATAGACCTTGCCATTTGGGAGTTGTAGTTGCTGGGATTTATAGTTCCCCGACAATCAAAGAGCAATCTGAACCCCACCAATGATAGAACTGGGCCCAACTTCTCACACAGAACCCCTGGGTGGCTCCCTTTCTGAATGGCTCTCTCCCTCTTCCACACCAGAAGGGAAGGCACTCACTCGGTCCGCGGTTGCCTTCCTTCTTTCCTGCAGTTCGAAAGGAGCCGGTGGGCCTGCCTCAGACTGCGCTCCTCACTTCCACTTCCATTCCCCGCCCTCCCTCAATTGGAGGCTGGCTGGCTGGCTGGCTGGGGAAATGGCCGAAGGATGCCCCTTCTTTGCCGCCGCCAACCCAGCCCTTCCTCCTCCTCCCCCAAGCAGCAGCAGCAGGAGTTCGGCGGGAGGGGGAAGAAAGGGAGGAAGAGAGGTTTTCCCACGGCACACCAGGTGATTGCTCATGACACACTAGTGTGCCGTGGAACAGCGGTTGGGAAACACTGGTATAGAAGTCATCTGAATTACGAGATCTTCAGAGCAGGCTCCTTTTCATTCCCATCACCATCACAAGCCCATCTAGTGAGGACACAGGAGAAATTCCTTTCTATCTCTGTTCCTGTGGAATTCACTTCCACAGAAGGCTGGGCTGTTATTCTCTCTCTACCTTGATTTTCCTGGGAGACAATGACTTTTCCTTTATTCAAATAGCTCTTAATGATTGCTTGGTTGCAGGGAACTTTTAAAATGTCACACACACACACACATACATATGCATTCATACTTGTTAAATGTAGAGATGTTTGGATGTGATGATTGTTAAATTAATTGTTTAACATTTTATCATCAAGTTTTTGTTTTTAGCCTTCATTAGACATTTTGGTTTCACTGCAAGGACTTGGAATGGTTCCTTCATATTGTTGATGATTATGATTTGAAAGTTTGTTTAATTGTGGAGGAGTAATTGCAGGCCCTTGCGGTGAAGACAAATTTGCTGATGATTGTTAAATTAACAATAATGAGCAATTGTTCAGGCCAAAGAAGGAAGGAAGGAAGGAAGGAAGGAAGGAAGGAAGGAAGGAAGGAAGGAAGGAAGGAAGGAAGGAAGGAGACCTTTCTTTCTCTGGTTTGGACAAAAGTGTGCAATGGACTGGCAGCTCCTGTTCTCTGCCTCTTGTCACTTCACTCTGTATTCCTATTCCAGCATTGGCTCATGTATAAGTTGATCTAGGTTTTTAAGGGTGATTCTTGTAAAAAAAAATTAAAAATCAGCGTACACATAATTTTACACCTTTCTCTGCAAATAAATCCAGAAATAGTTTTCATGTAGATACGTGGAGAAACAATAAAACAAACTTTCAAATCAAGTTATTTTCAAGCTATCTGTGAACTCAGTCTCTGGTTCTCTAGAATTATGGTTACCTACCTGTAACATAATTAGAAGATCAAAAACACATGGAACCAGATAGTGTTGACTGAAATTGCTGCTAATACAGGTCTGACTAGAAGTCTGGGAACCGCTTCAAACTTTACCAGCAGAAAAAAAGCTCTGCAGGATCAACACTTTTCCTTATTTTGGACTTCAGGAGAATAAGTATCCACGTGAAGAAGGCTCCGTCTAAGAGTCAACGAAAAGAGAGACATGCACCATCCCCAAAATATGTATAGAATTGTTTATATGCATAGTAGGGGTGGTTGATCCATCCAAAATTTGTTTCTAAACTCGCATGGGAGGGAATTGTCATTGGTGGTTCGATATAGAAATTGTTCCTAAAGATTTCCGTAAAATTTCATTATAGAAACATATTAACAAAAATTCATTATTATTTCCTGTTAGTTGTCAGCAGGGAAGGAGGTGGGGATGTCCTCCGCACCTCCTTCCCTGCTGTGCTGAGAACTAACGCACGTCAAGGCTTGATGCGCTTTAGGTGTTAGCAGGGAAGGAGGAGCGTCTGCACTTCCTTCCCTGCTAAGAACTAAAGCGCATCAATGCTTCTAATTCCCTGCTAAGACATACAGCACATCAAGGCTTAATGTGCTTTAGGTCTTAACAGGGAAGGAGGCGCGTCCACGCCTCCTTCCCTGCCAAGAACTAAACTGCGACAAGGCTTGACATGCTTTAGTTATTTGCAGGGAAGGAGGTGCGGAGGGCATCCCCTCGCGTCCTCCTTCCCTGCTGAGAACTAACTCCGAGATTCGGAGTATTTTCCTCCTGCTCTCCAGGCTTTCCCTCCGCTTGTGAGGGAGAGCCTGGGGAACAGGAGGAAAGCTCGGCTGGGCTGCTTCCAAAGCGCCCGTCTCAGCTCTCAGCTGGCGAGAGTAGAAAGGAGGGTGCTGTTGCCCTCCAGTCTCCTCTCGCGAGTTGAGAACTGAGGAGGTGAAAAAAATGACCTAATAACGTGACCTTTATGGCGATCCCGGGTTCGGTTTTGAAACTTGGATGCCGAGGGTTGATATAGGGTCAAAATAATTTCAAATACGAAATATTAACTGGTTTCAAAGTATTTTAATTGGAGGTGTCCACCCCTAATGCATAGACGTGTATTCAGAAATGATTACTGTAATTTAAACAGAAATGCACTCTCATCTGAGTGAATAAAATTTGAATGAAATGAGTTGTGTTCCTGTTCAGTTTGCTCTCTAGGTGTTAAGTATAGCTGGTCAACTTCAAGGGCTTCCCTTTTCTTCCTTACAGCACTTTCTTTTAAAGTAGACTGGGCAGTTCTTCAAAGAGACCCCAGGTTTAAATAGAAGACTGACCTTTGACCAACCTTCAAACAGGTTTGAACTCCGAGAACATATAACGACTCTATCAGGAACATCAGCATTTGAACTGTTACACCCCAACATTTTGGAATCAAATACTCAGATCTTTCAGGTGATCTTTTGAAAAATGAAGGCATATCATACTGTTTTTTCAATATCTGGTAATTCATGCCATTCACGTTTTCTGTAAGCTGAATTGCATCACATTAAAAAAAGGGGGGGGGGATACATGCCAAGAAAGGAAAGAAAGTGGCAACAATATTTCATCCATCAGTTTATTTTAATTCTAAAGCAACAGTTCTGTGAACATTTGCAGCTTCAGAGAAATTAATTTCTGAATCTATCCTAAGAGGCTTTGATTTTTATCTTCCTCTTTTCAGTGCCTCTTTCATGTTGTTTGACTGTGCACATTAAATTAATTCTAGGGACACAAAACATCATACTTGCATTGGGTGTAGCATTGAGGCATGGCAGTCAGGAAGGGAAATGATGCTGTAAATAAATATGCTATATTGCCTAATTACAGAATTGTGAAAAATGGAAAAGTAGCCTTGAGCCATTTCAGTGAATTCCATTAAGATTTTTTAAAAAGATACAACAAAGACCCATGTAATTTCAAGTTGAAAAACAGTGATATTGTCCTCATCCTTTAATATATATTGCTCAAATGAACATTAGTAAAAACCAGAGACATGTAAGCACAGTTGTGGGCTCTGTATGCCTTCTGCATTTCATAATTGCAAATCTGCCAAAGAATACATATAAGGACATCAGTATTGCTAAACATACAGCTGGTATCCCTGTATGCTTTGTCACAATGTCACATTTCAAAGTCAAGATTTCATGGAAAACATCTCAACTGTAATTGGCGCATCTAACAAATGGTGGATTTCAAATTTTGTTTATAGACTTCAAGGGTTTCTTAAAAATGTATCCAACAGGTCTTGATGAGAAACCAAAAGCAGTGACTGTTTTCCTGAAATTGGTTTGTGCAGCTGATATTCCTTTACTACTTCATATTATTTCCAAGAGTGCCAGACCACTATTTGGGAAAGCAATCTGGGTAGCGTACCACAAAGATAGTAAAACAAAAATACAGTATAACCTCCATATTCATGAGACTGGTATTTGTGGTTTAATTTGTTCATGTCCAACACAATATGCAATATCTAGGCATTTCCAAAATGGCTTCATTGTATTCTTAGACCAGAAGTGCATTCTTTCAATAGAGTTCACTATTATCCACTATTATCCTCAGATGTTCCAGAAAATCTTGCTGATTGTTGGCCATATCATGCAGGGATGCACATGTGAAGTCCAGGGATGTATCCCCTTTGATATGGGGTTCATGTTGTAAAAAATAAAGGCACATACAAACTGACAAAACACCAATCCAGTAAAATAAAAGAAAATGTTCAGATTTCAGGCAAACTAATGAAAACAATCACACAGTAGATATAGATATTAATGGTGGACTAGCTGAGGCAAAGTATTTAAATAATATCAGATTGCAAATTCAATATGTGGTATTGAAATAATATCAGATTGGCATCAGTCAGTTTTCTACTGAGGACATTCAATCAAAATAATTCCATGACTGAAATGTTAGAGATCCATCACCTCAGATGTTCTGGAAAATCTTGCTGATTATTGGCCATATCATGCAAACCTTATGAGATAGAGATCTGGGGGGCACCAAATTCCTTTTTCTTGCCCTAGTTTAACATGGATACACTATCTAATGATGAGCCCTGAGTGATCAACTGTGTGCAAGTAGGCTTCTGTAGTAGAAGCTGTTATTTTAAGAAGCCAAGTCTCAAACTGTCACTCAGTTATAGATAATCAGCAGGCCATTGAATGTAGCTTTACAACATCAACTTTAAAAATAAACGTGAAAAGGAATGGTTTTGATGACGTACCATGACATGATCTCCATTATGTCATCAGACTTTATTGTCGCAGAAGGGATGTCCAGAACATCCTTGAGAAAAATCCTTTCATGTGACATCTCAACTGACACTGCTGCAGTGCGACAATGTGCCATAATGGCAATTTCAGAGCCAGTGGCATTTTGGTTAAAATCCAGCTCCAGCTTTGCAGCTGGGAAAATAATAGGAGTCATAATCCCATAAGTCCAACATAGATCTGAGAGCTCCATAGCTTCAAAACTGCTGTGCCTCAGATCCCTCTTCTCCCATCAACCATGGAATGGCCAGGGAGTATGTTCCAGTTCATCAGCTGAGATGAAATGACCAGAGATTTATGACATGTCTGGACTCTTCCCACCCAGGAGTGGCTGTGTGACAATAAGTTACAACATGACCCAGCAAGGGACTTTGCTTCTGCCAATCACACCATCACCATCCTGCTCACCTGTAGCACAGAACTCCATCTCTCGATGTGGCTGCCTGAATTTTAAGATTTTGGGGGGTTGGGTCAGAACATTGTGTTGAATGTAGAATCTCTGTATATGTTCACTATGCAAGAAAATACACTTCTGGTAGTACATGATTGTCTTCATCTATGTATGTATCATAGGCTTATTCTACAAGTCTCACTGCGAAGGCAGATCTTTCTAAAGAAAATCTCATTGTTTATTTATTATCTATTTATTGTTTAGTTATTTATTGTATTTCTAACCCACCCTTCTTACCCCCTCCCCCCGGGGGGGGGGGGGGGACTCAGGGCGACTTACAAGGCACAATTAGTTGCCGGCAATAATACACAATATAAAACGCTAATACAACAAGATTAAAACATCAACATTAAAACATTAGCTATCCAGTTCATTTAAAATTCTATCTATACAATGCACATTCAAATAATCAATCAATGGCGGAAGCCATGTTTCATGTCCGTCGTTAAAAACAGTCCGTTCCAAATAAAGTGCTGGTTACAGTGCGAAGGCCTGGTCCCACAACCACGATTTTACTTTCTTCCTGAAAGCTAGGAGGGATGGGGTTGATTGTATTTCGCTTGGAAGCGCATTCCACAGGCATTGTTGAAGAACAAATGAGCTAATCGCAATGAACACGTTTTCTTTCATGTTTTATATAGCAATGCACTTTCTCTCCTTTGCCATGATAAGCCAAGTATTTGCTTTCCAAACATAAATGCCAGCAAACTTCTATTTAATACAGGTTTGTCATAATGTACGTGTAACTTGACAAGGGTTTCTCTTAAAGAAAAAGATCTGTAACAAATGCTTGAAAAAAAATTATTTTATTTTCTTTAAAAATACAGTACACCGCAGCATGTCGTTTCCCCACCCTGTTACTGCTGATTCACAAAGAGATAACATGATCAGTTAAACCCAAATACTAGGCTGTTATAAATCCTGAGAGACAGACTCAGTTACATGCTGTTTTACGTAAGACAATATGTTGAAAAAGAATAGTCTTTCTTTTAACATAAAAGAGTCTCTTCCTGAATTTATGAATCAGATATAAAACCTGCAGAATTGCTGTACTGCAATAACCAATTGAGGATTTCTCTGAAGTCCTCACTGTGAACAATTTCATATAAGGTGGATCCTAAATAGCTAGACCAAGAAACGCAAACATACCACACATGGTGAGCATATGGGATATGCTATGATTTATCAGACATGATTGATTGTTTAACAAATGATAGATGTAACACACATTACACTACCATAGTTAAGGGCTCAATTCTTTCCTTTCCATGAACACTGTGCTCTTTTTAAAAATCTATTTTCATTTTTAAACAATACAGAATATATTTTCTTTTTTGAATAATATCTGTTTTCGCTGCCTCTGATTCCAAAGGAGCACAAACAGTGGTGACTGACAGCGTCATGCCACTCCAAGTTTTGGTTACCTTTCAAGGCACTCTCCATGGTGCTGAACCTGTTTTGAAGATTATAGTTGGGAACCATAAACAGGTTTTATAAAAAATCTGGAATAAATGTTTAATTGAGTATTTGCTGAACTAACATGGGAGTCACCAACTGTTGGACAAAGGAGGGGACAACTGGAAGTACAGGATTTATACTATCCTGAGAAACAAGAGAAATCTTTCAGGCTGTCCCTAATAAATTAAATACAGGCATTCAAACTGCCAAGTCCTTCCCATCCATGGTGTGAAACAGATCCAAAAGTGCATCTAATCCCTGAAAGAAACATTATATAGAAATTGACTTAGGAGTCAAGCTGTATGATCAACAAAATCCCATGGCACAACATGGAATTCTTGCTGGCCTTTGTTCACGCTGAAAAAGCGGGCAATGCCATTTGTGATAGATCATTACAAGAAACATTTTTCCCACATGTAGGAAGCTAATAAATCATAAATTGTGACAACTTTTCTTGGTGACATGCTAATTTTTTATCTGCATGGAGATTTTATTTTTCTAAAGGAGAGTAGGAAAGGCAGCCCTGCAGCCAATATCCATATTGCATAAAATCTCAAAGGGCTGTGCCATTTATTTCAGATGACTGTGTAAATTTGTCTTCTGTTGATTAAGGCAGGATTGAAATCAGGAAACAGTTTAGCCCTCAACTCTTGAGTTTCCTTGCCAGCACTCACAACACAGGGTATTACAATGATACTAGTCATTGTATTTAAGGGACAAAGATTCCCTTTTGATTTCATGGATTATTCTATTTTGATGACAATGGCATACTTTAGCTGAAGCAAGACATCATATTCACTGTATTCTTAAAGAACTGGCAAATTGACATAAGCTACTATAGAATGTATTTTATACTTTTCTGTCTTGCTGCAAAACACAGTGAAGTACAGGCCACCTGGGCAGATCTTGGTCAGCTGATTATCAAACATGTCACAGTCTTTATTGGCTTTTGCCATCTCTATCTGTAAAAAAAACTTGTAGAAATTATACTAGTATAAAAAGATGGCTTGGATCAAAATCAATGTATTTGTTCAAAATGATTAATGAAAAGAAAATACAGTCTGACACATTGGGGAAAAATGGCATTAGCTGAGGATCTACATTGCCATAAACGATGTGTAATTTTGTATATCTGTAACAAAGTGGTAGATGCCCAATGAAACCATGTTAGTGAATTGCAAATATATGCATCTTTGCAATTCACTAACATGGTTTCATTGGGCATCTACCACTTTGCAACAGCCAAAAAGCCCTGCAATGGATATCAGTTTGGTTCCAGGTGCAATGAACATCAGTCACTCTTGTAGTTACTATTGTGCACCTGTCACTATCACATGGAAAAGCAATCCCTTGGTGAACACCTCAGTTCTCTTTCCCTCATACAAAAGAGTGCTTATGTTTACATAAGTCCCCAACAGAATGCCAAATGTCATATGAAAATATCTATCTCCAGTTCTGGACAATCATGGCTAATCAGGTCACAGATTATTGATTTATAGATTTGTTCTAGTCCCACAGTGTGAATAAGTCATTAATTTGATACCCCTTTGTGATTAGAGAGGGGAAAGTTTGTACAAAATTGTCCACTAGGTCCTCTCTTAACATCTCTTGTTTATCTTCTTATTCTCCACACATACTTTCCTAGCATATTCAAAATAATTCCTGAGATATAGAATATATAACTGGAAGGATGAAAATACTTTGGTTAAATCTCTTCGTATTTTAAAGATCACTTCTTGCAAATCCTTTGAAAATTACATGCACCACCATAATCACCACTCTTTTTCTCTGGCACCTTATGTAGAAGAAATTTGTGGAGACACAGGTAATATTTTGCCTGTAGCTGTAGTTGTCAGATAATGTGATATGGTCATAATTTATGAACCAAAGTCCCATTTTGAAGAATGGTTTCACTTATCTGGAATGATCCTCACACTGTAGATCAGAGTCAACAATAAAGGAAGTTTGGCTAGAGAACGTGTTCCATTAGTAGAAGAGATGTAAAAGAGTATTGGGTTCTCTCACCAAAATTAGGGATTACAACTGATGATGGCCCCACCCCCCCACCAAAGCATTTCTGAGGCACTGGAAATTGAGATGCTGGGAAATAACAAACACAACAACTCTGGGTTGAAAGATGCCTTGAGAATAGGTAGCTTAGAGACCACTTGGGGTCCTGCAACAACTGCTTGTCCCAAGGAACCCTAAAGTTAGTAGTATGTTGTGGACCATTTTGTTGCGTTATAATCTCTATCGCCTTGGAAATATTTAGATCAGATGACTGCCCGCCTGAGAAATTAGGATTTCATAGAATTCTCTATTGTTCATTATTCCAAATATGAATCCTCATTAGTTAGGACATTGTAAGCTTAGCTTACAACATTATGCTGACCTGGACACCGGCCACTATTTTCAACTTTTTCATTATCACTTCCATCTGGGTCACAACCCATTCATGGCAGTGGCTCCTCCTTTTCTGAGGTAGAGAAGAACAGTGGGAGGATATCAGGCTGACAGAGAAAGAGAGAGGTCTGGAGTGAAGAGAGGCCACTACCATAGGGTAGTCTTCCATTAGATATAAATAGGACACTTGATTTTTACAAATCATAAGCCACCATCTCTCCTAAAGCGACATCCTCATGCTTTGGGAAACTCTGGTACTCTAGTAATGCAGAGGCTGGGGGTTTGGAGACATATGGAGTGTCTACACTGTAGAATTAATGTAGTTCGACGCTGCTAAAACTGCCATGCTATGGAATCACAGGAATTCAAATTTTACAAGACCTTTAGCTTTCTCTACCAAAGAGTGTTGTTCCCACACCAAACTACAAATCCCAGGATTTGAAAGCACTGAGCAGGGGCAGTCCTACCGGTAGGCAAAGGACGCCACTGCATGGGGCGCCATCTGGATGATCTGGGTAAAGGGCGCATTCCCCCGCCCACCGGACACACAAGGCTGAGTAGACTGGGGGCGTGGTCCCACGCGAGACTGGAAAAGTGAGGCGGGAGAGGGGCGTGGCCTTGCGCGAGGCTTAGTAGACTGGGGGTGTGGCCCCATGCGAGACTGGAAAAGCGAGGCGGGAGAGGGGCATGGCCTCACGCGAGGCTGGGGGTGGTGCGGGGCATGTGAGAAGGAAGGGCGTGGCCTCGTGCAAGCCACTACACAGCCGCCAGTTTGCCGTTGCGCTGTGAGGGAGCCTTTCTCTCCCTTTTCCTTCCACGAAGCCGATGGTTAGTGGCGGTTTTCTCCTGAGGGGTGCCTTCAGGCAGGAGCCTCTGGGCATGCGTGGAGGGGGGGGGATAATGTTTTTGGGGGGGTCACCAAAATAATGTTCGCTTACCATTTAGAATTACCTTAGACCGCCCCTGGCATTGAGTCAAGGCAGTTAAAGTAGTATATGCAGTCTTACTGAGGATAGCTAGAGCTGTCTCCAGACAGCCCATATTTTCTGTGTATATGGACTTTTCAGACTGCATTTTAGATCCTTGTTCTCAGCAGTGTAGATCCACTCTTACTCGTGTCACACTACCATGCCATTAGATTTAGATACATCCCCATTAAGTTTTCAATAGCTTTAGTCCTGAACCTGATTAAACAAAAGACTATCAAATTAAACCCCGTCCATCACACAACAGGCCAACACCATTCGACTTGAGGAACTTTGATGGCTAGCGCTCTCCTTTCCCTGAAAATCTTTATTTTCCTAAACTGAAGAAAGATTCTTAGTGACAACCATTTCAATGCAAGGAATGGGGACAATGCTAAAAAAAAGGAGGGAGGGAGAAAGATGGAGGTCACTTGTGCTGGGAGTCTAGCCCATTGTAATCACTGCTTCCAATACATGAGAGAATCCAGGGCCTTAAGGTCATTTTTGGGAATGGGTCTTTGGCTATGCCACATTAATGTTCAAGTACCATCAATTGACAGCAATCATTTTACTTTGATATCATAAAGTAGTAGGAAGAACAATTCCACCCTATATGAATATGCCAGGACTAAGAATGGAGCCATTAACCTTCAATGAGAGAGTGTTAATCATTAAAATAATAGGATATCCCAATGCCTAAGTGTTCTCATTTCTAATCTTAACTACAGGCTACACTGAAGACATCCAAAAACTACAAAATCAACTATTCAATCACATGAAGTCAGGAAAATTTTCAAATAAATAATCTGTTTCAAAATTATGATACAATACTCATTACAGTATAAATTGGCATGTTTTTTCTCCAAAAGCAGAAGCACCAGTCTTAAGATATAAATGTGGTATGTGAAATGCATCTAATATGAAGTGCAAACAGCATGTTAATACTGGGTGTCATTTTGTATATAAAAAGGTGTGTACACTGAAATCCGTTTGAATGGGAACAATTGACATGCTGAATTTTAAAAAATTCTATAAAGAAAAGTCCAGCATTATTAGATTTAATGGTATACTGTCAGATACGTACATGGCTAAGTAAAAAACAAAACAATAAATATCCCCCAGAGAAGGGAAACCATATATTTATGTGACGTGCCCAGGTATACGCCTTCCCAATAATTTCCCCGACCCTTGATCCTTAAATGGTGCAATGCTTTTTGTTGGAAAATACTCTTTGATATTTCGGGCATATTCTTCATAGGCTGCTGTAAATTTTAATGCTGCTAAATCTGGTCATCAAACCAGATGAAGTTTCTTTTCTGGTTTATATTCAAAACATTATCAGTTATTATGAGTGAACTGTGAAAAGAGATGACGTCCAATGGAGCGAATAGACCTCAGTTTCGACATCATGTGACTTCTGCAAAGGCCGTGATGTGGTTCTACAAAAATTGGAAAAACACAGAGAAAAAAACAGTCAGAAGTCAGTAACTGCAAGAACAATATCTTTTTCCCAGTTGATTCCCCTTCACAACAATATGCTCCCCAACATGTAGTTTGGAGGGGATACTCCCATACCTTTTCAGAATATTGTTGCATTATGATAGTACAACCATCCATACCTGCAGTAAGTCTCATAAACTTTATCAAAGACCTCATACTTTTTAGAGTCTAAATACATTTGCTGAGGTAATGCAAATGTGAGGAAAGGAAAAGAGAGGGGGGAAGGAGTGCTTTTGGGATAGCTAGAAATTAGGGGTGGTTGATCCATGAAAAATTTGATTCTAAACTTGTGGGGGCGGAGGATTTCCGTTGCTGGTTCGTTATAGAAATTAATCCGAAATTTTTAAAATAATTTTTGTAATTGAAACGTAATTAATAATGAATTTCGTTATGATTACGTTATTTGTTCCATGCATGCGCGACAGGAGGGTGGAAGGTGCTGCCTGCACTCCCCTCTGGCCAGCTGACAATCAAACAGGGGTTAAAGATAACCCCCGTTTGGATCTCGGTTGGTGAGAGGAGGGTGCCAGGCTGCACCTTCCACCTTCCGCTCACCATTGTCCCGGTTTATTCCTAATGAGAGAAGGAGGCGGGGGACTCGCATCCCCCTCCTCCTCCTTTCCTTGGGAGTAAACCGGGACAAAGCCCCTTCCTCCTCCTCTCCTTGGGAGTAAACCAGGACAAGGGTCTCGGTTTACTCCCAAGGAGAGGAGGAGGCAGGGGATGCGAGTTGGGGAGGAGGAGTTGGGGAGGAGGGGGATGCGAGTTGATGCTCTTCCCCCTCCCCTGCCAAAGGAAATAAACCAGGCCAGCCAAACCTTGGCTGCCCTGGTTTATTTCCTTTGGCAGGGGAGGGTGAGGGGCTGACACTCTTCCCCCTCCCCTGCCAAAGGAAATAAACCGCGGCAAGGCTTGCTCTCAGCTGGTGAGAGGAGAAATGAGAGTCTGCTGCCTTCCAGTCTCCTCTCACGAGTTGAGAAGGGAGGAGGGGAAAAAACGACCTAATAACCTGACCTTACAAAAAATGGCGGCGCTCAGGTTCGGTATAGAAATTACACTTCCGGGTTGGGCCCCGAGGGTCAAAAAACTTTGAAATTAATTTTGAATATGAAAAATAATTGATTTCAAAGTATTTTAAACCAGAGATATCCACCCCGACTGGAAATAAAGGGAAGGATACTTATCCATCTCACAGTTACCAGCCCTTTCAAATGCCCCATGGTGTTTCCTACAATTGTTTCCCTAATGTCCAGAATGACACCCAGTTTTTGAGACTGTCTGAGGAGTCAGAATAGTTTATCGTCACAATCAAACCTGTGAATTGTTTTCAGGGTCGAATCATCAGGAAGGCAAGGGATGAAGTAGCTTCCCATTTACCAATGCCTTGCCTCCCTCTGCCCCCCACCCCTGGATAATACATTTAGTGTTTAATATAGCAACCTTCTACACACCTCCACTAATTATTTGTTATGTATATAATTCAGATTGCATACTTTATTGTGTATGTGTGTATTGGTATGCAGTTTTCCTTAACTCTATGTTGTGGGAGGGGTTGCAGACCATGTGATCTGTTCTGGGACTTGTTTAGCTCAGACTTCATTGAACTTTCACACTAGACAGAGACTCTATTAGACTCTCAGACCAGAGAGATGTTTTAGAATTTGGACTGTTGATTATAAGAACGATGCCCTGTTTATCTACACAGAGAAACTACTTCAACTCCTATCTGTAACTGGACAGATAAGCAATGTTCCTGTGTGCTGAATACATGAAGTTTGTGAGTAAACCAGCTATGTTGCTTTTAAAGAAGTCTACTTATTGTCTCTTGAGAGCATGATTTAAACTAAGATGTTTTGAGGGAGAGTAGATTTTTAAACACTTTATATGTACATGTGGCTCGCCCTGTCGTTTCTGTTTTAGATTCACCTATGTTCTTGTGTTTTCAAATATGTATTGCTTTTATTGTGTTTATTGTTTTCTGATGTTTTTGATATTTTTTGTGATGTGTTGTTCGGGCACGGCCCCATGTAAGCCGCTCCGAGTCCCCTTTGGGGAGATGGATGAGGGTTATAAAGTTTTATTATTATTACTATTACTATTATTATAGATATTTTTGGGTAACTGAAAGAACATTTCTGAAACTCTTAGATAGATAGATAGATAGATAGATAGATAGATAGATAGATATAGCACTGGCATATCTTTGTTCCTAATAGTTCAAAGAGATATCAAGGCATATCAGTTTCACAGCTGAGAAACCTGATTGACTTCCATGAATGCTAGTGAATATTTACCACTAAGGGGAAGGTTGACTCCAGCGAGTTTTTAACTCTTCTCAGGGAGATTCCTGATTTTCCCAAAATGGAGGTGAGTGCCATTTTCCAAAAGGTTATGGAAATTTCCATATCCCAAAAGGTTATGATTTTTAACAAGGTCATGCCTTTCCAAAAATCATAATTTCTCCAAAATTTAATCCTACCCTCAGCCCGATGCAGATTTTTATATACATTTCCTGAACATGAAATTCTAAACAGGTAATTTGGAGGCAATTCAGCAGGCATCTCAAGAGCTAACCATCTTCCAAGGACCAAATGCCACAGATTTTCATGGTATATCATACTGTATTTCTCTCCTAATTCTGTTTTAATTCTGCATTTCATTATTATTATTATTATATTTATTATTATTAAATCATAGGCCTGGAATGAAATTTCCCCCTCAATATTGTTAACTTTTTAAATGCATTTTAAGATGCTGAATTTAAAATGTTGTTTCACACAGTTCTTTCACAAATTTCATTACTAAATATATTCAGTGACATAAACATCCAAGCGAATTGTAAAATAACTGTACATGATGGAACAAATCTGATATTAATTTTGGATTTAATTATCAAATTCTTATAAAACCAGCTACATCTAAAACCATTTTTATGACTTCCACTTTTGCAGGACTGTGCTGCTTAGTACTGAATGAAATATCAAAATGTCAAATATGGCAATATATATTAAAACATTTTTTAAAATTCAGTCCTCTATATTTGTGCTACTCTTCCTTCTGATTCAAAAGGATGGTTTCACCTCTTTTCTTAGTGCACATTTCCACAAAAAAGTCAGTGTTAATATAAAATTGAAACCCTCAAATTTCAAAAACACTGTGACTGTCAAATTAGTAGATGTTCAGAATCAATTGACAAGACAGTGCTCAGTGTCAAACATACTTTCTTAATCTAGAAGAATATAGGGTCACTTTCCCAAGATACTGAACACACACAGAAATATAGAATATTTCCCAAATACCTGAATCTCACTGAAATGGTTAGGATAAGGCAGTTGTAACTAATTCATGTCCCATTAAATTAAACTGAGATGTTATATGATTGACTATTTTTGGTTTGGGTCAGGGTCTCTTGGAGTCTTCTAAACTGTGTTGGCAGTACGCATAGAAAGGAAGGGGTGGAGAACTTTGCCTTTATCTCAAATCAAAGAATCAAATATATAAGCAAATCTATATGTGCACCGGGAATGTGGCACAGCTGGCTGGGAGTCAGCTGCATAATAGGCATGGATTAGAACCCAAAAATCGCGATTCTAAAATCAAATTGGGGTGGGGGATTTTTTTGATTAGTAATAGAAAGACTTACAAAAAATTTTCCAAAAAGTTCTAAAATGTAACGTAATTACTAACGAAATTCTAAATTGGTTCTAAAGTCTGAAAAGCAGGGAAACAGGACTGACACTGTTTTAAGCACAGGCAAATCAAGGGGCAACATTTCCCTTGGTTTCCTTGCAGGGAGATATAATGCATTAATATATTATTATTATTAAATAAAATAGTCAAGGCTTGCTTCTCCAGAGCATTTATTAGAATTAAATAATAAATTCTAATAGTAAGAATGTAGTAAGGGTGATAGTGACCTGGAGGGTATGAGGAACGTGCTCTTGGTAAACTAGAACATGCTCTTAGGTTTATAGTTAGAGCCCTGTCAATTTTACAGTATTTCAATCCATGTCTGTTATCAATTATGTAAGGCCACAAGCACTCTAGTGCCCTCAAGAACAAGCAAACATATTATTACAATTATGTCAGGCCCAAGTTGTTTCTATAATTATTTTAGTATTATTATTACTTAGCTGTGCGTCTCCCATTGATTTTGAGAGCTGTTGTTGCTCTTAGACACCTTAAAGTCATATGGCTTGGCATGACTGCATGGATTGCTGTTATTTCCCACCAGAGCAGTACCTATTGATCTACTCACATTTACATTGATCCCAGTGCCATCAATAACAAGTAGGGCCCTTCTTCCAGGAAATTAGAAGGGGTAAATATTATTAATATATTTATTATTATTATTAGAATTAAATAATGCCCAGGGCCCTTCTTCCAGGAAATTAGAATTAAATATATTTATTATTAGAATTAAATAATGCCCAGGGCCCTTCTTCCAGGAAATTAGAAGGGGTAAATATTATTAATATATTTATTATTATTATTAGAATTAAAAAATGCCCAGGGCCCTTCTTCCAGGAAATTAGAAGGGGTAAATATTATTAATATATTTATTATTAGAATTGTAGCACCCATGGGTCCGCTCGGGCAACGGGGGAGGGGTAATGCACCAGGGGTCCCGTTGGCATTGGGACCCGCACAGGCTGAAAGGGATTCGGAGGATGAGTTGGAAGGCCCAGAGCAAGAGTGGTCAGCGGTGCCTTTGCCCAGTCCACCGCCAGAGTGGTTAGCCTGGGATTTGAATGGGAGCATTCTCCCGGGGAAGGAGCGGGCCAGGTGGAGATGGGAGGCAGTGAAGCAGATAGCGGAGATAGTTATGAATTCCCAAATGGCCGAGGTTCCCAGGAGCTGGCTGAACAGCAGATGGAGGCTAGCGGATGGGAAACCGGGAGGCTTCTTCTCAGGAAGATAGCGATACTAGGCTGGAAGAGCGGGGCCGTTCTCATAACAGGCGCAGGGACATAGAGGAGGGCAGGAGGAGCTGGCACCTGTCCCTAGACCGTCACCGTTCGGAAAGTAGAGACTGGAGGCGCAGGGCCCTAGATCGTCGGGGCCCGGCCGAGGGATTAAATGCGGCCCCGTGGGAACTGATCCTCAGTTCTCCGGCCACGTCTATACTGAATAGGCGCGAAGCGGAGTGGGACCACAAGTTAACCGTGGTCATCAAGTCTTGCCTTGCCTTGCCTTTGCCTTGTTTCCTGAGCCGCAGTGGTTTGCGGCACTTTGCCCTGGTTCCTGATTCGCATTGAATGCGAAACCTTGCCCTGTTTCCTGATCCGCATTGAATTGCGGAGCCTTGCCTCGCTTCAAGCTATTTGCCATTATACTTTGGACTATTGACTCTATACTTTGAATACTGCATTTATTGGACTATATTACCTTTTGGATTGTTTTATATACAATAAACTAGTTAGCCTTTGATACGTCTCCGTGTGTGTGTTAAAGGGGCAGTTCTAAGTCGGCGTTCGTGACAAGAATTAAATAATGCCCAGGGCCCTTCTTCCAGGAAATTAAAAGGGGTAAATATTATTAATATATTTATTATTAGAATTAAATAATGCCCAGGGCCCTTCTTCCAAGAAATTAGAAGGGGTAAATATTATTAATATATTTATTATTATTATTAGAATTAAATAATGCCCAGGGCCCTTCTTCCAGGAAATTAGAAGGGGTAAATATTATTAATATATTTATTATTATTAATTATAAAATAGTTGCCTACCTTCTCCAGAGCTCTTTTCACTGCAGCTTTCTCCCCATTCATTTTCCCATAGCTCTCTAGGAGGTTTGAACTCTATGGCTTTTCCTTGAATCTGCACTTTTCCTGCTCCTCTCCGGGCTGTTTTCAACCCCTTCTGCCATTGTTTCAGCCTTCCTCATGTCCTTCTCGCCTGCCCTCCTATCCAGGCTCCTTTCCCTGCAGTTTAAAGCTCTTTTTTCCTGAGTCCTCCAGCCGCTCTAGGACTGGATCTCTCTTCCTGGAGGAAGGCCTTTCAGTTAAAGTAGGCCTCGAGCATGGAAAGGCCCCATCTGACTGTGAGTAATGTCTGGGATTTTGGATTTTGGATTTTGGAGGGGATAATAGGGAGCCTTCCGAAATATTTAGAATTCTAACGAAATTTTGGGCCCAGGGGGTGCGAAAAAGAAAGTCCACTTCTGGGATTGGCCTTGCGATCCATAAAAACTTGAAAGTCCCATTACATACGAATCACTTACAATTTCTTTTAGTTTTCATAACTTTTTTCTCATGCCTACTGCATAAGATCTCTACTGCCCAGAAGGTCATGAGTTTGAGGCCTGCCCGGGTCGGGGTGAGCTCTCAACCAATTGTGTAGCTCATTGTCTGTCTATATATGTTGTATGTCTATGGCATTGAATGTTTGCCTGTATATGTGCATTGTGATCCCTCCTGAGTCCCCTGCGGGCTGAGAAGGGCGGAATATAAATGATGTAAATAAAATAAATAATAAATAAATGTGTGTACAACTGTACAAACAAGACTACACAGAGGCTGATGGTTGTGAACACAACTCTGCCTGTATGACCACATGTTTCTATTCAAGGGATGATGTACTGTGATTTTCAACCCTCTTCATGCATTACACTAAGTATGGACCTCATCACATTGATGAGGTCCCCCATGCTGATTCACTAGTCTCTATGGTGAATCAGTGGGGCAATTCCAGCACCCCGCCTAATTGGTAGCAACACTTCCCTATCAAACATGGGGAAGCATCCCCGCTGTAGTCCCATTGTCCCAAATGGAACATGGGGAGGCTCACGCATTGGCACAGTGTCCTCTCATGCTGCCACCCCATTTGAGCCACAGAGCCCCATCAGAAGTGAAGCTACGTCATGTGATGGGTGGTGTGGGGCTTTGTTGCTCACGTGAATTTACACAGCCAAGCAGGGATTTGCACCCTGTTCTCCAACACTCACTGTGCTGCTCTTAGCCTTCTTGACCATTATGAATCATATATACATATTCCTCAGGGTTTTTAGATACAAAAACTTCCTCAAACATATTCTCTTCACATGCACTGATCTGCAATTTATACCACCCTCAGTCAACCTGAGCAACTGTCAGGGATGATGGTGGTGGTAGGCTCAAACATCTAGGGCAACTTGAGTTGGAAAGACTGAGTTATAAAAAAAGAAAGTTCATCACATGTAACACTGGACACTGATTGACAAGGAATATGAAGGCCAAGGACTGCCCAGACATGTTCTGAATTATATCCAACTTGCTTCCTTTTCTGCATCAAGTAGCTAAATGCAATTTGCTTGCTGGCCTTCAAGCTCAGCTCCTCTAGTTTTGAACTGAGGTTACTGACCCTGAACTGGAAAGGTTTGCACTTTCCTCATTTAAACTTTGTTCTTACTGCCCTTTGCTTCATCTTGGACTAACAATTGCTACGGGTGGGTTATGTGTTGTTTTGATAATACATATTGCAAATGTTCCTCAATCCCCATGAAGATAAGGACCATTTTGGCCCTCTTTTAAAGCCTATTTCAGACAATAGTCAATCATATAACAATCCCGCATTTTATGAGCATGATTCCCAGAAGCTATTTTGTATTGGCATCTGTAGAACTTTCTCAATATTCCAAAGGATTGAAAAACTCTTGGTAGCAAACCCTTAAGTGTCTCAAAACTGGGGTAATGCTGAGAGAAAGATAAAAATCATGTGTCTTTAAGTCAGTCATTACTCCCTCAACTACTGAGCAAAAATCCAGATATGATACATCGCTGTTGATGAAAACTGGAGGCTAATAGGGAAGGATTGCGTGGGAAGAGCCATGCATGTCTTGTCTTCACTGTGGTAGGAGAGGGCTCGTGTACCCTAATGCAGTGTTTCCCAACCAGTGGGCCGTGGCACATTAGTGTGCCGTGAGCGATCATCAGGTGTGCTGTGGGAAATTGGCACTCTCCCCCCTCCTAGCAGCCCCCTCACAGGTTTTCAGGAAATAAATTGAGCTTCTCTGTTTGGAATTTTTTTGTACTATTTTACTGGGGGTTTTTTGAGTTGCCTCCCCACCCAGGAACTTTTTATAACAGCTTCATGGCATCCATAGTTAACTGGAAGCAAGTTTCACTCAGGGTGAAATTTCACAAAGGTCTGGAGAACAAGCTCTATGAAGAGTGGCTTGAAGAGCAGGGCATGTTTAGCTTGAAGAAGAGAAGGCTGAGAGAAGACATGATAGCCATGTATAAATATGTGAGAGGAAGTCATATATATGTTGTGTTCATCGAAACAGGCCCAGGTTTCACACTGAGTGTATAAATACATTTTAAAACATATTAACTATATGTATTACTGTGTTAGAGTATAATTTTGTGTCATTTTGGTTGGTGGTGTGCCCCAGGATTTTGTAAATGTAAAAAATGTGCTGCAGCTCAAAAAAGGTTGAAAAACACTGCCCTAATGGCAGCACAGAAAAGAGAATTTCATCCGGTATTGCTTATTATTAGGCTAGCTGAAATTTCCTCTTCTATTAAAGGTATAGGTGCCCTCTCTGGTGTTCACTCTGGCAACCTGAGAGAAATGTAAGGATTTATGTGTTTTAAGCCTGTGTTGCAAAGTGGCAACCTCTCATTACTGCAAATTTCTGCCCATGAAATCTTAATCAACTGCTTCATATTCTATCATTCAGACACACCAGACAAAGTAAAACACCATGCAGAGCGGAAAGCATCTGTTCACAAACTCTAAAATATTACAATTAGTTTACAATTAGTTCACTTCAGCATATATATTTTTGGCTTTGTACAAAGCAGCAAATAAGGTTGTTGCTGTTCTCAACATCTCAGTCACTTACTGGGAAGAGGAAGAAAAAACAGCATGCACACTACTACTATCAAACTAGTCTCTCAGTGCAAGTGATCCAGTGACACAGGTGTAGCGCGGAAGTTCAAAAGGGCCAAATGAATAAAACAAGTAGCACATTCCCATCTGGGAAGAATAGGCAGAACCTTAAGTGCAGGTTTATTTTGTTCAATAGAAATAGAAACATATCAAACAGCATCATTATTAGCACTTTAATTAAGATTATATCGTAGCCATGTGCACTGTGAGTAAAAATAAGGAATCCATATTAAATATTTACAGATTGCATGCAAATTATGGATATGAGCTCCTTATTTATGTCTTATATTCTAAATCCCCCTTGAGAGTATGGTACGATCCTGTAGCAGCTTATTAAACCTGTCATCGCTGACTGGCACATTTTGAAAATCCTCCCTCCCAAATTTCTTACTCCTTTCCATTTTCTTTTTCAATTTTCTCCCATTATATGACAAGTCTAGAATACAAACGTATCTTCACAGAAGTCTCTTTCTTAAAATGCCCTTTGCCTGCACTGAAGGCTATGACTTATGCCTTTGAAAGCCACACTTCAACACAGCAGTGTGCGCATTTTTGCGCACATACGTTTATTGCCTTATATGAAGATGTTCAAAGTGATCCATTCCTGTTATCCAGGAGAAAACTCTAAAGAGGCGTGCTTTGAAAGAGCTTTGCTGCAATGGCTCATCTTGGTCAAGAACAGTACCTTGATTCTGCAATATTAACAATGGTTATAGTTACAAATTGTGTTAGGCAAAGTTTCATGGTTTTTTTCTTCTTCATCTAACTACCAAAACAAATTGAACATAAAGGACATTCATTTGAATGAAAAAAACCAGAGCATAGATTGCTTCCTATGATGGACAAATAATGAAAATATGTAATTGAAAAAAGTTCAGATGAATCAAGAAAACAAAATTCATCTCAGAGTTGCATCATGAGTTTCCCAATAAAACATTTCTGGTTATATGGACAAATCTTTCAATTTTCGTTTCCGATTTTCAGATAACAAACCATTTATCTCAAACACCAAGAATTTATAAATTCAACTTGTCTCAAACTTGGGAATCTGTTTATAAAAAAAAACTTGTATTAAAATGTATACATATTTTTGTATGAATTCCACTTAATGTATACAAGGGGAGGGGTCAGGGTGGAAATCTCCACCTTTTTTTCATGTAGATCTCTGTATTTCTGTTCTGTCGAGTCCCAGTGTTTTCCAGAAACCTTTTCCTTGGCTGCCAGTCTAAATTCAAACTAATATGTATTTCTTTACAAAGGAAAATGATGGGGAAATGGGTTGCTTTTTAGCTCCAATTTATTTTAGTGATTGAAGCACCATGAAGACTGCAGTGAGTGGCATGGTCATTGAGCAACAGTTATGATGTACACCAGGGGTGCTCAGAATGGTGATCGGGATCACCAGGGTGATCTTCAGGCCTCATCCTGGTGATCTTCAGACCCCTGACCAGGTTTTTTGCTGCTGGTCCTCTTCACGCGCCCCTGCACGCTGCAAAGAAGTCCTCCGTCATTGCTCCTCCCCGCTCCTGCTCGCGCACCTCCAAAAGCTCCAGAGTCCAAGAGGCAGAATGGGCCCCCTCTTGGATTCCTCCTCCCCCTCCGTCCTTCTCCAGCCACTCAGAGTCGTAGGACACCAAAGGGGCGGGCCTGATGACGCGATGCATGGCTGGCCCCAAGCTCATGCACAGAAGCGCCCATTCTGCCCCTTGACTTCTCGTGAGCTCTTGAGGCGGCACGCATGCTGGCGGCGTGGAAATAGGAGCAACGACGGAGGAGAAGAAGAAGGACGCTTTGGGGTCATTTCTTACCGCATCTCAAAGGTCGGTCTTTTACTTTGGGGTGGGTGCTTGATTGCTCTGTGGCATGTCTCTTTGTTTATTTTTAATGTTTAAAAATGGCCTTTTAGTTCCAAAGCCTCTCTGCTTGCTTTGTTCCTTGAGAAATATATGTTGGGGAATATGGAAATGTGGGAGAAATTGGGTGGTTGGATGTATTTTTGCATGCCCCTTTGTTTACCTTGCTGAGTATTAAATGGCCTTGCAGTTCAAAAGCCTCTCTTCTTACTTTCTGGCTGATAATATGTGTGGTAATATGGCAGTGTGGGAGAAATGGGGTGGTTGGATGTATTTTTATGCTCTGTTTTATATTGTTGCTATTAAATTGAAATGTTTATGTTTTATAACTTCATTTTATGTAAACTGCCCTGAGCCTGCTGGAAGGAGCGGTACATAAAAATAAATAATAAATATAAATAAATAAATAAGAAAATAGTTATACGTTTTACATTTCTGGGTAGGTGATCTTTGGGACTTGGTTTTTTAATCAGTAGCTCCCATGCTGAAAAAGTGTGAGCACCCCTGATGTACACTATGGCACTTGCTTGACAGCCTGCCCTTAAGCAAGGACAGCTCAAGAAGACAGCAACAACACTCCCCAAGAGATCAATGAACACTGCTAATCCAGAGCAAGAAACACTAGAATGTCATGGGGGCCCTGCATGCAGCCAGGAAAATATCCCACTTTTCACAATGTTCTGCTGTGTTCAGTGCCCCATTTTGTATTTGGAGTCAGTGTGCAACAGTATGCAATCTGACCACTGTGTCAACAGATTCTGCATCCACAGATTCAATTATCCACAGATTGCAAATACCACACCCTCCACAAATAAATCATATCTCTTTTGATGAAACTGTGATAGACTGTACCTATAGTGGTTTGCACCAGGCCAAAGCCTCTCCCAGGGAGTCAATATCTTGTTTCATTTTGACATCTCACCATGAGCTAATGGCATGGATGTTACTGAAGAAACACGGTCATCAGCCAAATGCTTGCTCGTGCAAATGAGATGGTGACCTCTTTATGACAAAGTGTCAGAAAGGCTTACAGTGACATCCATTTAACTCTGTGAAGAATGCTGAGAAGAAATCTGTTTGTTCTACTCTGGAACTGAACAGAACACATAAAAGCTTTTACAACTGTCCATGCTCAGTTGTAACACTCACGGATGTCAATTAAAACGGTGCTTTTATCCCATAGAAAACAAAACGTAAAACCCCTTTTCTTTCCACCCTAGTTTTGTAACTTTGTGGCCTGTAAGTAGCCTCCCATGTGCTCTGTCAATCAGTTAAACAGTTTATATGTCTTTCTGTCTGTCTGTCTGTCCGTCCATCCATCCATCCATCCATCCATCCGGCTGGCTAGCTAGCTAGCTACTAAATACAAGCATGCATCTTGATGCAAATCTCCTTTCCCACTTTATTGCTAATCTATACCTTACATTTTGTGATAAAAGCAGGCAAATCAGAACAGCCACCTGTGGGCTGTAACTAGTTCTCTAAGACTGCTGTTGGACTGATACCTGTTTTTTGATGCACAAGTAACATGTTTTAAGTACACACCTATAACTGTTCAGCATAAAATGCAAACAGTGGCTGGTATCTTGAATCCTATATCAATGTATAAGTGTGGTTTATGCACATATGTTTCTGCATTTGAAGGAGCCACAAGAGAAGGGGCTATATTTTAGCCCTTTGTGTCCCAGTTAAAAACCGTCCCCACCAGTAGCTGTCATACTTTCAGAAAGACTGAGGGTGCAGTAGTTTACCACTGAGAAGGGAGTTGGGAGACACAATTCAAAGGAAGATGTAGTTGGTCTTGGATCAGTGGGAGGAAGACACAACAGTGAGCTTCCAAATGGAATGCACACTCTTTCCCCTTTGGCCATATCTGCTTGAAGCATGACTTTGGTCATAGTTATACTTTTCAAAGACCATGATCAGTCATGCCTGATGATGTCCACATCAGTGGGATGTTACTTCTACTTAAGATTTCAGTCATTAGGACTAAATTTTGTCCCCAAAATATGTACAAAATAAGTTTAGACACATGCTTTGAGTGGACTCACCATCAAACTCATATGGAAACCACCAGCCAGTACTGAGAAGGAAGTTTTGACTTGCTTTCTTCTCAATTCCTGGAATTTTTTTGCTGGTGCATGGTCCATGGCTGGAGAAGGAGACTATTCAACTATGGCAGCAGGTGACTAGCTCCCTTTTTGTCCTATGCATAGAGTTATTGATCGTAGCTGGCCATGTGATGATAATGATATCCATCCAACTGGAGTAAAAAAGATTATCTGGTGTTGCTATGATTGGTAGTTCCTTCTGAGATTTTACCTGACAGAAACCCTAAGTACACCTTCCTACAAGGTGTGACAATGGCTTTCACATTTAAATGTGGGGTTTTTAACAATAAATGCAAGGTATATTATGATGAATGACAATATATCAAAACTCTTTTTTTTTGTTGATGCAGAAGATGCCCTATCTGGCATCAGTGGGTGGAAGGGTAAGTATAAAATTGAGAAATAAACACTATCATCAATTGGTTGGCTATAATGTATGACAACAAAACAACACTTGTGTTAACAAAGAAAATATTTTAATTGCTCTCAGTTGGTAGAAGGGTAAGTATAAAACTGAACAAGGAAGAAATAAGAGTCAGAAATTAAACTATTATCAAATGGAAAGATTTGGGGAGATAGGTGGGTTATAAATAAATAATTATTATCATTATTATTATTATTTTCCAGCCATTTGATCCCCATAATTAGAGGCTAAATCCAACTTTAACAAATTTAACAAATTTTGACTGAATTATGAGGCCATTAAAGAACTCCAGGAACACTGAGGAATGTGGAAGGAACAACAAGGGATGCTGAGAACGCTGAGAGATGAGGAGTGTGTCAGCTCCCCCTGGTGGCCAGAGTTTGCCTCTGTTTGTCTATATGTTGTGTATGTTGGAAACGGCAGGGATTGTCTGCTAAGTATGTGTACCTGTACCTCTGAGGCCCCTTCGGGATGAGAAGAGTGGAATATAAATAAAGTGTATTATTATTATTATTTAACACCACATTGAATAGATATAGTGAAATCATTGAGAGAAAAGTTAGCTGTGACTAACTTGAGTAAGATTAATGTTTGATTTAACCTACAGCAGTGGTATCCAACTTTTGGTGCTTCAGGTGTTTGGGACTCCAGCTTTCAGAATCCTAACCACTGGACAAGCTAGTCAAGACTTCTGGGAGTTGGAGCCATAAGCACCTAGAGGACCAAAGGTTGGAGACTACTGACCTACAGAGTTAGTCAACTTCCTGAAGGGCAGCAAATAATGGCTAAATTGTGTTGTTCATTCTCTCCTGTTACTGCTTTCTGTGGTAGATTTTGTAACAAAACATTCTAACACAAATAAGATTGTACAGACATATCCTACTTAACAAAACTTCTGACAAAAAGCTCTTTTTTCAACCCACTTTTCCTCTGTTTTATTTGAAAGATTTCTTTTTGGCAGCATTCATATGAGGCAGATGTGGAAGTGTAGCAACCCAGTTCCCTTTCGTGCCTGGGGGGCAGGGGGCAGCACCGGGGGTCCCACTTGCATTAGGGCCAGCTGCAGTGGATGAGGATATGGAGGAAGGGGCTGATGAATTAGCTGGGCCTTCCTCTCCCACAGAGAGCTTGGCCTGGGATGATGAATGGCCTGACGGCTATGCTAGCTGGGAAGTTCAGGCTGACCCTGAGAGTGATGACTCTGATAATTATGAGAAACCAGGTGGTTATGGGTTGCAGGAGAGAATCAGGGAAACAGTGGAGGATGAGCCCATAGAAGCTGAAAGGGAGTTCAGCTCTCATGAAGATAGCGACCCAAGTGCTGGGAGGCAAGGACGGAGCTTTGATAGGAGACGGAGCATTGAGTCCAGCAGGAGGGATTGGCACCGTGGCCTAGAGCGCCAGAGAGGCGCGAGGTCCCATAGCACAGATTGGCGCAGAAGCCTAGAGTGTCGGGGCCCCCGTCACGGGGATTAAGTACAGGATCCGTGGGAACGGATCCTCAGTAGCTCGGCCACTTCTATTCTAAGAGGAGTGAAGCGGGCGGAGTTCCAGGGAGCCAAGTTGCCGGCTCGAGTCTTGCCAAGTAGTTTCTTGGAGTTGTTCATGAACTTTGCCTTGTTCTTTGCCACGGACCAAGTCCTTGATCCGCATAGTTTTGCGGTGCCTTGCCACGGTTGCCTTTGGATTTTACCTACGGACTCTTTACCTATTTTGGATTGAACTTTTTGATACTTTTTATGGACAATTTACCTTTTCACTTGTTTCTTATTATTCAATAAATAGTTAGCTGATTACCGTCTCTGTGTGTGTGATTAAGGGGCTGGGCCGAGACCCTGCATCGTGACAGGAAGAAGGTTGGAAAAACAGACTTTTACTATCGGATTTCAGTAGCATATGTGCAACAGGGCAATAAACAAAGTACATGTTTCCATTCTAGATGATCCTACTGTATTGGTGTGTGCCTACTTATTCCAGCTGTCTCCAGCAATTTAAAAGAGCAGCTGTCTCCAGCAATCTAAAAAAGCACTGACTTGTAAGTCATAAGAAAAAAATGTAGTAATAAAAGAAAGAAAATTTATCCCTGGATACATTCTGAAAGAACATTTCAAATGGTCTCTAGAAGGTCAAGGCATTTTTGTTTCATTTTGCAAAACATATGTGACCTGGTTATTTTCTTTCACATGCACATATTGTTTGTTTTGGATAAATGGTTTGCCAAAACATATTCTACTCCTTTATTTATGGTATAGGAATCTATTTCTATTCTTTCCATATTATTTCTGCCTCTGGGACCAAATTTTCTATCAAAAAGTAATACCACAAACACACCTATTAAATGATGTATACCTGTATAACTGAGAGATTATCTTTCCAAAATTGACATCTTTTACACAATATCTAAAACTTAAGATATTCTAACTTGCTTCATGTATGAACACCTACACCTAACAGTCATTTTTGCTAAACAATAAACAAATTATCCAAAGAGCATACTTGATGTCCTGACAAAAGGAGTATGGATGGGCAGGCAAAACCCAACGTTGGTGCACTTTTTAAAAATAAATTAAACTCACAGTCTGCCCCTCATATCCATGGATTCTATATCAATGGATTCGACTATCTATAGCCGTGTTTCCCAACCACTGTGCCATGGCACACTAGTGTGCCGTGAGTGATCACCTGGTGTGCCGCGGAAAAACCTTTCTTCCCCCCTTTCTTCCCCCTCCTGCCGAACTCCTGCTGCTTGCAAGGGGAGGAGGAAGGGCCGGGCAGCAGCAAAGAAGAAGGGGCTGGGGTGCCACCTCCTTCGGCTGTTTTTGTGTTTATGTGTACCAACTATTACTACATTTGGCATTGGCTGGACATGATTGCCTTTCTAGTGATTGTGTAACAACTCTCCTGTTCACCAGTTATAAATGAGAGACTCGTCTAATGCTCACCTGGAATGATACAGGAGCATATATATTGAAGGTGGAAGCCTCATTATTGTTCCATGAGGTGTATTGATGCATAAGAACAGTACTAGTGGACTGCTTTGAAGCTATATGGACACATTTTTTCTAAACACAGAGAGAGACTGACAGCTGTTGAGCAAGACCTTCGTGTGTGTCTTTCTGCCATTCCTGCCAGGGTATCTATGTTGTGTTCATCGAAACAGGCCCAGGTTTCACACTAGAGTGTATAAATACATTTAAAAGCATATTAACTATATGTATTACTGGGTTAGAGTGCCATTTTGTGTCATTTTGGTTGGTGGTGTGCCCCAGGATTTTGTAAATGTAAAAAGTGTGCCGCGGCTCAAAAAAGGTTGGGAAACACTGATCTATAGCTTCAATTTTTTTTTAAAAAAAATCCAAAACTCACACCTTGATTTTGCCATATGCTATCGCCTATAATGGACTTTGAACAATATATGTATTGGCATTCCCCGGGCAGACGTGAGGGACCCTTGAACCAAACCCCAATGGATACCAAGGGTCCACGGTACTTACAGTTCTGTGAATTAATATGTAATTATTTTACACTCTCCAAAATTTGACATGGCATTTTCTAATTTAAAAAGATTGATATTCCCAGAAATGTTGCACTTTAAGATGTGTGTCTTCTGGGATTGGGGTGACTTTCTGCATCAGGGAATTTAACTAAAGCCAGAAGCCTTAGAGCTCTGTTGAGCAATGAGAAGCCTTGGTGCTCAGATCTTCTTTCAATCTTAGGGCTCCAGAACCAGATGAACCTCCCTCTGGATACAGAGGGAGCAAGGGATTACCAACACCACCCTCTAAAAAAATTCTTGTACTTTCAGAATCACCAGATTCTAGCATAAAGAGATACAAAGTAAAGAAAAAGGGTCAAACCATTGCCATTTTTCCTAAAAAGGATATGTTGGAGAGCCTTACATGCAAAAAATATTTATGTGAGATAAAATTGCTGACAAAATACAAGTACATATTTAAAGGAACTTTTAAATTAAAAAATAGCAAACAGCCATTATATCTCAGATTACACACACACGCACACACACACACACACACAAACTATCCAATTTAATAGGATATTACCTTTTCTAAAGGGCTTTCTACCCGAGGAATGCTGATCATAGGCATTTGAGCCAGATTGTCCATGTGTGAATGTTCATTTTCAGGTTGTCTACCTCTAAAATTATTTACCACACACACAACCTAGAAAAAAAGGACAAAATTAGATAATATGAAAAGATTTTGTAAAATAAGATATAAATACTTATAATCAAATCAAAATGTCCCCGCATGGCCAAAATGAATGAGATTGCAAAAATGAATGAGATTGCAAACACAAAACTGTAATTTAATGGAATTCCACTCAATTTAATTATAAACTTGGGATGGTTTTCAAATATAGATCAAGATAGGCTGTCAGATTTTTTTTTCATGTCAGGAGCAACTGGAGAAACTGTAAGTTGCTTCTGGTGTGAGAGAATTGGCCGTCTGCAAAGATGTTGCCCAGGGGATGCCTGGATGTTTTACCATCCTTGTGGGAGGCTTCTCTCATGTCCCCACATGGGGAGCTGGAGCTGACAGAGGGAGCTCATCCATGCTCTCCCTGGATTCAAACCTTCGTTGGTCTCCAGTCTTGCCGGCACAAGGATTGTGCCACCAGGGACTCCTGAGAGTCAGGTGGAGCAGCACTTAAAACACCTTATTTGATTTTCACCAATCACTAGTACATTCATGTCAGTGAACAAAGAATAATAATACATAATGTAATAAAACTTTATTAATAGGCCGCCCTATCTCCCCAGGGGGAGAAATCAACAAATACTATACACAAGAGATTTTGGAAGCGGAATGAGCTGCAGACTGTGGCCACCATCATCCATTGGTTTGCCTTCTTTAATATTCCAAAAGAAAAATATTTGGACTTGCAAGAAATAAGCAACATAATCACATAAATGATGCCATCAGCATCCAGTATAGCTGAAGTAGAAATCATGTGGCCTTCTACACAGGCCCAGATTACCCATAAGGCCACCCTAGGCCAGGGCCTAGGGGCGCAAGCCAAGGGGGGCGCAATTCACACGGACCCAAAAAAACCCCTGCAACGCAACTCTCTCTCTCTCTCGGGGGAGGGCGGGGGAGAGCGCTGCGAGGGAGCGGGGGAGGAGGGAATGGCACCCCCCTTGTCAAGGAAGGAGGGTGCAAGGCGCACTGCGAAGAGGAGGAGTACCCGGGGCGCAGTGAAAGATGTTATTCCACCCTGCTGCTTTCGGACTCTAACACTGCAATGACTTACAGTGTTGCTAAGTTCTGTGCTGCTGCCATAATATCAGACGGGTGATGATTGACACCGTAAGGCAACAATATCCTGTCTTTTGAAATATATTTTCATACTGATTTTTAGTCTGATTTTAAATAACTGTTTACTGGGGAGTTGTCCTTCTCCTTTTAGGGTGCTTGTGCCTGCTATGTGCTGGTCTGTGACCGTAATAAAGTTTTGATTGATTGATTGAAGAGGAGGAGGCAGAGGGAAGCCCCACCCCTGGGGCCGATGCCGGCACCGGGGGTGGGGCTTCCCTTCCTTCCACCTCCTCATGCGTGCCCTCCTTCCTTGACTCAAGAAAGGAGGGTGTGCCACGAAGAGGAGGAGGCAGAGGAAATCCCCGCCCCCCGGGCCGATGCCGGCACTGGGGCGGGGCTTCCCTTCCTTCCTCCTCCTCGCGCGTGCCCTCCTTCTCAAGAAAGGAGGGTGCGCTGTGAAGAGGAGGAGGTGGAGGGAAGCCCCGACTCAGGGACCAATGCTGGCACTGGGGGCGGGGCTTCCCTTCTTTCCTCCTCCTTGCGCCCACCCTCTTTCTCAAGAAAGGAGTGTGCGCCCAGAAGAGGAGGAGGCGGAGGGAAGCCCCGCCCCTGGCGCCGATGTCAACACCGGGGGTGGGGCTTCCCTTCCTTCCTCCTCCTCACGCACGCCCTCCTTCCTTGACTCAAGGAAGGAGGGCGCGCGGCACTGCAAGGAGGAAGAGGTTGTGGGGGTGTGTGGTAGAGGTTGGTTTGGGGGCGTAATTGCAAAGTGTGGCCTAGGGCACCAAAAGGGGTTAATCCGGGCCTGCTTCTACATGGTTGCAATACTAATCTTGTCATCTATTCGTGGAATAAGCAGATTTCATAGTACATTTTGACAACTCTCAGAATTATCACAGAACAAATCACAATAATTAGTATTCAGAAAGTAGCTTTTCTAGTATTTACTGCATTTGTTTACTGTATTTATATCCCGCCCTTCTCACTCAGAAGGGAATTTAGGGCGGCTCACCAAAAATACACTGTTCCATACCATAGGATAAAGCCAAACATTAAAACCAAATAATTAAAACAAAAACAATTAAAAACAAATCAATCTTAAAACAAGGGAATTCTACATCCTGAAAATAACAGCACTGCCTTTTCCATTGGCTTATGACTTCTTCAAGTCAATGTGTACTGGAGAAACAAAGGGATCTGGTTAAAAAAAAATTGCAACAAAAACAATCATGCTTAATAATTGTATGCAGGTTTGGACTTTTGACAAAAATGAATATCTTTAAAATTATAATTATAGTGGGCTTACAGGCAAAAAGGATGCTTTCTTCATCTACAATGGCCTGATTAGTCAATCTGTGTTGGAATTTACTAATAATTTAATGATGCAATTAAATAGTCCTGATGATATGAAATAAGAAATTACATATACAACATCCCTGGGAAGTGCAGGTTTTTACCCAGAATTATTTTTTTCAAACAGTTTTGCTATTTAGTTCAACACACAAGAGAGAATCCTGTAGCAGTACCTATAAAGATGCAAATATGGAACTAGTTCTCCCAAGGGAACCAAAGAGCCCATCTGTCATTGAAATAAGGGTGCTCTCTGATGGAGTTCTCTGAAATCCATGCTGGGCTTGGATTAGCATATCTTCAGGTAATTCATATGTTCAGTAATTCGTAAGTATAGGTAAAATATATGCATATTTTCAAGCAAAGTGCCTCTGATATAATAAATGGACCACCAAGGACCCCTTTGCAGCCAAACCCAAAATGCAACAGAAAGATTCATATGCAACTGTACTTACCAAAAAGACTGCTATAGAAATACCAACTACAAATCCCGCTATCACGTCCGACCAATGATTTCGATATTCTGCTACTCTGTTGATACCAGTAAGGAATGCCAAACACATTAAGCTAAAGCAAAGGACTGGTTTTGCCAGTCTTGTTCCTCTGGCTTTTATCGTGCTGGTGATATACATCTAGGATGAAAAAACAGCAGGGTACATCATTAAAATTATATCAATTTCCATTGAATTTTAAATATTTTTTTCTTTTAATAAAAGAAAATATATATATTTATAAAATTAACACTTAAACTATTGTACAAAATAGTGCTTTATCAAGTAGATTCATATACCAGTTTTGAAGCTCGGTTCCAAAAATTAAATTATGTATAAAATGTGAATATTAAGAAATGATGCTATTGGAAACAAAAAAATAAAACTGAAAAATTAATATCTTGTCTGGTGCTGTTTTAATCTGAGACACAAATATATATTTTTTAACAAAGAGAAACCGATGGCTCATTCACTCTACACAATTCCACTTTAACTGTCATGCAACTTCTTATAGAATCCTGGGCCTTGTTTGATGAGAAACTAAAGCTTCTGGGCTGAGAATTCCAAATAATTTTCCTGAAACTGAAAAGCTCTGGATAGGATACCCTAGGACTGAACTAAAGCTAAAATGTAATGACAGCACTATAAGTATATAGTATAAAAGGGACACTGGGGTACACCTACAATAACCACAATGTAACGAGCCCCCAAATTAGCTCTGTGGTGGCCAAACTATGCACAAAGCTGGGTCACAGTAATGTGGGTCAAGGCAAGTCAGTGTAGATCCACTGGTATCTGTTTTCACCTGCTTTCCTTTCTATCCTGGAATCTTTCGTAATGGATCATTGATGGTAGATGGCTTTCATATAGCAGTGGTTCCCAACCTTTTTTTCGACCAGGGACCACTTTGACCAGAGACCACTCTCCAACATTAGTACTAAAAGGGTTATGAATAAGTTTTCGGTCAACTTGAGATTCAGATTGGTTATTTGGGGTGCTGATTCAGAAAATTGCATTGGATAGACCAGTGTTTTTCAACCTATTTTGAGCAGCGGCACATTTTTTACATTTACAAAATCCTGGGGCACACCACCAACCAAAATGACACAAAATTACACTCTAACACAGTAATACATATAGGTAATATGTTTTAAAATGTATTTATACACTCAGTGTGAAACCTGGGCCTGTTTCGATGAACACAACATATATATGACTTCCTCTCACATATTTATACATGGCTATCATGTCTTCTCTCAGCCTTCTCTTCTTCAGGCTAAACATGCCCAGCTCTTCAAGCCGCTCCTCATAGAGCTTGTTCTCCAGACCTTTGTGAAATTTCACCCTGAGTGAAACTTGCTTCAGTTAACTATGGATGTCATAAAGCTGTTATAAAAAGTTCCGGGGGTGGGGGGGCTCTCAAAAAATCCAGTAAAATACTAAAATAAAAAACCATTTCCAAGCGGAGAGGCTCAATTTGTTTCTTGGAAACCTGTGAGAGGGCTGCTAGGAGGGGGGGGGAGTGCCAATTTCCCATGGCACACCTGATGACCGCTCACAGCACACTAGTGTGCCATGGCACACTGGTTGGGAAACACTGGGATACACCACATCACCTCTAGTTTCTGATACAGAACATATGACATCCAGTAGTCGCTATCTGCTTGCCCACAAAAGACTGTATTTAATAATCTAGAGCTGACATGGTCTACGCAATGCAATGTTCTGAATCAGCACCCCAAATAACCCCAGGGACAGGCCTAAAAACGAAGACCCCAAGGCTCTGCCGCTTGTAAGCGCCACATGCTGAAGAGAGGAAGAGGAGAAGCAGCAGTCAGGAGGCTTGTTATTGTGCTTTTTGTGGGTAGTCTGTCTCTACCCTTTTGACATCCCCGTTGCCTCGGCACTATAAGAGGGTTTCGTGAGACCAGTCACTCTCTTTGTAACGGTGTAGTAATGGTGAGGCCACAGGCAATATTTTAGTACTTGGATACCACTGGTAATCCATGGACAACAGGTTGGGAACCACTGCTCTAGAGTAGGAAACAGTCCAGCTACAGCAGAAGTAAATGTATTTACCAAGTAGTATAATAAAGCACATACAACTACATCAGCATTTTCTCATTTATGCATACACAATGCATACCATCGGTTTTTAATGAATAAACTTAACAAGAGCCTAACGTCAGAGAAAATAGTAGCAGCAGTTTCCAGGCTCTCATTCTCACTTTCAGCAATAATGAAAAGATAGCCAATGCATCTCTTCTTGCATTGGCCCATCCACTAAGAGGAATTAATATTTATCACCCCATTGTGTGTACAGAATAAAAAATGAGACCCTTCTACAGTTAATCAAAATGCACCTTTCTCTCTAAATTTCCAAGAAGCGGCAGCCTACCAAGTAATTTTGTTGCAGTCTGGGCTTTGCTCCAACACTGGCACACTTTTAAGTGAAAGTGATGGGCCAAGTGTGCAGAACTCTGTATTAAGAGGAGACACAGGCTATTCTTCACTGCCCAGTAAAATGTATCTTGGGATGCAAGAATTACAACAAAATAGCAGAAGTCTGCAAAATGACTTTGTAATGTCACTGATTCTAGTCATCAGGTAAAAGATGCTGACAAACATTCCACAATAGTACTCAGTCTGGTCTTCTTCAAACCAACAATACAGTTTTACATAAGATCATGACTGTCTTGGGAGTTTGGAATGTGATATAATATTTACCTCTATGAAATGAGGTTTTCCAAAACTTGATGAGAATGGCAAAAAAAAACAACAAACGTGAATATGCACCATCAGACATACCTCTATGGTACTATTTTTAACACTTAAAAACTGTGATCTATCGCCAATCCAAAGGCAATTCACTCAAGGCAAGGTTGAGACAGTATTAAATTTCAGGACTACAATAAACACTGCTCACAATATTCTGCTTGGAATTGCACATATATTTTTGGTTACATCAGACAACTTTTTAGTGTGTATTTATTTATTTACTTCATTTTTATTCTGCTCTTCTCACCCCGCAGGGGACTCAGGGCGGATTACAATGTGCACATTACATTTAGACACACAAATACATAAGACAGATAGAGGCAATTTAACACCTGCCCACCAGGGGGAGTTGTCGCACGCCTTCATTCCTCAGCGTGTTTCCTGGAGATCTTTTTATGGCCTCGTAAATCAGTTAAATTAAGCCTCCCCACTAAGTGGTACTTTAATTTCCTACTTGACAGATGCAACTGTCTTTCAGGTTGCAAAGGTCGACAACAGGCTACACAATAGGTCGAGAGCCCACCTCGACCTGGGCAGGCCTCAAACTCATGACCTTCAGTAGAGATGTTATGCAGCTGACACCCAGCCAGCTGTGCCACATTCCCGGTGTACCAGTGCAATCCTATATTTATCTACTGGAAGTTGACGTCAATCTAATCTATTTACTCTTATTTACAGCAGCTTACATGTCTCATCCTGCTTATGTTTCCAAACCATACAAGATTTCTTCTTCTTTTTCTTCTTCTAGTTATGTCAGTGTGGTGTAGTGATTCAAATTTCTACTAGGCTTGTACATTTTGGGTGAATTGCTATCTGTTTCCACTTTCTGAATACCAGAAGCTCCCCATATCAGTTTTCCGGTGTCTCCTGAAAATGGGTGCCCTGTCGAATGGGCATTTTCATTCAGCATCTGGAAAAAAACCTGCACTTTTTGGCCCATTGTCGGCAATGGGAAGCTTATAAGGCTCGCCTTTCCCCTGGGAGCATTTCCTTTTTCCCTTCAAGGGAGCCTGCATGTTAGCAACAGGGCTAACAAAGCACCCTTGCTGGGAGCCTTTTCTTTTTTTTCCCTTGAAGGGAGCATAGGTGTCAGCAATGGGCTTAAGCACCCTATCCAGCCCATTATGGGTGGAGGGACTTCCCACAGGCTCCCCTTCCATATCCTTCATTAAGACCTGGATTTAAAAAAGCATTAGAGTTACCACTTTTAAGTTTCTGGATCCTTTCCTTTCTGTTTGTAGAGAAGGAGGCTGAGTTTACTGCTTCTTTAATCTATTTTTCTCTAGAGAAAAGGCAGGCATGCTCTTCCTTCTCTCCCAGGACCAGGAGCTTTCCAAGACATTTAAGGTGGCCCAGAGAAGGAGAAGTGATGACATGGTGCTATCCTCCCTGAACTACTTAAAAAATCCCCTCACTTGCCTGCAAGGCTACAATCTCCTTTCTTCTTGGGGTTTTGCTTCCTTGAAGCTGTTTCTACTTTCTACTCTAGATGAGAGGTAGACTTCTCTTTTTGTTTGTTTTGTTTTGTTTGTTAATAATAATCTTTTAGAAGTATTTCCTGACAGGCCCGGATGAACACCTTTTTGTGCCCTAGGCCACACTTTGGAATTACGCCCCCTTTAAGCCAACCTCTACCCCCCCCCCCCCCAACACTCAGACCCACACTTGGCTGGCTTTTGCCATGGTGCCTCTGGAGCAGAAGAGAAAGGCGGATAGGCACCATCCTGCCACCTCCAAGGTCCCCATTCCCACCATCTGGAAAGCTCTGCTGTGCTATGAAGGTCTCCTCGGGAGGCTTGGGGAGAGCACAGCAGGTGCAAACTCACTCCAAAGGCATGCACGAGAGAGAGAGAGAGAGAGAGAGAGAGAGAGAGAGAGAGAGAGAGAAATGTCCACTTGGCGTGCGCTACCGCAGACCAAGGGAGGATTCAGGTTGGGGTTTGTGCGGCTTTTGTTCGGCTGTTCCTGAAGGCAGGAGAGCCAGACCCTGGCCTTGATCCTTCCCTCCCTCCCGCAGCTCCCTTTGGCCAAGCAGCCCGCCCCAGTTTGGTCCGAGAGCGTAGGAGCAAGCCTGGGTTGGTGTGGTCTCGTGCTCAGGACCTGGGAGAGGTCCACCCAAACAACACCCTTTCTCTCTCCTCTCCCTACCTCCCTCTCTTCCTTCTTTACTTTCTTTCTTTCCTCCTAGTTTTCTCCTACTCCTCCTTCTCCCCTCCCTCCCACCGCCCTCTCCCAGACTCTGCCGCTCGGCTCTGGCTGCTGGAATTTACAGTCTGCTGCCAGGGGAGCCGGGCGAATTGCCACGGAGATGGCTTCCCCAGGAGCCAGGAGGTCAGGCCAGCCAGAGACCCGCAGGCAAATCAATGGATCAATACGAGGGCCATGCCACAGCCCAGAGAGCGAGAGACGGTGGGGATGGAGCAGAGACTTTGGCAGCAGAAGGAGCAAGGAGGGGCATGAGAAAGGGGGAAAGAGGGGCACAGACCAGTTTTTTTTGGTCCGTAATCTGCAAACCCCCCCCCCCCCCCAGTTTGCGCGCCTAGGCCATGGCCTTATGGGTAATCCGGGCATGTTTCCTGAAGGAGAGGAAGGGAAGGAGAAAAAAGTTGCCAAATAGGAAAGAGCCGAGATCGACTTTCTTGTTGGGCGGGTTTGTGTACCAGGAGGGCCCTTAACCTTTACAGGTTCTCCAAGTATTATAGGTACCGAAGGAAACAGAGAAAACAAAAATGGTGCATAATCCTAATTCCCAATCAACTATATAAATCCATTGCATGACCTTGGGAAAGTCATATTCTCTCAAACTTGGAAGAAGGAGACAACAATCCTCTTCTGAAATAAATTATCCAAGAAAACCTTAGAATAGAATTATAGAATCATAAATCTGGAAGAGACCCAAAGGGCTATCCAATCCAATCCCCTGCCATTCAGGAACACACAATAAAAGCACTCTCAACAGATGGTCATCCAGCATATGCTTAAAAACTCCCAGAGAAGGAGACTCCACCACACTCCAAGGCAGTAAAGAGCATATCCCATTCCCGAACAGCTCTTACCATCAGAATGATCTTCCTAATATTCAGGTGGAAACTTTTTTCCTGCAATTTGCATCCATTGCTCTGTGTCCTAGTTTCTAGAGCAGCAGAAAATAAGCTTGCCCCCTACTCAACATGACATCCTTTCTTAACCTTCTCTTCTCCAAGCTAAATATCCCCAGCTCTGTAAGCCATTCCTTAAAGGGCTTAGTTTCCAAATCTTTGATCATTTTGGTTGCCCTTCTCTGGACATGATTTAGTTTATTTATTTATTTATTTAAAACTTTTATACCCCAGCCTTCTCACCTCCGAAGAGGGACTCAGACCGGCAAACAGCAGGTATTCAATGCTAACATTTAAAATATAAAAGCATCATAAATTTACAATAAAATTTACAATAAAATACAATAAAATAAATACATTTAAAAAGCCTTTCGCCAAAGTAAAATCAAGTCCAACTTAACCCATATATTCGGTCTATTTATCCTTCTTGAATTGTGGTTTGCCTTTAGTCAGATTCAACTTGGAGGCATATTGTGACAACCTGCAAAATACCATATTATTGGCAGAAACTTCTGATAATCTAAAATAATTGTGACAGTCCTTAGATGTATTCACACTCAATTCTTGTAGTAGATTGATACCACTTTAACTGCTATGGCTCTGCACTTTGGGGTCCCAGAAATTGTAGGTTAATGAGGTATTTTAACTTGTCATGAACTCTTTTTTAAATTATAGCTATGTTAGGGCCCAACATACAACAATATCCAACATTCTATAAGATTGTAACAAAAGTGGTGTATTGTGAATTCACAATTAAAAGCAATGTGACATTGTTTACCATGTGGAACAGCTGCCATCTGATGACTTTAGATTATTTCATTTTGCAAGGCCTTTTTGTTCTTTCTTTCTCTCTTTTGAGTACATGAACTAGACCAGTGTTTCCCAACCGGTGTGCCGCAGCACACTAGTGTGCCGTGAGCGATCATCAGGTGTACCATGGGAAATTAGAACCTCCAATACCAGAACTGGGCATTTTGCAGCCTGCTGGCCGATTATGCCCGGCCCACGTAAGGGCCCCGGCGGGCAGGCAGGCAAGCAGAGTGGCCAACGGAGAGTAAGGGAAGGGGCAGAAAAGGAGGAGGCTAGGAGCAAGCACCGCCACAGAGCATGCCTTTGCTCTCCTCCTTCTCCCTCCCCTTCCGCCTCGTGCACTCCCCCTCCATTATCTTCCGCCTCGCTCTCTCTCACCATTCCCTTCCGCCTCACACGCTCCCCCTCCCTTCTCTTCCGCCTCGCTCTCACCCTTCCCTTCCGCCTTGTGCGCTCTCCCTCCCTTCTCTTCTGCCTCGTTCTCTCTCACCCCTCCCTTCTCTTCTGCCTCACTCTCTCTCACCCCTCCTTTCTCTTCTGCTTCGCTCTCTCTCTCACCCCTCCCTTCTCTTCTGCCTCTCTCTCTCTCCCCCCTCCCTTCTCTTCCAACAACTACAATTCCCAATTGTCAAGATCTATTTTCCCCAAACTCCACCAGTGTTCACATTTGGGCATATTCAGTATTTGTGCCAAGTTTGGTCCTGATCCAACATTGTTTGAGTCCACAGTGCTCTCTGGATGTTGGTGAACTACAACTCCCAAACTCAAGGCCAATGCCCACCAAACCCTTCTAGTGTTTTCTATTGGTCATGGAGTCCTGTGTGCCACATTTGGTTTAGTTCCATCATTGGTGGAGTTCGGAGTGCTCTTTGATTGCGGGTGAACTATAACTCCCAGCAACTACAACTCCCAAATGACGAAATCAATTTTTTGACTGATGGTCCCTCCTTGGGTTAGTATTAGTATGTTTTGTGGCCATATTTGGCAGCAATTTGTCCAGTGGTTTTTGAGTTATGTTAATCCCATAAATGAACAGCTGTTGAGCAAGACCTTCATGTGTGTCTTTCTGCCATTCCTGCCAGGATATCTATGTTGTGTTCATGGAAACAGGCCCAGGTTTCACACTGAGTGTATACATACATTTAAAAACATATTACCTATATGTATTACTGTGTTAGAGTGTCATTTTGGTTGGTGGTGTGCCCCAGGATTTTGTAAATGTAAAAAATGTGCCGCAGCTCAAAAAAGGTTGAAAAACACTGAACTAGACAACAATACATACCCAAATTTCTTATGAATGTGAAAATTCCATTTGTTTGCAAAACACTGCACTTTACATAATTTTTGCAGGAAAACTGTGGTGTTTTTTAAAAACTTGTAGCAAAAGGCTAAACCTCATCACCTGCTTGTGAAATAACATCTTTTGTGAATGGCAAAATAACCCAAATAATTGTGTCTTAAAAAGACTGAATAAATCAGTGGTTAAAATAAAAGAAGAGGGAAGAGGAGGGGGAGAAGAAGAAGAGGAACAAGACGATGACCACATTTCTAAATCAAACTCTTTTTAGTTTCTCCCCTCATTTGAGAAGCAACATGATTTTTTCTCTTCACAGCTTGCCTTTTATCTGCACTTCTCAAATTGCAGCAGGTTCTTTTTTCTTCTTCTTTTGCACAAGTCAATATGTTAGGAGAGAATATCGATGAGATAAGAAGGAATCCAACCTTCTACGTGTTTTGCTCCCACATGCATAACATTCATCTTGAGAGAGTAATAAACAGTGGCTTTGGGGATAGATTCCCAAAGGCCTGCAATTTAAGATTGGCTCCATACATGCAGTATGTGGCTACGAGGCAGGCTTGGATGCAAAAGTGTTTCCTTCAGCAAACTGGTGAGTGTAAAAATAAGATGTTTGTCCTTAAACTCTTGTATCCTGAAGCCCTTGCTGAACCATTGCTTCCTGATGTTTGTTCTCAGAGTCTTAAGGTTGGATGTTCATACCTTGTGGTATTCCTGTGCCAAATACTCCTGCCACATAAATTAGTAATTTTAGATTTCAGTGACCCCTCCAGCCATAGGTTATCACCAGCAAAACAAAACTAGATAATATGGCTTATAATATGACATATGTATGCAGTGTTCACTGTCCGGGGGCAAATGAATGTTTCACTGTAGCTCAGAATTTATGACCACAGCATTCATTACAAGATAATATGAGAAAATAGGTAATATGGGAAGTGCAGCATTATGTTCCCAAAGAATCAAGCTCTAGTTTTTGGGGCAGTTTTGATTGGAGGTAGTTATAGCACTAGGGCACATAATAAATTCTATATCTAAGTATATATTTAGGTCTCCTTGATCCAAGTATTAGTCTACAATGGTGCCCTCAGCTGTAACGATAAAAATTAAAAACAAATCAACTTATATTAAGGTTGAAACACAGTGGAAGAAAAATGTAACAATGAATGTTCTGACTTGACATAACTGGGATGGAAATTAATGTAATTTGCTCAATTAGAACAATTTGCATAATATGCAGATTACTTGTCTGAATCTGAGAAAGTGGAATATGGCACTGCTATGAAACTGCTAAAATTGTGCAGTGCGGATACTCCTATTGGATTGCCCATTCATTGTATTTTCTCTGCATATGACGGCCTCTAATTGTTAGTACACTAGAATAGATTTATTGAATAGGAAAATACTTATATAAATTCCATTAAAACTAGTCTGCTTTACTGGGGATTAACAATTGGATTTCAGCCCGAGAAAGGAGGAAATGCTCAACTGCTGGTCCAGGACATGACCAATCATTAGCTCATTGGGAAAGGAGCGCAGGACCTTATCATATTTGGAAAATTCCCCATCATAGAACACTTCACCAATGCAGCCAGCACGGAGCCTGCCTGATCACATGATGCACAACTACTTCCGTCAGGGCTCCGTGATGGATGAGTTGATGAAGTCTTCAATGTCAGCGAATTCTGAACATGGAGGGCCAACTGTGTTCAGATTAAAAATCATGGAGACAGTGTTATTGAATGGAATATAAAGAGGCTCTGTTTGTGGACTTCCAGAGTAATGTCACCTGCTATGATTTGTGTGTGTGTGTGGTGGATCCTGGCTATGAAACGTTCTGTTTTTAGACATTCCATGGGAATGATTGTACTTCATACTCTTATTTTTCAAATGCAAATTAAAAAGGAAGCTGAGTAGAGGACAACTGAATATTTAATATCCCTTTTTCCATGCTGCTTCATTTACATTTCTTTTATTGTATTGTAAGTAGACAGCTTTACTGTTATTATTTTAAATATTTGTAATATGTTATTACAGTAAAGCAGAGTGGTTTGATTATGGTTCTGGAGACTAAGGCTCAGATTCCACCTTAACCACAGAAACCTACTGGGTGACCTTGAGAAAGTCATATTCTCTTAGCTTCAGAGCAAGGCAAAGGCAAACTCTCCTCTGAACAAATTTTGCCAAGAAAACCTCATGATAGCTTGCCATAAGCTGGAAAAGATTTGAAGGTATACAACAACCACCACCATCTGTGCTTTTAATTGTGACTTTTGAAGTAGATTACTAGTAGCCCTGGGTTTTACGAAAAAAGGCAAGCTACAAATAGAACAACTACTTTACTAGTAGGAAGCAGTTAACCTGAGAAAGATATTCCATCAGGGGTGAAAACAATTCCATCAAGAGTTTTGTGTCAGTGGTGCCTGATGATGTTGGCTTTATTCCTTTCTTGCCTTCCATAGGAGGAAACCTCAAGGAGGGAGACAACCCTACTTTTGCATGTCAGTTAGTTGGATGAGGAGGTTTGGCAGGCCATGTTCAGTACATTGGTGAGTGAGTAATCACTATTGCCTTGTTAGTTGCCATATATAACTGATTAACTATGGTTGGTTTAGTTCTACAACTCTGGAGATGAGAGTTCAAATCCCTGCTTGGTCATGAAACATATTGGGTGACCTTGAGCAAGTCACACTCTATTAGGCTGCATCTACATTGGCATTTAATCCAATGTAGTCCTTGCATTAGCCTAGGGCAGTGTTTCCCAACCTTTTTTGAGCCGCGGCACACTTTTAACATTAAAAAAATCCGGGGCACACCACCAACCAAAATCACACAAAATGACACTCTAACACAGTAACACATATAGTTAATTGACCTTGAGTTTTGGAATTGTAGTTCACCTACATCCAGAGAGCACTGTGGACTCAAACAAATGCGGTAGTGTCTTGTGCGAAAATCCAAACACAAATGACAGAGTCTCAATGAGGTTGATCCAAAGGTTTATATTATTCTTATAATAACTGAATATCTTCAGTAATAAGATGAAATAATATTCCAAGAACCAAACAGGTTTCCATGATAAAGGGTCCAAGAAGTAGCAGGCAAAAGAAATTATTAAAGGGACAGCTCCCACAATATTTGTAATCCTTTAGAAAAGGGTGGTGTCTGCATAGCCCATATTGTTGGGACTACTGAAGATATTCAGTTATTATAAGAATAATATAAACCTTTGGATCAACCTCATTGAGACTCTGTCGTTTGTGTTTGGAGCACTGTGGACTCAAACAATGATGGATCTGGACCAAACTTGGCAAGCGGGCCCCTCAGGCCGTAGAGTAGACCGAGGGCCACCACCAAGCCCAGGTTCCCGCCTCCAGCCTCAGCCGCTCCCATTGCCATGGGTAGCAGCTCACGGGTGAAAGGGGTGGCGAGGGAGAGGGAGAAGGCGGCAATTCCTCATCCCCGGCGCCGGTATCTGCCATGACTCCCACTGAAGCCCACTGAAGCCCATCCACTGCTCATGCTCTTCCTCCTCCACGCGGCCTCAGCGAGCGAGGGGCCGGAGTCATGGCAGAGAGCGGCGCGGGGATGGGGATCGCTCTCCGCCATGACTCCCGCCATGACACAATCAGGCACGAGCAAGCTTCTGCCGCTGGGAAGGGGCCGGGGCCCACACGAGGTCACCCTTCCCTCCTCCCTCCCTCGAATAGAGGCTGGCTGGGGAAATGGCGAATGACCCCTTCTTCTTTTTCTTTGCCACTGCCTGCTGGCAGCAAGAGTTCGGCAGGAGGGGAGATGGCACACCAGATGATCCGTCATGGAACAGTAGTGTGCTGCGGAACAGCGGTTGGGAAACACTGGCCTAGAGTATCCAAACAAAGCATCCCAGCTAATGTGTTTTTAACCCAGGTTAAGTCTTTTAATCCAGATTGACCTCGGGTTAAAAAAAACAGGAAGATCCAAACCTTTGCCAGTGCTCTGGCAGTAGAGATGGTCATTTTGAATATATGGTCCAAATGGCATCCCCACAGTCATTCTGCATTCCCCAGGCTCAGGTAGCCCAAGGAGGCGGGGTGGCAGTGTCTTCCAGCCACCCTGCACCCCCATGACATAATAGCATGGCTTACCATTGCCACATGGTCTCTATTTTCTGATTCATTAGGAAGTTTTGGACTTTTGGAGGCAGGGCTTCCCCCTCCAAAGCTCCATTGTGTTCTGAGTTAGGTAGCAGCAGGAAGTACAGACCATGCTACTATAGTGAGGAGGCTTTCCAGTTGTTTTGGGGGAGAAACAGGATGCAGGGAGGCTCAGGAGGCACTGCCCATGCCCATCCCTGCTGAAATGATATCAGCACAGCTGGGCCATGTGGCCAGACCCCTGCCACTGGGTCTGCTTAAAGCAGGGCTGCCCATGAAGTCGATCGCGATTGACCAGTCGATTGCGGGTCTAAAGGAGGTCGATCACGGCCGGATGGGGTGCTTCTGTCCTGCGAGCATGCGTGCTCCTTCCATGCGGCGCTCCTTCCACGGGGCATTGTGGGAACTTGGGAGCGTGAGGCGGGGCCTCTGGCGGCCCCGCCTCATGCTCCGCCCTGCCTTTTTCTCATCCGGAAGCAACTATGCAGCCTCCGTTTCCTGTCCCTTTAATAATTTCTTTTGCCTGCTACTTCTTGGACCCTTTATCATGGAAACCTGTTTGGTTCTTGGAATATTATTTCATCTTATTGCATAGCCCATATTGTTGGGATTACTGAAGATATTCAGTTATTATAAGAATAATATAAACTTTTGGATCAACCTCATTGAGACTCCGTCATTGAGACTCCGTTTCCAGTGAGAGAGAGGCAGGGCGGAGCACGAGGTGGGTCCTCTGGAGACCCCCCCTCACGCTCTCTCCTTCCCACTGCCGGCGAGAGAGAGGCAGGGCGGAGCATGAGGCAGGGCCTCCGGAGACCCCGCCTCACGCTCCCTCGTTCCCGCAATGCCTCGCGGGTGGGCACACTTGGCTTAAAGACAAAATGCTGCTTGGAGCTGGCATTTTTATGCCACTTCAAGTCACATTTTGTGGCTTCAAGGCACTTAGTGTCAGACAATGGCCAGCCACTTCTGAACACATTTTGCCAAGAAAATCCCATGATAGTGTAATTAAGGGTTGGAAATGTCTTGAAGGCGCAAAAGAGCAAAATTGGATGAATATATGAATGGTGGGGAAATTACACTTGCAAATGTGCAGAGTAAGATTGTAAAAGTAATTGCTGCAAAGGGGGAAAGCGGTTTCACAGCAGGCACCTGGGAATGCAGTGGTGTATCTATACAATTCATCCTTTTCCAGATGTTGCCCCACCTAAAGATTCCCCACCCACAACAGCAATCCAGCAACAGGTGTATCCTCACAACTTTAGGAATGTTATTGCACATTTAAAAGGCTCTGAAGAGAGAAGCTAACTGTTGTGGTCAGATTCTACCAATAAATTCAATCCAAGAAAGATGAACAGTCTGTGCCTCTAGCCATCATTGTGCAAAACAGCCTATTCTCAATTAAACTACTCTTAGCTTTAACCTAAACCAATTACCTTCCATCTCTGTCACGACACTTCTTCCTAGAGAACACATGAAAAAGATAAATGGTTTCTCCAGAGTTCAAAATGGATGCACAAACAGAACTTCATTTATTTTTAAGCCTTCTATTATTTCTAATCTGGTGTATTTTATTGCTAGATCAGAACCTAATTTAATTCCTGTTCCAATAAATCAATCAATGAGCATCCGTTTGGTTGGTGATTGCAATTAAAAGGCAACAAAAGTGTCTCTTTTTAAACTTGTCTTTCTGAAACAGATGTGTGTCTGTGTGTGCCTTCTAAGTTCCTATTGATTTATGGCAACCCCATGAATTTCGCAGGGTTTTCTTAGGCAAGGAATACTCAGAGGAGGCACAGCTGACAGCACATAACCTCTGTAGGAGCATACTGCAGAAACAGGTTGATGATGCCTTTAAAAAGTCTTGTTTTTGTGGTCTTTACAGTCCAGGAAAGATTTTGACAAATTGGAAATGATACCTAGAGGACAAAGATTCTCAAGGATTTTGAAAGCAAAACCCTTGAGGAAAGAATAAAAAAGATTGAGACTGAGCAGAAACTGACAGCTTTCAAATATTTAAAAGGATTCTGAACGAGATTCACACTATACCCTCTTTGTTGAGACAGGTCAAGAAGCAAGGATTTTGATGACAGACAGGTAGATTTTAAATGTCTTTAAAGATTTGTTCAAGTTTTTCACCAGCCAGCCATGTCATCATATAGTATATTATATTCAAACCCTCCCATTGTTTTGAATTTTGTTCTCATCCAAGAGAAGCTTTGACATTTTGTGCTGACCAAGCTGGCTCATATGGGTGGTGGTGTTGGTTTCTTGACCACTAGTGTTCCCTTCCTAATTTCTCTGCTTCTGAAGAACTCTAGGGGCACATCTACAATGACATTTATTTTGGGGTCAATCTGGCATGCTTGATGCTGTATCATCCCTGATAAGTGTTCCCACAGGGACTGCTTTGGAGGTGAGAAAAGATTCACTACCCCAGGTTTTGGCGGTGACCAGGGGAGCATTTGCACAGTTAAAATTTGTGTGCCAGCTGCGCCCGTACCTTGGGAAGTCTGACTTGGCCATGGTAGTCCACGCTCTGATTGCATCCCGTATAGATTACTGCAATGCTTTCTACATGGGGTTGCCTTTGAAGACTGTTCGGAAGCTGCAACTAGTCCAACGGACTGTAGCCAGGCTGATAACAGGAGTGGCATTCAGAGAGCATACAACTCCTCTGTTTTGCCAGCTCCACTGGCTGCCAGTTTGCTACCGGGCACAATTCAAAGTGCTGACTTTAGCCTTTAAAGTCCTAAACGGTTCTGGTCCAGCTCACCTGTCTGAACGCATCTCTCCCTATGAACCATCGAGATGTTTAAGATCATCTGGAGAGGCCCTGCTCTCGGTCCCGCCTTCTTCGCAGGTGCAATTGGCAGGGGCGAGAGACAGGGCCTTTTCAGTGGTGGCTCCTCGGCTTTGGAATGCCCTCCCTAGTAACATCAGATCAGCTCCCTCCATCCTGATATTTTGCAAAAAAGTCAAGACCTGGCTGTTTGAGCAGGCATTTGCTGATGAAATATAATGTTTTAATTAGATATATGGAATGACGACGATGTGACAGAAAGTGATTTCAACGTGACGCTGAGAACTGTAATTGTATGTTTTAATTGTTAACTGTTGTGTTATATGGTTATTGTTTTGTTTGTTTTGATCGTGTTTTGATTGGAGGGCAGAGATTGCCTTGTGTAAACCGCCCCGAGTCGCCTTCGGGCTGAGAGGGGCGGTATAGAAATGTGATAAATAAATAAATACTATCCAGTGAAACTTGATGTGATTAAGCATTGTTGGGCTATCAAGCTAAATATCTCCCCTCATCTCCCATGTCACAGAGATCTTTAGCCACAGCATGGGTACTACCTGTTCCTTGTCACTTGTCTTGACATCAAAAAGGCACTGGGGACACAGGAAGGGGAATGGAGACTGCTATGACACAGGGGCAAGGAGAAATGGTAGAACTTGAATTTCCTCTTGACTTTGCATTAAGGTGACCTTTGCCTATGTTACCAGGAATCAGCCATATTCAGCATTTGGCCACCAACCTAAGTAGATGGGCCAGAGGATCAGTGTAGATGACTACTTTGGTTCGGGGGCTGAGGAAGAGGGTCTTGTATTGTTATCCCAATAACCCAATGAATGGGGATCAGCACCAAATAAACATTTGGAATACAGAGACACTCTGAAGCCCCCTTAGCCCCCCGGCTAGCCTAATAAAAATGTCTAAAAATGTCTGTTTGCCATAATACACAATGTTCCTCACCTAGGCATTTGGTATTTAACATGTTTTGTTTTGTGACTGATCACAGGAAAGCAAACATCAGCTTAATTTGCAAATATGATGCTGAGGCATTTAAGTCCGAGAAAAATCCCACTGCAGGAAAGAAACTCAAGCAATTACAAGAAATCCATTAATGTCTAGTTCGACCCTCAGTGACCCAATATTACTATACAGCCATTTTATATATTTTAATCACCAGTTAGGCACACACACACACACACAATTTCTATCCCACTCTTCTCACCCCAAAGGAGACTCAGTATGGCTTACAAAAATTGGCAAAAATTCAATGCCGCATTACAATTTACATAACAATAGACATAATAAAATAATAAAAACAGACTAAACATGCCATACAATTAAAATAGTTAAAACCATTAAAACCGATTAAGATACAATGCCTAGACCTGTGACCATCGTTAGTGTTGAATTCTATATAGCCCTATTCTCCAAATAACTGGTGGCATTTTAATATATATCTTTCAGTTTCCCTAATGTTTGTTTATAATTAGAGATGGCACTACTTACTATAATGAATTCAGATATGCAATAAAATGTTGGAAAACAATTTATGACTTCTATGCCGAATGGTTTTCAAATCTATATTGCACCATCCCGTCGTAGTATTTTGTTAGGAAGAAATGATCTTTCTCCGTTGGACTATAACAACTGTTATTAAAGTATTGACTTTTGGGTACTTCTGTAAAACTACAGAGACAATGAAAAGAACAAAATGTTGAATAGCTGGGGATGTGGAATGAAGCTCCCGCTCTGCAATGAAGATGAAACATACTTTTCAAGAACGGTTACAATTTGCTTAAAAAAGTTGCATCACTTGAAACCATTTCATAGAATCATAGAGTTGGAAGAGAGCTTGTAGGTCATCCAGTCCAACTCCCTGCCAAGAAGCTGGAAAATCACATTCAAAGCAGTTAGGATGGGGTGGATGAAGTGTGGTCTGTTGGCTTTGCATGCCCTTTGGATCTTTTTCTTTTGCTGTTTTTTTAATAAAATAAAAAAGAAATAAAATGACCAAATGCAATTTAGTCCCGCTTTCAAAATGCAGAAAAGGCTCAGGCAAACAAACAAAACAAATCCTATTTTGTTTTTTCAAAGTTCTAACCCCCCCTCCCCCCGGGGTATTGTCCTGAATTGATATTTGGGGTGACATTTAGCCCTGGAAATGTAAAAGTTGCCCTCTCTTGATTTAGAAAACCAGTGAATATTGAGGTGTGGGTTGATGGAAAGTTATATAATTATTTATTTTTAAATTCTCTCTCTCTGAATCCCTAGAACCTAAGATCTTCTGTTGATGCTGAATGGTGAGATGCCTGGGATAAAAATAAATAAAGTAATTGTTCAGTACACGGATGAACTGTGGAATTCACTTCTTTAGAATTTATTTATTTATTTATTTAAAACGTTTAAACCCCGGCCTTTTCACCTCCGAAGAGGGACTCAGACCAGCAAACAGCAAGTATTCAATGCTAACATTTAAAATCTAAAAGCATCATAAATTTACAATAAAATTTACAATAAAATACAATACAATAAATACTTTTTAAAAGCCTTTCGCCAAAGTAAAATCAAGTCCAACTTAACCCATATATTCAGTCCGTATCAAGTGGTTAGCGACTTTAGTCGCTTCGTGATCTCCTCCTTCATTCTGCGAAAGCCTCATTGCACAGCCACGTTTTCACCCATTTCCTAAAAGTCAGGAGGGAGGGGGCAGATCTAATTTCATTTGGGAGGGAATTCCACAGCCAGGAGGCCACCACAGAAAAGACCCTGTCCCTCGTCCCCACCAGACGCACCTGCGAAGGTGGTGGGACCAAGAGCAGGGCCTCTCCAAATGATCTTAGCACTCTTGACGGTTCATAGGGGAGAATACGTTCGGACAGGTAAACTGGGCCGGAACCGTATAGGGTTTTGTAGATCAACACCAGCACTTTGAATTGTGCTCGGAAGCTAATTGGCAGCCAGTGGAGCTGGCGCAACAGAGGAGTTGTGTGCTCCCTGTACCCTGCTCCTGTTAGTAGTCTGGCTGCTGCGCGCTGGACTAATTGCAGCTTCCGGGCAGTTTTCATAGGCAACCCCATGTAGAGAGCATTGCAGTAGTCTATACAGGATGTAACCAGAGCATGGACCACCATGGCTAAGTCTGACTTCCCAAGATACAGGCGCAGCTGGCGCACAAGGCTGAGCTGTGCAAGGCTGAGCTCCCCTGGCCACCAATGTAGAGATATTTTTAAAAAACCAGTTTAATGGAGGATTGGGCTAACAATATCAAAATGTGACTCATTATGATTTCAATATTTTACCTCTCAGATTATAGGCACTTAATGGGGAATTGCAATGGAAGAGAGCTGCATTCTCACACTGGACACCAAGAAAGAGGCTCTTCTCACACTGCAGTCTCCAAGAAAGAGGCTCTTATGGTTCTTTCTAATCTTCTAACCCTGAACAACCACAACATCATCTGATTTAAAAGGCGAGGCAAGGCCCATTTAGTACTTGGAATGAAGATCACATGGAAATAACTGGGATTTCCTGGTAGGGCTATAAAAGAAATTCCACTTGAAACTCAAAACATTTCTCCCACTTACAGTGGATAATACCAAGCTACATGAACCAGCAGTTTCTTTTGGTTCTGCATTGTTAAAACTTCAAAGCTGGGTGATCCATTGCCTTCATTCCAATTCTACAGCTAGGACAAACATAGCTAAAATATTTTGTGAGTTTTAATAGCTAACTAGAGACACTTCTGCTTCGGAAACAGCTTTTTTAAAAAAAGCAAAATGATGGAAGGGAGTACTAATCAGCTGCAGTATGACCCTGCATTATGCTCTTATGTTGCCTATTCCACTAAAACAAACTACATGGAAGTGCTCCTGCATGTATCACTTCCATGTAGTTTATTTTAGTGGAATAGGCAACATAAGACAACAGGAACACTTCAACAAATGAGAGTCCAAAAGTGGCAACCAGTGGCTGATACTGGATGAGAATGCCCTCCCCCCATGGCCAGATTACCCATAAGGCCAACCTGGCCATGGCCTAGGGGCGCAAGCCGAGGGGGGGGGGGAGCAGATCACAGACCAAGAAAAACTGGTCTGCGCCCCTCTTTCCCCTTTTCTCATGCCCCTCCTCGCTCCTTCTCCCGGCAAAGTCTCTGCTCCGTCCCCTCCATCTCTCTCTCTCTCTCTCTCTCTCTCTCTCTTGTTCTCTCTCTCGCTCTCTCTCTCTCTCTCTCGCTCTCTCACACACTCTCTCAGCTCTCTCTCTCTCTCTCTCTCATGCGCTCTCTCTTTCTCTCATGCGCGCCTTTGGAGCGAGGTTGCACCCGCTGCGCTCTCCCCAAGCCTCCCGACTCCCGAGGAGACCTTCAGAGCACAGCGGAGCTTTCCAGCCGGTGGGAATGGGGACCTTGGAGGTGGCGGGAGGTTGCCTTAAAGGGAGCGTAATTCCAAAGTGTGGCCTAGGGCCCAAAAAAGGGTTAATCCGGGCCTGCCCCCGGGGCACACAGAAGACTGAGTGATTTGGAAGGCATGGAACAGGCTGCGCTTGTTGTAGCTCAGCCAGCTGAGGATGAGGGATTTGGGGGTACAAGGCCTGCAGGGCCTGATGCTTCAGGAGATGCTCAGAGGGGATGTTAGAACAGGATAGTGATTCTCCAGTTGGGGGAACGGAGGGGGATTTGGGCGATTCTCTGTGTGAAAACGAAACAGTTTTACAAACTGACAGGAAGAGAAGAGAGGAAGAGAGGTTAGATAGAGAATCAAGGCTGCTTATGTGGGGGAAGAATTCCAGGTGCAGGCCAGGCTATGAGAAAGTGAGACAGAGAGAGACCACTCAAGGCTAAAGGATTGCTTTCATGCATTGTTGTCCGTAATTAGAGAAAGACTAGCTTTTGGTTCTCAGATCAAGCAACATAGCAGATAGAGCAAGAGCCGCCTGCCTTGTACCTCGCGTCAAGCCATGTCCTGGTCAAGTTTTGCTTTAAGTCTTGGGGATTTTACTATGGACTCAAGCTCATGTATTGTTCTTTGATTCTTGAATTAAGTTGATGTTTTATTCCTTGTCTTTTAGATTAATCAAGCTCATGATTATACCCTACACCAATGATTCTCAACCTGTGGGTCCCCAGGTGTTTTGGCCTACAAGTCCCAGAAATCCCAGCCAGTTTAACAGCTGTTAGGATTTTTGGGAGTTGTAGGCCAAAACATCTGGGGACCCACAGGTTGAGAACCACTGCCCTACACCTTGAATTAATGTTTATGTTTTAACCTTTGCATTGGAGATTTATCTCTGGCTTTTGGGACTCCTTTTATCTTAAATATTTTGATTTTTACTCTTTTACTGTGTGTGCTTTTTTCAATAAACTATTTATTCCTATGTTTGGCTTCCTGGTGAGTGCTTGAGCAAAGTGAACACTCACTAAGGTGTAACAGTGCTCTTGCACCACGAGATGTAGAGTTAACCGTAAGTAATGTGGCCACAAAGTAGAGTCCTCGACATATGAGTGTGAAGGAGAGCAAACCACAGACCACTTAGTACAATGCAGTTTGTGCCCTGCCACATGCACAATGGAGGACCTTCTCACAGCAACACCAGAGGTGCTCCAAGTGGCCAGCTTCTGGTCAAAGGATATTTAGTATAATGCCAAGTTTTTAACTTTGTGTTTATTGAAATACATTACAACTGTACTCTCAAGTCTCTTCTGACATGATAAATAAATAACTACATGGAAGATAAGAAACTATATTAGTCAAGGGCCCATTCACACTATATAGTTACAGGGTAATATCCTTAACTTAACTACCATGACTGACCCAATGGAATCCTTGAATTTGTGGTTTGTTGAGGTACTAGAACACTCCTGCTGAGAATGTCGATTCTTCCCCAACTGCAAATCCCAGAATTCTCTAAAATGGCACATAATAGTTAAAGTGGGATGATAACTAGGTAGTGTGATAGGTCCAAGATCTGGCTATTTGTCCATCTAACTGTGTATTCCTCACTTTGAGAGGCAGCAATACTCCTGAGTCTTGGACAGAAGCTATGCTACTTGATCCTTTTAACACAGATTAAGATAGGGATTTTCTGCATGTAAGGCATATAGTCTACCACTAGTGAAGATACCTAAAGATCCCCATCTTTATCACTATACAGCTATGGTATCTAAATCTAAACCAATTAATAATCAATTCCTGATGATCCCAGTAGACTTGTACAATTCTGCTATTTTTGCTCTTGAATCAGCATGTGATTGTCACACCCCAGCCTGCCCCTGGCCCTCAGCAAGACCAACTCCATGTTCAATCCAAAGTATCAGAGAGGCCTGTAAGGCCTAAAAGTGAAAGGCTGAAGAAGCTTTCAGTTCATTCTCCATTCAAGGACAAAGCCAGCCTAGTTCCATCCTGGGCCGATAAGCAGCGAGGGAAAGGCAGAGACAGGTTAACTCCCCTCCATCCAGGTGCCAGTGCTAATTGGGTTTACATACCAATCTGTGATGGGAGGCCTGAGAAGGAGCATCTGGGGAACTGTTGTGAGAACTAGTTCCGACGTCCCAGTGCGTCGTAACTTCAAAGCCTTTGAGACCTATAAGAGTTGAGATTGAGAGATGTATAGTATCTCTCGCCAACGTTGGATTCAAGCCTTCATGAACTGGGCTATTGAGCCTTCCAGCTTTTGAACTCTATTTGCCAAGTCCTGTGCCAAGAACTTACCTGTGGATTAGCCCATTGGGGCATTGAGACTCTTTACCTTTTGTTCCTCCTTGCTTTGGACTACTGCATGCAATACCTGGTGCTTGGAAGCATCAAAGGACTATATTCTATTTTCTTTACTCTATCCATTTATTCTAAATAAAGCATTTAACCGTGGCCGGTCTCAAGTGGTTTACTGAGGGGTCCTTCAGGTCTATGGTGCAACAGTGATAAAGAAAGCAGAAGAAATGGAAGGTGGAAGGACAATTATCTTTGAAAATGCTGTGATACAGAAATATCTTTCTCAGAAATGCAAGATGTGTTTCCAGCAGAGGGTAAACATTACAAGTTAAAACTGTAATTTTACCAGTCATACTTAAAATTTTTACCAGATAATGAATTGTATTTCACTAAACTAATCAACATGCACAACACACACACACACTACTGTCTGACCACCTATCTCCAGGATTATAAATATGGACGTTTGGGGTAATAGTATGACAGGAGATCCAAACTGTTGAAAGATTTTTTTAAGGAATTACAAATCAATGTAATGAGGTTTACTTGTACCTGTCAATGTTCATACTGTATTTTGATACTATATTGACTCCTATATAATAGTGCTTTTGTTATTATCCTGTCCTCTAGTATTGTTGCCATTCTAAATCTTGGTCGTTTTTGGACTTGAGTATGATTGTACTGCTGGGTGGCAGTGACAGGAAATCTAGAAGCTTGAAGGGAATGACAGCACATTGAAAAGAATACGAAGTAATATTAATGATACAACTCGGATTCGTGATCCCTAGAAAATCTTACTAGCACCAAGCGAAAAACACTATTTTGCTTGGTGTAGTGGTACATCTCTGTACCAAGCAAAATGGTTCAAATAAATCACTGCCCATTTATATGAATATTCTGTTCCTTAAATAAAATAATCTTTCACTTCCCAAATTTCTAGCATTACAGATAGCGAAGCATAAAAAGTCATTCCCGTCTTATACTTTCTGTTGCCTTAACTATCTTTCTAAATGCTCAGGTCAAGTTTTAAGTTATTGCAATGCTAGAAATTTAAGAACTGAAAGACAGGGAAAAATTTGTAAAGTTCTTAAAAAATGAAAATAATGAAATCCACATTTACAAACCATAAAAGAAACTAAAAGGAAGTCTCATGAAACCGGCAACAAAAAGGAAACAAGGATTTTTGAATTGAGAAGAGCGTAGAACTTGGCAGTACAGTACTTCCTTCTCTCTCTCTCTCTTTTTCCTTTTTTCCTTTCTTTTTCATTCTTTTCTCTTTTTTCTTTCTTCCTCTCTGTCCTTACCTTTTTTCCTTTTTTTCCTACTTTCCTTAACACATTGTTCCCACACCTTTTTGTAATTAAGATATCTAGTACGTGCTTCTTCAATGCATGTTCTACAGAGATCTTAGATCTAATTTCATTAGACCATGGCTTTTTAAATACCCGGAGCGCAGTGAAAAATGTTATTCCACCCTGCTGCTTTCGGACTCTAGCACTACAATAAATTACAGTGTTGCTAAGTTTTGTGCTGCTGCACTTAAAATCAGACGGAGGATGATTGACACCATAAGCAACACCCTGCTGGGAATGCAGTTAGAGCAACATGTTACAGCTGAAATGCTACTAGACTCCCTTCCCCTTTAGTGCCCCCCACCAGTGTTTTCGACCTCTCTCATCAATCTCTCCCCTCCCCCTTTGGTTCCATACCTGTTACAATATCCTGTCTTTTGAAATATATTTTTATACTGATTTCTAATCTAATTTTAAATAACTGCTTACTGGGGAGTTGTCCTTCCCTTCTCAGGGTGCTTGTACCCGCTTTGTGCTGGTCAGTGACCGCAATAAAGTTTTGTTGTTGTTGTATTCACAAATGTTCTTTTTAATTCTCAGTAAAAACAATTATAAAAAAGAACTGAAAGAAAAATTCACTGGCAAGCAGAATTTTTACTTGTGGGCCAATCCCTTTATTTTGCCCTCCTCCATAAGCCAAATCTCTATTTGATGGTAGTGGAATCAGTTTTGGTTTCACTTAGATAAAACTCAAGATACATACTGTAGCTAGTAAGTGTGGGGAATCCTTTCCCCCATCTTTAATCTATGTTCAACAGTCCTCTTGTAATGTCTCTACAGCAAATCAGGCATTTGTTCTTACATTTGCTTTGAAAGTGCCAGAAATGCACTGAGTATTGATGTAATAAAACTGACAGAGCCCATTGTATTTCTCCCCAGGCACAATTCCAATTATATCAAATTATTTTTCCTCCTTTGACTTCTCTGTTGCACAGCCATAGATATTACCCCCTTTCCCCTGCCAGTAATATACTTTCATTACTCTTTGGTCTTCATCCTTTATTCTTTTCTTTCCCTCTGAGAAAGTTAACTTAAAACTCTATTTGATATATGAGTATGGTTTGTGACAAAGGGAGAAAGAATAATACCACTGATATTGTATGGGAAATCTTAATATGTAAATCAAAGAGTGGTATTTAAGTGTAGAAATTATGCTGGTCAAGGTCCAATGAGATACATTGGTAGATATAATTTATTTTATAAGTGGAAACAAGAGGCAGTGATCACTTCACATTGTAACCCCATAAACCTGCCCTGGAGTTCTGGGAACCATATCTACCCCTTTTTGTCATTGGAGATTGTAGAAAGATGAGATTTAGGATGTAGGAAATGTACGTCTTTCAGTTGAAAAACTCTTAAGTTTGAAAACAAAATGTAAAAATAAAATTTCATGCAATTGGACAAGATCCTACATCTAATAACCCTGGTCCAACTTACTTGTCCGAATGCATATCTCCCTATGAATCATCAAGATGCTTAAGATCATCTGGAGAGGCCCTGCTCTCGGTCCCACCTGCTTTGCAGGCACGTCTAGCGGGGACGAGAGACAGGGCCTTCTCAGTGGTGGCTCCTCGGCTTTGGAACTCCTTTCCTAGTGACATCAGATAGGCCCCCTCCCTCCTGACATTTCGCAAGAAAGTCAAGACTTGGCTGTTCGAGCAAGCATTCGCAGACGAACTTTAATTAATCAAGATCAAAGAATTAATATGACAACAAAATGGAAACCAATTTTAAGTTTGCAGAGCTGAGATTTGTATTTTGTAGTTTTAATTGTTAATTTATATGGTTTTATATGATTGTTTTTATCTTATTATGATGTGTTGTATGTGGGCACTTGCTGCTGCTTGTTCACTGCCCCGAGTCGCCTTTGGGCTGAGAGGCGGTATAGAAGCATAGCAAATAAATAAATAATATTAATTTGTAGCCAGGAATGGCCTAAAGATTCAACTCCCCAAACTCACCTTAAATTCTAAGCAACAAAAGTATGTGGCACAGTTGAATGTGATATGGCCACCTCACCCCCACCCCCATTCGAAGTCATCGTGTGATGAGAAGACTGTTAAAGTTTTGGGATGGAAATGGCTGGCTACATTATCCTAAGCCCTCACATTCTACCATGCTGAAATTTCCAATGCTCAGAGTGGCTCCCTGGAGTTTAAGGTAGGTTTAGGGGAATATTTATGTGGCGGGAATGTCACAATGTGGATGTGTAACTCTAGGTTATGAATCCCTGATTTCAATGTAGAATGCCAGCTATTGTCTGATATATTGGGTAACACAGCCAGTAAAGAGCCAGTAGTGCTTTGAATTCTGTATTGGAACTCAATGCACTGGGAATGTGGCACAGCTGGCTGAGTGTCAGCTGCATAAGATCTCTCTGACTAGTAGGTCATGAGTTTGAGGCCTGCCCGGGTCGAGGTAGATGCTTAACCTTTAGGTGTAGCCTGCTGTCGACCTTTGCAGCCCGAAAGACAGTTTCATCTGTCAAGTAGGAGACCACATTAAGTGGGGAGGCAAATTTTGACTGAATTATGAGGCCATTAAAGAACGCCAGGAACGCTGAGGAATGCAGAAGGAACAACAATGGATGCTGGGAACGCTGAGAGATGAAGAGTGCATCAGCTCCCCCTGGTGGCCAGAGTTTGCCTCTGTTCGTCTATATGTGTATATGTTGGAAACGGCAGGGATTGTCTGCTAAGTATGTGTACGTGTAATCCGCTCTGAGTCCCCTTCGGGGTGAGAAGAGTGGAATATAAATAAAGTAAATAAATAAATAATTCAAAGCCTTGTGCAGTCACAGAAACATACTGGGTGATACTGGGCAAACCACACACTCTCAGCTTCTGTGGAAGGTAATGGGAAACCTCCTACTAATAAATCTTGCAAAAAAAATCCTTTGCTAGGGTAACCAAGCATAAGTCAGAGTCAATTTGAACACGCACAGCAACACATAAAATAAAATCCTGAGTTTTTATCATGTCTTGCCATATGTTATTATGGCAACTTCTTCATTCAATAGCATATTAACAAATAAATGCATTCATGGTTTTTTTTCTCCAAAAATATGTTTTGAAATGTTTCGGTAAAGTCAGTCAAAAAGGTAATAACATAGTAATTTGTGGTAAGAGCCACTAGAGGTCAGAAAAAATCTTCATATATCGGAAGATGATAAGCAAACTAACTTGCTGGAGAGATGATAATGAGAAAAATTAATTTGAAAATTTGATAGGAAGGATAGCTTCATTATGCCGTAGGTCCATGTTAATCAAACTAATTTAAATAAACAAGAAAGAAAGCCAAGAAAGACAAAAATAAAATAAAATGAACATTAGATTAAACCAGTGGTTCCCAAACGTTTTTGGCCTACCGCCCCCCTTCCAGACAAAAAATTACTCAGCGCCCCCCTAGAAATAATTTTTTTAAATTTTAATAGTAATTAAACAGAAAGATATATGTATTAATATTTCTACCTTTTTTTGTAAAATATAATAAAGAAAGGTGTGAATTAGAAACATTGAGGTTTGAAATTATGAAACTATTTATTGAACTTAGAATAGAAAGATAATACAAAAAAGTTAAAACATTCAAAATCATCTTAATGAGAAGGATGAACCTGGTATGCTGCTACCAATCTAGTAATCCTTGGCTCTATTTTCATCAGCAGTAATCTCAAATCACCGCGATTGACTATTTGCAATCCGTTTCTTTTCTTTTTGTTAATAAATTGGTTACTGCACTGAATCCACGTTCCACTAAATATGTTGAAGCACATTCTTATTATTGTTATAAGACTCAGGCAGTTGGAAGGGAATCCCAAAGGTCATCTAGTCCAGCCCCTTTTAGTGCCAGGAAGGGAGATAGAATTACTATTACATTACTATGCATTATTATTATTGTTATAAGACTCAACCAGTTGGAAGGGAACCCAAAATGTATTATTATTTTTTATTATTAGAATGGTCTTGTATGGGAAAAAACAAAAAGCAAATATAACTGTCAAGCAACCAGAAACGTCATTGGTCCTGCACCTATCAATCCCAACAATGGAACTGAACCAAATATTTTCTCTTATTATTCTGAAATCCAGCAACCATGAAATTGAACTAAACTTGGCATGCAGAACTCCCATGGCCAACAGAAAATACTGGAGAGGTTTGGAAAAAATAGACCTTGACATTTGGGAGTTCCTGGGGGATATAGTTCCTCTGCCATTAAAAAGCATTCCAAACTACAACAACCATTGAAACACCATTGTCCCATCTATGCTAACTCAGAAAGTGCCATGAACATGAAAATCCAGCTAACATGCCCCCTCTTTCTCCTTTGGATCCTCATAGTTCAATGAACAGGATCCTGTTTCATTCCTTTGCCAGGGAAACTTTAAGTCCAGCTAATTCACAAAGCTGGCAGAGCAGTGAATATGATGGGAATGGATAAGATTTGCATAAGTATTTGTCACTCCTGCCTACTAGTCCTCAAGAGTGTTCAAGAATTGAATCAAACTTGGCATACAGAACTTACATGCCAAGTACATGCCAAGTACGAGAGCCAGACACTGACGCAGGGAGCCTGCTTCCCGGTTTGCACCACCTCCAAGCGCAGTGGATGGCGAGAGCCAAGTGACCCAGGCTCCCAGGCAGTTTCTGGCCCTGTGGGGAGCCCGTCTCCCAGCAGCCATTCTGAGGAGGTAGAGGGGGCAGGACCAAAGGAGGCGGCCTCGCGACCCCTCCAAAATGGACACTCGGAAAACTACAGCAACTCAGCCATGCTTTCATTGCCTCCTTACAGTAATTCATCGCCCCCCCAAATGAGGCTGTGGCCATCACTGCCCCCTGGATCGCTCCAGCACCACCAGACAGTGGTAGCGCCCACTTTGGGAATGACAGGCCACCAAACAGTGGTAGCGCCCACTTTGGGAATGACAGGATTAAACCAAGTTTCCACCATACTCCCTGTGCAGTGGTCTGAATGGAATACCACTAGGAGATCTAGGGGTCACTCAACTAGGAGATGGACTGAATGACCAGATGAGCCTAGTCTACATTCCCGGTCTGTTGCGAGACTAAAAGGGAGATTCATGTTCTATAAAGGGAATGGAAATACAGTGGGCCTTTGATATCCACTGGGGTTTGGTTCCAGGACACCCTGTAGTTACCAAAATCGGTAGATTCCCAAGTCCCACTTCCATAATCTGGTCATTAAGTGAATTGAAATGCTAAATTGCAGACAAAAGAATACCATATCTCCAAAATATACTCTGATCAAATCATGGTCATGCTAAATATTAGGCATGAGAAAAATGAAACGGAAATTAAAAGAAATCGTAAGTGATTCGTATGTAATGGGCCTTTCAAGTTTATACGGATCGCAAGGCCAAGCCCGGAAGTGGACTTTCTTTTCCGCACCCCCTGGGCCCAAAATTTCGTTAGATTATTAAATATTTCGGATGGCCACCCAACCGGAAAATTTCCCCCCAAAATAGCTTTGCAGACATAACTCACAGTGAAATCGGGGCCTTTCCATGCTTGCAGCCTAATTAGAGTGGAAGGCCTCTTCCAGGAAGTGAAAAGGGAGCCGGAAACGATAGAGAGCCCGAAATCGGGACTCCTAGAGGGGCTGGAGGACTGACGAAAAGCGATTTAAACACCCAGGAAGGGGTTTAGATAGAAGGACAGAGTAGGAGGACATAAGAACTGCTGAGAGAAGGGCAGCAGGAGTGAAAAGAGCACGGAGAGGAGAAGGAAGAGTTCAGAATCAAGAAAAGCCATAGAGTTCCAACGGAGGTCCTAGACTGCTATGGTAAAACTGAATGGGGAAAAAAAGATGGAGTGAGGAGAACTCTACAGATTAGCAAGGCCTGCACCAGAGGTAGGCCTAGGCATTTATTTAATAATATTAATAATAATAATATATTAATGCATTATATGTGTCCCTGCAAAAGAACCCTGTCCTTTAATAATATTAATAATAATAATATATTAATGCATTATATGTGTCCCTGCAAAGGAACCCTGTCCTTTAATAATATTAATAATAATAATATAATAATGCTTTATATCTCCCTGCAAGGAAACCAAGGGAAATGTTGCCCCTTGATTTGCCTGTGCTTAAAACAGTGTCAGTCCTGTTTCCCTGCTTTGCCTACTTTAGAACTACTAACGAATTTCGTAAGTAATTAAGTTACATTTCAGAAATTTTTGGAATTTTTTTTGTAAGTCTTTCTTTTACTAAGCAAAAAAAAAATTCCCCCATTTGATATAAGAATCGCCATTTTTGGGTTCTAAATCATGCCTCCTAAATATATAGATCACTATGACTTGACAAGTGATAATTTGATCACATGGAATCATAGACACTTAGAGTTTGTAGGGGGGCATAAAGACCATGTAGTCCAACACCCTGCCATGCAAGAATATACAATTACAGTACTCCTGAAAGATGCCCATCCAACCTCTGTCTAAAGTCAGCCAAAGAGGAAGAGTCCACCACACTCTGAAGCAATCTATTTCATTGTTGAACAGCTCTTACAATCAATAAGTTCTTGCTACAGTTCAGAAGGCATCTCTTTTCTTATATGACTCCATTGGTTCCTCAGTTAGTCTCTGAATCTTCTAAAACAAATTTACTCTCAAATTTACATAACATCCCTACAGATACTGTGTTTTAACATTGTTAATTTTATGTAATTGTTTTATCAATGTTACAGAGAATGTACTGAGTAGGATCCAAGGTGTATTAATGCCAAGCCGTAGCTCAAAGAATCTTTCTCATAGGAGGCAAGTGAAGATGGCCACCCTCCAGCAGGAAAAAAAATGAAACAGAGACAATACTTCAACAGGCAACCCTCTTCTGGGACCAGTGGAGATTGTGATCATGCTTTGGGCCTCAAAAAAGGATCTGTCTCCCCCTCTACAGCAGGAGGAAAAAACAGATGTGAAGGCCGACAACACTGTACTATGCTTTCCCAGAAAGGGATGACACCTGAAGAAGCAGCATAAAAGAAACAAGCTATGATATAGTACAAGGGTTCAGCAAAGCACAGTATTGTCAACTGTAAGTGGAAGAAATATTTCAAGTTTCAGATATAAGTCTTACATAGTGCTACCAGGAGATCCCAGTTATGTCCAGATGATCTTCCATCTGGCAAAGTCTGATTTGGTAGAATTTGTACCAATCATCATCAGCTGCATACTTGTCTTGTCAGCACCCATACTGGATGTGTCAAGTGCTGGAGTCAACTGTCTCATTTTGGCCTGTTGTGTTGCTTCGTTTTTAATCACTTCTGTTTCTTGTTTCTTTTACTCTTGACATGTTTCCCAGACTTCTCTTTGGCTTCCTTTTTGTTGGTCCTAAATGGGTAAGATGTCACCCTATGTGCCTGACCTTGAACTTTTTTATTGACAACTCTCTTTATCATCAAACTCCCCAAATCCTTGATATTCCCCAGGAACTTAAGGACTTTCTTTTCATGTCTCTTCTTGTTCTCCTAAAATGATCTTCATGAACTTTTCAACTCTGCTGGGGCGCTTAGAGCCAAAGCTCACGCCAAGTACATGCCTGGCTCATTAGAGCCTTTGTTTTCAAACAGTTACAAGCAGCACTGAAATATCTCAAAAATTTACTTGTATGGTAGATTACCACTCATGATCAGGTACACAGAGCTGTCTCTTTGGCGGTTGGCCCTTATACTTATCTAATACTTTTTTCTATTTGTGGCAATGAAGTGTTCTTATATTACATTCACTGAGCTGGTGTTAACAATTGAATGTTCTTGAACTTTCTAAACAAACAAACAAAAGCTGTTATATAGTAGAGCATTTGGTGTTTCTGTCACTGAAAGATGACAGAATGGAGATTCCGTCATTGCTATAGTATCTCCCATGCCCTCAAATCCTGCTCCAAAATGGTGAGGTAACCTATTATTATTTATTTACTTTATTTATATTCCGCTCTTCTCACCCCGAAGGGGACTCAGAGCAGATTACAGATACACATACTTTAGCAGCCAATTCCTGCTATTCCACAAACACACATATAAACGAACAGAGGCAAACTCTGGCCACCAGGGGGAGCTGACGCACTCCTCATCTCTCAGCGTTTCCAGTGTCCCTTGTTGTTCTTCCGCATTCCTGGAGTTCTTAATGGCCTCATAATTCAGTCAAAATTTGCCTCCCCACTTAATGTGGTACCTTTATCACCTACTTGACAGATGCAACTGTCTTTCGGGCTGCAAAGGTCGACAGTAGGCTACACTTAAGGTCGAGCACCCACCTCGACCCGGGCAGGCCTCGAACTCATGGTCAGAGAGATCTTATGCAGCTGACACTTAGCCAGCTGCGCCACATTCCCAGTGCTAACCTATCAAAGCAAATGCTCAATGCTATTGAAGGCAAGCTGGAAAATCCTGGAAAGTTAAGGCTTTTGTTGCAGTTCCTTTTCATAAGGGACAAGAAATCTGTCAGTATCATTGGAATTAAAGCATCATAGAAGATTCAGAGATAGTGGTAACTTCATAGAATAGGCTGAAGATTCAATCGACATCCCAAGAGTAGGGATGTAATTCTTGACAAATTCTCATTCTGAAGGAAGCAACATGTAATTTTAGCCATATTGTTCTTGCTGTGGGAAAGTCTTAGAAAACCAGACTGTTTTCGAAAACTGTTTACAATTTGGGACTTATTATCTGCAACGTTTTCATGTGGTTGGTTTTGGGAGAAAACAGATATATTTGTACAGAAAACATATGATCCTACAGGATTGCACTATGGCAATTAAAATAGTGTAAAACTGCATTTACAGTCTCTCTCGGCATTAATTCGCGAACGAAGATTATTAGAAAGGACTCATCCCACGCTTTTTACAAGCGCATTGATGACTAAAAAGGCCAATCTGAGATAGGCAAGTTCAGTTGCAGAAAGCACAGCAGAAAGTCTCCTTGGGTGATGTTGTTTCCAAGTTGCGGTTCTTTCTGCATTGTCGTTTCTCTTCGAGACCCATTGGGCATGTCTTCTCAAAAGAGGCCGCAGCATTGTGGATAGTGCGTCTCCATGCCTCTCGATGTGAGGCCAGGGTGGACCATTGTTGGTGATCAATCTGGCTGAGCCTGAGATGTTGTTTCAGGAAGTCCTTATATCTCTTTTTGGGGGTGCCTCTCTTGCGCTGACCCGTGGTGAGTTCAGCATAGAGTAGTATCTTTGGGAGGCGATGGTCCTCTATCCTAGAGATGTGCCCTGCCCAGCGCAGCTGTGTTCTCAATAGCATGGCCTCAATGCTGGTGATCCCTGCTTGCTCAAGGACGGCAACATTAGTCACATAGTCAGTCCAGTGTATATTTAGGATTGTGTGAAGACAGCGCTGATGAAAGCGTTTGAGGAGTCGTAGATGTTGGCGATAGGTGACCATTGTTTCAGGCCCATATAGGAGAATAGACAGTACGATAGCTCTGTACACACTGATTTTGGTGCTTTACCTCAGGTGCTTGTTGCTCCAGACTCTTTTGTGAAGCCTTCCGAATGCACCATATGCATTTACAGTAGAAATGCACCAAACATTTTTCTTTTTTCCCCTTTTTTGCAGAAAAAGCATTGGGAAGAATTCTAGAAGAAGACAGTACTGTGTGAAATTAAGCACCATTGTATTCATGCTATGTCTCCCCTCCGAATTGTTCTCAATCTTTACTGCTTTACAGAGGTTTACTGGAGATCCAAAGTCTCAAACCGAAATTGTAATTTAATAATACAAGTTTTGTAAAGTTAATTTTTAGCTACATATTTCAACCAGCAAGATAATTGGTCATGTTGACTAAGACCAAAAAACGTCAACTTTACCAAGCTCTGCTTAAAGCAGTGAATCTCAACTTGTGGGTCCCCGTGTGTTTTGGCTTACAACTCCCAGAAATCTCAGCTAGTTTACCAGCTGTTAGGATTTCTGGGAGTTGAAGGCCAAAACATCTGAGGACACACAGGTTGAGAATCACTGGCTTAAAGCCTCATTTGGCTCTCACCATGAATAAGCCTTCATTCTCACTCTTTCTGGGACTATATTCTCAATAAGACTGCACCTAAGCACCTCATGAAGCTTCAGAATATCTCAGATCCTTCTAAGCAAAACTTGCACTGAAATGGAAAGTCATATTTGCTTATTACATGGAATATCAGGTGACAAAACTAAACAAAACATATATATGTAAACTGCATTATGCATCAAGGTAAGTAAACAAATACTGGTGATTAATTATTAACTTTGCTGCATTTTAATATCTCAATATTTACTTGTATGTCCAGGACCTAAATGATTTATTATTAATTTAATCTTTGATTTAATAATGTAATTGTGAAATGAGTATAGCCTAGTTTAAGGATATGTGCCAGAACTGCAGTGGGCTTCTGGTTCACAGGGTTCAAACATTTCATTTCTCTTTTTAAGCTAACCATGGTTACTCATTATGGGATGGATCCAGACTAAGGACCTACTGGGATCAACATATGTCACTTTAGTCCTGGGTAAGATAATTGCCACTGATCTGAATGGGTCTTAACATAGATTAAGTATTACTATGTCTAGATGTCTGGTTGGCTGTGTTGAAGGCCGGGTGTGGAGGGTTGAAGGCAATCCTAGGGCAATAGAGAGGGCAAGATGAAAAGTAAACAGGCAACTAAGAAAGAGTGTGGAGAAATTAGCTGGCCAGTAACTCCCTCATCCAGAAATTGTTTTCCATAAGCCAGAGCTTTAAGCCAGACCAGACAGGGTGCATCAATCAGTAGAGGGAAACGACATATTCCTAGATGACATTAAGAGAGGACTGGAGGTTTCACTAGAAGTGGTGATAGGGAAAAGACACTAGGCAGACACCTGAGTCTTTTTGTGGCAGGAAGTGGGGCACCCCTCCATTATGGGGTGAAGGGAATTTTAGGTTTATATCTGCAGACTCTATGGCTTAGGGGGGTTCCCCAAAATATCTACCTTAGGGCTTTCTTTGGTGGGGTTGCCTCTCCCCTATGGAGCTTTATGGTTTGGGGGGGGGGTCCCTTCTGATGGCCTTCCAGTAATGACTGGCCAGGACAGCAAGACATCAATGTGGATTGCCCCCGGGGTCAGATGTTCCGCCCAGGGATTGGCTTGGCAAGTGGTCCCAGAAAGATACCTGGCCTCACACCATTACCCATTTTGCAGCAGGTCACTTATCAGTTTCTAATTAGGTCAATAAATGGTCCATTTATTTCTCCACATCTTGTGTCTGGGCTCTTATTTCATGGTGGGGATTTGAAGTCCTGGTTTTAAAGACAGTGGTTCAACCCACATCAGAAGAATGTTTCTTCCCTTTCAGACTCTGTGTGT